>CAMGYJ010000008.1:1885741-2485741 GCA_946122785.1 Linum tenue
AATTGTGTCATAATGACAAGATGTGCAACGAGTACGAACTCTTAGTAGCGCGTCCAAATTGTACATAAGGTGGATTTGCACTCCAAATGTCTTGTAATGTTGATAACATGTGATTCAATGATTGGTTTAGTCATGTAAACACATAAACCGCTTAATTGTGTCATAATGACAAGATGTGCACGAGTACGAACTCTTAGTAGCGAGTCCAAATTGCACAATAAGGTGGATTACACACTCCAAATGTCTTGTAATGTTGATGGACATGTGATTCTTTGATTGGTTTAGTCATATAAACACATAAACCGCTTAATTGTGTCATAATGACAAGATGTGCACGAGTACGAACTCTTAGTAGCGAGTCCAAATTGCACAATAAGGTGGATTGCATACTTGAAATGTCTTGTAATGTTGACGGACATATGATTCAATGATTGATTTAGTCATATAAACACATAAACCGCTTAATTGTGTCATAATGACAAGATGTGCACGAGTACGAACTCTTAGTAGCGAGTCAAAATTGCACAATAAGGTGGATTTGCACTCGAAATGTCTTGTAATGTTAATGGACATGTGATTCAATGATTGATTTAGTCTTATAAACACAAACCGCTTAATTGTGTCATAATGACAAGATGTGCACGAGTACGAACTCTTAGTACCGAGTCCAAATTGTACAATAAGGTGGATTTGCACTCCAAATGTCTAGTAATGTTGATAGACATGTGATTCTTTGATTGGATTAGTCATGTAAACACATAAACCGCTAAATTGTGTCATAATGACAAGATGTGCACGAGTACGAACTCTTAGTAGCGAGTCCAAATTGCACAATAAGGGTGGATTACGCACTCCAAATGTCTTGTAATGTTGATGGACATGTGATTCAATGATTGGTTTAGTCATATAAACTCATAAACCGCTTAATTGTGTCATAATGATAAGATGTGCACGAGTACGAACTCTTAGTACCGAGTCCAAATTGTACAATTCGGTGGATTACACACTCCAAATGTCTTGTAATGTTGATGGACATGTGATTCTTTGACTGGTTTAGTCATATAAACACATAAACCGCTTAATTGTGTCATAATGACAAGATGTGCACGAGTATGAACTCTTAGTAGCGAGTCCAAATTGCAAAATAAGGTGGATTACACACTCCAAATGTCTTGTAGTGTTGATGGACATGTGATTCTTTGATTGGTTTAGTCATATAACACATAAACCGCTTAATTGTGTCATAATACAAGATGTGCACGAGTACGAACTCTTAGTAGCGAGTCCAAATTGCACAATAAGGTGGATTACACACTTGAAATGTCTTGTAATGTTGATGGACATGTGATTCTTTGATTGGTTTAGTCATATAAACACATAAACCGCTTAATTGTGTCATAATGACAAGATGTGCACGAGTACGAACTCTTAGTAGCGAGTCAAAATTGCACAATAAGGTGGATTTGCACTCGAAATGTCTTGTAATGTTAATGGACATGTGATTCAATGATTGATTTAGTCTTATAAACACATAAACCGCTTAATTGTGTCATAATGACAAGATGTGCACGAGTACGAACTCTTAGTACCGAGTCCAAATTGTACAATAAGGTGGATTTGCACTCCAAATGTCTAGTAATGTTGATAGACATGTGATTCTTTGATTGGTTAGTCATGTAACACATAAACCGCTAAATTGTGTCATAATGACAAGATGTGCACGAGTACGAACTCTTAGTAGCGAGTCCAAATTGCACAATAAGGTGGATTACGCACTCCAAATGTCTTGTAATGTTGATGGACATGTGATTCAATGATTGGTTTAGTCATATAACTCATAAACCGCTTAATTGTGTCATAATGATAAGATGTGCACGAGTACGAACTCTTAGTACCGAGTCCAAATTGTACAATTCGGTGGATTACACACTCCAAATGTCTTGTAATGTTGATGGACATGTGATTCTTTGACTGGTTTAGTCATATAAACACATAACCGCTTAATTGTGTCATAATGACAAGATGTGCAAGAGTATGAACCCTTAGTACCGAGTCCAAATTGCACAATAAGGTGGATTACCACTCCAAATGACTTGTAATGTTGATGGACGAGTGATTCAATGATTGGTTTAGTCATATAAACACATAAACCGCTTAATTGTGTCATAATGACAAGATGTGCACGAGTACGAACTCTTAGTACCGAGTCCAAATTGTACAATAGTGTGGATTTGCACTCCAAATGTCTAGTAATGTTGATAGACATGTGATTCTTTGATTGGTTTAGTCATGTAAACACAAATACCACTTAATTGTGTCATGATGACAAGATGTGCACGAGTACGAACTCTTAGTAGCGAGTCCAAATAGCACAATAAGGTGGATTACACACTCTAAATGTCTTGTAATGTTGATGGACATGTGATTCTTTGATCGGTTTAGTCATATAAACACATAAACCGCTTAATTGTGTCATAATACAAGATGTGCACGAGTATGAACTCTTAGTAGCGTGTCCAAATTGCACAATAAGGTGGATTACCACACTTGAAATGTCTTGTAATGTTGATGGACATGTGATGCAATGATTAATTTAGTCTAATAAACACATAAACCGCTTAATTGTGTCATAATGACAAGATATGCACGAGTACGAACTCTTAGTAGCGAGTCCAAATTGTACAATAAGGTGGATTTGCACTCCAAATGTCTTGTAATGTTGATAGTCATCTCATTCATTGATTGGTTTAGTTATGTAAACACATAAACCACTTAATTGTGTCATGATGACAAGATGTGCACGAGTACGAACTCTTAGTAGCGAGTCCAAATAGCACAATAAGGTGGATTACACACTCTAAATGTTTTATAATGTTGATGGACATGTGATGCTTTGATCGGTTTAGTCATATAAACTCATAAACCGCTTAATTGTGTCATAATACAAGATGTCCACGAGTACGAACTCTTAGTACCGAGTCCAAATTGAACAATAAGGTGGATTTGCACTCCAAATGTCTTGTAATTTTGATAGACATGTCATTCTATGATTGGTTTAGTCATGTAAACACATAAACCAATTAATTGTGTCATGATGACAAGATGTGCACGAGTACGAACTCTTAGTAGGGAGTCCAATAGCACAATAAGGTGGATTACACACTCTAAATGTCTTGTAATGTTGATGGACATGTGATTCTTTGATCGGTTTAGTCATATAAACACATAAACCGCTTAATTGTGTCATAATGACAAGATGTGCACGAGTACGAACCCTTAGTACCGAGTCCAAATTGCACAATAAGGTGGATTACCACTCCGAATAACTTGTTATGTTGATGGACATGTGATTCAATGATTGGTTTAGTCATATAAACACATAAACCGCTTAATTGTGTCATAATGACAAGATGTGCACGAGTACGAACTCTTAGTAGCGAGTCCAAATTGTACAATAAGGTGGATTTGCTCTCCAAATGTCTTGTAATGTTGATAAACATGTGATTCAATGATTGGTTTAGTCATTTAAACACATAAACCGCTTAATTGTGTCATAATGACAAGATGTGCACGAGTACGAACTCTTAGTAGCGAGTCCAAATTGCACAATAAGGTGGATTACACACTCCAAATGTCTTGTAATGTTGATGGACATGTGATTCTTTGATTGGTTTAGTCATATAAACACATAAACCGCTTAATTGTGTCATAATACAAGATGTGCACGAGTACGAACTCTTAGTAGCGAGTCCAAATTGCACAATAAGGTGGATTACATACTTGAAATGTCTTGTAATGTTGACGGACATGTGATTCAATGATTGATTTAGTCATATAAACACATAAACCGCTTAATTGTGTCATAATGACAAGATGTGCACGAGTACGAACTCTTAGTAGCGAGTCAAAATTGCACAATAAGGTGGATTTGCACTCGAAATGTCTTGTAATGTTAATGGACATGTGATTCAATGATTGATTTAGTCTTATAAACACATAAACCGCTTAATTGTGTCATAATGACAAGATGTGCACGAGTACGAACTCTTAGTACCGAGTCCAAATTGTACAATAAGGTGGATTTGCACTCCAAATGTCTAGTAATGTTGATAGACATGTGATTCTTTGATTGGATTAGTCATGTAAACACATAAACCGCTAAATTGTGTCATAATGACAAGATGTGCACGAGTACGAACTCTTAGTAGCGAGTCCAAATTGCACAATAAGGTGGATTACGCACTCCAAATGTCTTGTAATGTTGATGGACATGTGATTCAATGATTGGTTTAGTCATATAAACTCATAAACCGCTTAATTGTGTCATAATGATAAGATGTGCACGAGTAGGAACTCTTAGTACCGAGTCCAAATTGTACAATTCGGTGGATTACACACTCCAAATGTCTTGTAATGTTGATGGACATGTGATTCTTTGACTGGTTTAGTCATATAAACACATAAACCGCTTAATTGTGTCATAATGACAAGATGTGCAAGAGTACGAACCCTTAGTACCGAGTCCAAATTGCACAATAAGGTGGATTACCACTCCAAATGACTTGTAATGTTGATGGACGAGTGATTCAATGATTGGTTTAGTCATATAAACACATAAACCGCTTAATTGTGTCATAATGACAAGATGTGCACGAGTACGAACTCTTAGTACCGAGTCCAAATTGTACAATAAGGTGGATTTGCACTCCAAATGTCTAGTAATGTTGATAGACATGTGATTCTTTGATTGGTTTAGTCATGTAAACACATAAACCACTTAATTGTGTCATGATGACAAGATGTGCACGAGTACGAACTCTTAGTAGCGAGTCCAAATAGCACAATAAGGTGGATTACACACTCTAAATGTCTTGTAATGTTGATGGACATGTGATTCTTTGATCGGTTTAGTCATATAAACACATAAACCGCTTAATTGTGTCATAATACAAGATGTGCACGAGTATGAACTCTTAGTAGCGTGTCCAAATTGCACAATAAGGTGGATTACACACTTGAAATGTCTTGTAATGTTGATGGACATGTGATGCAATGATTAATTTAGTCTAATAAACACATAAACCGCTTAATTGTGTCATAATGACAAGATATGCACGAGTACGAACTCTTAGTAGCGAGTCCAAATTGTACAATAAGGTGGATTTGCAATCCAAATGTCTTGTAATGTTGATAGTCATCTCATTCATTGATTGGTTTAGTTATGTAAACACATAAACCACTTAATTGTGTCATGATGACAAGATGTGCACGAGTAGGAACTCTTAGTAGCGAGTCCAAATAGCACAATAAGGTGGATTACACACTCTAAATGTTTTATAATGTTGATGGACATGTGATGCTTTGATCGGTTTAGTCATATAAACTCATAAACCGCTTAATTGTGTCATAATGACAAGATGTGCACGAGTACGAACTCTTAGTACCGAGTCCAAATTGAACAATAAGGTGGATTTGCACTCCAAATGTCTTGTAATTTTGATAGACATGTCATTCTATGATTGGTTTAGTCATGTAAACACATAAACCAATTAATTGTGTCATGATGACAAGATGTGCACGAGTACGAACTCTTAGTAGGGAGTCCAAATAGCACAATAAGGTGGATTACACACTCTAAATGTCTTGTAATGTTGATGGACATGTGATTCTTTGATCGGTTTAGTCATATAAACACATAAACCGCTTAATTGTGTCATAATGACAAGATGTGCACGAGTACGAACCCTTAGTACCGAGTCCAAATTGCACAATAAGGTGGATTACCACTCCGAATAACTTGTAATGTTGATGGACATGTGATTCAATGATTGGTTTAGTCATATAAACACATAAACCGCTTAATTGTGTCATAATGACAAGATGTGCACGAGTACGAACTCTTAGTAGCGAGTCCAAATTGTACAATAAGGTGGATTTGCACTCCAAATGTCTTGTAATGTTGATAAACATGTGATTCAATGATTGGTTTAGTCATTTAAACACATAAACCGCTTAATTGTGTCATAATGACAAGATGTGCACGAGTACGAACTCTTAGTGGCGAGTCCAAATTACACACTCCAAATGTCTTGTAATGTTGATGGACATGTGATTCTTTGATTGGTTTAGTCATATAAACACATAAACCGCTTAATTGTGTCATAATACAAGATGTGCACGAGTACGAACTCTTAGTAGCGAGTCCAAATTGCACAATAAGGTGGATTACATACTTGAAATGTCTTGTAATGTTGACGGACATGTGATTCAATGATTGATTTAGTCATATAAACACATAAACCGCTTAATTGTGTCATAATGACAAGATGTGCACGAGTACGAACTCTTAGTAGCGAGTCAAAATTGCACAATAAGGTGGATTTGCACTCGAAATGTCTTGTAATGTTAATGGACATGTGATTCAATGATTGATTTAGTCTTATAAACACATAAACCGCTTAATTGTGTCATAATGACAAGATGTGCACGAGTACGAACTCTTAGTACCGAGTCCAAATTGTACAATAAGGTGGATTAGCACTCCAAATGTCTAGTAATGTTGATAGACATGTGATTCTTTGATTGGATTAGTCATGTAAACACATAAACCGCTAAATTGTGTCATAATGACAAGATGTGCACGAGTACGAACTCTTAGTAGCGAGTCCAAATTGTACAATAAGGTGGATTACGCACTCCAAATGTCTTGTAATGTTGATGGACATGTGATTCAATGATTGGTTTAGTCATATAAACTCATAAACCGCTTAATTGTGTCATAATGATAAGATGTGCACGAGTACGAACTCTTAGTACCGAGTCCAAATTGTACAATTCGGTGGATTACACACTCCAAATGTCTTGTAATGTTGATGGACATGTGATTCTTTGACTGGTTTAGTCATATAAACACATAAACCGCTTAATTGTGTCATAATGACAAGATGTGCAAGAGTACGAACCCTTAGTACCGAGTCCAAATTGCACAATAAGGTGGATTACCACTCCAAATGACTTATAATGTTGATGGACAAGTGATTCAATAATTGGTTTAGTCATATAAACACATAAACCGCTTAATTGTGTCATAATGAAAAGATGTGCACGAGTACGAACTCTTTGTACCGAGTCCAAATTGTACAATAAGGTTGATTTGCATTCCAAATGTCTTGTAATGTTGATAGACATGTCATTCTTTGATTGGTTTAGTCATGTAAACACATAAACCACTTAATTGTGTCATGATAACAAGATGTGCACGAGTACGAACTCTTAGTAGCGAGTCCAAATAGCACAATAAGGTGGATTACACACTCTAAATGTCTTGTAATGTTGATGGACATGTGATTCTTTGATCGGTTTAGTCATATAAACACATAAACCGCTTAATTGTGTCATAATGACAAGATGTGCACGAGTACGAACCCTTAGTACCGAGTCCAAATTGCACAATAAGGTGGATTACCACTCCGAATAACTTGTAATGTTGATGGACATGTGATTCAATGATTGGTTTAGTCATATAAACACATAAACCGCTTAATTGTGTCATAATGACAAGATGTGCACGAGTATGAACTCTTAGTAGCGAGTCCAAATTGTACAATAAGGTGGATTTGCTCTCCAAATGTCTTGTAATGTTAATGGACATGTGATTCAATGATTGATTTAGTCTTATAAACACATAAACCGCTTAATTGTGTCATAATGACAAGATGTGCACGAGTACGAACCCTTCGTACCGAGTCCAAATTGCACAATAAGGTGGATTACCACTCCGAATAACTTGTTATGTTGATGGACATGTGATTCAATGATTGGTTTAGTCATTTAAACACATAAACCGCTTAATTGTGTCATAATGACAAGATGTGCACGAGTACGAACTCTTAGTAGCGAGTCCAAATTGCACAATAAGGTGGATTACACACTCCAAATGTCTTGTAGTGTTGATGGACATGTGATTCTTTGATTGGTTTAGTCATATAAACACATAAACCGCTTAATTGTGTCATAATACAAGATGTGCATGAGTACGAACTCTTAGTAGCGAGTCCAAATTGCACAATAAGGTGGATTACACACTTGAAATTTCATGTAATGTTGATGGACATGTGATGCAATGATTAATTTAGTCTTATACACACATAAACCGCTTAATTGTGTCATAATGACAAGATGTGCACGAGTACGAACTCTTAGTACCGAGTCCAAATTGTACAATAGTGTGGATTTGCACTCCAAATGTCTAGTAATGTTGATAGACATGTGATTCTTTGATTGGATTCGTCATGTAACACATAAACCGCTAAATTGTGTCATAATGACAAGATGTGCACGAGTACGAACTCTTAGTAGCGAGTCCAAATTGCACAATAAGGTGGATTACGCACTCCAAATGTCTTGTAATGTTGATGGACATGTGATTCAATGATTGGTTTAGTCATATAAACTCATAAACCGCTTAATTGTGTCATAATGATAAGATGTGCACGAGTACGAACTCTTAGTACCGAGTCCAAATTGTACAATTCGGTGGATTACACACTCCAAATGTCTTGTAATGTTGATGGACATGTGATTCTTTGACTGGTTTAGTCATATAAACACATAAACTGCTTAATTGTGTCATAATGACAAGATGTGCACGAGTACGAACCCTTAGTACCGAGTCCAAATTGCACAATAAGGTGGATTACCACTCCAAATGACTTGTAATGTTGATGGACGAGTGATTCAATGATTGGTTTAGTCATATAAACTCATAAACCGCTTAATTGTGTCATAATGACAAGATGTGCACGAGTACGAACTCTTAGTACCGAGTCCAAATTGTACAATAAGGTGGATTTGCACTCCAAATGTCTTGTAATGTTGATAGACATGTCATTCTTTGATTGGTTTAGTCATGTAAACACATAAACCACTTAATTGTGTCATGATGACAAGATGTGCACGAGTACGAACTCTTAGTAGCGAGTCCAAATAGCACAATAAGGTGGATTACACACTCTAAATGTCTTGTAATGTTGATGGACATGTGATTCTTTGATCGGTTTAGTCATATAAACACATAAACCGCTTAATTGTGTCATAATGACAAGATGTGCACGAGTACGAACCCTTAGTACCGAGTCCAAATTGCACAATAAGGTGGATTACCACTCCGAATAACTTGTTATATTGATGGACATGTGATTCAATGATTGGTTTAGTCATAAAACACATAAACCGCTTAATTGTGTCATAATGACAAGATGTGCACGAGTACGAACTCTTAGTAGCGAGTCCAAATTGTACAATAAGGTGGATTTGCACTCCAAATGTCTTGTAATGTTGATAAACATGTGATTCAATGATTGGTTTAGTCATTTAAACACATAAACCGCTTAATTGTGTCATAATGACAAGATGTGCACGAGTACGAACTCTTAGTAGCGAGTCCAAATTGCACAATAAGGTGGATTACACACTCCAAATGTCTTGTAATGTTGATGGACATGTGATTCTTTGATTGGTTTAGTCATATAAACACATAAACCGCTTAATTGTGTCATAATACATGATGTGCACGAGTACGAACTCTTAGTAGCGAGTCCAAATTGCACAATAAGGTGGATTACACACTTGAAATGTTGACGGACATGTGATTCAATGATTGATTTAGTCATATAAACACATAAACCGCTTAATTGTGTCATAATGACAAGATGTGCACGAGTACGAACTCTTAGTAGCGAGTCAAAATTGCACAATAAGGTGGATTTGCACTCGAAATGTCTTGTAATGTTAATGGACATGTGATTCAATGATTGATTTAGTCTTATAAACACATAAACCGCTTAATTGTGTCATAATGACAAGATGTGCACGAGTACGAACTCTTAGTACCGAGTCCAAATTGTACAATAAGGTGGATTTTCACTCCAAATGTATTGTAATGTTGATAGACATGTCATTCTTTGATTGGTTTAGTCATGTAAACACATAAACCACTTAATTGTGTCATGATGACAAGATGTGCACGAGTACGAACTCTTAGTAGCGAGTACAAATAGCACAATAAGGTGGATTACACAATCTAAATGTCTTGTAATGTTGATGGACATGTGATTCTTTAATCGGTTTAGTCATATAAACACATAAACCGCTTAATTATGTCATAATGACAAGATGTGCACGAGTACGAACCCTTAGTACCGAGTCCAAATTGCACAATAAGGTGGATTACCACTCCGAATGACTTGTAATGTTGATGGACATGTGATTCAATGATTGGTTTAGTCATATAAACACATAAACCGCTTAATTGTGTCATAATGACAAGATGTGCACGAGTACGAACTCTTAGTACCGAGTCCAAATTGTACAATAAGGTGGATTTGCACTCCAAATGTCTAGTAATGTTGATAGACATGTGATTCTTTGATTGGTTTAGTCATGTAAACACATAAACCGCTAAATTGTGTCATAATGACAAGATGTGCACGAGTACGAACTCTTAGTAGCGAGTCCAAATTGCACAATAAGGTGGATTACGCACTCCAAATGTCTTGTAATGTTGATGGACATGTGATTCAATGATTGGTTTAGTCATATAAACTCATAAACCGCTTAATTGTGTCATAATGATAAGATGTGCACGAGTACGAACTCTTAGTACCGAGTCCAAATTGTACAATTCGGTGGATTACACACTCCAAATGTCTTGTAATGTTGATGGACATGTGATTCTTTGACTGGTTTAGTCATATAAACACATAAACTGCTTAATTGTGTCATAATGACAAGATGTGCACGAGTACGAACCCTTAGTACCGAGTCCAAATTGCACAATAAGGTGGATTACCACTCCAAATGACTTGTAATGTTGATGGACATGTGATTCAATGATTGGTTTAGTCATATAAACTCATAAACCGCTTAATTGTGTCATAATGATAAGATGTGCACGAGTACGAACTCTTAGTACCGAGTCCAAATTGCACAATTCGGTGGATTACACACTCCAAATGTCTTGTAATGTTGATGGACATGTGATTCTTTGACTGGTTTAGTCATATAAACACATAAACCGCTTAATTGTGTCATAATGACAAGATGTGCACGAGTACGAACCCTTAGTACCGAGTCCAAATTGCACAATAAGGTGGATTACCACTCCAAATAACTTGTAATGTTGATGGACATGTGATTCAATGATTGGTTTAGTCATATAAACACATAAACTGTTTAATTGTGTCATAATGACAAGATGTGCACAAGTACGAACTCTTAGTAGCGAGTCCAAATTGTACAATAAGGTGGATTTGCACTCCAAATGTCTTGTAATGTTGATAAACATATGATTCAATGATTGGTTTAGTCATTTAAACACATAAACCGCTTAATTATGTCATAATGACAAGATGTGCACGAGTACAAACTCTTAGTAGCGAGTCCAAATTGCACAATAAGGTGGATTACACACTCAAAATGTCTTGTAATGTTGATGGACATGTGATTCTTTGATTGGTTTAGTCATATAAACACATAAACCGCTTAATTGTGTCATAATGACAAGATGTGCACGAGTACGAACTCTTAGTAGCGAGTCCAAATTGCACAATAAGGTGGATTACACACTTGAAATGTCTTGTAATGTTGATGGACATGTGATTCAATGATTGATTTAGTCTTATAAACACATAAACCGCTTAATTGTGTCATAATGACAAGATGTGCACGAGTACGAACTCTTAGTACCGAGTCCAAATTGTACAATAAGGTGGATTTGCACTCCAAATGTCTAGTAATGTTGATAGACATGTGATTCTTTGATTGGATTTGTCATGTAAACACATAAACCGCTTAATTGTGTCATAATGACAAGATGTGCACGAGTACGAACTCTTAGTACCGAGTCCAAATTGTACAATAAGGTGGATTTGCACTCCAAATGTCTTGTAATGTTGATAGACATGTCATTCTTTGATTGGTTTAGTCATGTAAACACATAAACCACTTAATTGTGTCATGATGACAAGATGTGCACGAGTACGAACTCTTAGTAGCGAGTACAAATAGCACAATAAGGTGGATTACACACTCTAAATGTCTTGTAATGTTGATGGACATGTGATTCTTTGATCGGTTTAGTCATATAAACACATAAACCGCTTAATTGTGTCATAATGACAAGATGTGCACGAGTACGAACCCTTAGTACCGAGTCCAAATTGCACAATAAGGTGGATTACCACTCCAAATGACTTGTAATGTTGATGGACATGTGATTCAATGATTGGTTTAGTCATATAAACACATAAACCGCTTAATTGTGTCATAATGACAAGATGTGCACGAGTAAGAACTCTTAGTACAGAGTCCAAATTGTACAATAAGGTGGATTTGCACTCCAAATGTCTAGTAATATTGATAGACATGTGATTCTTTGATTGGTTTAGTCATGTAAACACATAAACCGCTAAATTGTGTCATAATGACAAGATGTGCACGAGTACGAACTCTTAGTAGCGAGTCCAAATTGCACAATAAGGTGGATTACGCACTCCAAATGTCTTGTAATGTTGATGGACATGTGATTCAATGATTGGTTTAGTCATATAAACTCATAAACCGCTTAATTGTGTCATAATGATAAGATGTGCACGAGTACGAACTCTTAGTACCGAGTCCAAATTGTACAATAAGGTGGATTTGCACTCCAAATGTCTTGTAATGTTGATGGACATGTGATTCTTTGATTGGTTTAGTCATATAAACACATAAACCGCTTAATTGTGTCATAATGACAAGATGTGCAGGAGTACGAACTCTTAGTACCGAGTCCAAATTGCACAATAAGGTGGATTTCAACTCTAAATGACTTTTAATGTTGATGGACATGTGATTCAATGATTGGTTTAGTCATTTAAACACATAAACCGCTTAATTGTGTCATAATGACAAGACGTGCACGAGGTGACATTAGGTGATATTAGGTCTTTGTGGATAACGCTAGGAGGAGGGAGAATTCTCGTGGGAGAAATCCCCAGATTAGAGAGTTCCGCATCCTATCCTTTAAACGCAACTTACCAACTATAGCTAGGGGAATTAGATTCTAGGCAACCGTCTCATCACTTTAGTAGTAACTTATGGTTCTCTTGAATACGACCAAACCACTTTACTACAACTCTAACTAGGTTATACTTGCCTTAGTTAGAATTGAATAGAGAGTTTACATTGAGTCATAAATTTAAAGCTCGATCACGCAAAGCGCGATAAGTCATGTCACGTTGTCGAAAGTCGTTTGCTTGGGAAAGTGTTGATTGTTTATTTCCTTGGGTGGTTCCCATGTTTTGTGCAGCTGCTGATGGGGTATTTGCATCGCAGCTTGCTGTTTCTTTTCTTTTGTTTTAACTTTACTCTCTTTGTAATCGTTAATTTATTTCACCATTAAAAAAATCAAGAATTCTGGAGTACATTTACAATTTATATCCCAGTCCAATCCAAATTTTGCTATGACGCTCACACGGTGAGATGAGCACCTAGGAAAGTGTCTAGCTCGGATTGAAGATCGAAAATGTCTAGCTCGGATTGTAACAGAACCTGTTGACACTGCTCTCCTTCAACTGCTACCATAACCATCTTTTGCATCTTGGGCTTGCACGGGTTTATGACATTCGAGGGTTATTTGGAAGTGTTCCCAACTCGAAAAATTGTAGGATCAGGTCCTTAAGGCCTTTTTCTTAAGGAAGATCTTAAACTCCTTTCAACCAATAGGGGAAGGAGAGAGAAAGTGATTAATAATAATTGGGTAATTACCTACCTAATACGTTAAAGGGTAAGACAAGAATATAGAAAATATTTAAATGACATATACATATACATATATGTAACCCCATATACTTCATGAAAGTTCAAACATCTAGTCTCTAGGCAACTCCAATAATAACCATCATCGCTACTATACTAATAATGCATTCCAATCGATGCTCCAGGGCTCTCACCCTCTCTGGCACCCCTTTCCAAGGGACTTGGGCCCGGTGTATAATTAATTAAAATCAAAATGGGAGAAGTCACGTATACATTGAATTATTGTGGGTTTCGAGAATCAGTCTCCTCCCAACCCTAAAACCGTTCATCCTACAGAATTCGCCGTCATGTCGCGCAGCCGGCCTGGCGCATGATTTTCACCGTTTGGTCTCGCTGAACCACAGTTGCGTCCACCGTCGCGTCCACCGTTCCGTCCAACGTCCACCATCGCGTCGGCGTTTCCGCCGTTTGGTGACCCCCTCGTTTCCGTCTACTGTTGCGCCTCGTCCCTCTTGTTTGTCGTCGTCGTCTCTCTCGGCTGTCGTTGCTAGACTACCGATTACATGGAATCGCCAAGACCCTTTATGTTTGGTAAGTTGTACTTCGTTTGGCTAATGTATATTTGGTTGCGTTGTTTGACGAGTTGTTATAATATCTCGGGAAGGGTTGTTTAATAAAACAGGCAATAGTTGTTAACAATTTAAATTAATAACTCGATCGGGTTAATTAATAATCTTTGCCTTGGTTGTTAATAACTATGGTGTTTAAGTTAATAATGAACTTTGCATGTAAACCTTCAATGTCGTTTTAGATTATTAATTAAAAAAGTCATGCGTAATAAGGACCAAATTTTTTATTAATAATTGAAGGTGTTAATAAGGAAAGGTCATTACTCGAAGAGAGATGATTAATAATTCCTAAGTTAGATGTTAATAATTAAAGTGTTTAAGTTAATAATAAACTTTGCATGTAGAATTTCATTGTCATTTTAGGTTAATAATCGAAGAAGGAAAGATTAGTAATGATGTGGATGGTTGTTAATAATTAAAGTGTGAGAGTTAATAATGAACTTTGCATGTAAACCTTCAATATCGTTTTAGAATATTAATTAAAAAAAGAGAGTATTAATAAAGGCGGAATTTTTTGTTAATAATTGAATGTTTTAATAAGTAGAGGTCAGTACTCGGAGAGGGATGATTAAGAATTCACGCGTTAGTTGTTAATAATTAAAGTGTTTTTGGTCAATAATAAACTTTGCATGTAAAATTTCATTGTCATTTTAGGTTAATAATCGAAGAAGGGAAGATTAGTAATGATGTGGATAGTTGTTAATAATTAAAGGTAATAGTTTTTTTTATTTCTTCAACGCTGCAGATCTGAATGAAGTACCCTGTGATGTCAGCTTGGAAGGTGAAGATATTCCCAAGAACAATGACTTACGTGAAGAGGAGATTACAGTAGAAAATGTATATGTAGAAGGTGAAGGTGACTCCCTCGTCCGTAGTCCGGCCGTCCTCTCCGCCGCAACCGCTGTCAATGCTTTTGTGGTTCACTAGCATCCAGTTTCCCGACGAATCCTTTATTCTGGCCGCACCAATACTCTGGTCATGAACAACGTCTTTTGGTTGACCATTCGGCGCAAACATGGAACGTGCAATTCCTTTTGAGTTTGTTGTGAAAGCTTTTTATGTTGTTTGGGTTGTATTTATTGTTGAAAGGTTGATTGTTCTCGTTGGCATTGCTTCTCATTGATATTGTTTTTATGTTAATAGTGTAAATAGAAATGTTGATAAAAGATGAAAAAATGTTGATATGTACTGGTGATGTCGTTGTACAAGTTAATATTTTCAATAATATTATTAATAATTGTCTCGTGGCCGGTTAGTAAGGGGTAATAAGATATTTTGATAACGATGTTAATATTATTGAAAAATATAACTTGAGTGTTTTAATTATGTTTGTCAAACGTTTTTTATGGATCAATTTGGTTGATAATGATTTTAATAATGTTGTTTAGAAATGTTAATAAGGGATGACAAAATTGATTTTTACTGGTGATCGTGTTGTCATAGCGATGACGTTACCGATTAATAATTGCAATAATACAATTGATAATAGTCGCCCAGTCGGTTAATAATGTCCAATAATATGGGTTGATAACGTGGTGTATTATTGTTAAAACTGTACCTTTTATTTTTTAATAACAATATCGAAATATTGATATTACCGGTTAATAAGATGTTTTCATAACGTTGTTCAATATTAATAAAAAATGTAACTTGAGTGTGTTAATAATTGCAATAATATAATTAATAATAGTTGCATGGTCGGTTAATAATGTACAATAATATGGGTTGATAATGTGGTTTGTTCTTGTTAAAACTGTAACTTTTATTTGTTAATAATAGCTGCCGTCGCCTAATTCCCTTCTCCCAGGCCCCAGCCGTTCCACTTCTCTCCATAAATCGATCGACACCTCAGCTTCAGCCGCAGCGAGAAGCAGCTTCGGCTTCCCTTCATCGACAGCCGAGAAGCGTGTAGCTTGCCGGCGTCCCCAACGTTGCGGCGAGCAGCAGCCTCACCTTCCCTTCGTTGACGACTGAGAAGCATGCAACGTTATGTCATTATTAACATTTTTTGCTATTAACTATTATTTCATTATTAACGTTATTATTGTCCACATTATTAACCGTTGTGTGGTAGCAGCATTATCAATGTCTTTTTAGGGAGCTATCATTGTTTTCGAATAGAGTTATCAACAATTTGTTATAACATTATTAACCATTAGGTCCCATCATTATCACTGATTTTCTTTACATTTTCTACACAACACATATATGTTATTAGTTGCTTATATTATGTTTGTCAAACGTTTTTTATGGCGATTTGGTTTTTTTGTAGGTTAATGACATGACACAAACTAAGAATACGTCACTTAAGACGGTTCCTCCTATAAACCGACCTAAGAGCGTGAGCAATAGAAGCAAAGATCAATAATGATGATAGGCTGAGTCTCATGTGTAGTATGTCCCTAGTGTTGAAGATGGTAAAAAATATTAGTCCCCAACGTGCTATGTGGGGTACATCCACAAGTAACGTATTATTTGTTGGTTGATAATGTAGAGAATTCGAAAAGCCACTCTATGTATATATGCGAGTTTTGTAATGTTTGTTACTTTCTAATGATCGTGATTGGCTCTTTAAAAAAAATCATGTGAGTTAATCATATTTCCATAACTTAAACCCATATTATTAAAAATTCAGACTTCATTATTAATATTTTTTAGGGCAGTTGTTAATTATAAATTTACCCATAATAACGGTTGGATAGAGGCTTCATTCTTAACGACTTTCACCCCAACTATCAACGGAAACTAATCATTAGTAACATCTCTATTATTGGTACTTTTCGATATTAAGAATAAAGAGAACACTGCCATGATGAGTGATACTATTGTTCCAACCACAGGAAAAACATTTTCCAACTACATGTTAACAATCCAAGATAACGTTATCAACTTTTATAATATGATTAATCAACGATATACAATAATATTACCACCATTTTCCCACGTTAATAATGAACATTGACAAGATTGACAAACATATAATGTAAGGTTCATAATCTCCCACAAAAACGTTAGTAATTGAAACAATGTTTGTTAATAATAATGTTATTGATTGCAATCATAAGTCAAACAAAAATATAATAATTAAACATTAATGATTACATATTAAAATATTAACAACAAATGTTTCGTCAATCATGACATACTAGAACATTGTCAATAGAGTAAAAACATTGATACATATAATGTTAACAAAATCTTCAAAATTATGACTACTTTCACATTATAACGTTGATAATGACAACCACTCACTATTTACACCAAATTAGCTATGTCAATATTCCTTTTCTTGGCCAAAAAAGAAAATAGTATTGTTTTATGATTTATTTCAATATTTTATATATCATTATTAACAAATAAAAGAACAAACCACATTATCAACCCATATTATTGTACATTATTAACCGACCATGCAACTATTATTAATTATATTATTGCAATTATTAACACACTCAAGTTACATTTTTTATTAATATTGAACAACGTTATGAAAACATCTTATTAACCGGTAATATCAATATTTTCGAAGGTGAGGCTGCTGCTCGCCGCAACGTTGGGGACGCCGGAAAGCTACACACTTCTCGGCTGTCGATGAAGGGAAGCCGAAGCTGCTTCTCGCTGCGGCTGAAGCTTAGGCGTCGATCGATTTATGGAGAGAAGTGGAACGGCTGGGGCCTGGGAGAAGGGAATTAGGCGACGGCAGCTTGGAACGGCCGGCGACTGCAGCGGACAAGGAGGACGGAGAACGTTTGTTTGACGACAATAGAAACGGTTCGGCTGCAGATCATGGAAAAAAATAAAATAAGGATTTATAGACGGTTAGGGTTACGTTTTTAATTTATTTACAATTCCCTAAATACCCTTAACAATTAATTAACTAATAACTTCTCCTTAACTACCTAAAATTGAATCACCCAATCACAACGCTTTAAGTTTCTCCTTGAGAAAAAGGCTTTAAGGACCTGAACTCAGGCTTGCGTATCAAGGCAACCAAATTCTCTTTACCTTATTTCCCGGCTTGATTCACATACTTCACCTGATTTACTTTAAACTCTCTGCCTATTAAACCATGGAATAAAGGCATGTTAGCCATCTCTAGAAAAAGAGAAACGCGACACTGCAAGCGGCAGCATAATTTTGTACATTTGGATAGTACCTTAAAACTCAGCAGCTTCTCTCTTCCTACATCACCTACTAACTAATCCGAACAAGATAAAGGGGTTTGGCCGGCAGACTCGGCCACCTATTGATAGTCAATCCCAACTGAAAAGTTTCCAATCTAATAACCTCAATCACATACAAATTCTGCATTAGGAGCAAAGGGCAGAGACTGAAAAGAAGGAACAGATTAGTGAAGGAAGCAGTCAGGCGTAGCATATCCCAGCAGCCAGGCACTCCCCAGTCATACGGTCGAATCTCTCTCTATCCCCACCCTGAAGTTGCCAATTTACAGTTCCAAGTGGTCCGTACCCGATGTAGTTAGAAAACAGTTGAATCTTTATCCGATCCTGAAAAATAGATTTTGCTTCAGCATTGCGCACCACTATCAACAGCTACTCCAAGCCAATCTGCAACCAATATCAAACAGCTGTGCAATGGAACCAAGACACAAGCTCGAAAACTTTAGAACTGTCTCTATTCTCTAACTCGATGGGCTAAACTCTGACTACGATAACAAGCTATGACAAGACTTGGCTTGTGAGCATGTTGGGACTTTGCCCAATCCACCTTGCAACTCTTAGATGATTAAGCATCTTGTCTACACTAAATAAGTAAATATGTGGACATAGGCACTAGATGAGACACTGGCAGCCTACTAATAAATCTGATGAGATTATGTGTTTGTTTCAATATAGCAGCACTTTAAGTGTTCGAATGTAGAATAACTGCATCGTCAACACTGAGATTCAAACCTTGGTTTAAGGAAAAGGCAGCTGGAGTAGTAGTAGCAGAAGTCTCTTTTGGAATATCAACAGCGGAGTTCGGTGTATCACTCATCATATCAGCATTCAAATTCCGAGTGACTGCTGGTTCTAGGTTTTCACTACTCTGCAGACCATCAAAATCCATGAGCACGAATCTGTTGGTCAAATTTTGCATCAGAAGTTTAACAACAAGCATGCAACGACTCATTCCTTCAAGAGCTGCACACACATGCAAGCGTCTGACTGGAGACACCATCTTGTTCGAGGAAAGAATAGAAATTAACTTCAAACTCAGCAATTTCACCTCTTATCCTCTGGAGCTTGAAATTCTCCCTATACTAAACACTAACAAGAAACATGCACACCATTAAATTCTCGATCTCTAATACGCACAGTTGGTCAGACCTATCAACTTCTGCATATATCAACGCAAGCTTTTGATCATACTCTATGAATGGAACAAATTAACACACAATACAAATATTCCACACCTCTTGGCATTGAGCGACATCTGAAGAAGCTAGACTTTTCTCACTAGCAGTGGCTGTAGCTTCCGCCCCAGGATCTTGCAATGTGGCCTCCTTGTGAGTACCATCAGCTTCAAACCGATCAATTGCATCCTGGCTAGTGGTTCTAGATGCCTTTGATTTACTGACATGAGAGCCATTCAACTCCACGCCACCACTTTCATCCGCTGATCTCTTCCTAGAATTGGCATACAACAAAGAATAAACATTGATAAAAGCAAATCAGTCACAATCATCAACAACTGACCCAGGAAAAAAAAAAAAAAAGAATATGAGCATGATGTTACCTGCTATCGTAATGGTAACCTGCATGAGATGGTTGTTTGTTGGAAAATAGGATCCCCCGCAAAGGTTTACCATCTATAATGGTTTCAATAGTATATCCATGTGGGAAGGTTTCGGTCACTTTGGCTTGGAAAGTTTTCTTTCCCTGATGAATGTTGAATTGGACAGTCCCCATGGCTGCAAAAGGTTCCCTCAAACTTTTAGGGGCTTATGTTTCTTTTCCAGATGAGATTCAGACAAACACTACCGGTTATGCATGGCTAGGATGTCAATGCCCAACAGACTGACGCCCATCTCCTAACCATGCAGCAGAGATGTTTAACCACATTAAGCATTATCTTAACTAGCATGAAGCCCATCCCCTAAGCCTTATGCAACGAAGAAGATAAAATAGAATTGTAGTGCCCAAAGTAGAAACCAAACATCCTCAAAATGTTATCGCTTTACCCCTGCGTCAGTAAAACACAGTATTACCTAAAACCAATACCAAAAGAAAAGGTAACCTATGCCTACTTTTAAATGCCTAAGAGAAAAGAAACCCATATCAGCAAACAAAAGAGATGAAAACTAATTGGTCGGAGTGGAATACTGCAAAAATTGAACAATCATTGATAGAAGTGCTATGAAGGTGGCATGTACACTGTAAGCAAAGACATTCAGGATTTAGATAACAACATAAGTCCATCCTTCAAAACAGCAAAATCTAATATCCACCCACAAAATATTCAAATCAGGGGTCAATACAATAGGAAAGAGTCTATTTAAGGCTCTGATACATCCATGCAGGAAGAACTACAGCACATTCCTAACATATAGAAAGAGTAGACCAGTGGAAAATCCAACTGAACACTTGACAAAAATGGTAAAACAGTAAGTGAGCGTCTATAGCAACAGAAGAAAACTTCTATAGCTGTGAACAGACTATTCAACAAAGACACCTGATTGGCAAGCACGTCATGACACGGTTAAGTTTTAAAAAGTAACGTTCAATGCAAATAAGGTTGGTGTCAATAAAGGAAATCCAACATCTCTTGTGATGCATCCAATGCTGATAAAGAAGAGTGCTCTGGTAGACAGAATTGCAATCACAGTCATCTGACCAATACTGACACCTCAATGCACAGCTACATCCTAATAGTAAATTGAAAAATCCCTAGAGCACCAGCACATTTAGTATATGAATCTACTAAAGATGAATTTGAGCATATCATCACTGATACCACTCCCTGTACTTTATGTACCGAGTATGCCAGCCACAGCCATGTCTAACTTACAGACTACAGTAACTCAAAAGGAGAAGTGGTACTACCATGCACATCATAAGTTGGTATGCTACGGTGGAAACTAGCTGTTGGATCAACTCCGACCAGAGATCTATCTGGATTGAGACTTTGTTCATGGCATTTTAGTTTCAGTTGCTTCCGCAAGGATAACTTTTCTACTTGCCGCTCATCTTGCATGTTTGTCAGTCCTATGATTGGATGAATGAATGAGACAACAAGAAAAAGAATGAGTGTCAATACTAGAGAAATAATTCATTCTGGAGATCCTAATAAAGAAACAAAATTAATTTTAAATATTGTGCTAGACAACAGAAGCAGTTCCAAGCAAAATAAATTGTTTGAAAGATAATGGACCTGTATGTAAGTAAAACATGTCATCCAGTGCCTCAAGATGCTTATTGCAACCGCCAATCAGCACAAGCATACCACCCTTCATAGGATCCAAACTGTCACCAGCTGCAGAAAATCTTGCACAAGGTCCATCACCTATAGCCATTACCTTTGTCCACATGCCAGACTCTGCATTAACAACAGCTCAATTACGCTTAAATAAATAAAGAAAAAAAATAGCAGAAATGGGTATATCACAAGGCCAGCTCACATGTAAAACCTAAGCAACCAGATTAGATCATGGAGAATTGAACTTTCCAAAAAAAAAAAAAAAAAAGATCAGTTGAACCTTTGGCACAGTGTTCTTGAAAGTAAATGTATCTGCAAGTGGAAACCCAAGCACTAAAGCACTGCCTAACTTTTTACATCTTTTTAGCTAATCTGTATCTTGTGCCTACAATGTACTTGAACTTCCCAGCATAGTGAGTCTGATGTTGCTTTTTATCATCTGGCTAAGTCTTGAGTAAAGACCTACAATATTGTAACTGCCTACTGTTACATAAAGCAGGACAACCTACTAATTCAGCGGCCATGCCCTAAATAATGCTTCCCCCTTCTCTGCCTAGGTCTTTTTTTTTTCTTTGGTCAGAAAATAAAGCTTAATTTTAAGGGGCAACTGGGATGAGTTTGCCCCTCCTCTTTCCAGGCTTATTTTTCTTCCCGCGCGGGGGGAGATGGGGAAGGCAAAAGCCTTGTGCACAATATCATTTGACATACCAAGATCGAGCATGTATGTGTCATCGTATAGATTTTGAGAATCTGCAAATCCCCCAAAAACAAACAGGTTCTTGCCAAAAGCAATGGTGGAATGTCCCGCTCGAGGTGGCAGCTTCTGACCTGCAGTACTCAGCTCCTTCCAGACAAGGGTTTCTAAAAGGTAAAAGGAATATACATGTTAAGAAAGGAACAAATGAAGAAGTGCATCTTGAAGATAAAAGCTAGTCATTAAATGAGTTCACAGCTCTAGACACGGTTACTCATATATATATATATATATATATATATGGTGGCGTATTCGGTGCACCCACTTTTTCGGGTGCACTGAGTGCACCCGCCTCATAATTGTCATTCTAACCATGCGATTCATGTCAAAACGGTATCAATTGTTGCTTATGATATTATGAACAAGAAGCACATGAATTTGAAAAAAATTCATTCAAAATTTACTTTCATTTGAAGGATTTAGAATTTAGGGATTTAGGGTTAGAGTTTAGGTTTACAATTTGGGATTTTGGGTTGGGATTCAAAATTGAAGGTTAAGGGGTTAGGGTAATGGATTGATTTGTTATGATTCTATGTCATATCATCATATTATATTGAGAGTACTAATTAAAGTTCAAAATTTGATGTATTATGGACGCTTTTAAAGTTGGGTGCACTGAGTGCACCCAAAAAAGTGAGTGCACCGAAGTAGCCACCTAATATATATTACATTAGAACATAATAATCAAATCAACCTGTATCCAACATGTGCACATCAGATAAATAGTAATCATGCCCATCTTCACCACCAATGACGATGACATAGTTTCTCCATGATGAGCAAGTATGACTGTCTCGGGCAGAAGGTGGGGAGCCTGAAGTTGTTGCACGCTTCCACATAAACGTCTCTACAAAATCCAGGAACCAATTAACTTTTGTTAAATGTAACCCAAACCATGACCTAAAAGAATAGGAACAACAGAGCAATTAGCCATAAGGTAAAGCTGGGAGTGAAAGACATAAAGTAAACAAATTGCAGCCAAACTTCGAGACTCAAATGGATGAATAAGCATAAAACAAATATTATCAATTAGCTCTATAGAGACCAATTATCATCCTAGATCAAAGCCGAAATTTTTTGGAATGTAAGCCCCTGTATAAATGGTACCTGTATTCAAAATGTACAGATCATCATAATATACTTCATTATTAGTTTCTGAAGACTGTCCACAACCACCGAATATGAAGATGCGTTTACCAACAAGAGCAGCACTATGCCCTTCCCGAGCCTCTGGTCCATCGCCTCTTGTAGTAGGAGATATCCATGTGTGTGTTGCTGAAATTTAATAGAAAACAGAAAGGGAAACTGTGACCAGATAAGTCAACCAAAGGTTTGCCATTATAAAAAAGAAGTCGTAACAAATGTAAGGAAAAACTAATTTAACAGCAGCTGGTATAGATCATCAAATCCAGTGAAGCTTGCTAATTATTCCTATATCATACTGCATAAAATGCAACACGTGGCTGTAGATACAAGAACACAATGCTGGACATAGAATCGGAATCCAAGTAAAAGATTGGGGAACAGAAAGTTCAACTTGAACCACTCACAAGTGTCTAATATATGCAAATCCCTGAGTGGATTCATCCCATCAGTACCGCCAAATACATATAAATTATCTCCAACAGTTGTGCAAGTATGGCTGTCCCTCGGAATCGGTGGTGTACCCTTTACTGCAGGCCGACTCCAACTTTGAGTAGCTGCACGTTTAGGACCCAAGATTAAAGCACAAGTAAACTTCAACCCAGTGAGGTAAGTGGCAAAAGGCCACCAACTAGGGAACTCCGTTTTACTTTTAGAGCAACAATAGATTCAAGAAGTCAAATCCATACAATAAAAAATAACTATGAGATATCAAAAGCAGAGGATAATTAGGAAGCAGAAATGTAATCATCACTCTTAAGCACAAACCCGGTCATAAATGCAACAAATTAGTACTAAGCAAGGCACCAAACCAGACACTATAAGGCAGAGAAAAGTAATTAATAAAGCCGCTCAATAGTCATAACAAAATCACGAAACAGAAACTTATCAATCTCTTCGCCGAAATGACGACAAAAGCCACAGAGCAAAATTCAATGACACTGCAAGAACAACATGCAAAATTAAGAACCCTAGCGAAAAACCACAACTCTGCAAAGGATCTGAAGCGAAAGTAAAAAAAGAGTGAACAGCACAACAAAAGGATTAGGGTTTTTCTTTTCTTCTTTTTCGCGCACCTCGTCCATTCAAATTCACAACAGAACCCAAAACAAGAAGAGTCGCAGCAAAAGAGCAGAGGAATCAGAAGATATATAAAAATAAAAAAAGTTACAGAGAGAGTTACATAGAGGCGGAAAG
Source organism: Linum tenue (assembly GCA_946122785.1). Taxonomy (NCBI): domain Eukaryota; kingdom Viridiplantae; phylum Streptophyta; class Magnoliopsida; order Malpighiales; family Linaceae; genus Linum; species Linum tenue. The sequence goes on from CAMGYJ010000008.1 coordinate 1,910,681, forward strand.
CGAACCCACCAGTATCGAACACATGAACTTGGTTGGTGTGGCAATTCTCCTTGCCATAGCCACCGAAAAGGTAGAGAAACCTCCCACCTCTGATGGAATTGCAGGTGTGGCCCCACCGTTTCCCGGGGACATTCAATCCGAGCTGCGGAATTACTCCCCCGCCAGAATGGTACTGGGCGGGCTGCTGCTGCTGAAGCCTCTCCCACCTCATTTTCCCCTTATTATGTGGGGAAAGGAAGCCGCAAAAGGATCTGTTCAAAAGCGAGCGAGAGACAGATATCGGATATGGAATCGAATATATAACCTCGGAGCCTTCCGCCCGGCGGGTGACCAATGCGAGAGGCGCGGGGACACAGTGGTGGGAGGAGAAGACAATTTAAGTGGGGGTACAGAAATTTACGACGAAAAGAAAAGGTGTGTTTGTCCGTTCACAGTGTTCTCTTTGCATGCGAAGGAAACGGACGAAAACAAAATTTGAAGTAGGGATGGCAAAAGTATTCCTAATCTTCTTCAATCTAATTTAATTGAGTAGCCTAAAATTTGAATTTGAAGAATTTTTTATGGGTATGGATAAAACCCAAATCATAATATTGCAAGTCACGGATGGGCATAATTTTTAACCATCAAACTTAATGTGCCTACGCTACCTAAACCATCTATCTATATATATGGGTGGTTAACTAAAGGTATGACATACCTTAAGTAAGAAAATTATATCTAGATCTTGAATTAATCGGAGTTTGTCATCTGGTACTATTCCCATACCTTAAAGATTAAAATTTAGGTATTAATTATATAAATCTCACACATTAAGATCTGTTTAATTAGAAACAATAATTGATGGTCATGATTCGTCGAAATATATGCAACAAATTACACGCACAATCTTAGGGGTGTGATTCGGGTCCAATTGTACACATTTTACCTTGTTTCCCTCAGATGTTTGATGCAGTTTCACTCCGCGAGGTTCAATTTTAGCTAGGTTGTGTTTGTTTCTCGTATGTTTCAGATCCTAGCAAGTGGAATCGACCTCGGGAAAGAAAGTTGGATGAAAACAGATTAAAAGGAGCAAAAGATAAGGGTAATGGTGGAATCTAGAAGTTCACGGTCAGGCCAACCATGACAAAGAGGTTGGGATCATGAAGCGCAAGAAGTCGAGGGAAGCTTTTCATCCTCACGGGCCTACGAGGAATCACGGTCCGTCGACCGTGATAATCCACTCCAGACCGTGAAGAGCTTTAGTGAAACGACGCGCTTTTGTCCAGGATCACGATCTAGGCTTCGAGTTCAGGGTCGTGAACTGGAACTGTAAAAACTCGTCGATCTGGGTATAAAAGGGGAGTTCAACTGAAAGAAGAAGGGGAGAGCCTAGTGAGAGAACTTCTTCTTCCTCAGATTTCGAGAGAGAGAAAGTGACGAACAAGTGAAGAGAAGAAGGTTAGGGTCTTGTCCAAACTCCAAGATTTTGAAATCTCCTCCTCAAAGGTATCTTGACGCCAAAGAAAGAAGGAAAACATCTCAAGATGGTCTTTTCTCTTCTCCTTTGTGTATTCTATAGTCTTAGCATGAAGTAGTTCCCTTCTTTCACTTGTGTGTTTGTAAACATATTCGAGCCCAAATGTACACATTTTACCCCTCATTTCTTATTCGTTTAGCTTAGTATTTCATCGTTACTCGACATATTTCACGCTAAGTTGTGCTTGTTTTGATGCATTTTAGGTCCTAGCACGTGTGGAAGGGTCGAGATCGATTTTGGGGATAATTGGAGGTCAAAAAGTGCAAAAAACCAAAGAAAAGTCTGAAGTACCGTGACAATTGCCTCATAAAAGTGAAGTGAAGGCGTCCCAGGAAACAGCCGCAGTTAACGGCCGGACTAGGCAGTTCACGGTCTCCTGAGACCGTGAACTTCAACCACAAACCGTGAACACCGAGGTGTCTAGCGAGGTTCCCGAAGGTACTGACGACAAGGGCAACCCTCAACATTGAGTTAAGCAAATCGGTTAATTGTGATTAAGCCATCCGACCTTAGAGTTGGATGAAGGAGTAAGTCAACTACCGATTGTCTAAACCGATAGGGTCGAGTGACACGGCCTCTCATTCTTACCTCAGTTTAGCAATTGAGATTGTGGTCTCCGACCATATATGCATCCCTCTGCGGTTCGCGGTTACCTTGCCCCTAGCAATCGTTCCAATCCAACGAGTCTTGGTAGCTAGTTAGGGAGAAGCAACTCCTGGGTGAAGCTCCCTTAGTTAGAATTTTCCTTTATTTACTTTTCTTTGCTTGGTTAGTTTGTAGTTCCAATAAACCTAAACTCTAAAGTCGCTTGCTAGATAACAACCTAAGCGATTGAATTAGGGGTACATGGATCGCTCCGGGTTGACAAATTAAATACTTGCTCTATACTGCACCTGACTAGAGTTTCAAAACTTGGACTCTATTCGAGATTAATTTGTGGTGTAGTTTTTTGCTAGACAAGTTTTTGGCGCCGTTGCCAGGGAACCGCGGTCCATTATTTTGAAAAGGTCTCTTAGTGTTAATCTAGCATTTTCTATCTTGTCTTTTTGTTTGTGTTTTGTGTTGTGTTTTGTTTACCCACTCTTCGTCTTGAAGGGTGGTTTGTGTTTGTTTGATTTTCTTTTTGTGTTTTTGTTTTTGTAGGTTATGAATCATGGATCCCAATGACTTCTACAATAGGTGGGGGTATCCACAACCACCTGAATGGGGGTACCCCAGGGCTTCATTGAGTGAACAAGAAGGGGGAAGCCAAGGATCCGGGTTCTATTACCAACCCCCCTTCCAAGAAGAACAACCATACCAATGGGGGTACGAAGATGCTTCCCCATATCAAGAATATGCCCCTCAACAACCCAAGGAGAAATCCAAGTTGGAGTTGGCCATGAAGGCTTTGATGGGACAAACCTCAAGACCATGTGCCACTCCCCAACCAGAGTCAAAGAGCAAATGAGAGCTCATGGTGGAGCGATTTGTTCGGGGCACAAATGAAGGGTGCTCTAGCATGGACCTCCCAATCGCCAACCCTATCGACTCAACCCTTCTTAAGGAGGTGCAGGAGCTCCGTCAACGCACGGAGATGCAAAGAGAGCTTGTTGAGCAAGCATGTGCACAGCTTGCTCACAATCGCCTCCTACCATTGGAAGAAAGAGAGGAAGTCGAAGAGGCGAGCCATGAGAAATTTGGAAGAACGAGCTCCGGCATGGATTTCCAACCCCTCCCTCCTCCCGGTTTGACACTGGAAGAGAAAGTGGCACGAGCTTGTGAAAGCTATCGCCTATCATTATTGGAGGAGAAAGAGGAGGTTGAAGGAGCGATCAAGGACAACCGTGTGGAGCAAGAAGAACTCACCTCGGAGAGCTCCCGTGGTGAGGATGAACAAGAAGGTTGCATTGATGACTCCCATCACTTTACCCTTCCCGAAAGCAACATTGAAGACCAAGACACGAGTGTGGAGGAGCAAGAGAATCCCTTCTATGACCTTGTATTGCATTTTGCCCTCAAATTCGTGCTTGGAGACATGAATGGGATGGAGAAAGAAGAGGTTGAAGAGGAGGAAAAAAAGCATTGAAGAGAGGGAAGATCTTGAGTGTTCCCAAGGGGAGGAATAAAGTGAAGAAGGAAGGGAGGTTGAAGAAGAAGTTGAAGGGGCAAGTGGAGTCCAAAATGAGGACAAGGTCGTGGTGGATGAAGCATCCAAAAGTTACGAGGGCTGTGAAATCTTTCCATCCTACCTCGATGCGCTTCTTGAGAAGGACCCATTTGCGGCTCTTTGCCAAGCCAAGCCCAAATCATCCGCGATCCCTCTTGGTGGATGCGATGGTGGTAAAGCGGTGACGCAATACATGGTGCGGGGCAAAGAGAAAGAAGGAGAAGGAAAGAAGAAGAGGTCTCGTGGGTGGAGGCTCAAAGCCACTCAAGGTCACGAGCCCTCAATCATGGACTCGTCCAAAGCTCGTGACTTGAGACACCACCTCACCGACGAGAACCTCAACTTCAAGGAGGTTCTTGAGTGGACCGAAACTTGAAGTGCAACCGTCCGACTCACGACGTTAAGGAATCGTTTAGGGGGATGCAACCCATCTACCATCGATTTGTTTGCTTTCCCCTCCAATAAGAAGACCATTGAAGATATTTTGGTGGTGTTTTGGACGTGACCACGCTCTTTCGGAGCTGACCCGCCCTCCGCTCCCGAGCACAAACATTCACAACTTGACCGGTAACATCATTCTATCCCCTTCTTTTACGCCATTGAGGGCAATATTGACCTTAAGTGTGGGGGGTAGGCTTGGCAATTATACCCATACCCATGGGTTTATAACTATCCAACCCATTTGGGTTGGGTCTGAAATCCAATTAAAGTGTAAATGGATAAAGTCAGATGGGTCAATACCCATACCCATTATGTTGGGTTTAATTGGGTTTTACCCATAAATTTGGGTTAAAAAATCCAAACCCAAATAATTAAAAAAAGAAAAACGAAACTAAAAAGAAAAAGAAAATCTTCGTTTCCTCTCAGTCGAGAATCGAGAGTCGGCAGTAGGCACTCTCTTTCTTTCTACAAATCCTTCGTCGACGACGAGCCGGCTGAGCAAACAGAGACGGCCAGGACGTCGGCGCCCCGGCCAGTCCACCGCCACTAGCTCGAAGCCTCGAACGTCGCCGCCCCGGCCACCTCCGATTTCGGCATCCCCTCCGACCATTGAATCACATCGCCGTCGTGGCGCCGCCCAGTGATACAAAACCCACTCCGATTTCGTGACCCACCAGAGATACCAAAAACCCACTCCGCCGTCGATCTGTGACCCGAGAAGAAGTTGGTCGTCCTCTGAAACCGTCTCTTCCTCCCAAACTGATCTGTGTTCGTGCTACATCAGAGTGTAAGAATCACTTGTTCCATCTACAGAAGCAGTTAGAATTTTGAATTCTGCTTTAGCAATGAAGATGGTATGAAGCTGTGGCCTTTGTCCACTTGTGATAGTAGTATCCATCCACGTTTGTGGGTTTTTGTTAGTATTAGTTGCTTTCCTATCTTTTGTGTTTGGCTTTTGGTCATGCTCTGTAATCCATATACCTCCGTTGCTTTATCTCTTATAATCTATAATGGTTGTGTCAACTCCTTAACTATAGGAATCAGGAATCAAAGAGGGATATTGTGGTATCAATCAACTATCTTACTAGTTGAGGTTGTTTTGCCTTCACGGGCTTCTTTTATGGTTCTGCTTTATCAAGTTGTAGCTAACCAAGAATAGTGTGATGACTGGATTCTGGAAAGTTCAATTCAATGCTTAACTGAAAAGCATCCTTAACATAAAGTTGTTCACCTGATATTCTAAATCATTTCAGGTGACCATTTGACAAATGCATGGGTCTTGCCCGTCAGGAGCTCCAACAGCAACAGCTGTAGACGAAATACAGTTGGTCTATTTGTGATTTTCTCTAGTAGCTGAAATACAGAAACGCATCCAGGTACGAATTCTTATCAAGTAGGCTATGCTTTCTATTTGCTTATTGTGGTTTCTTCTCTGTGATTGGTTTCTTGCTGGTTCTGTTTCCGGCCTGTGGAGTTTGGTGGGGCTATTGGGTTTTGCTGGGGTTTTAGATTTGAGCCTGTGGGTGTGCTCTGGCTTTCTATTTCTGTATCTTCATGTTGAATTTCTTACGGATGAATGTATATATCCATGTTGCTGTTATGAAGTCTTGAGTATGTTTTGCTTTGGTGGGATGAAGTCTTGGTTTCCTTTCTACTGTCCATTGTTCTATTCAAATCTTATAAGTATAGCTTGCTTGCAACAAAAGGTTCACGTCACTAAATATGAATCAGATACTCTGGCAGTCCATTATACCAAACAAAGGAGAGAATTGAGATGCAGTCCACTACACCAGTTCATTAGATTAGTAACTGTTATTCATTATTTTGCAAGTGTATCTGTTCTTTCAGTAGTGTGTGTAATACCCTTCCCTTGTAAACCAACTTCCCGCAAAAACTTCTTGGCCTGCGATGTTGATCAACTTGATCACTTGCTCTCTGAATACAGAAATCACAGACGGAAGAAACCAAAAGCACAGTCTCTTATTCTATCTCTCGCTATCAAACCTCAAGCTCACATATGTATTAGAGGACTACTTGAATCGTAAATCTTTTTGAAGTAGCCATCCCTCATGGCCAAGCTGTAGCCTGGAAGCTTTGAGGACTTACCAAACTCTGCCATCACCAATCGTGGCAACCATATGTGGGGGAAAGACAGCAGACAGCAAAATCACACTTGGCTTCAACCCAGCTCCAGCTCGCTCCATTAAGCAAACTCCGACTTGTGCATAAAAGTTCTCGACCTTTATTGTTCTATGTGCAGTACCCAGGTCTTACTTTCTTCTCCATTTGTTTCGTTCTGTTTGATTGAAGGGTCGTTGCCAATTGGGTTAGTTGAAGCTTTGCTCTTCTCGATTGGGTTGAATCTGTGCTAAAATTTCGTTCCGGTCAGTGGGTTTTGCGGTTTTGATCGAAGAATTTACTGGGTTCTTTAGTTTTGGGAGAATCGGGGACTTTTTCGGAGTCGTTTGTCGCATTTCATTTCGAATGGGGATCGTTCATTTGATGTCTGTTTTCACAGAGAAGGAGCTGAGTTTTGTTTTCACAGAGAAGCCGCCATTTCACTCACCCAGTTCCGCACTAGCGCGTCATCGCCGAGAACAAGAAGGTATTCTCTTCTTCTAATCGGGTGGAAATCATCCCAGATCCGAGATCCCAGTTCCCAGATCGATGCTAAGATCCTAGAACCCAGATCGATTGACCGGCCGGAGGACGACGACGGGACGATTTTGACTCTTCCCCGATAGCATCCCCGCCGGAGCCTCGCCGCCGGGTAACATCCTCATCACCCACCAGCTTTTCCAGGAGAGCACCTGCGTCCGGCGTCATCATCCTCGCCTGTCGGTCGGAAGAGGAGGCACAGGTGTCCGGCACCGTCCAAGCAGCCGACGAAGAGCTGGAACACGCTGGTCGCTGTAGCATAAGTTACATCTTAGTACCTGAATTTTTAAGAAGATACAGATAGGTCCATCATCATGTGTGGAAAATTATATTTTAATACATTAAAAATTATGCTTTACATTTTAATACCTAATAAATAAAATATTTACAGACATGTTGTAACATCCCGTTCCGGCCAAACCCATATTTCGATCGCTAGAAAGTTCGCGATTTAAAATCGAGTGTTTTGACTATATTTCGGCGAAAATCGGATTATCAATCGGATAAGTATACGTATTAATTAATTATATATATATATATATATATATATATATACACGGTCCATTTAAATCCCCACCCGTCCATTTAATTGTCAATATCAACGCCCTTTTTACATTTCCCCACCGAGAGGCAAAAACCAGAGCGAGCGGAGAGAGCCGTACAGGGGAACGTCGGGGAAAAACTCCAAGGCTCGATTCTTGAGCATAAGTGATCCAAAAATCCCGTAAGTTATGCCTAATCCATCTATTCATCGTGATTTATCGATTTAGAGCTTTAAAACGAGTTTTTGGATCAGGAATTTCTTGAGTTTCCGATCGAAGAAATTAGGGTCTCGGAGTATCCGGAAGCCGGATTAAGCCCAAATTTTATATACGAGCTTCCAGCAGCGAGGTAATTAATCCTCTAGTTCTAATCCATGAATTTCGGCTATTATTTAGGTCGGGGTCCAAATCGCTGAATTTAGCTCCGGCCAGGGTTTGATGTGTTTTTATCAAGAATTTGACCCGGATCCTAGAACTAATATTGACGGGGATACTGCAGGGGATATTAGAACGGTCTCGGATTTTAATTCGGGGTTCGTTGGTGAAATTGACGTTTTAGTACGGGAGGCTAGAACCGGTGTTTGAAACGACCAGAACTGGTGAGGGATTAGCACGGCATACCGGGTTTGTCGTATCACGATAATTATATTGATGCCTAGAATTGATCTAGGTGAACTAGAATGGCATGATTAGGAGTGTATGAACTTTTGTGCTATATGTTGAACCCTGGACTGCTGTATGATATTATTGACTTGCCCTAATTGATATGGACCTCGTTTATGTTGATGATTGCATACATGTTGCCATTTGTGGCTTAACTGTTGATATGACTTCCTGGCTGTTCGATAAGGTGTTTTGACATGATGTGATATTATGGTTGTATTTGGATCCATAAGTGGGGGAATAAACTTCCCAGGGTGATATTATGATGTTTAAGGAGGATGACTTGCATGAGGGTTCATCCCGAGGAAGTGCAATTATACGACTCCTGGTTTACCTATGTTGAGCCAATTATGGCCAGGTCAAGTACATGTGCAAGTAATGAATTATGAGTAAGCAAGATGAGATATGAATCATGAATAAGGATACCAAATATGAGTGTTGTAGTCTCACGGTCAACTACATAGTAATTAGGGCTCCCCATGCTATTACTCCGTTATGATATGTTATGTCACACCCCTGATGTGGTGTTGACCGTTGATTCATCATGAGATATGACCACACCCATAGTGGTGTCAGGTCCGATATGACTACACCGGCAGTGGTGGGTCCGATATGACCACATCCACGAGATGTTTGGTCCGTATTCCCGGGAGAGTAATTAGCATGGGAGTAGCCAGGCGCCTATAAGTAAAATGATAAGATGCATATGCATGTGGTTGAGTCTTTTGCCTTTTGGGATGTCGGAGGGATGAGATCTGACCCCAGTGCTTTGGCTTGTTTGCTAGATGTATGGTAGGGGTATGCTCTGTTATGAACTCACGATGCTATGATTATCTCACTCAGTTATGAGCTGACCCTCTTTTATTCTTCTTCTCTGATTATGCTATGTGTAAGCAGATCATCAGTAGCAGCAGTAGATAAGTGTTAGGTGGGAGAGGAGCTAGAGTTGAAGTCAAGATGAGGTATGGTCTTCAACTATTCTGTGCTTGGACGACTACTTGGGGTTTTGGCCAGTGATCCACACCTTTTTGTAAAATGTTTTGAGAACGTTTTTCATGTGCATATTAGCTTCTGATGTAGTGTGAGATATCCACAGGTGTGGAAAGTTGATGATATGTGTATATTTATGTAATTATGTAAGTTGTGACGATTATGGCGTGTATCAGTATAGTATGCAGTTGTGTAACATGAAACGGTGACTATGGCTATGAAAAGCCAATGCATATGGAAGTGAGTGTATATGTTTGTCTATGAATGCATGGATTTAGATGAATTATTTTGCAGGATCAGATGGAAGAACTGTTAGCCCATTACGCGAGTAATTCATGTCGAAATTTTATTTGGGTAAATTTTGATAATTAATGTAACACCCGAGATTATTTCCGCTGCAATTGTATGAACAATATGATTAGGTAATACGTATAGGGTAGGGTGTTACACATGTCCAAAGAAATGGGTACCCAAGCCTAATCCATTCCCAAAAATAAAATCCAAACCCAACTCTACCTACCCAAACACTATCCAAATCCATATAGAATAAATCCATACCCAACCCATATAAATGGGTATAATTGGGTTTGGGCAAAAATACGCATGGGTGGGTAAATTGCCATCCCTAGTGGGGGGTAGTCCATTATGCATGTGTGTGTGAATGTTTGGTGTGATTTTGAATGCTTCGAGCCTAGTTGTATGCCCAAATTTTCAAAATTTGAGGGCTCCAAGCATAACAACTTCTACATTTTCATGATCATAATGGCATCTTGTGGTCATTTGTTTTGAATCTCGTGGTTATTAGCATGGTCCATGGATGATTTGCTTGTGATTGTGTGCAACCTATGATGATGACTGAGACATGCATTAGGTTTGTGCATAGGTTCATTTCTCATGTGTTTGTGAACCGATAGATGTTTTGAATTAGTTACTTGCTTTTCACAGTTGCTTGTGCGTCGATTTTAGGGAGTTAGAACGAATGATTGAGCACCTAGGTAGCCATGTGAGACTTGCGTCGTTCGTTTCGTTCTTGTGCGATAGATCCCCCTTTACAAGATGCGTAGCATTTACATTGTTGCTAGCGAGGAAGATGGAGGCATAGGGTTAGGTCACGACCCAAATGTTGACCGTCCCGATTTTATCATCCCCTAGTCAACCCTTTTGAGCCGTGTGTCTAAGGGTCGCTCTTGCTTTAGGTAGCTCTCACTACTTGAGCTTGATTGATTTAGATAGAACGACCCTAATTTCTTCGTGTCTACACCGTTATCGAGTCACCCTTGTGTTTGGAAGCTCCTTTCATACCATTTGAGCTTAAACGAGGTTCCACATGAGTGATTTGTGTATGGTTTTGCTAAGAGGTAAAGTGAGTGTGGAGGTAGTTTTTCAAAATGAGCATTGTTCCTTTAGTTAAAACATGTGGCATGTTTATAGCTCTCTTTAGCCCCCAAAGAAAAGATAAGAAAAGAAAAAAAAAAGATCAATAAGAGGGCAAAGAAGAAAAGAGAGTGGCCACCAAAAATATAATAAATGTTGAACATGCACTTAGAAGTGTTGCTTAGCATGCAAGCTTTAGGAACACTTACATGTTGTTTGCCTACCACACTCTTGTGCTTGAAATTGAATAGCAAAGGTAGCAAGAAAGATTGTTGCGAATGGTTTGGTGATTGGTTGTGGTTTGGAATCGAGGGAAGTGTGGTTTTTGGCTGATGATAGTGGACATTGAGTATAGGAGAGGGTTCTAATCGAAACCTTAGAACCTTTTGTGGTTTTAGGATGGAAATGTGGAACCTTGTGCTATGTCTGCCACCACCCAAAAAGCCTTTTCCTCATGTCCTAGACCCTAGCCAGTCATTTGAACCTGTGTCCAAGACTTCCGGACAAGCTAGCAACGACACCCATCTTGTGAGCTCTGACATTTAGAGGCTATTGTCATCGTAAAGGGACATTAGGATTGAGCGTGAATATGCACATATTTTGCATCAAATGGTCCTGACCCCACTGGTCGAGAGTGAGCGATTCTTCATCATGTTTTGTTCATTTCTTTTATCCCAGTGAGGGGGGTTCCTCGATCGTTCGTTCCTATGATGTGAACTTCATGCATGAGTAACTATGATTGGTGAGTCGTCGAGGCATGTTGTGTGTTGGTTGATGAATAATGTGAGAACTCTTCTTTTGCACAAATCTTAATACAGTTGAATGTCGTTTGTGGTGGTTGCCAAGATTACTTTTTTTGTCCATAGTTCAGTGTCAAATAACCATTGTGATTCATTCGTCTTGTGCCCTATGACATGCCCCAAAAATTGTGTTGAAAAATAAGTTGTAAGCTTACCTTGTTTTGTACTTGGTTTGCTTGGGGACAAGCAAACGTCTAAGTGTGGGGGTGTGATTCGGGCCCAAATGTACACATTTTACCCCTAATTTCTTATTCGTTTAGCTTAGTATTTCATCGTTCCTCGACATATTTCACGCTAGGTTGTGTTTGTTTTGATGCATTTCCGGTCCTAGCACGTGTGGAAGGGTCGAGATCGATTTTGGGATAATTGGAGGTCAAAAAGTGCAAAAACCCGAAGAAAAGTCCAAAGTACCGTGACAATTGCCTCGTAAAAGTGAAGTCAAGGCATCACAGGAAACAGGTGCAGTTCACGGCCAGACGAGGCAGTTCACGGTCTCCTAAGACCGTGAACTTCGACCACAAACCGTGAACACCGAGGCATCCAGCTAGGTTCCTGAAGTTACTGACGACAAGGGCAGTTCACGGCCTCTAAGACCGTGAACTACAGCCATTGATCGTGAACCCAGGAAGCAAGGCAGTGCGTTTTGGTGACGACTGATTTCACGGACGTGTTTAGGTGTTCACGGTCGTGAACTGGCCAACGCGTCCGTGAACTGATCACTTTCGGGCAAATATGAAGACAACAGCGGGGAGAGAGAAAGGGAGAGCTGGTTTTTGGAGAAGAATTGGTTTCTTTCTCTAGGGTTTGCCCAAAAACACGAAAGTGGAGTTCTAGTGAGAGAGAGAGAGTGCTAGAGTGATCTTGGAGCATCATTGGAGGCTTGGGTGAAGATTCAAGCCTAGAAGAAGAAGAAGATCTTGAGCTCAAATTTGCAATCCCCCTCTCTCTCTCTAGAAACTCACTCTTTTCTCTTGGGTGTTGTAGATCCCTAACTAATACTTTGTAATTACTTGTTTATATTGGATGATTGTCATTGGGTGTTGTTTAATTCAATGAATGAGGCATTATTCATCATGATTGTGCATGCTTTTGCTTAGCAACCTAGGGGTTGTGCACGTTTTGTGCTTAGCATCCTTAGGTTTGTGCATTTAGGTGCTTAGCAACCTAAGAATTGTGCATAATTGTGCTTAGACCCCTAGGTTCGTGCATGTTGGTGCTAGAAATCTAATTAGCCACCTAAACTAGGTTAAGTTAGAGAAACCCTCAACATTTAGTTAAGCAAATCGGTTAATCGGGATTAAGCCATCCGACCTTAGAGTTGAGTGAGGGAGTAAGTCAACTACCGATTGTCTAAACCGAGAGGGTCGAGTGACACGACCTCTCATTCTTACCTCGGTTTAGCAATTGAGATTGTGGTCTCCGACCATATATGCATCCCTATGCGGTTCGCGATTACCTTGCCCCTAGCAATCGTTCCAATCCAACGAGTCTTGGTAGCTAGTTAGGGGGAAGCAACTCTTGGGTGAGCTCCCTTAGTTAGAATTTTCCTTTATTTACTTTTCTTTGCTTGGTTAGTTTGCAGTTCCAGTAAACCTAAACCTTAAAGTTGCTAGCTAGATAACAACCTAAGCAATTGAAGTAGGGGTACATGGATCGGCCCGGGTTGACAATATAAATACTTGCTCTATACTGCACCCGGCTAGAGTTTAAAAAATTGGACTCTAGTCGGGATTAATTTGTGGTTTAGTTTCGTGCGAGTCATAAACCCTAGCTAGAATCATGTGATTGTTTGTATGAATTGAATGATTTGTGTGTGGTTGTGTTTTAATGCAAGTATTGAGGTATTTTCATGAAGGTTTTGTAGTTTTTTCAATCTCCAACTATTACGCCAATTTGACCTAGGTAGAGGAAAATCCCCTTCTAGCTAAGAGGCTTTCAAAAGCTGGAATTCGTTGGCCAAATTGAGCCACCTACTTAGGCCGAATTAGGGCAAACTTCATACTACATTTCAAAACACCTTGGGTAGGTTGTGTTTTGGTCGTTCGAACTATGGTTCGAGGGTGAAGCCTAGGAAATCCTTAGTCGATTGGCCAAGAGAGCTACTTCGGTAGCTTGATTTGATATCCCTTGGCCAAGAGAGCTACTTCAGTAGCTTGATTTGATATCCCTTGGCCTAACGACCGAGATAGTGAAGCTTCTTCACTTGTTACGCTTCCCTACAGTTTACAACCACTTTTACCACACACTTGCATTCGGTTCAACTATTCTTGATAACTAGCTCGGGGGAGCAACACTGATTCGGGCCTAATTGTACATGTTTTACCCCCGTTTTCATTAGGCGTTTGTGGCATTTTCGCTCCTAAAAGGGTGGTTTTACGCTAGGTTTCTCATGTTTTAGCGTGTTTCTGGATTTAACAAGTGAAACAAGCCCCGGAGTCAAAAGTTGGACGAAAAGGAGTGAAAACCGGGAGAAGAGGTGAAAAACGGCAGGTTCACGATTTTCCTTGAATGTTCACGGTCTTGTATGACCATGAAGAAGAGCCGTTGCCCGTGAACTTTGAGGCATCCAGGGCCAAAATGTAAGTTACTGATGCTAATTGAGTTCACGAGCACTAAAACCGTGAACAAGAGCTGTGGACCGTGAACACATAGCAAGCGAAGCGGTGCATTTTGGCGCCAGCCTTGAGTTCACAGACGCGTTCCAGAGTTCACGGCCGTGAACTAAGGCCGTGAACTGAGCTCGTTCCCTGTTTAAAAGATGAGCTGAAAGGAAGAGAGAGGGAGAGCCCACTTGAGTGAGAAAGCCTTCTTCAGATTTTACAGAGAGAAAGACGAACCAAAGAGAAGGAGGCTAGGGTTTTGCTCCAAGAGTGGATTTGGGAAGATTCTCCCCAAGAGAAGTTCAACACAAGTGCCAAGAAGATTAGAAGCCTCCTTCATGATGGTTTCTACCTCTTCCCCTTGTGTTTCTCCCATTTCTAGCATGGAGTAGAATTTTTTTTCCACTTGGGTGTTGTGAAACCCTAACTAGCTACCATGTAGTTTTCTTTATGTGAATTGAATGATTGTTTTATGGGTTTTGTTTAATTCAATGATTGAGGCATTATTCATGTTGATTGTGCATGTTTGTTCTTAGCAACCTAAGAATTGTGCATATGCGTGCTTAGTAATCTAAGGATTGTGCATGTTTGTGCTTAGCAATCTAAGGATTGTGCATATCGATGCTTAGCAATCTAATTAGCCACTTAACCTAGATTATAGAGGAAAACCCCCCTTCTAAGGGAGACTGAATTGAGTTGGTATTTCTAGGGCTTTTTAAGTCTCCTAACTAGGTTAATTTAGGGCAAACCTCAATATTGGATTAAGCAATTTGGTTAAGCGCGATTAAGCCGTCCAACCATCGGGTTGAGTGAGGGAGTAAGTCAACCATTGATAGCCTAAACCGAGAGGTCCTAGTGACAACCTATAATGCATGCCTCGGTTTAGCAATCATGAGTGTGGTCTACAACCATATTTGCGTCCCCTAGCGGTCAGCGATCACCTTGCCCATAGCAATCATTTCGGTTCACATACCATGGTAGTATTTAGGGGGAAGCGACACCCGAGTGATCCTTCTCCCAAAGAGCTTTCAAAACTATTCACTTTTGTCTTGTTTTATTTTAATTAGCAAACTTTTCAACCAAAACCTTGTTGCTAGATAATGATTCGAATGACTGAAGTAGGGGTCTACGGACCAACCCAGGTCGATATTTAAACATACTTATCCTGTACTGCAGCCGACAAAGATTTATACTTGGACCTTAGGTGTGAATTAATTGTGGTATTCCGGACAAGTCATGTTTTTGGCGCCGTTGCCGTGGAACACCGGTCTGTTATCTTGAAAAATTCATTAGTTGTTAATCTAGCTTTCAATTTCCAGTTTTGAGAATGTGTGTGCTTTGCTTGTGCTAGACTTGGTTTGTTTTCTGATTGTGTGTAGGTGGTGCATGACCCAGAGTAACCCGACACCTTTGCTACCACTTGACGAGGACATAAAGTAAACTCTCTGGCTCCTAGCAAGGGAGAGAGAGCTAATGGAGGCAAGGAGAAGGAGTGAAGGAAGGGGACAACAATTGGGTCCCGGTGTCAGTGGAGAAGAAGTTGAAGAAGTGAAAGTTGAACCCATTGTTGGAGTAGGAATGGCGGGGAACCAAAGACAAGATGGAGCAGCCCAAGCTTGTCGGCTAAACGATGCGGCGGAGGAAGAGGAAGCTCCGAGGACAATGGGATACTATATGGCCCCATGGCCGGGGGACATTCAATCGTCGATCCGACACCCTCCCGTGGCGACAAACAATTTCGAGATCAAGCCAGCTCTAGTGACTATGATAAAGAGCAATGCTTTGTTCCACGGCCTTGAGAGCGAGTCACCAAGAGAGCACGTGCAGAGATTCTTGGAGCTCACGGGAAGCTTGAGAATCAATGGTGTGCCGGCCGAAGCTTTTCAACTAAGGCTTTTCCCCTATTCACTTTCAGAGAAAGCACTTAGGTGGCTAAAAAATCGCCCACCTCGGTCAATCACCTCATGGGACGACCTCCTCAACAAGTTTATGACTCGCTACTGCCCACCTTTGAAGACGGCGGAGTGGAGAAAGAAGATTACCCATTTCGAGCAAGAAGAGGACGAGACCTTGAGGGACGCTTGGGAGAGGTACTTCGATTACTTTCTTCAGTGCCCTCACCACGTGTATGAAGAACAGTTTCAGATTGAAACCTTCTACAGAGGCCTAATGCAAGAAGAAAAAATTCTCATTGACTCCTTGTGACAAGGAAAATTGATGAATATGGCTCCACCCCAAGTAACCGAGATACTTGAAGACATGGGCCAGGGGGTACGACTGGGGATTGACAAGAAGTGGGAGGAGAAGCAATGATAAGGGAGTGAGAAGCATGGGATCAAGCGCTCCGCTTGAGGCGAAGTTGGATAAGTTGATAGAGGTAATGCTTGAAGATAAGAGGCAAGGAAAAAGGCCGGTGATGTCGTGTGACTGGTGTTCGAGCACTAGCCATGACATGGCGGAGTGTCAGGCAATGAAGGAGGCAACCGCTCCGGAGGAACAAGTCAACTTCGTGGCAAATGCTAGGGCTAACAACCCGTATAGCAGTACTTATAATCCCGAATGGAGGAACCACCCAAATTTTTCCTGGTCATCACCGACTAATCCGAGTCCCCCGGGTTTTCAAGGCCCTACGGATAATTACCAACCTCGGCCGAAATTCATCCAACAAAGGCCTCAAGTCCAAGGCTCAAGCTTCCAACAACCTTACCAAGCACAAGGTGGCCTAGGGTTTCAACAACAACAACAACCCGACAAGCTATCTAAGCTTGAAGACCTAGTGAACACCTTTGTGAGTACGAGTTCCCAAAAGTTCGAGAAGATAGAGAAATTTGTGGATGTGGTGACTACCAAGTTTACCTTGGTTGAGGCGGGTATCCGAAGCCATCAAGCGAGCCTCCAAAGTTTGGAGGTGCAAATTGGCAATCTTGCTGGCATCCTCACCGAGAGACCAAAGGGAGCCCTACCTTCCTAAACCGTGGGGCACCCTCAAAGGATTCCTCGCCAAGAAGCCAAAGCTTGAAGGCCTCGCCAACATGACTCTTTTCAAGGAATTTGGGCCTTACCTCCTCAACCTCTTGCCCAAAAATCGGTCCGACCAAGGTAGCTGTACTATCCCTCTTGATATTGGTAACCATTGATGACTCGATATTTGCACATGTTTTCCCCTCTATTTCTTGATCGTTTAAGCTTGAATTATCGCTTATTTGGCCTATCTTACTCTAGGTTGTGTTCCTTTGTCATATTTTAGGTCCTAGTATGTAAAGTGAAGCATAGGTGCAAGTTTCAAGTCAATCAGAGATTAATTGGCGATTCGGGAGAAGAAACTCGGGCATGACCTGAAGAAGAACGGATTTCTACCTCATTTATGGATAAATAATCATGCAAGATTGTCATGAAAAGAAAGAGGACGAGACTACGCGCATCTTGGATCAAACAGCGACTGATTCGGAGTCCGGACGAGGGAGAAACGAAGCATTGAATATATGGGAACAGGTTCGGCGGAAGAAACAGGGGCAGACTACCCTAAAAACACGGCCGTGTGTCATCTGGCACCTGCTAGTGTTTTTTATACCGAGCCTCTCTTGTGAAGACTGCTGAAGGGATTCAAAACACGGTGGGAACAAAACACAGCCATGTTCTCGATCGTGTTTCTGCCCCTGCTCGGGTATAAGTCTATTTTCTGCGATTTTTGAGAGAGGAGAGTTGGGTTTTGGATCCCAAACACCCAAGGGACGAACCAAAGAGAGAGAGGGCAATTTGAGGGCAATCTCGGAGTGGAATTGGAGGATTTATTCACCTTGGAAGCTCGAGGAACAAGCCTAGACTTGAAGACTAACCATCTGGAGATTCTTACTGCAGTCTCTCTCTTCTCTATGGAGTAACTTCCCTTCACTTAGGTTTTGAGGAACCCTAGCCATGTTTGTTTGATTGGATAATTATATGAGTACTCTTGCTTGATAATCTTGAGTTCATATTCAATCTATACATTTTTTCATGATTCAATTCTGCTTTAGTCGAGATTATTGATTCTGCTTTGATCCTATGAGAGCGAATACCCGATTAGGTTAATAGAGCACCATAGATTGATAGTATTGGATCGATTTCTTTAGTCGAGGGTTTATTCAATGCTTTATATCGATTGAGAACCTCATTCGATAGAGGGAGTCTAGTTCAGAACGCTTTGATCGGTTGTTCTAGAGAAGGATACGTCCCTCTAGGCAATTGACTCAAGAGAGCCTTGTTCCTTTAGTCGATACTCAAGGTCTAGTAAAGGATTCTCCGCATTGTGAATGAAAGTGAAACAAGTTAGAGATCATAAATCATTAATCTAGCTAGTGGCTAGGGGGAATCATACCTAAGCGAGTTCCCAACCTATAATTACATTAACTTTAACTGTAGTTTGCTAGAGTAGTTTTAGTTGTTCTATCTTAGTCTGGTTTCCTAGATAATGAACTGAAGCTGAGTAATAGTTACTCTACAGACCCGTGGATTCGATATTTATTATTTGAGCCACTATACTGCAATCCCTTTCATTGGTTAAACTTTGTCATTGTTAGGAGTTGTGTCATAGCTAGTCAAGTTTTTGGCGCCGTTGCCGGGGACTTTCTAGATTATTAGGAAAAGCATAAGTTTGTTAATTTAGCTTTTCTTTATGTTGTTTTTCTTTTCCACCATTGCTTTTCACTTGGGTGTTTTTGTTTTTGTTTTTGTTGGTGTAGTTTTGAATCATGGATCCTCATGGCTTCTCCAACCATTGGGGGTATCCACCCCCATCCGAGTGGTATTACCCCGAGACTTCCTGGAGCAATCAAGGAGGAGAAGACTATGGATTCGGGTTACAGTACCAACCCCCTTACTACGGAGAACAATCAGACCCCTGGGCATATAAAAAACAACCTCCTTATCAAGAAGAATTTCTCCCACAACCAGAAGGGCCATCGGAGCTGGAGTTAGCCATGGCGACCTTCATGGGCCACTCTGCCGAGCCATGCTACACTCCACGGCCAGATTCAAACTATGAATTGAGGCTTCTCGTGGAGCAGTTTGCTCGAGACACTGAGAGATCATACTCCAAGATGGATCTTTGTACCCAGGCCTATCGTGAAATAGAGGAGATCCTCCTGAGCATTAAGAAGAGCCTCGAGGATCTTGAGAAATCTTATACACAGCCTGCTCAAGATCACCCTTCTGCTACTATAATAGAAAAGGAGGAGGATGAGGAAGGCTACAAGGACATTGTGGAGCAAACAGAAGTTGCCACGAAGAGCTCCCTTGATGATCTTGATCAAGAATGCCCTGTTGTAGCCGACCACACCTTCCCACATCCCACACTGAGCTTTGAAGAGGTGGGCATGAGCAAGGAGATGCAAGATGATCTCATGAAAGAAATTGCTTGGCGACTTGTCTCTAATCCGTGCTGGAAGAAGAAGAGCAAGAAAGCGTGCAGAAAGAAGTTGTGGAGGATGACGGAAGTGAAGCAGAAGGAGTTCTTGATCCTTTTCCAGGGGTGATACCACATTTTGAAGAAGGAAGAGAGGTTGAAGAAGCAATTGGCGTCCACTCAGAGGATGAAGTTGAGGTGGAAGAGGATTTCACCATCCATGAGTTACATGTGATATCTCCACCAAACTTCGAGGACCTGCTAAGCAAGGACCCATTTGCAATGTTTCTATGCCAGACCAAGGCCACATCAACATTGGTTCCTCTTGGTGAACGCGATGGTGGTCAATTGGTGCTGTCATATATGGTTTGGGGCAATGAGACAAGAGAGGAAGAACAGAAGAGGTCTCGCAGGTAGGGAGACTTCATATTCATCAAGTACATGAGCCTACATCACCTGCCATACCACATGCTTGTGACTTGAGACTCCGCCTCACCGACGAGAACCTCAACTTCAAGGAGGTTCTAGCATGGACCAAAACTTAGGAGCCATCGTCCGGCTCACGACGTGAAAGAAGCGCTTATTGGGAGGCAACCCAACTAGTCAGTTTGCATTTCTTTCCCTATTTATCCTCGATTGAGTCAGTTTTGTTCTTTGATTTTAGAGTCAATAACTCAACCTTTGTGAGATTTTGCGTGATGTTTGTGTTCCGACTACTCTCTCCTCCTGGAATGCACTGACTGCCCCGTCCACCATCATTCACACTTTATCTAGTAACTTTGTTCTACCCTCTTTATCTTTCCTCCATTAAGGACAATGCCGTGCTTAAGTGTGAGGGGGATGTTCAATTATATATGCGTGTGAATGTTTGGTTGTATGTGTGTGCTTGGAGCCTAGCCCACTGTCCAAATTTTTAAATTTGAGGGCTCCAATTACGTGTTCCCTGCAGTTTCCTGCTCATTATGCTTTGAATTGACAACCTTTATAATACTATGCAATATAGGGAGGTCGTTGTAGCACTATAGAGGATGCTGAAGTATAAGATTTTTCCCATCTGTCTCCTTGTTCTGCCAGTTGATTGTGTGAACTAGTGGCTTTAGGACCTTTGATTCATGTGATATAGATGACTTTCGTTGTGTTTGGACTTTTGTATCATGAGAAGGTGCGCAGTGTACTTAATGAAACGCAGTTGGTCCCCCATGGCAATAATCTGACATCTTAAACATGGGGTAAGCCCAACGTGTGTGGCACCGTTCATTGCACAAAATCGGATTTTGGAAGAGATTTTAGTGATCCTTAGTGGGGTACTCCTACAAAGTGAAGCTAAGCTGTCTCTAGTACATGTAAAATTTTCACCCGTTGAACGGTTTACCTGCTCGAGGATGTGTTTTTAAGGGCACGGATAGAGCCTCCAACCCCCTTAATTTTTAAGGGCACGAATTGAGGAAAAGGATTTAAAGGAAGTACCCTGGCGAGCGACAGATGGACAAAAAATTTCTTGCTCAACCAATAAGGGCCGACCTCGCATAAATGCAGTTGGAACCCCAGTAGTAAATGAAATAAAAGAAAAACAAAAAGAAAAAAAATTGAGAAAAAGGGGTTCCAACAAATGAAATGAGAAGAGCACTCGATATAGGAGTCCAAGTTTGTGTGTGTTGTGTGAGTCTCTTTATCCATGAATTGTATGTCCTAGGTCTACTACTTCGCCTGATCCTGGTTTGAGTCTAGTACTCGCATTGAGAGAGATAGGGGACATCTTATAATACCGGTTGACCTTGTAAGCAACTAAATGATATAGGAAGTCCGCTACCGACGATCGCGGTTGCGTGTTGCTATAAAGGTCTGGAGAGTTGCATTGCTTTGAGTCAGGTTTGCTTGGCGACAAGCAAACAGTTAAGTGTGGGGGGGATTTGATGACTCGATATTTGCACATGCTTTCCCCTCTGCTTCTTAATCGTTTAAGCTTGCATTATCGCTTCTTTGGCCTATTTTACGCTAGGTTGTGTTCCTTTTCACATTTTAGGTCCTCGCATGTAAATTCAAGCATAGGCGCAAGTTTCAAGTCAATCAGAGATCAATTGGCGATTCGGGAGAAGAAACTCGGCCATGACCTGAAGAAGAATGGATTTCTACCTAATTTTTGTACTACTAATCATACAATCTTGTCATGAAAAGAAAGAGGACGAGACTAAAAGCGTATGGGATCAAACGGCGAATGATTTGGAGTCCGAACGAGGGAGAAACGAAGCATCGAATATAGGGGAACAGGTTCGGCGGAAGAATCACGGGCAGACTACCCTAAAAACACGGTCGTGTTTCATCTGGCACCTGCCAGTATTTTTTATGCTGAGCCTCTCTTGTGAAGACTTCTGAAGGGATTCAAAACACTGCGGGAAAAAAACACTGGCAGGACTAAACACGGCCGTGTTCTCGACCGTGTTTTTGCCCCTGCTCGGGGAGAGCTGGATTTTGGATCCCAAACACCCAAGGGACGAACCAAAGAGAGAGGATAGGGCGATTTGAGGGCAATGTTGGAGTGGAATTGGAGGACTTCTTCACCTTGGAAGCTCAAGGAACAAGCCCGGACTTAAAGACTCATCTTCTGGAGATTCTTACTGCAGTCTCTCTCTTCTCTATGGAGTAACTTCGCTTCACTTATGTTTTGAGGAACCCTATCCATGCTTGTTTGATTGGATAATTGTATGAGTACTCTTACTTGATAATCTTGAGTTCATATTCAATCTATGCATGTTTTCATGATTCAATTCTGGTTTAATCGAGATTATTGATTCTGCTTTGATACTATGAGAGCGAATACCTGATTAGGTCAATAGAGCACCATAGATTGATAGTATTGGATCGATTGCTTTAGTCGAAGGTTGATTCAATGCTTTGTAGCGATTGAGACCCTCATTCGATAGAGGGAGTCTAGTTTAGAACGCCTTGATCGGTTGTTCTAGAGAAGGATACGTCCCTCTATGCAATTGACTCAAGAGGGCCTTGTTCCTTAAGTCGAGACTCAAGGTCTAGTCAAGGATTCTCCGCATTGTGAATGAAAGTGAAACAAGCTAGAGATCATCAATCATTAATCTAGCTAGTGGCTAGGGAGAATGATACCTAAGTGAGTTCCCAACCTGTAATTAGATTAACTTTAACTGTAGTTTGCTAGAGTAGTTTTAGTTGTTCTTTGATTCCTTGTGGCACTCTCTACTTTATTTACCCTGTTTTATTACCTCTTTTTCGTTTCTCTTTCTTTTTCTTTCAACTTTCCTTTTTCTTTTCTTTTTGAGGGGAGGTACTAGAGAGTTAAACATTTTCCCCACTACTTTCAACAATCAATGCTCTCTTTTTAAGAACTCACTCCAACACTACTCTTCCTTTCACTTTCGATCCTAGCAAGAACCGCACACAATCCTCCTACGTAGAACCTCAATGGAACTCAAAAGCGAGAGCTCCGGGACACAAGGACGACACATGTATAGACACGAAGAAAGGATGGGGGGTCGTTCTATTAACACCATTAAGCTCACAAGCAAAACGCTCCTAACATAAGAACAACCCCCAAAGTCACAAGGCTTAAAGGGGTTGACTAGTTGATAATTCATTCGGGACAATCAACATTTAGGCATGGACTAATCCTATGCCTCCATCATACTCACTAGTGACAACTGTGATGTTACTCGCCATGTTAAGAGAGATCTAAGCACACAAGAAGAACACGATCGGCTCAAAGCTCACATGGCTACCTAGTCACCCAACCATCTATTCCAATTCCCAAAGCAACATGCATGGCAATTGTAATCAGCACGTAATCGAGTCAAAACATCCATTCATTTTTGCACACATGAGAACTAAGCCTTTGCACTATCCTAATGCCCCTCTCAATCATCATCATAGGACATACTTGATCACATGCAACAATTCAAGGTCAATGACAATAACCACAAGATTATCCTACAAACCAGCCACTTTGATCATGCAAACATTGCTTGGAGCCCTCAAATTTTTCAAATTTGGGGATAAATCAAGCCCTCCAAGCATCAATCACACTCACCCAAGCATAAAAGTAGACTACCCCCCCCCCCCCCACACACACACTTAAGCTAGACATTGCCCTCAATGGCGTAAGATAGGGGTAGAACGACGTTACCACTTTTCTTGGTGAGTGAAAGTTGGAATGTTTCCGGGGTAGGATATTTGGAGATTCAAGGAAAAGACAAAAACACACACATACAAACACAATAAGACTCGCTCAAGGTGAGGTTTTTACACAACACAATACGATAGTAGTAGTAGTAGTTTATGGTCAAATACACATAACGAAAGAAAAAAATAAGAAAAAAGAGTTCAGAGTTCCAACTGGAGTAGTGGGGCGAAAGGAATGGGCTCTGCCACATATCCCCCTCATCGGCTACCTCATTGGGTCGAAGGCCCTAGCGCACCATCGGGAATGAGACCCTGGAGTCTAGCCATCTTCTCGATGAGGTCTGTCAACCGGTCGAGGCGGGAAGTCACTCCCCCAAACTGGGTCTCAACGTGATCCACCCTCTAGACGAGGGGATCACCCGCTGGCCTGGGTGCTAATGCTGCTGCTGGTGATAGTATGAGGCACTGGAGACGATCGACAGGGTGAGTAGAGTGTGGATGATTCTCCAGGGGGTCCTCAGCCTCACCGCATTGATGCGGCTCGCCTCGTACTCCTCAGTCTCGTGCTCGGGGCGATAGAGGATCCGAAATGCGGCCTGATAGTGAAAATTGGCAGTATACTGCCGCTCCATCATCGTCATATGTGTCGGGTCAAGCCCCATGGCCTCGGCGAAGGCGTCATAGGTCAGAACTCAGGGCTGACCTCCTAGCATGAACTCCACATACGGGCGGCTCCTCTTGCCGCTTGGGACCACATGGGCGAACGTGGAGTAGAACTGCACAAACAGCTCGTGGTAGATCTGCTCGTCCAGTGTGAGCAGTCAGCGCCACTAGGGGGGGACAGACGACCCTCGACATTGCGGCTCGACACCTGAATATGTTGAACATGTCTAGGTCCAGCTGCTAGTGTGGCCCGAACGGGCTGTCCTTCTGGTAGGCGAACTAGTCGCCTAATCGTGGATGGTTCACCATGTAACTCATGAACTCATGCTCCTCGTTAAGCATCCTGCAAAAAATGGCAAACAAACACCATACATGGAAATATCCGTTAAGCACAATTCATTGGGAGGAAAAAGAAATTCTCCCCCCACACTTATTTCCACTATGGATTTCAGACATTTAAGCTCAACCCACCGTGGCATGGTTACGGGTATTTACGGTTCATCAACAAAAAGAATTCGAACCCCAACGCACGCCACAGTGGTTATCAACCACCATTCAAATACATCCACCAATTTCCATTCAACAACTAGCACTAGGTGGGCAAAATAACAAATAGAAGCAATTAAAATCACCAAATAACCACCAAGGCTCAACTAAGCTCATGCAACAACATTTCAACATTCAATCAATCTAATTCGCCTAATTCCTCGCCCTAATTCTAGGTTCAACATTCAAATCACCACAAATTATCCTCACTTCACTACCTAATCTGATTCTCCCAATTTAAACAAGGTAGATGTGAAAAACCAACATGGAGACTCAAGTAGGACGTAGGAGGAAGTGAGGAGCGGGGGAGGAAGGCAAACTTGGTAGTCGCCACATCCATAAATTTCTCAATCTTCTCGAACTTTTGAGCACTCGTCCTCACAAAGGTGTTCACTAGGTCTTCAAGCTTGGATAGCTTGTCGGGTTGTTGATGTAACCCTTGGCCACCTTGTGCTTGGTATGGTTGTTGGAAGCTTGAGCTTTGGACTTTAGGCCTCTGTTGGATGAAGGTTGGCTGAGGTTAATAATTGCCCGTGGGGCCTTCAAAACCCGGGGGTCTAGGATTAGTCGATGATGCCAAGCAAAATTGGACTGGTTCCTCCATCCGGGATTATAAGTATTGCTATACGGGTTATTAGCCCTAGCATTTTCCACGAATTTGAGTTGTTCCTTCGGAGTGGTTGCCTCCTTCATTGCTTGGCACTCCGCCATCTCATGGCCAGTGCTCAAACACCAATCAGAAGACATCACCGACCTCTTTCCTTGCTTCTTATCTTCAAGAATTACCTCGATCAACTTGTCAAGCTTCACTTCAAGTGGAGTGCTTGCTCCCACACTTGTCACTCCTCTATCATTACTTCTTTTCCCGCTCCTCGTCAAACCCCAATCATACCCCTTGAGGGCCATCTCTTCGAGCAATTCGATCACTTGCGGTGGAGTCATATTCATCAATTTCCCTTGACACAGACAGTGTAGTCAAAATCGTGCATTAAAACGTAAAAACTTACGTTTTTACGTATCCATGCCACTAAAACATTTCATTTTCTACCTTAAGTCGCTTAGTCACAAAAACTGGTAAAAACATGGGTAAAATCGGTAAAATCGCGATTCTGAAGCGTTTTTATACGATTTTGATCATCTCATAAAAATGTGATAATTGGATTACTCCACCGTAGAAAGTTTCAATCCGAAACTGCTCCTCAAACCCATGGTGAGGGCATTGAAGAGAGTAATCGGAGAATCTCTCCCAAGCATCCCTCAAGGTCTCGTCTTCCTCTTGCTCGAAATGGGTGATCTTCTTTCTCCACTCGTCTGTCTTCAACGGCGGGCAGTAGTAGATCATTAATTTGTTGAGAAGATCGTACCATGAGGTGATTGAACGAGGCGGATGATTGTTTAGCCACCGAATTGCTTTCCCTGCAAGTGAGTAGGGAAAAGCCTCAATTGCAAAGTTTCAGCCGGTATGCCATTGATTTTCAAGCTCCCCGCAAGCTCTAGAAATCTCTTCACATGCTCTCTTGGGGACTCGCTCGAAAGACCTTGGAACAAAGCATTGTTCTGTATCATGGTCACTAGAGCCGGCTTGATCTCGAAATTGTTGACTGCCACGGGAGGGTGTAGGATTGGCGATTAAATGTCCGCCGGCCGTGGGGCCATATAATATCCCATTGTCCTCGGGACTTACTCTTCTGCCGCCGCATCGTTTAGGTTATGAGCTTGGGAGGCTCCTGCTTCTCTTTGGTTCCCCGCCATTTCTACTCCAATGTCGGGTTCACCTTCCACTTCTTCAACTTCTACTCCACTAACACCGGGACCAAATTGTTGTCCCCTTTCTTCACTTCTCCTCCTTTCCTCCGCTAGCTCCCTCTCCCGTTCTAGGAGTCGGAGAGTTCGGTTTATGTCCTCGTCACGTGGTAGCAAAGGTGTTGGATTGCTCTGGGTCATGCACCTCCCTACACACACTTAGAAAACAATACCAAGTCTAGCACAAGCAAAGCGCACACACTTTCAAAACTGGAAATTAAAAGGTAGATTAACACCAAACAACTTTTTCAAGATAACAGACCGTGTTCCCCGGCAACGGCGCCAAAAACTTGACTCGTCCTGAATATGACAATTAATTCCCTCCTAAGGTCCAAATATAAACCTTAGTAGGGTGCAATACAGGGCAAGTATGTTTAAATATCGACTCGGGCCAGTTCGTGTACCCCTACTTCAATTGTTTGAAACATTATCTAGCGAATCGGTTTTGGTTGAAAATATTGCTAATTAGAGTAGAGCAAGGCAAAAGCAAACGGTTTTGAAAGCTCTATGTGAGAATGATCACTCGGGTGTCGCTTCCCCCTAACTACTACCATGACACGAGGAATTGAATTAATTCTTACGGGCAAGGTGACCGCGAACCGCTAGGAAATGCAACAATGGTCGAAGACCACACTCTCGTTTGCCATACCAAGGGATACATTATAGGCTACTCAAGTAGCCCTCTTGGTTAAGGCAATCGATGGTTGACTTACTCTCTCACTCAACCAATGTTTGGTCAGCTTAATCGCGCTTAACCAAATTGCTTAATTCAACATAGAGGGTTGCCCTACATTAACCTAGATAGGTGGTTTAAAAAGCCCAAGGAATCCCAACTCAATTGAGCCTCCCTTGAAAGGGGGGTTTCCTTCTCATCTAGGTTAGAATAGCCAATTGGATTGCTAAATCAACATGCACAATCAACATGAAAAATACATCAATCATTAAATTAAACAACAAGTATAAACAATCATTCAATTCACACAACTACTACATGGCAAATAGTTAGGGTTTCACAACACCCAAGTAAAAAAGAGTACTACTCCATGCTAGGAAGGGGAAGAACACAAGAGGAAGAGGTAGAAATCATCATGGTGATGCCTCCAATCTCCTTTGAGCTTGTCTTGATCTTCTCTTGGGTATAACCTTCCCAATCCACCACTTAGAGAAAACTCTAGCCTTTTTTCTTCCTTGGTTCGTCCTTTCTCTCTCTAAAATCTGAAGAAGAAGACACTTTCTCACACTTGGGCTTCCCCCTTCTCTCTTCCTTTTAGCTCACATTATATACCAGGATCGAGCTCAGTTCACGGCCATGAACTCTTCAATGCGTCCGTGAACACAGAGCGTGATGTCGAAACGCACCGCTTCGCCATAAGGAGTTCACGGTTTGGCCTCAATCTTCACGGTCTTGTTGATCGTGAACTCGTCCCGCGGTAGTAACTGTAGAATTCTCCCTAGATATGTTGTGGTTCACGATTTTGAGCTTCAGTTCACGGCATTAGTGGACCGTGAACTCCCATGATAAATCGTGAACTGCCCCTGGATCACTCTCTTTGCCCGGTCTTTGCCTCTTTTTGTCCAACTTTCGACTCCGGGGCTGGTTTAACCTGTTGGATCCTGAAACACACTAAAATGCACAAAACCTAGCGTAAAACCACCCTTTTGGGAGTCCAAATGCTACAAACGCCCAAGGGAAACGGGGATAAAATGTGTGCCATGAGGCCCGAATCACTTGACAAATGAGAGCCACCTTGGGGTGAGAAAATTACGGTGTTGGAGTGCCTTAGAGAGAGAAACACCTTGGGATAGCTTCACCGAAGATCCATTCAGCCCAAGGATCAAGGGGAAGAAGCTTGATTCCATCATTCCCCTCTTCTAGTTTGTATTTTCTTAATCTCTCTAATGACTTGAATCTCTAATGGTTGTTTAGAGTAGATGAACCCTATTTATAGGTTGTGAATGTTTGGGTTATGAATGAATGAATGTGTTTGTATAGTAGATTCTTAATGCCACTCTTTCCTAAATGATGACGCTTGGGCAACTGGCCCTAATCTTCCCTCTTAGCCTATTTTATGTTACCACGCTGGGTACGGAGTTCTAGGGTTAGACGGGTATACGCCATCTGGCGAGTTTAGGTTAGATGAGTGAATGAGGGCCTATAGTGGTCGAGGCGACCGAACCCCTGCTATAGGTAGCCTTCCTAGATAAAACTCGGGATGAAACCTCGGTGTGGAAGCTGGATAGTGTCCATTGAAATAAGGCATAAGCTTAATGCCCCAGATACGATAGCCTAGATTAAGGTGACTGAAACATGGGTTTTGGGGAGGCGTACCTGGAGGTGTGTGGATAACGACGAAGGCCCATGGAAAAGAGCTCACTCACCACATTCAAATAACCCTACATCACAACCTTAGCTAGTAGGATTCAACCCTAGACAACCATCTCATCTCTAGCGCCCTCCCAACCACTTGGTTGGTTGTTTATTTTGCCTTAGGAGTAGATTAATTTAGTTAAAACCCCTCACCAAACTTTCATCCCGATTAGATAGTAGTTCAGAACGAAGTAATAATACACTTAGGGATCCCTCGGAATATGACCGAGCCACTTTACTACAACCCTAGCTAGGTTATACTTGGCTTAGTTAGGATTGAATAGAGAGTGTGGTTCGAGTTTATAATTTAAAGCTCGATCGGGCACCCGAGGAGCAGTGAAGTTTTTGGCGCCGCTGCCGGGGAGTCTTAAGTTATTAGGAAAAGCCGAGAACTACTGTTTAATCATTTGTTGTGTGCCAAGTTTTGGCATTGTGTTGTAGTGTTTTGTGTTTTTGTAGCATCAAATTTTGGTGCTTTTTTCCTGTGTTTTGTGCTTGTGATTTCGTAGTTTCTTTCTCGTATTCTTCTTTCTTTAGTTATGTTTCATGTAGTTATCTTGAGTTAAGTGTTCGTTCTCTTTTTGTTTTCTTTTCTTTTCACACTTTTGCTTTCATAGGTTGTTTTTGTTTTTGTTTTTATTTTTGTGAATAGAGTTAGTGTTTAGGTATAGCTTTGGATCCATATGGTTGGTACGAGAAGTGGGGAGATCGCCATGGGCCGAATTGGTGTTATCTTGAAGCTTCTAGTAGTGGTGCTAGCCAAGGGTCTGGGTATGTAGAGCAACCTCCTCTCCATGCGTATCAATGGTATCCCCATGATGATCAAGCATCTCCACCATCATACAAAGAACCACTTCCACAACCTATGGTGAAGACCGATTTGGAGATGGCCATTGAACAACATAGTGCATATACGACATATTTAGAAGGCCTTGATACAACTCAATCAACTCCAACCCCAGAACCAAAGAGCCTCTTGGAGCTCGAGTTAGAAAGACTCATGGCCGGGAGTGGGAGTGCACTTCAAAATTCACCACCACTTACACCGAAGAGCCTTGGAGAGTTAACATCCAAACACTACAATATCCCAATGGAGTACCTAGATTCTAGCGAGCCCAACCTTCCTCCGGTTTGCTTCCAGATTTTAAATGATAGACGAGAGGGAAGTTGTATCCAAAAGGTGGGGACCATAGGGACATCTTTAATGAAGGGAAGTCATGATTCTTCTACCTAAAACTTCTTCAAGGAACCAGAAGAGATGCTCAAGAGGATAGAGGAGAACGAAAGAGTTATTGAGCAACTCTGCTCGAGACTCAAACAACAATGCCTCTTTGAAATCAAGAATGAAGCAAACGAGGAGGTAGTAGAAGAGGAAAAAGCCTCAAGGGTGGAAAAGCAAGCTGACCTTGGCGATCCATCTATTGAAGAGCTTGCTTGTAAAACCATCATTGCTCGTAATCGTCAAGAAAGAAGAAACTAAAGAAGGGAGCATTGATGAGGTTGTGAGGAATGAAGGAGAAAGTGGAGAAGAGGAAGAGGTTGATACTCGACATAGGGAAGATTTTCCACAAAAAGGAGAGGAGGTTGAAGATGCAATCCGAGTCCGATCAATGGACAAGGAAGGGATAGTTGAAGCTTCTACAAGTTATATGTGTTGTCAAAGCTTTCCACCCGACCTTGTTACACATTTAGAGAAAAATCCTTTTGCGAATTCTCTTTGCCAAGCCAAGGCCACACCATCGACATTCCCTCTTGGTGGATTCAAGAATGGTCAATCAAGATTGCATTCCATGGTATGGGGCAAAGAGAAGAAAGAAGAAGAAAAGAAGAGGAGGTCTCGTGGGTGGAGACACAATTCTTACCAAGTCCACAGGTCATTCACATCATTTAAAACATCCAAAGCTCGGCACTCTAGACATCACCTCACCGACAAGAACCTCAACTTCAAGAAGGTCTTGAGCTGGACTGAATACTTGAAGACAACGGTATGATGAAACGACCTAAAAGACACGCTAGTTGGGAGGCAACCCAACATCGATTTGCATGTTCTTTTCTTTAACTTTTGGTTTATTTTTCGTTTTTGCTTATATATGGTGAGATTAGAGGTATTTGGAATGCCCTAGGAGTCATACTTACGCCAAAATTGATCACAAATGATGCATGATAGGACAGGAAATCAATTTTAGGATTAAGGGAGGCTATATGGAGTCAAGTACGACAAAAATGTGCAGGTCACAGCATGGTCACGCCCAGTGACGAAGCCATGACCTATTTTAACTAATTTTGCACCGAGAGCCATCACGGTGTGGTCATGGCCCGTGACCTAACCGTGACCATCAACCTGTGCTTTTCCACTGAACCATCACGGCTTGGTCAAGACCCATGACGAAGCCGTGACCGTCGATCTGGGAACTTAAGTTCAAATTTTCAGAACCCTGTCTCCCTCTTTTCTTCAAAATAACTCTCAAAACTCCCTCTCCTCTCACCACCACCGAACACAAACCACCGAACACAAACCCCTGCATAACTTCGTTGAAAAACTCGAGTTTTGTGGTAGTTCCTTATTTTCCCAACCATCTCCTTGTTGTGCTTAGCCTTTTCCCCAAATTTCAAGGTTTGATTCTCACCCTAGCAATGTCAATTTCAAAATCTTATAACCATGGGTTTGAGAATTGGGAATTTGTGAAATTCTAGGTATTGGTTGTAATTGATCGAGGGAAATGATTGAATTTGGTGATTGATTGGTGTTGGAGTATCTCTTAGATGAATGCTAGAAAGTTTGAGGCTTGTTAGGTCAATTTTCACCTTATTGGCCATTTGGAGATAAGTTGCCTACCATGTGTTTGATTAAATGCCCCAATGAGTAGGGTTTTTGCTTAATTGTCAGTTTTGATGCATTCTAACTCTTGGGGTGATCTCTTTAGCTTCCTTGACTTCTCTAGCTCAATTATGGTTGGTTCTAGACATGTTTTCATGGAATGCTAATTGTGAAAAAAATTGGTTTGGCATGTTTTGAAACGATATTGGTGGTCACTTTTCATTGATGATTTGCTGCAACTAGATGGTTTGAGCTTTCTAATATGATATTTGTATACTCTATGGTTGTTTTTAATCATTGTTTCTTTTATCATCGTTAGCATCACCTCGTTCTAAGGTTTCCAAAACCCCCATGAAGCATGTTTTTCTGGATTCTGTTGAAATGGTTGTTTACATATAGCGGAGCCCTTGTTTGAAGAACAAGTGTGGGGGAATTGTTCACATTGTAAGTTCCTAACAAGCTAGTGGACTCGTGTACCACTTGTTTTGTCTTTTCAATGTATTTGTAGGATCATGCCTCCTCAAAATCTTCCAAACCACCCTGCACTAGTGGATCTTAACTTATCGAGGAACATGACCGAGATGGCGAGAAAGATGTTAGGAAAGGATCTTGGGGATCACTAACACTTGGCTTGGAGGGGGAATCCGGGCCACTAGATATGAGGAGGAAGTCCGAGGGCTCCTGAGCACCAACGAATGGGTGTTTTTGCTTTCCTTGAGGGAAACCATTTATAAGGAGCTAACGGTGGAATTCTTGGTAACTTTCAAGTGCCTATATGCGACCAACCATGATTTCAAATTCGATGAGAAGGGCACGGTCACTTTCATACTTGGAGGTGTCCAAAGGAGTATGAGTGTCAGATCCTTCAATGTGGCACTCGGCATTTACACCGAGGAGTTCACTAGAACACAAGCCTACCGCAACCTGAGGAGAGAAGGAGATGTCAATCAAGAGGTGCTCCTTCAATCTTGGAGGAACAACCTCTCTAAGGCGAACAGCACCACTGGATGGACATCGAAGTATGCAAAAAGGACTCAACTTACCCCGATGATGGCCATCTGCCACGCCCTCATTAGCTACTCTCTCACGGGCAAGAATGAAAGTGGAGGTTCTGTGTTGACCAGAGACCTTTACATGCTCCAGCAGCTTCACGAGCGAGTCCCAATTCATTTGGGATGGGCGGTCGTATGATTGTTTGTCCAAGTAGCTACGGACAAGTGTGAGAAGGTCCATGGTGGTGCATATGTCACCCGCTTGGCAAGACACTTCGATGTGGCAGACCGGTACTGTAACACCCTACCCTATACTTTTTGCCTAATCATATTGTTCATACAATTGCAGCGGAATTAATCTTGGGTGTTACATTAATTATCAAAATTTACTCAAATAAAATTTCGACATGAATTACTCGCGTAATGGGCTAACAGTTCTTCCATCTAATCCTGCAAAATAATTCATCACAAACATATACACTCACTGCCATATGCATTGGCTTTTCATAGTCATAGTCACTGTTTCATGTTACACAACTGCATACTATACTGATACATGCCATAATCGTCACAACTTACATAATTACACAAATATACACATATCATCAACTTTCCACACCTGTGGATATCTCACACTACATCAGAAGCTAGTATGCACATGAAAAACGTTCTCAAAACATTTTACAAAAAGGTGTGGATCACTGGCCAAAATCCCGAGTAGTAGTCCAAGCACAGAATAGTTGAAGACCATACCTCATCTTGCCTTCAACTCTTGCTCAGCTCCCACCTATACACCTATATACTGCTGATGATGATTATGATCTGCTTACACATGGCATAAGCAGAGGAAAAGGATAAAAGAGGGTCAGCTCATAGCTGAGTGAGATAATCATAGCATCGTGAGTTCATAACAGAGCATACCCCTACCATACATCTACCAATCAAACCAAAACACTAGGATCGGACCTCAGGCATCCGACATCCCAATAGGCAAAAGACTCAACCACCTTGACTTATGCATATGCATCTTATCATGTTTTACTTATAGGCGCCTGGCTACTCCCATGCTAATTACTCTCCCGGGAATACGGACCAAACATCTCGTGGATGTGGTCATATCGGACCCACCACTGCCGGTGTAGTCATATCGGACCTGACACCACGATGGGTGTGGTCATATCGGACTCAACACCACTCTGGGTGTGGTCATATCTCATGATGAATCAACGGTCAACACCACATCAAGGGTGTGACATAACATATCATAACGGAGTAATAGCATGGGGAGCCCTAATTACTATGTAATTGACCATGAGACCAAATCACTCTTACTTGATGTCCTTATACATGATCCATATCTCATCTTGCTTAATCATAATTCGTTACTTGCACATGTACTTGACCTGGCCATAATTGGCTCAACATAGGTAAATCAGGAGTCGTATAATTGCACTTCCTCGGGATAAACCCTCGTGCAAGTCATCCTCCTTAAACATCATAATATCACCAGGGAATATATATTTTCCCACATGTGCATCCAAATACAACAATCATGAAAAATCATACCTAATCACCTTATCGAACCATCATAAAGTATATTAACAGTCAAGCCCACAATTTGCAACATATAGACAATTATCAGCATAAACAAGGTCCATATCGATTAGGGCAAGTCAATAATATCATACAACAATCCAGGGTTCAACATATAGCACAAAAGTTCATACACCCCTAATCATGCCATTCTAGTTCACCTAGGTCAATTCTAAACATCAATATAATTATCGTGATACGACAAACCCGGTATGCCGTGCTAATCCCTCACCAGTTCTGGTCGTTCAAACCCCGGTTCTAGCCTCCCGTACTAAAACTTCAATTTCACGAACGAACCCCGAATTAAAATCCGAGACCGCCCTAATATCCCCTGCAGTATCCCCGTCAATATTAGTTCTAGGCTCCGGGTCAAATTCTTGATAAAAACACATCAAACCCTGGCCGGAGCTAAATTCAGCGGTTTGGACCCCGGCCTAAATAATAGCCGAAATTCAGGGATTAGAACTAGAGGATTGATTACCTCGCTGCAGGAAGCTCGTATATGAAATTTGGGCTCAATCCGGCTTCCGGATACTCCGAAACCCTAATTTGGCTTATCGGGAATTCAAGAAATTCCTGAACCAAAAACTCGTTTTAAAGCTCTAAATCGATAAATCACGATGAATG
This sequence comes from Linum tenue, assembly GCA_946122785.1. Taxonomy (NCBI): domain Eukaryota; kingdom Viridiplantae; phylum Streptophyta; class Magnoliopsida; order Malpighiales; family Linaceae; genus Linum; species Linum tenue. The sequence continues at coordinate 1,945,350 of CAMGYJ010000008.1, forward strand.
GATGGATTAGGCATTACTTACGGGATTTTTGGATCAGTAGTGCTCAATAATTTGAGCTTTGTAATTTCTCTCCGAGCTCCCCTGCGCGTTCTGCTTCTCTCTGTCTCTCTCGGCCCCGAAATGGAAAGTGGACGAACCAAATGGAATGGGAAAAATGATGGGTCGGCGGAATTAAATGGACCGAGTGTATATATTATATATATATATATGTATATATATATATATATTATATATATATATATGTGATATAATTAATACGTATACTTATCCGATCGATTGATAATCCGATTTTCGTCGAAATAGTGTTGAAATGCTCGATTTTAAATCGCGAACTTTCTAGCGATCGAAATATGGGTTTTGCCGGAACGGGATGTTACAATTCTTCCCTCCTTAAAAAGATTTCGTCCCCGAAATCTAACCTTGAGTTGTACCCTTACTCCGCTTACTTACCCTTGACATGATCGATCGTACCTAAGGTTATTACCTGACTCTTAGGTTAGTAGATCTAAATTACATAAATAAACACATAACACCTCAAGTTCCCAATATAAGGTTTCAAAAACCTATACTGGGTTATCACAACATAAGCACATCAACAAGTTCAAAAGCATAATTCACTAAACCAAGTTATTAACCTGCAAGGTAGATTGCCACTAACACAAGGTTATATGAACCTACAAAATGGTTACCACAACATCATCAAGATTCATATCTCTATTCAAATATCTACCATCACAACTCATCATGTTAGCATAGTCTAAACTCAACTGCATTGCATAGCTAGCCACCATGCTTCTCGATCGGTTAGTAGTAACACTGAAAGTACTTCGGTGCAAACTACAAGGAAACATTGGCCTTAGTTTGATCCACACACCATTTGTGTCTAAATAAGTTACTCACTTGGTTGAAACAAAATTTTCTTCAAAATTATTACTTGGACAACAAGATAAAAACTCCACAAAATTTTCAAAACCTTTTAAACCATAACCTTCTAAAGATTCTTTCCAATGCTCAAAATCATTTTTGACCAAATGCAACTGACTATGCAACACATCATTACCTTTAGTCCCAGTCCTGAAAAGTTTAGTGCAAGTACAGATATGGAGTACTCCCTCCCCTTTCGAGGGTGATCAGTCCTCAAGAGTGAAAGTAACATACCCATAATGCAGAAAACAAACCAGCTCTGATACCAAACTGTAACACCCTACCCTATACTTTTTGCCTAATCATATTGTTCATACAATTGCAGCGGAATTAATCTTGGGTGTTACATTAATTATCAAAATTTACCCAAATAAAATTTCGACATGAATTACTCGCGTAATGGGCTAATAGTTCTTCCATCTAATCCTGCAAAATAATTCATCACAAACATATACACTCACTGCCATATGCATTGGCTTTTCATAGCCATAGTCACTGTTTCATGTTACACAACTGCATACTATACTGATACATGCCATAATCGTCACAACTTACATAATTACACAAATATACACATATCATCAACTTTCCACACCTGTGGATATCTCACACTACATCAGAAGCTAGTATGCACATGAAAAACGTTCTCAAAACATTTTACAAAAAGGTGTGGATCACTGGCCAAAATCCCGAGTAGTAGTCCAAGCACAGAATAGTTGAAGACCATACCTCATCTTGCCTTCAACTCTTGCTCAGCTCCCACCTATACACCTATATACTGCTGATGATGATTATGATCTGCTTACACATGGCATAAGCAGAGGAAAAGGATAAAAGAGGGTCAGCTCATAGCTGAGTGAGATAATCATAGCATCGTGAGTTCATAACAGAGCATACCCCTACCATACATCTACCAATCAAACCAAAACACTAGGATCGGACCTCAGGCATCCGACATCCCAATAGGCAAAACACTCAACCACCTTGACTTATGCATATGCATCTTATCATGTTTTACTTATAGGCGCCTGGCTACTCCCATGCTAATTACTCTCCCGGGAATACGGACCAAACATCTCGTGGATGTGGTCATATCGGACCCACCACTGCCGGTGTAGTCATATCGGACCTGACACCACGATGGGTGTGGTCATATCGGACTCAACACCACTCTGGGTGTGGTCATATCTCATGATGAATCAACGGTCAACACCACATCAAGGGTGTGACATAACATATCATAACAGAGTAATAGCATGGGGAGCCCTAATTACTATGTAATTGACCATGAGACCAAATCACTCTTACTTGATGTCCTTATACATGATCCATATCTCATCTTGCTTAATCATAATTCGTTACTTGCACATGTACTTGACCTGGCCATAATTGGCTCAACATAGGTAAATCAGGAGTCGTATAATTGCACTTCCTCGGGATAAACCCTCGTGCAAGTCATCCTCCTTAAACATCATAATATCACCAGGGAATATATATTTTCCCACATGTGCATCCAAATACAACAATCATGAAAAATCATACCTAATCACCTTATCGAACCATCATAAAGCATATTAACAGTCAAGCCCACAATTTGCAACATATAGACAATTATCAGCATAAACAAGGTCCATATCGATTAGGGCAAGTCAATAATATCATACAACAATCCAGGGTTCAACATATAGCACAAAAGTTCATACACCCCTAATCATGCCATTCTAGTTCACCTAGGTCAATTCTAAACATCAATATAATTATCGTGATACGACAAACCCGGTATGCCGTGCTAATCCCTCACCAGTTCTGGTCGTTCAAACCCCGGTTCTAGCCTCCCGTACTAAAACGTCAATTTCACGAACGAACCCCGAATTAAAATCCGAGACCGCCCTAATATCCCCTGCAGTATCCCCGTCAATATTAGTTCTAGGCTCCGGGTCAAATTCTTGATAAAAACACATCAAACCCTGGCCGGAGCTAAATTCAGCGGTTTGGACCCCGGCCTAAATAATAGCCGAAATTCAGGGATTAGAACTAGAGGATTGATTACCTCGCTGCAGGAAGCTCGTATATGAAATTTGGGCTCAATCCGGCTTTCGGATACTCCGAAACCCTAATTTGGCTTATCGGGAATTCAAGAAATTACTGAACCAAAAACTCGTTTTAAAGCTCTAAATCGATAAATCACGATGAATGGATGGATTAGGCATTACTTACGGGATTTTTGGATCAGTAGTGCTCAATAATTTGAGCTTTGTAATTTCTCTCCGAGCTCCCCTGCGCGTTCTGCTTCTCTCTGTCTCTCTCGGCCCCGAAATGGAAAGTGGACGAACCAAATGGAATGGGAAAAATGATGGGTCGGCGGAATTAAATGGACCGAGTGTATATATATATAATTAATACGTATACTTATCCGATCGATTGATAATCCGATTTTCGTCGAAATAGTGTTGAAATGCTCGATTTTAAATCGCGAACTTTCTAGCGATCGAAATATGGGTTTTGCCGGAATGGGATGTTACAGGTACTATCTCTCTCAAGCGACATCGACCACCACACCCTTTTCCTCTAGTGCCCTATACAAGATGGGCTTCGTCGCTGCTCACGTGCCAGTTGATGATCATGATGTTGATGCTGAGGCATAGGATGACGACCAGGTGATTCCTCCTCCACCTATTGATGATGCGGGGCCCTCTCATGTGGGACTCACTAACAAGATGGATGCTTTTGAGGTGAGGTTGGCCAACATTGGGTGACAGAATGATCTCATCTTTGCCACCAACAATGCCAGATGAGGAGGCAACGGAGGATCATGAACTACCTCGAGATCACATACGATGCCAACTCTGAGGCATCCGACGAGAACAACGATGGAGAGTGAGCCTTCTATGGCATGGATGGCACCGAGGGCCATTTCTCTACCCCATTTCTCATCTTTCCTTTTCATTTGAATAATGAACTTTGTAGGATGTTTAAGTAGTATGTGTGTGCTTTTTATTTTAAGTACTTCTTAAACCCTATTCTATATATTGTTAGTACTTTTTGTTTAATTTTACTTTTGTGAGTATGATTAATCTTCTTATTAGCTCATTTTCATGGATGTTTCTCAAGGACCAAACCAACCTACTCTATCGTTCGATCCCACAATCACTTTGACAAGGCATTTTGGTAACTTCGTTCCCCTATCCTCTTAGCTTCTCACATTGAAGACAATGAGTCCCTTAAGTGTGTGTGTGTGGGGGGGGGGGGGGGGGCAGATGCCCATTTCGCATTCTCCCTACTCAATATGCTTTGAATTGATTGATGATTGATGTGTTGTGCTCGTCTCCGTTTACTCTTTCTTATGCAATGAAGAACTAGAGTGCATCTCACATTGATTTGTTTATGAAGTTGTATTGGTTTGAGTAGGTTTGCTTGGGGACAAGCAAACGGCTAAGTGTGGGGGAGTTTGATAATACCTAAACTAGGTGTTATCTAGCCATTATTCTCAAGGCACTTGCATGCTAAATCACCATTTCTAGGCCACATATCAAGTTATTTATGCTCATTTTCGTTCCTATTTGTAAAACATGCATTTTAGCATAGGTAATCTTGATATGAAGGTTTTCATGGGGGAATCGACCCCACTTTGTCATATTTTATATTTCTCCAAGTGTTTGTTATGAAATCCCAGGTCTCTTATACTTTTGGGATTGATTGGGAATTGATTGGTGTTCATTTGGGCATGATTGGGAAGCATAGGAGCAACAAGGAAGGAAAAGGCGCAGATCACGCCCACACGTCACGGGCCGTGACCAGGTTCGCGGGATGAAGATCGCGGCCGCAAATAGTGGCCGCGAACTGGAGAAGGCGACTAAAAAGAAGGCAGAAAGTTTCCCCAATTGTACACCTGACGTACGCTAGCCTAAACTATATATGATTTTGAACTTTAATTGGTAGTGTTAGTCTAATATGATGATATAACATAGAATCACAACTAATCAATCCATTATCTGAACCCCTCAACCTACAATTTTGAATCCCAACCCAAAATCCCAAATTGTAAACCTAAACCCTAACCCTAAATCTCTAAACCCTAAATCATTAAAGTAAATCTTGAATGATTTTTGTACAAATTCATGTGTTTCTCATCCATCATAGCATAAGTGATGACTGTCATCGTTTTCACATGAATTGCCTACTCAGTATGACGACTATGAGGTGAGTGCATTGAACGCACCCAAAAAAGTGAATGCACCAAAGACATAACCACATATATATGGCAAAGGCTAGCGTACGTTATATGCCTGTGTTCATACTTGGTTTTTACACATCAATATATTTCGCTGAATTAGAATTACTGGTTATTATTTTCTAGATTGAATCTTGTGGCTAAGGTTAGAAATTAGGGACTGGGGTTCACCCATTAAAGGCTAGGGTAAGTAGCATGCCTCAAACTCCAGTTAATTCGTGCTCTAAAGAGTAAAACTCGACGGGCGTACATTGAACGACCGACATATGCTAGCCAGAACCATATATATATATACATATATATGGTGGCTTCTATTGTACCTTGGGTAGAATCTAGGGTACGACATACCTTGAGTAGGAAAACGCTATCTAGACCTCGAATTAACCAGTTTTTTTGGGAATGATACTATACTCTAACGCTTGATGAGTGAACCCAGGTCTTAGTTATTTAAATCATAGAGGTGAACCCCTAAGATTATACATGTAGTTTGTTTCATATATTTCAATGAATCATGACCGTCGATTTTGGTTTCTAATTAAATTGATCTTAGTATGTGAGATTTATAGAATTAATACCTAGATTTTAATCTTTAAGGGTTTAGGAACAGTACCAGATCTCAAACTCCGGTCAATTCAAGATCTAGATATCGTTTTATTACTCAAGATATGCCAAAACACCATATGTATGAAGAAGTGGATAATTGTCTTTTTCAAACTAAGATACGTCCTTACTGGTATCAGAGCCTTGGGGGGGGGGGGGGGGGGGGGAAGAGTTTGTCTAAAACTTCTTGCTTATTATTAGTTGAGATATGGGTACCCCATGGTTAGATCCTAGCTGGGTCCTTTGTGAGAGAGTGGTAAGACCGTCTTTGGCCGTTAATCTATCTCACCTGTAAGTTAGATCCAGCCTTTGTTTACCTTCTTTCCTCTAGTCATGAGCTCGATTTTAGACCTTCCTCTTCTTCCTCTAATTCTGACATCACCGGGAACCGTGTGATCAACCAAGAAGAAATTAATTTTGAAACTGTTAGTAAAGAAATTGATAATAGGCAAATTCTTAGGATTTCCCAAGACGAAATTTATGAGCAATAAAATGGATTATACTATCAAAACCGAAGAAAGAGATATGCATCTTTTCAATGATTATAAAACCATCAAACTTTTGTCTCAAAATTCTATTCAACAAGACAAAAAGAAGTACAACTATATCCATATTGGGTTAGTTCAAGTAGGGATTAAGCCTCTATCCAAAGAAGGCCTTAACACTGCTATTTTAATGGTTTTACGAGATTATCGGTTTCTTGAGTTGAACGACTCTTTACTTGGAAATGTTGAATGAAGTCTTTGTAATGGCCCAATTTACTTCAATTGTTTTCCAAACTTTACTGTCTCTCTTCATGACAAAAATATTTTAGATGTTTTAACCCTACAAATAAAAACTTTCAACTATAAAATCCAACAAGGATCTTTACCTATCTCTTTGGTTTACCCCTTACACTATAAAGCTATGAAATCTACTTTCTCTTCTAAAGCTCTTCAATATGGTACAAAAGGAGAAACTATAATTTGGCAAACTGATTTAACTCGTACTAACACTGTTACACCCAAAACTATCAAATGGGGAGAAGTTACTCTTCCTACAGAATGGACCGTTGAAGGAGATACCATTCTCAGAAGCATCGAACATCGCCAGGTTAATCAAATTACTCAACATCTTGATGGTATTGTAAACATCTCTTTTGATAGGAACTCCATCTCTAGCATTTCTGATATAGACCCTGAATTGACAGAAGATGCTCGACAGCGCATCAATACTTTTCTTAGAAGCCAATCTTGTAGAAATCTTTCTCTCATACCTACACCCACTCGACATACCTCCTATACACTCAACTATGATCTAGGAGGAATCAACAACTCCAACAAAATACTCCTATTCCTCCTTCCAACAAACTTAATTCCCCCATTTTCAAATATTTTGAAGTTTCTAAAGAATCTAGTCTTGAATTTATGCTTGAAATAGAAAAACATCTTAAACAACTTTCTACACAACTATCCACTTCTAAGACTCCTTATATTTCTGACTCAAAATCCACGAGCAACGAGGATCAAATCGTCGATGACTCAGCCGAAGTAATGCAAGACCTAGAAGGTCATATTGAAACAGAAATCAATCGTCTCCGATGGAACCAACCCTCTGCATCTAAGATGTATTACCCACGTCCCACAACACCTGATTTAGCTCTCGAAGGGAAACTCACCATTATCCAAAATAAATACAACTCTAATTCTATTTATGAATGGAATCTTGATGGATTTTGAGAATATCAAATTTTGAACCTTCTTCGACAAATGACCAAGGTAGCTAATGCTTACAAAACTCAAAATCAAAGTTCTTATTACACTATAGCTGAACTACTTATAGCCGGCTTTGTTGGTCAATTATAAGGTTGGTGGGATAATATCTTAACCGCGGAAGACCAGAGAACTATTTTTATAGCTACCAAATGTGATTCTTCTAGAACTCCTATTTTAGACTCCAATAATCAATCTTCTCAAGATGCAGTTGCATCCCTGATTTTTGCCATTTCAAAACATTTTATTGGAGATCCTTCAAATCTTAAAGATAAAAATCGCGAACTACTTTGTAATCTTCGTTGTAAAAAGGTTCATGACTTCCGATGGTACAAAGATACCTTTTTAACTTGGGTTATGCAAAGAGAAGATGGAAATCAACCATTTTGGAAAGAAAAGTTTTTAGCCGGTTTACCCTGTCTCTTAGGAGATAAAATCCGAAACAAAATCCGACACTTTTAATGGTCAAATTCCTTATGAGCAACTTACTTACGGAGAACTTATTAGCTTTATACAAAAAGAAGTATTACAAATTTGCCATGATTTAAAACTTCATAAACAAATGAAACGCGAACAAAAACTAACTCGAAAAGAAGTAGGATCTTTTTGTGCTCAGTTTCAAGAATCTTATTCAAAAATTTCTTCCAATTTTAACTGTGAGGATTGTAGCGCCAAATCTTATCAAAAACATCGCGATCGTCCCTACCGATCTTTTAAAACCACGAATCCAAAATCCCATTTCTCTAGGAATCCCCGCCCAGATAAGGGACCACGATCTAACAATGAAAATAAAAACATTACTTGTTTTCGTTGTGGAAAAACAGGTCATATTTCCAAATATTGTCGTATAAAAAAGAAGCTCAATGAGCTTAATCTTGATGAAGAGATTCATGACAAAATCAATAATCTTTTTCTCCAACACTACTCTTCTCAAGAGATTCTTCTTCTTCTGATGATAATGATGAGAATCTTCAGGCCTTACAATTTGATGACATCGATGAAAGTTCTGAATCTTCTATCAATTTTTAAACCAAAGATCAAGAGCTTATTTTAGATCTAATCAATAATATTGATAATCCTCATCTCAAAGAAAAATATTTCAAAAAGCTTCATGAGCACATGGAGAAACCTCCTGTGACTATTGCACCTACCAATCCCTTTTATCAAGGTTCGACGTATAGTGTCAAAGATATCCTTTCTCGACATAGTAATAACGATTCCCACGATCCTTCTCTTCCAGACTTCCAAAAGGAATTGGATATTGTTAAGAAATAAATTCAACCATTACGGCAGTTACAAAATAGTGATCATGAGATATTACAAACTTTAATAGCTCTCAAACCTTTAGAAGAGGCATCAACATCTAGCCCCGACAACTTTTTCGATGAAACTCCTCACGCAACCAAAAATTTAGAAACAAAGGAAATGCTAATTGATGATGATTTTCTATGTTTTTTTATCTACCATTACTACCCAAAAATGGTATGTTATCATTAATATTCAGGTTTCTTCTGATTTTACTTTAAGCACAGTGGCCCTTCTTGATACAAGAGCATACATGAACTGCATCCAAGAAGGATTAATTCCAACTAAGTACTATGAAAAGACCCTCGAGCGTCTATCTACCGCTAACTCTCAACCTCTTCAAATATAATATAAAATTATAATGCTTTAATTTGCCATAAAAATGTTGAATTCAAAACTCCTTTTATCCTAGTACGTGACATGCAAAAAGGTGATCTTAGGTACACCTTTTCTAAATCTTCTAAAACCTTTTACTGTCACCGACCAAGGAATTAACACTGTTGTGTTAGGCAACAATGTTGAATTCTCATTTCTCCAAAAAACAAAAGTTCGAAACCGAAATGTTTTATGACGTTCTTCTATAAAATATATACACCATATAATTCGTTGTAAAACTAATCAAATATTTTATTTGCATGATGAGATACATTTTCAGCGAATCTTACAACAGCTTTCTCAACCCTTTTGCAAAAACGAATCAACTCTTTAAAAAAGCACATTGAAAGCTCTATTTGTGCTGATACACCCAATGCTTTTTGGCATAAAACACAACATCAGGTTGATCTTCCTTACGAAAAAGATTTAACAGAAAATCTCATTCCCACCAAGGCTAGGCCTATCCAAATAAATTCGGACCTTGAAAAACATTGTCGACAAGAAATTAAAGAATTGCTCAAAAATGGCCTTATCAGATCTAGCCAATCCCCTTGGAGTTGTTCTGCTTTCTATGTCATTAATAATGCAGAAAAGGAACATGGCGTTCCTCATCTTGTTATAAACTACAAACTGTTGAATAAGGCTCTGAAATGGATTAGGTATCCTATCCCCAACCAAAAGGATCTACTCCAGAAACTTTCACAGTCCCTAATATTTTCTAAATTTGACATGAAATCCGGATTTTGGCTAATCCAAATCAAAGAAACAGACCGCTATAAAACTGCTTTTACCGTTCCCTTTGGCCAATATGAATGGAACATCATGCCGTTTGGTTTGAAAAATGCTCCCCTAGAATTTCAAACAATTATGAATCAAATCTACTCTCCTTATTATAATTTCAAAATAGTTTATATTGATGATGTGCTGCTTTTTTCTTCGTCCATTGACCAACATTTCAAACATCTCAATCTATTTCTTGAAGTCACTCGACGTAACGGTCTGGCTGTCTCTAAACCAAAACGTCCTTTTTAAACTAAGATACGTTTTTTGGGTCACTACATTAGTCAAGGAACAATTGTTCCAATCGAAAGATCTCTTCAATTTGCAGATAAATTTCCTGATCAAATTTTAGACAAAAATCAATTACAACGGTTCCTGGGTAGTTTAAACTATGTCCTTGACTTTTATCCCAACATCAATCTTATTTGTAAACCTCTCCTTGATAGATTGAAAAAGAGCCCCCCTCATTGGAGTGACCAGCATACCAAAATAGTTCAGCAAATTAAGAGGCAGGTTCAGAGTCTCCCGTGCCTTCACATAAGTGATCCTTTTCTCCCTAAAATCGTCGAAACCAATGCCTCTGACCTAGGATATGGAGGAATCCTTAAACAGATTCAAAATGATAAGGAGTTGTTGGTACACTTTACTTCTAAACATTGGAACCCTACCCTACTCAAATCAATTACTCCACTGTCAAAAAAGAACTGCTTGCTATTGTTTTATGCATCTCAAAATTTCAGCATGATTTGCTCAATCAAAAACTTTTACTACGCAGTGATTGCCAATCAGCAAAATACATTTTGGAAAAAGATGTTCAAAATCTTGCTTCTAAACAAATATTTGCACGATGGCAAGCCATCCTTAGCATTTTTTATTTCGATATACAATTTATAAATGGTTCTTCAAACTCTCTTCCAGACTTCCTCACTCGAGAATTTCTGCAGGGAGGACGAAGTGCGGAAAACTCTCAGGCTTGCAATTTTCAGTCATAATGCCCCCTACCACTAGATTGAGAGATAAAGAGAAAATCAAAATCAAAACATGGAGAGAGATATTTGATGATGAACAAGGAAACCCTGATCATTCAAGTGAGTATGAAGAAAGTTCTGATGATTCTGGTTCACACTCAAGTTCATCCAAAACTTTAATCAATATTGATAAGCTTCCTCTTGAAGCCCAAAATTACCTTCAAAAATTTACTTCCGTTTCTGGTTCTAAACAAAAGCTTCCCACTGAAGCTTCAACTTCCTCAACAATTTCCCCTTCTAAACTCATTCTTTCAAATACTCAAACGCCAAGTGGCATCCTACCCACACCCATCTCTTCCGAAGAAACCAAACAAATACCTCAAGAGAGGTGGCATCTTCGATAGCCCCTCTCAAAACCGTTTTTCCAAAAACCAAGAGGTGGTGGTTGTCCAAGCACCTCAAAAGCAATTTCAAATGTATTTTAAGAAAAACACTTTTCAACCCATTTTCGTTGTCGAAGATGGTTTCTACCATCAATATCCAAATGTTACTGCCAAACATTTCCTCAATGAGTGGTTCTTCAAACCAATATCCCTCAACAAAACTCACAAATATTATGAACTTATCCTCACAGAAACTGGATCATTCACCTCTTCCCACAAATTTGATCCTTCAGACAAAACACTCAATACCCACTCAACCTGCAAAATCCACCAAATTATCCACCCTCGCCAATGGCCTACTAGCCCAAACACCAACCAAAAATTCCCTGCTACCATTGCTCTTAATCACCCGCAAATCTGCCAATCCTTCAATTACTAGGATTACCATAAAGCTTGGATTAATGCCTTCTTCAAGCAAAACCATATGTACCGACACTCCTGGAGTTTTTCTGGGATTACAAAACTCCCATGATTTTCCCCAACTGGTTTATGCACTGGTGGGATCTTTTTGGGCCAACTGAAAATATCTATCCAACTGAGACACAAGAGGGATATCAAACATTCTGTCAAAAATATTCTGGTCCAGGATTACCCCTCTTCAAGCAAAACCATATGTACCGACACTCCTGGAGTTTTTCTGGGATTACAAAACTCCCTTGATTTTCCCCAACTGGTTTATGCACTGGTGGGATCTTTTTGGGCCAACTGAAAATATCTATCCAACTGAGATACAAGAGGGATATCAAACATTCTGTCAAAAATTTTGTTACTCATCAAAGTTCCTTGGATTACAGCCTGGGAATTCAGTTACCAAACTAGTGTCGTCACAAAGGTACCCATGTTAGGCCGCAGCTTCAAAACCAAATATTGGGCCGCAAATCCTCGCCCAGAACAAGCCTACAAACCTCTAGTTCTCCAATGGTTCAATAACAATCCTGAATTGTCCAAAGTCATCGAAAAATCCTCAACGCAATCTTTGCAAACAAAATCCTCAATCAGCCCTCTCTTAGCTGGCGCCAAGACTGAAGAAGAATACTTCCAAATTCTCAAAGATGTGGCGTCTAACTCAACATCTGATGCAGATTCCACGTTCCAAAACCATGACCCGGATGAAGAAGTGCTTGGTCCTTTGCCAACAAGGAGCACTAAGTTGAAGACAAAGAAGAAGTGACCCATTGCTTCTTCCACTATCATAAAGACAAAGAAAAAGTGACACCAATTCCAACCTACTCAATTTGGTTATGGATAGAAGACCACAAATTATCTATTTTTCTTTACATTAAAAATGTAATTTTGATATGACATGTGACATAATCATATAAGTGTCCACATTGTCATCATTGTGTTTTTCAATTTATTTATCAAAAGGGGACTCCATTTCTCTATAAAAGGAGACTCCCTTCACATGTTGTAGTAGAGTTGTTTTGAGTGGGAATTGCTCTCTTTCAAAGCTTCCTCCCATCATCTTCTCTCAAGAATTCATGTGTAAGAAGTCTATCAAACTATCAAGTTTTACTTCATCTTTTTCAAATCATCTTCAACTTTTAGTTATTTCGTGCATAACTAGTAAATAAATTTCTTGCTTATTATTAGTTGAGAGATGGGTACCCCATGGTGAGATCCTAGCTGAGTCCTTTGTGAGAGAGTTGTAAGACCGTCTTTGGCCGTTAATCTATCTCACATGTAAGTTAGATCCAGCCTATGTTTACCTTCTTTCCTCTAGTCATGAGTTCGATTTTTAGACCTTCCTCTAATTATGACATCACCGGGAACCGTGTGATCAACCAAGAAGAAATTAATTTTGAAACTGTTAGTAAAGAAATTGATAATTGGCAAATTCTTAGGATTGCCCAAAAGGAAATTAATGAGCAATAAAATGGATTCTACCATCAAAATCGAAGAAAGAGATATGCATCTTTTCAATGATTATGAAACCATCAAATTTTTGCCTCAAAATTCTATTCAACAAGACAAAAAGAAGTATAACTATATCCATATTAGGTTAGTTCAAGTAGGGATTAAGCCTCTATCCAAAGAAGGCCTTAACGCTGCTATTTTAATGGTTTTACGAGATTGTCGGTTTCTTGAGTTTAACGACTCTTTACTTGGAACTGTTGAATCAAGTCTTTGTAATGGCCCAATTTACTTCAATTATTTTCCAAACTTTACTGTCTATCTTCATGACAAAAATATTTTAGATGTTTTAACCCTACAAATAAAAACTTTCAACTATAAAATCCAATAAGGATCTTTTCCTATCTCTTTGGTTTACCACTTACACTATAAAGCTATGAAATTTGCTTTCTCTTCTAAAGCTCTTCAATATGGTACAAAAAGAGAAACTATAATTTGGCAAACTGATTTAACTCGTACAACAGTGTTACACCCAAAACTATCAAATGGGGAGAAGTTACTCTTCCTACAAAATGGACCCTTGAAGGAGCTACCATTCCCAGAAGCATCGACCATCGTCAGGTTAATCAAATTACTCAACATCTTGATGGTACTATTAACATCTCTTTGATAGGAACTCCATCTCTTGCATTTCTGATATAGACCCTGAATTGACAGAAGATGCTCGACAGCGCATCAATACTTTTCTTAGAAGCCAATCTTGTAGAAATCTTTCTCCCATACCTACACCCACTCGACATACCTCCTCTACACTTAACTATGATCTACGAGGAATCAACAACTCCAACAACATACCTCAGCCAGTTTATACTCCACCACCTCCCACAACTCTTTTTCCAAATATAAATACCTCGAGAACACCAAATATGTCTCCTACTGCCTCACAAGCTGCATTTCCTGAAGAAGAAATCGCTTCTGCTCTTGATGTCATTACACAAGAGTTCAAAATCAACAAAGAATTTCTTCGCCATGATTTCTATTTCCAACGAAACCATTTTATAGCGAGCAATTTTTTACTGATTACTCTAAAGAAGAACGTGTACTTATACAAAACTCTTTCTATGATTATCTCAATAATATACGAGAACACCATTCTTTCTTTAATTGGTTCGAACAAGTCTTTTCTCAATCTTCGATAAATGTTCAAACCAAGCCTATGACTTGGTTAACTACTAATAACTCTAAGATCCAATCTATTCACCCCCTTAATGCTCTTGTTAATTTTTCTTATTATGGAACAGCAGTTCAAGCCTCTCCTTTTAAATTAAAACGATAAAATAGTGACCATGTCATGCCGTTTGGTTTGAAAAATGCTCCTTCGGTGGGAAGCTTTTGTTTAGAACAAGAAACGGCAATAAATTTTTGAAGGTATTTTGGGCTTCCAGAGGAAGCTTATCAATATTGATTAAAGCTTTGGATGAACTTGAGTGTGAACCAGAATCATCAGAACTTTCTTCATACTCACTTGAATGATCAGGGCTTCCTTGTTCATCATCAAATATCTCTCTCCATGTTTTGATTTTGATTTTCTCTTTATCTCGCAATCTAGTGGTAGGGGTGATGTGATCCTAATTCGAGAATCCTCCCAAAACGGACCAAAAACCAGAGTTGCACACGTCGAACTTTTTAGGGGTTTTCTCCTTTCTTGAATAACACGAAATAAAGATACTTGCGGAATCGATCAAACAAATCCGAACTCGTGAGAAGGGCCAGAAGGTATATGAAACCTTCCAAACAATCTCGAACCCGTGGAAGAGGCCAACCGATATCGTCGATGCTCGCCACAACTAGACGCGTTCTCTAGTTGATAAGAGACCACTCAAACCTCCTGAATCCTCAAAGGAGCGAATAAGCAAAACGTTCACTTGAACTTGTAAACACTTGTATTTGATTGCCGAAACTTGAATGTTGGGTACAAAATTCGTAGCTCTTACATCCTCTATTTATAGAGGTCACACAAACATAAAACTAACCTAAAAGGAATAGGAAAACAAATCCCAAACTAACTAGGAAACATAATACTACTTAAATAAGGACTATAACTCGTTTTTTATGACCAAAGGAAGCTCCTTAGCAGCTAAGTAATATCCAAACACGTTTTTAATGCTTAAGGAAGCTCCTTAGTGGTTAAGCAATCTCTTTCCTTGTCCTTTTCACATTTGGATGACTTGGGTAGCAAGGATGGACGTTTTGGGCTCCAAGAAATGTTGTAGGCCGGATCCTTAATGCATCTCCATTTTATCCATCAAGAATGCTCCCACTTGATACTTAAATCGTCGAATTCGAATCTTCATTTTTGGACCACGGGAATTGAATATTGTGCGAGTCGATATCGCATCAAGGGGGCATTATGACTGAAGATTGCAAGCCTGAGAGTTTTCCACACTTCATCCTCCCTGCAAAAATTCCCGGGTAAGGAAGTCTGGAAGAGAGTTTGAAGAACCATTTATAAATTGTATGTCGAAATAAAAAATGCTAAGGATGGCTTGCCATCGTGCAAATATTTGTTTAGAAGCAAGATTTTGAACATCTTTTTCCAAAATGTATTTTGCTGATTGGCAATCAATGCGTAGTAAAAAATTTTGATTGCGCAAATCATGCTGAAATTTTGAGATGCATAAAACAATAGCAAGCATTTCTTTTTTGGAAGTGGAGTAATTGATTATGGTAGGGTTCCAATGTTTAGAAGCAAAGCGTACCAACAACTCCTTATCATTTTGAATCTGTTTAAGGATTCCTCCATATCCTAGGTCAGAGGCATCGGTTTCGACGATTTTAGAGAGAAAAGGATCACTTATGTGAAGGCACGGGAGACTTTGAACCTGCCTCAAGATGTTGAGTAATTTGATTAACATGACGATGGTCGATGCTTCTGGGAATGGTAGCTCCTTCAAGGGTCCATTGTGTAGGAAGAGTAACTTCTCCCCATTTGATAGTTTTGGGAGTAACAGTGTTAGTACGAGTTAAATCAGCTTGCCAAAGTATAGTTTCTCCTTTTGTACCATATTGAAGAGCTTTAGAAGAGAAAACAGATTTCATAGCTATATAGTGTAAGCGGTAAACCAAAGAGATAGGTAAAGATCCTTGTTGGATTTTATAGTTGAAAGTTTTTATATGTAGGGTTAAAACATCTAAAATATTTTTGTCATGAAGAGAGAGAGAGTAAAGTTGGGAAAACAATTGAAGTAAATTGGACCATTACAAAGACTTGATTCAACAGTTCCAAGTAAAGAATCGTTAAACTCAAGAAACCGACAATCTCGTAAAACCATTAAAATAGCAGTATTAAGGCCTTCTTTGGATAGAGGCTTAATCCCTACTTGAACTAACCCAATATGGATATAGTTGTACTTCTTTTTGTGTTGTTGCATAGAATTTTGAGACAAAAGTTTTATGGTTTCATAATCATTGAAAAGATGAATATCTCTTTCTTCGGTTTTGATGGTATAATCCATTTTATTGAGGAAGTTAAATTTGCTTTGCTCATAAATTTCCTTTTGGGCAATCCTAGGAATTTTCCAATTATCAATTTCTTTAATAACATTTTCAAAATTAATTTCTTCTTGGTTGATCACACGGTTCCCGGTGATGTCAGAATTAGAGGAAGAAGAGGAATTTTCCAATTAACGGCCAAAGATGGTCTTACAACTCTCTCACAAAGGACTCAGCTAGGATCTAACCATGGGGTACCCATCTCTCAACTAATAATAAGCAAGAAGTTTTAGACGAACCCTCCCCCCCCCCCCCAAGGCTCTGATACCAGTAAGGACGAAATGAGACAGCCAATAAGAGATTAACTTGGAAATAGTTTGTAAAGTAAATGATACTGGAAATGACCAGATTAGCAAAAAGTAACAACTGGAGATGTCCAGATTAGCAAAAAGTAAATACTGGAGATGACCAGATTAGCAGAAGATAAATACGGGAGATGACCAGTTTTGCATAAAATAAACACTGGAGACGACCAGTTGAACTGGAGATGACCAGTTATGCCCGAAATAAATAAAAGTTGAAGATGATTTGAAAAAGATGAAGTAAAACTTGATAGTTTGATAGACTTCTTACACATGAATTCTTTAGGGAAGATGATGGGAGGAAGCTTTGCAAGAGAGCAATTCACACTCAAAACAACTCTACTACAACAAGTGAAGGGAGTCTCCTTTTATAGAGAAATGGAGTCCCCTTTTGGTAAATAAATTGAAAAACACAATGATGACAATGTGGACACTTATATGATTATGTCACATATCATAACAAAATTATATTTTCAATATAAAGAAAAATAGATAATTTGTGGTCTTCTTTCCCTAACCAAATTGAGTGGGTTGGAAGTGGAGTCACTTCTTCTTTGTCTTTATGATAGTGGAAGAAGCAATGGGGTCACTTCTTCTTTGTCTTCAACTTAGTGCTCTTTGTTGGCAAACGACCAAGCACTTCTTCATCCGGGTCATGGTTTTGGAACGTGGAATCTGCGTCAGATGTTGAGCTAGACGCCACATCTTTGAGAATTTGGAAGTATTCTTCTTCAGTCTTGGCGCCAGCTAAGAGAGCGCTGATTGAGGATTTTATTTGCAAAAATTGCGTTGAGGATTTTTCGATGACTTTGGACAATTCAGGATTGTTAATGAACCGATGGAGGACTTGAGGTTTGTAGGCTTGTTTTGGGCGAGGATTTGCGGCCCAATATTTGGTTTTGAAGCTGCGGCCTAACATGGGTACCTTTGTGACGGCACAGGTTTGGTAACTGAATTCCCAGGTTGTAAGGCCCCTTTTTGAGCAATTCTTTAATTTCTTGTCGATAATGTTGTTCAAGATCCAAATTCATTTGGATAGGCCTAGCCTTGGTGGGAATGAGATTTTGTGTGAAATCTTTTTCGTAAGGAAGATCAACCTGATGTTGTTTTTTATGCCAAAAAGCATTGGGTGTATCAGCACAAATAGAGCTTTCAATGTGCTCTCTTAAAGAGTTGATTCGTTTTTGCAAAAGGGGTTAAGAAAACTGTTGTAAGATTTGCTGAAAATGTATCTCAAGAGCTTTCAATGTGCTCTTTTAAAGAGTTGATTCGTTTTTGCAAAAGGGGTTAAGAAAACTGTTGTAAGATTCGCTAAAAATGTATCTCATCATGCAAATAAGATATTTGATTAGTTTTACAACGAATTATATGGTGTATATATTTTATAGAAGAACGTCGTAAAACATTTAGGTTTTTGGAGAAATGAGAATTCAACATTGTTGCCTAACACAACAGTGTTAATTCCTTGGTCGGTGACGGTAAAAGGTTTTAGAAGATTTAAAAAGGTGTCCCTAAGATCACCTTTTGTTGCATGTCACGTACTAGGATAAAAGGAGTTTTGAATTCAACATTTTGATGACAAATTAAAGCATTAGAAAGTTTATATTGTATTTGAAGAGGTTGTGAGTTAGCGGTAGATAACGCTCGAGGGTCTTTTCATAGTACTTAGTTGGAATTAATCCTTCTTGGATGCAGTTCATGTCTACTCCTATATCAAGAAGGGCCACTGTGCTTAAAGTAAAATCAGAAGAAACCTGAATATTAATGATAACATGCAATTATTGGGTAGTAATGGTAGATAAAAAAACATAGAAAATCGTCAACAGTTAGCATTTCCTCTGTTTCTAAACTGTTGGTTGCATGAGGATTTTCATCGAAAAAGTTGTCGGGGCTAGATATTGATGCCTCTTCTAAAGGTTTGAGAGCTATTAAAGTTTGTAATATCTCATGATCACTATTTTGTAACTGTTGTAATTGTTGAATTTCTTTCTTGACAATATCCAATTCCTTTTGGAAGTCAGGAAGAGAAGGATTGTGGGAATCGTTATTACTATGTCGAGAAAGGATATCTTCGACACTATACGTCGAACCTTAATGAAAGGGATTGGAATAGTCACAGGAGATTTCTAATATTATTAGTCTAAAATTATGATATAACATAAGATCACAACTAATCAATGCATTATCCTAAACTCTGAACGCTATCTAGAACTTGAATTGACTGATTTTTCGGACATGATACTATACTCTAACCCTTAAAGATCAAAATCTAGGTCTTAATTCACTAAATCTTATACCCCAAGATCAATTTAGTTAGAAATAATAATCGATGGTTATGATTCGTCCAAATATAGGGGGAAAATCAATGGACCATCTTAGTGTTTATTGTTTATGATTTAGATAATTAGGACTTAGGGTTCATTAATTAAGGGTTTGGGTATAGTATCATGCCTAAAAATCCTGCTAATTCGATGTCTAGATAGCGTTTTCATACTCAAGGTATGCGGTACCCTGGATTTCACCAGGGGTACCGTAGAAGGCACCGTATATATATATTTATTTATTTATGTATGTATATGTATATATATATACATATACATATACATATACATAAATATATGTATATATATATAGTGACTTATTCTATGAACTCACAAAAATGAGTGTATACAATGCACCCAACTCTAAAACTAGCATTAAGACATAAATTTTTGAACTTTAGGTGATAGTATTAGTCTAATATTATGATATAACATAAGATCACAACTAATCAATGCATTATCCTAAGCTCTGAACCTTCAATTTTAAATCCTAGTATAAATTCCAAACCATAAACCCTAAACCCTAATCCTAAATTCTTAAACCCTTCATCCTTAAAATTATTGTAATGTTGATGAATTTTTTTCCACAATTCTTGTTCATCATATCACAAGTAATGGTCGGTACCATTTTGACAAGAATTGCATGCTCGAAATGGTGATTATGACGCTAGTGCATTGAATCGCATGCTTGAACCGCCATCTTGGGGAGGTTGTAGACAAAGAGTACATAAGGTCTCGTGGTCCACCTTGTGGTCCTTAACATTCACGACCATGAGAATGATCAGGATCGCGAGAGCAGCCAAGCACGTCACTGTTTTGAGTTCACGACCTGAAGAAGATCACAACCTCGAACTTCTGTGAATAGTCGTTAACTTCTTTGTGTCGACGATCCTCTATAAACAGAGGGCTGCTCCTCTAATTTGAACAGACTTTATAATTTTCTAAACCCTAAAGAGAGGAGAGAAGCAGTTGCCTTGTGGAGGAAGAAGAGAAGAAGGAAGAGGTTGAAGAAGAATTTCTTTACACAAGAAGAAGTTTTATTTCAAGTTTTCTTCCCTTCTTTCTATGTCTTTCCCCTCCCACTCATGGGATAGTTTTCTAAGGTACTCAGGTCTTGGCCCCTTGGGTTTGAGATGTAATTGAATGTGTATTGTGAATTTATTGTTAATTTGAGTTTATCTAGAGTTATTGATGCCTCTATATGAGTTTCACATGTATGAATGCCTGTATGGCACGCACACCGAATTGAAATGTGGGCCATTTTCTAGGAGGTTATGACACTGGATGGAGATACGAACGTGGTTGTCATAGGTTAAGGGTGGAGAGCAATTCCAACTCTCACAAATTCATTTAAAGGATATGTTAAAGGAAGGGAGTAAGAACAATTTTTGCAAAGTAAAGGAAAATGTTTAAGTTTATTATTAAGTTTTTAGGGTGGCGAGTAATTACAACTCCAAGTGTTTAAGTGTTAATGTTAAAGGGTGGAAGTATAAACAACTTCCACAACTTTGTAAGGTGAACACTTAAGGGGAAAACCTTTAGTGATCTTAGGATTCAGTAATGGCGTAGATCGACTCCTTCTCACTCACTAGGTAGAGGAAGGGTTAGAGGGCGAGTAGCTCGAGAGAAAATTGTGCGAGATGAGCAGTAGCATCATCAGTGAAGATGTTTCAGGAAGGATCACAGTAAAGAGTTGTAGCAGGAACTGTTTAGTTGTTTTCGTTTGATGATTATGAGTATAAACTGGAGTTTCAGAGTTTGTGTTTTATGATTTATGGACTAAAGTTTCCCAACTGTTAGGGCTTTACATTTGAGTTAAAAGAAATTATTCGCTTTTGTGTTCTTTGCTTTAATTTTTAAAAGATTTTACTCTACTCTGGAGCATTTGTTATATATTTTTGTTTAAAAAGATAAGGATGTTACATTTTGGTATCAAAGCCTGCATTCCTCTGCTCCATGGTCTCCAAGGAATATTGGAGTGACGCTCTAAGTTTTAAAGGTGTATGTTTTAAAGAAAGGAAAATTGACTTTGAGTTAAAGGTTTGGCCAAATGAGTCAAGAGTCTCTTTTAAGGGCTGATATAATCTCCAGTATACTCTAATCATCAAAGGGCGAATAACTCTAATTCTATGGAGGCCCCATGGGACTATGATACATCTCGAGAAGGGGAGAATTCCTATGAGAATCGCTCGATGGACCCCCATTATGAGCAAGAAGGAGTGGTCCAAGGTTACTCGCAGCGTATCGGGATGCGAGCTGACTAGGTTAAGGTTAAGAGCAACGCAAACGAGCAAGGACGTCGAGAAGATGGTAGACATGAGATTCTGGCTAATGATTGCCATAAACCTAGAGGAAAGGATGCATGGAATGTTCGTCCAAGTTCACGAGGATCAAACTTTGGGGTACGACCTCAAGGATTGAGGCTCAATGAGGACAACTATGAAAGATTTGAGAAGTTGAGGGAGTAATACGAGGATTTTATCACTAATCAACAAGTGGAAGATCTAATAAGCTAAGACAACAATTGGGGAAATATGAATCTCCAAGAAATAAGCTACAATGAGCAGACTCCAATAGCAATGATAGAAGGAGGATTTCAGGGTCCTTGATCCTAAGTAGAGGCAAAGAGGCGATGAGTCAAGAAACGAAAAATGTACCACGAAAAGCCACTCAATTTGTTTTAGTGGACGCTATTATGGCGTAGTGACAAGGAGCAGTGGAAAGTTTAGACATTAAGCAACACTAGGGACACATAAATGAAGCAAAGGAGGAAATAAGTAGGTCATAGGAAGACTGACAGGATTTCACGGAATCAATAGGTCAAGGCTAAGAGGAATCATGGTCGTTTACATACATCGAGTAAGGAATCCCTTATAGATAAAGTACGTCAGTAAAGACGAGGGTTCATGAACCTGGGGAACTAGGCCAATGGCAAGCCTGTGAAAGGAACAAGACAAATGTAAAGATAAATAATCTAAAGAACAAGATTGGATCAAACATACTATATAATGAATAAGTTCAAGCTAGAGGGCAAGGTATGCGATGGAACAATAGTGTGCTAGTGAATTATGGTATGAATAGAGAACCCCTTCTAAGCCATGTGTGAACTCGATACTAAGTCAACACCAAGAAAGCAAGAGGATGGATTGGGGCACGAGACGGGATTCAAGAGATCCTACAAATTTCCATGATCAAGGAAAGTCAGGAAGGCTAGGGACATAAGGAACATCGTTGGACCATTGAAAGAGGAAACACAAGAGCTCTTACAAGGAAAGCCATGATATTGACATGTGTTGACATGTTGTGTAGTTTTCCTATCCTAAATGGAGGAGCATCTAGCCACCTAGGGCACATGATGGGTGACATAAGGAGGAATCTTTGTAGTGGGTTGGAACGATGTGGGCTAAGAGTTAGAATCTTAGGACTTTCCATAAGAAAAGTTATCAATCTAGGCGAGTATAGATAAGAAATTAGAACGTTCAAAGGAAGCTCCAATAAATGTTAGAGAGAGCAAGTAGAACATTCGAGTAAGAGTTTCAATGGACATGATAAGGAGGAATTACGAGCTCCATTGTGAGAGTGCATTGCTAAATCATTTAGTGATTGGTAAGCAGTCTAAAACTTATCATGGACTTCACAAAGCCATCTCAAAGGCAATAACTGAGAAGCGACATTAATAAAGTCACGGAGTGTATAAAGTTGAGAAAGTAAATTTCAGTTCCTTGATAAAGGAGTTGGAATATGGGTAAGTGATTCGAGCTCAAGAAACTGCATAAAAGAGTACGATGAGTAAAAAAATTACCGAGAAAGAGGAAAACACAAATTTACTTTATCCAAGGTACCCCACTCTAAGTGGGTGCAACATGGTAGTGAAAGTTATCAAAGCTACTGAACTGAGTTCAGTTATCAAAGCTAGTACAAAGCATTGATAAAGGAATGAAGTAGGGAATTAAGGAGGAGACCACAAGTCTATAGTGAAAGTTATAGTAAGAAGTGGTAGTCGACATGAAGATGAATTCAGAGAGAAAGATAGTTAGGAAGGGGTGACAAAATAATACGAAAGACAGAAAGGAGGTGTTAAGGTGACTGCCAGCGGAGAACAGTTGGATCATATGAAGACCATCTAGAATTTATAAGCTCATCAGTCAACTTTAAGGTGAAAGTAAGCTCATCTCGATATGTCGAGGATGAAAACCTTATGTGTTAAAGTATTTAAGTGAGGAAGAGCATCTTGGAATACAGAGGACTAAATTGAGTGAAATGCTTAAAGGAGCAAGGAAAAATGTCAAAGTAAAGTAAGACAAAGTGATGTAGAGCCAAATTTTGATCCTTACATGACCAAAGCCTTAAGGAATTGATATCAGAGTTCAAACCAAACACATTAGAAGGTGGTTTCAGCACACGGTAGCATGTCTAAGCCTTGTGCGATGCTAGCCACTATGTCACCGACAAGGAGCTAATGAAATGAATTTAGCCATAATAATTGGCTTTCGAGGCTTTATGATTTTCGTGGATATGTGAGTTGGGAAATGTTGCGATATAAGAAACGTAGGATGAACCGAGGATAATAAGAAGATTGTTATGACAAGGGAGTCCAGGAACCCTAAGGCCTTGTTCACTTTCATTTTCGTTTCCTGTTTTCTGTTTTCATGTCATAAATTTGGCAACCGAAACGAGAAAACTTGTTTACTTTTCATTCTGTTTTCTATTCGTTTTCAACTATGAAAACAGAAAGTGGCAACTTCCTGCTGTTTTCGGAAACGACAAAATGTTGTTTTCACCTGTTTTCAACATCTGTTTTCTCAAAAACAGGAAACAGAAATGAAAGTAAACAGGGCCTAAAGGTGTAAATCTATTGCCTGGTTGGTCTATCCTAAATGGAAAGAGTATTTGTACTACGAGACTCGTAATAGTGGGATGAAAGGACATCCTGGATGCGTTATGAAAGGTAGAAGTGCTAGCAGGAGGATTTTTAATTGTATGAAATAGTCACCAAGGAGATGACCATTAAATTGATGGTTAAGGCTATGACGGAGTACTAAAGAAAAGAAGAAAGAGATGCAAAGTTAAAATGTACAAGGACCTAGGAACCTACGTGGTAAACCATGGACAAGAGTTAAATGAGTTTTACGATCTTACAAGGAGAAGTATAAGATGCCACTAGTAACTTTGGGGTTCGCAGTGGGCATTAACTACTTATGTACCAAATGATGGAGATAGTGGATGCTCTACATACGTTCGAATTACATAGCCGATGTGAAGGGGTAAGAAGCAATCAAACAAACCGAGTATTAGCAAGCAAGTCGAACGCTAACCATTGACTTTTATGCCATGGAGTTCAAGGAGGTGCATCAACAGTCGTGATAAGGAGAACATCATGGGTCAAAGTATTGGTGAATTAATAGAAAAGTTGCTTAAGGTATCGTAAGTGGAGACCTTAAGGAAACTCGGTGATCAAAAGATGATTTGAGAAACCACCACAACATCAAAGTTGTCTATAAATGGAGAATTTAATAGTTATATCGAGCAAATAGCTAGCTGAGCAAGTTGTCTATGAGTTCTAATCAAATTTCAAGGGGAGAAATGTTACACCCCATCCTTTTCTAAGTCAAAATGACCATTATTTCCTTGGTCAAAATTTGTAAAATTCCACCATAATATCAATGACGACTAAAAATGTAAACTCTCGATTGAAACGGTGTTGAGTTTTGACATAAGACTGAGGAATTTATGGACGTTAACTGAGTTTTGAATTGCAGTCACCTATAATTCTGAAATTCCCAAAATACTAACTAAACCCTATACCCCTTATGCCACTCGGCCTCACCTAAAAAAAAAACCTTGCAGTTTTTTCCTCACCCGATTAAAAGCCTCTCACAAAGAAACAAAGGGGGACAGCTCGCTCTTCCTAGCCGCTCTTGGCGAAAGGAAGAATTCGATCAGAGCAATGGCGGGTCATGGGAGGCATTACATTTATTCTCTTACCCTCTGTTTACGAAGGAAGGGAGGAAAAGGAGGGGAGGTGAAGGAAAATTAGGAGGGGAGGGGAGATTTGGAGGTGAAGGAAATTGGAAGGAAAATGGTGTTTTATGGAGGAAAGTGGGAAAGAAAATGTGTATAGGGAAATGTGACAGATATGTTATTTTATTGGGTATATAATAGTAAAATAATTTGATTATATGTTGATATTATTTTCATTAGTTATGAATTGTGAATTAAATTTGTAATTTCTTGCTAATTTTGTTCACTATTAAAAATCAAAAGTAGATGGTTTGAATTTTTTTATGAACTTATTGTTAAAATTTTGTCTCCATTTTATTGATTCGTCAACATAACAACTAAAATCGGAAACATACAACAAATCACACTAGCCCCTCCCTAACATTCATTCTATAAAAATTTCAAACTTTGATGTCGTTTCTACTAGCAACGTAACATTTTAGGTATAGCGTAAAACAACGTTATACGTGATGTAAATCACTCATTTGGTCTGGCTTGGTCTGATCCAAATATTAATTCAATCCATTTTCTTTAACAATTATAAAATTCATGTGACTAGGAATCGGACCACATTATAATATGTTTGGTGTCATTCGATCCAAACGTTTGTTTGATCCGATGCGGTCCGGACCATTGCGCACAGCCCTAGATGAGCTGCAAAAACAATGTGAATTCAAACTAAAAATTTCATTACATTATATTGATGCGTAATTTTTCATATCAAGTCACCACAAAATATGACCTAGGGACCATTATTTTAATTATAAGGATCAATACCAATTTTCAACGGAAATAGATAAGCAAATTTACTTATTCCTATCATTATCTATAACTCACCATCTTGTTATAATTTTTTATGCTCCCTTTCTCATTGTAATAAAACCCAATAAATTATGCACGTTTTTCTACTAGACATTTTTATCTATAACTCACTACAATTAATAATGGGTGAGAAGATACATAAAAGAGAGGTCACTACAATTAATAATGGGTGAGAAGATACATAAAAGAGACGAGAGAGAAGAGAGATGACAAATAAAGTAAACAAAATGGCTGTTAGTGGGTCGTTTTCTCTCCATTTTGGAGGGTTGGATTCCACAGTAATCTTTCCCCCATTTTCCCTCCCTTCATCACTGTTCTAAACTTAAAAAACAGAGGAAAGTGCATTGGTACCTCAACTTTCCATTCATTTCTTTCCCTCCCTTCCTTTTCCTTCCTATAAAAACACAGGGTTAGGAATCACACGTCGTGGAAGGAAGAGGACGCAAACAAAGAGTCCCCGCCCGCGATTTGACTCCTCTTTATGATTTGGTTCACTTTATTCTAGAGTTCATATTGCATGGAAAAATGGTGTGGCCAGGGGGGAGGTTAGCGCAAGCAAGGAACCAGGCACGTGGGATGGGTAGTTGATGGAAGGCTTCTTGTCCATCGCACCAAAAGCAGCGACTATATATCTCTACTAGCGTGGCCCCGGCCATTTGGCCGGAGGAAGGTGAGATATAAAATTTGATAATGTAATGAGGTGTATAGTTTATTGCTATATAGTTTTATTTTGGAAACACGTGATAAAATAATGAATTTTAGTAGGAAAAAGTCATGAATGATGCAACGAATCAAAAATCAACCTTATGAACCAAAATCAAGTATCTGCTACCTTGTGAAACAATATTGTTTCTCATAATATGATGAGGTGGAGTAAGTTTTATAGAAACCGAATTCTAGAAAATCTCATAAAAAATCGCCTATCCCGCCAGTTTTCGGGAAATGAGCATCTCACAATCGTTGCTAGCTTTTACTCGGCCCGTTGGCCGATTAATTTGCTTTATAAAACTTTCATCTTGTCATCATTGTGTTTTCTGGTTTTTTGTCAAGCCATGATAAAATCTAAAGAAATCAAGAATGAACAACACGATATGGGATACGAACCACCGTTCCTGTATCCCTAGAAAATGGTGGTAAACACGCACTCACTTGCCAAACTGGTTTGGATTGAGATTTTTATCGGGTATCAGGGAACCATGTGATTATAAATTAGACTTGATCAAAACGGGCCAAAACTTGAAATTCAGCCTGTTTGACCGACCCATGCCAAACTCTAATTATTCTTTACTTTTAAACTTTCTATTTGAAAATAAAAAATAATGAAAGAAAAGAGATGACTGCAATTCGCCATTTGCACATCACTGATTCGGGAATAAAACTATAGAATTTCGAAAGGAAACTGAAAAATGTTTAGGATCGTTTTTAATGTTAAAAATAACCCAAATAGATCTTTATGTTTAGTTTTTTACTAACAAATACCAAATGATTCCCTATAATATACACTATAATTTAATCATTATGATATCAAATAATTACATAATATATATTTGAAATTATAAAAATTAGACTATATGGGTTGGTCGAGGTTGAACCATTGAATAACTTTATACATTATATTTTAGCCACTAAGATATAAAATAATAGCATAATATATATTATGCTAGAGAAAATAGCTTGTTTTAGAATGACAAACCCATGATGTTCATTTGTTTTACTTGATGGACAAATCCCGTGTAGGTCAACCCATTAGAATCCATGCATTAGTTTATTGTTAATTTTTTTTCTTTTTAGCAATAAAAAGGAGTATTGTTTTTGTCTTTTCATATATACTAGTTTCTAATGCCCGCGCTTCGCGACGGGATGTGGGTTCATAAATTTAATTAGTCAATCTAACAGGGAAAGTTAATAATTCAAAATCAATTGAACATCACGATTTGTTGCACATTGGTTGTTCGTGTATTCTGCCCATAATAATAATGACCTAATTAGCTCGTGGGCTATCCACCAAAAATTTCCTATTCCAGAATGCATTTAGTATACACATAAACAACGTGCAACAAACTATTATGTTCCGCAGAAAATTCAACAGCAACATGGTATAATCATTATATTAGGTAAATAACAATTCAATAATCACTCTCAACACCGAAATCAACAAATAAATGAACATAAATTTAGATTCCATTAGCATGACATGTGTATATTTTGTAAACAAAAATACATTTGACTATGGCTAATATTCGTAAATGAAATCCTCTATAAGGTCACCGGGTTTGCAAGAGATCCCTAGCCTCAGCCTGTAACTTCCCATCGCTACTGCAAACAACCGTTAGCAAAGCATAAATATAAATATAGAGAATAAAAGGAAAGTCAAGTTGTAGAAAAAGTCAAGCAAAAATTGAAAGTCAATAGTTACCAGGATTTAGTTAATGCATTACGTACACTTAACTAACTATATGCTTCATTCATGCCCCAACCCAGAATTGTGGAACTCCTTACAGCAGCTGAAATTCCCAGACCATAATGAAAGAACCCAACGACGATTATATCACCAAGCAAAATCCTTACATCTTTGGCAAAACAAAGCTCACTCAGCAGCTTTGTTTATTTTGCTTGCTACTCATCTCACTTCCCACCCTAATCTAACAACATAAACAGAAGACATTACAAACATAGCAAGCTACTTCAAAATCCATAGAAATCGAAAACCATGCACATTACATTGAAGAAAGAGAGGAGGTTGACAATGTATGTAGTACCCAATTTATACACTTGCCTTCAACACGAAAAGAAGAGGACGGAATAGCAAACATTAGTAATGACACTAAAACAAAAAGGAAAAACCAGAGCAAGTATCATTACAGATAAATGCATGCAAATTTACTTACAAAAGAACACCTTGATCCAACAAACGATCCGATGATGAAGCAAAAGAAATGAGAAGCTTCTTGTTAGTCAGTCAGTTACTTGCTCAAGATTCAAACTTTATTTTCCAATTAGGTGCACATATCGCCTAAATCAATGAACTAAATCCACAAATCAATACCTCAAAGCACAGACCTCCACTTCAAATAACTGGATGGAGCTTGATTACCTGATTCCTGGAATAGGAATGAAATGGAGAGATTAATTGAATTCATTGCTGCGAAGAGAAAAAGAAAAAGGAAATAAGATGATACCATAGGTATCCCCTCTTGGCCTTGGGGAGGTCGAAGGAAAAATCTTTCTCTACGGACGTGTTCGACTAAAAGCAACACCTGATCAACATCACCCTGAGTCCTTACCAAGCAAACTCGATGGAAGAGGGAAGCCACCTGGGTGAATATCAACCTGAAACAAATAGATGGATCTGCTGGATTAAAGAGATGACAGAGCTATCCATGAAATTAGGATAGAGAGACCCATCTACGAAAACAGAGAGTAATCCCCCTACCCATATCTGGATCTGGTTTTTCTTCAAATCCCTTCCACCCCTTCGTCGCAAGTAACTCCAACCGAATACTTCAGCCTCCGAAATCCCTATCAGGAAACCCAAAGACAGAATATAAATATATACTCTAATAAAAGATCAGAAATAAACTTGCGACGCAGACAGAGATAGCATAAATCAATTCAAGAAAAGTATAAGAGAAAAATAAACATACCTGTAATTGCAGGATTCTATATATGCAGTTCCACATCTTCCTCTTCATTAGAGAGAGGATCTCGAGATGTAAATCGCCACCAGCCAAGGTTGGGTGATCTAAGATCTCTGCTCGCAATGACCGAGTTAAGAGAGAAGAACTACCAAGCAAAGAAGCAGAAAGAGAAACAGAAGATCCTAGAGAAAAAAAAGGGATGAATGAAAGAGAGAGAGTGAAAAGAAGATATTGATAAGAGGGTTGGTTGAGAATGCTATGCCTCTTGATTTCTCTTACCAAGATAAAGCACCCATCTGACTACTTTTCACCCATCGACTTGACTAAATGATTGACGTGCTCACTGGATACTGCGCCTGTGAGTGAGTTTTATGTGTTAGGAGAAAAGCCACGATCAACTTCAATGAAAGCAGAGAAGAAAAAAAAAAACACTAAAACGTAAACCCGCCCCTGACATGACCCCCTCTCTCTCAGCAAGAAGTGATTTTTTGGCAGACTATTTTTGTGGGAGGGTTACTATTTGCCGCTCATGTATTAAGTTAAAATGACTTTTTTGCCCCTATCAACACTCCTTCCATCACCCTCACACTATCACCATACCACCATCGTCAGCAGACCACCACCGCCAGCCGACCAACACCGCCGACCGACAACCACCGCCGGCCGACCATCACCGCCGTTAATGAGACCACCTCCGCCGCCAGACCACCAACTGCTGCCAGACCAGCACCTGACGCCGGCGGTCGGACCCCGTCCGATCTCCGGCGTCGGACCATGTCTGAAAGTCGAGATGGAGAAGGAGAGGAGGGAGAGAGTATTCCACGGGAAGCAAAGTCTGAAGGAGGTTAATTTTTTTTTTTGTTTGATAATCGAAGGAGGTTAATTGGAAAGAAGTGATTATATTTAATTAAATTGATTTTTTAATTTAATTGCGGGATCTCCCAAGGATGGTGGTTACGAAAATTACGAAGGAAAAAACCCGGAATCCGATATAGTGAGAGAGACATGGGTTAAATTCATTATTTTTCCTTTCCTAATTAATGTTACTAAAAAATAATTTGTCAATAAGTATTTATTAATTAACTTCAATCTTTCCCACGTTTGACTAGACTTTCTTTCCTCCCTCTCTCATCTTCATCAAAACAATACGGGCGGCAAATTGTTATTATTTTATATCAATTTCAGTTTTATCATTTAATTAGGAAAGATGTTGTAGTGATTAACTATAATTGTGTTTATCACAAAAAACTATAATTATATTAAATTAGGTTGGTAGTGATTAACGAGGATTCTATTAAAAATAAAACGAGATAAAGATTCAACTTGGGTTATGGGATTAGTCGTGTTAATTAAAAGAATTTTTTCTTATTTTTAATTAAGGAATTGAAATTAGACGTGGATTATGCAATACAACATGTTGATTACAGAATTTTTTTGGAATGTCAATTAATTAAATGAAATTAAACTTGGGTTATGGAATTAGACGTGGTAATTAAGGTAAGACAAGTTAATTAAGTGAATTTCTTACGTTTGTCAATTAGGGATGATCCTTAATTGGGATTATTTCCATGTATTGTCTTATTTAATAATTTCCATAATTACCGGTGGATGTTAATTAGAGAAATAGATATATGTGGGTTAATTAGAGAAATTTCCATAATTAGGGAGGATATTACGTTCGCTTGTTATTAAGTAAGGAAATACATATACTTCATAAAAAAAAGTAAAGAAATACATATTACGTTCGCTTATTAACTACTTAAAATGGTATTTTACAATTTAAAACAATTTAAATATATTAATTACTAAATATAATAATATGGTATTTAAAGTAATAAATGGTTGTTTTCCTTTTTCTTTGCAATTAAGTGTTTCCATTGTTAATTGGACGTGGGTAATTAAGGAAGTTTGTGGAATGGTGATTTGTTTTAATTAAAGAAAACAAATTAGATTGGTGGCGAAATCGACTCTAGATGAGTGGGAAAACAAATTAGAGGTGGTTAATTAGGAAAGTTTCATTCGGAGAAATTATTACTCAAAATAAAATATTTTATTAATGTAAACTTACAAATTTTATCATAAAAATCCTCTATTCAATATTCTACCGAAAATATAGCAACCGAAAAATTGACCTTTAAAAACTCTCTTTAATATGCTTAATTATCAGATTTATAATTATTTAGTCACAATTCTATAAAAAATCACTTTAATTCCCGCAAAAAAGTCATCGGCAGTGCGTCCGACGCCGTTGATCGGACCCCGTCCGACGACAGAGTGCGGACCCGGTCCGATGATCGGACCCCATCCGACGCCGGCGCACGGACCCCGTCCGAACCCCGACGTCGGACCGAGCATCTCCGTCCGTCCGATTGCAGGCGTCGAACCACCCATATTCGTCCGTATTCCGGCGATGACTATCCATCCCGTCCGATTCTCGCCGTCGGACCACCCGTCTCCTTCGGAGGTCTGGCTCCCATGGCAATTGCCTCGCCCGCCGTGAGGAGATTGGGAGCCGGGAAGCGGATCGGATTACGATGGTGGAGGGATCATCGGGAAAGAAAAAAGAGGAAGGCTAATCGTAGCCGGGACGGGAATTGCGGGGAAAAAAGAGGAAGGTGAGGGTGATTAGTCGTCGGTATTTGCGGAACAAAAAAGAGGAAGGTGAGGTCGGCGGTTGGTTTGTTTCTCCAGGGTAGAAAAATCCGGCCAGTTGGTTTCTAAAGTGTTGAAGGATAAAATTGACTTTTTTTATAATTATACGGGCGGCAAATAGTAATTACACGGGCGGTAAATAGCGATTCGTTTTTTGTGGTGGTAATACCAATCCTATCGTCTCAAACGACGTGAAAAGATATACTCCAAACCAACTAACCATGGCAGCAACTGGGAGCTGTCTGTTCCCACATGACCAACGCGAGGAAAGCCAAACCAGAAAGAGAACCTTCTACCCAGAAGTCTCATCAGTCGTCCAAAGCCAACTATGCAGTCCAAATCAAAACAGAGAACACGTTCAACCACCCACACTGCAATCCACGCCAGGTTAGAACAGTAAAGATGAGTCTAAATATACAGTGAAAGTAGAGTGGTGGTACAGTGATCGGGTTGTTGGGGGTTTTATTTCTTTCAATTTTACCAACACGGAAAAATAAAAGGACTTAAAGAAAAAAATTGACACTCCTGGACCCGTTTAAATCCGCATGTGTACGGTAAGTTGGCCCATTCCACAGAGGAAAAAGAAAAAAATTGGCACTCCCTATTCTACCCTTCCTACAAACGCTCATGGAGCAGGGAATTTGAAATGGGGGAAGAGTTTTTTTCCTCTCTGCGATTATATATTTTTAATTAAAAAAATACTATAAATGTACTTAGTGTGATTGGTTATGATCTTTGCTTTTTTTTTAAAGTGGTCATGGTTCGAATCCTAGTAAGTGTCTTTTTAATGAATAAAACAAGTAATTGAGAAGACCAAAATATCATTCTTATTTTCACTCTGAATGTACGAAATTTGAAATGGGGCTTCAAATTTTCTTATTTGGCTTGTATTTATTGTGTAGATTAAATGGGGCTTTAAGTTTTCTTATTTGGCTTGTATTTATTGTGTAGATTAAAGAGACATGCGGATTTCAGGCAGTGATGATCGGGAGAAGGGCCGAGCTGGTGGGGTTCATGTACGATATCCTCGTTTTGCCATCGCGCCATTGATCGGTGAAAAAGCAGCTTGTTACTTGCATCATTTAGAGATCTCGCCAATGAATATGATGCAGAAATAATTACATGGAAGGAAGCGCTCCAAACTTTTTGGGAACTAGAGTGAAGTCACGTACTGCACCAGTGTCAAAGTCTCAAGGCCATCCAACTATTAACTAGAGTATTTCAGGGCAGTCTGTTAGAAACCGAACAGAAAAATTAGGGTTATTGATCTGGCTGAGTCGCGAACTAGGCCGCTCTTTTAAAAACGTTCGCGGCATTGCTTCGTACTGCGCACAGCAAACTATCAGCCGGTCGCCTCCAGGATAAAATAGTTATTCTAATTTTCTTGCTCATCGGTATTGTGCGAAAAACCAGAGCTCTATGAATTCACTCTCTCTCGTGCTTCTGCTCTTCTGAGGTGTGTCTAGAGGGTCTGGGGCGTCTGCTATTTATAGGAGCAGAAAACCCAGAATATTCCCTCTTTCTTTGGGAATAAGTCACATTTTAATTAGGGAGATAATTACTCCCATAATTAAAATATAATATATTAAGATAATTAATACTAATTATGTCCATAATATTCCTTTTATTAATTATCCATCTTATTTATGTATTATGGGAAAATACTGGATAATTAATTAGGAATTTCATTTATAGCTTTTCAAAGCTATTCATCCCAACACAATCTATGGTTATAATTACTTGAGATGCATGTTTCAGAGCAATCTTGGTTATAATTAACTAAAGTATTTCAATTATGAGTTATAGTTACTTGAGATGCATTTTTAAGGATTCCATTCCTAGACTTTTAAACTAAGGAGAATTGAGAATGTATGAGGCATATGGTTATATGTTGAGGTACCTCACATCCTAATGAAGGTGAGGGCATGTGATGTGATGTGTATTTTTTAGGTACTTCACGGCCTAATGAAGGTGAAGGTGATGTGTATGTGATGAGTGAGTATTAGTAAGAAAAGGAAACCCACGGGTGGTTGGATCACTACTAGACGACACTACGATACATAGTAGTTGATCAGGTATGGCACCAGATGGCAAATCGACACGCAGGTTATTGCCTAGGAGGTTATGGGACCGAATGGCGAATCAAAACGCGGGCCATTTCCTAGAAGGTTATGGCACCGGACGACGATACGAACGCGCTGGTCATAGGTTAAGGAGAGTGTCTAGTTTTTTAGATTAAGGGTGGAGAGTAATGTCAACTCTCACAAATTCATTTAAAGGATAATGTTAAAGGAAGGAAGTAAGAACAACTTTCGCAAAGTAAAGGCAAATGTTTAAGTTTATTATAATGTTTGAGTTTTTAGGGTGGCGAGTAATTACAACTCCCACGTGTTTAATTGTTAATGTTAAAGGGTGGAAGTATTGATCACTTGAATCTCTGCAGGTTATTGTCAGAGGTTAGCACGTATCAACAACTATACCATCCTAGGCCAAGTTTAACCTAGAACGACATTGTCGTATAGTGGTAATCAATGTCGTATTCTACTGGGGCCTTGGTACCCTAGCATACTTCCCACCTAGTTGCTAATTAGTTAAAGAGTTTTTTTAGGTTTTGAGTGGAGGATATGAGGAAACACTAGTCTGGAGATTGATCAAAGCTAAAAGCAGGTACTTTGGGGAACTATCCCTCCCCCTAGCTTAGGGTTACTATGTAAAACTAGATACTTAGGGTCATCGAATGTGGCGAGTGAGCTCTTTTCCTTGGGCTTCATGGTTATCCACACACCTCCTAGTACGCCTCCCCTAAACCCATGTTCCAGTCACCTCGATCTAGGCTATCGTATCCGGGGAATTAAGCTTATGGCTCAATTCAATGGACACTATCCATCCATGCACACCGAGGTTTCATCCCGGGTTCCATCTAGGAAGGATACCTATATTAGGGGTTCGATCACCTCGACCACTATAGGCCCCCATTCACACATCTAACCTAAACTCGCCAGATGGCCCATACCCGTGTAACCCTAGAACTGCATACCCAGTGCGGTAGCATAAAGTAGGATAAGAGGAAAGATTTGGTCGACTTACCCAAGCGTCATCATTTAGGAAAGAGTGGCATTAAAATCAACAAGACAAACTCATTAATTCATTCAAACCCTAAAATATCCATACATACATAGTAAACCCTAAAACTAGGGTTTGGGGTTTTGAACCCCTAGTACCTTAGAGTACTACTCCATAAAGGAGGAAAGAAGATACTGGTAGAAATAGAAGAAGACTTGGGGTTGAAGAAGATGCCTCCTTGCTCCTCCTTCCTTCAGATTCTTTCTCTTCTCTCTCTCTAGAACCGGAAAGTTTCTCTCAAAATTAGCTTAACTAAAAAGGGGGAAAGGGGTCTTCTATTTCTAGGAAATTTTGGAGACACGGATACGTTTGCGGCCCGAGGTAAGGAGATCGCAGGCGAGATCTTTGGTCTCAGGGCCGTGATCTCAAAATGCAGTCGTCGAGGCCTTCGGGAAGGGGAAGATTGCAGGCTGACTTCGCGGTCGCGATCCTTGAGTCGGTGCCACGATCTTCCTCGCGGGTAATATGAACGTTGGCCGTGACTCGACCGAGGATGCTCTTTGCTTCTCCAAATCTCTTTCCTCACAAAGTTCGCATCCTGAGCCTCTAAGATCGCGGTCGCGATCTATGGCTTCTGGGCCGCGATCTTCAGCTGGACTTTGCGGCTTGTGATCCCGACCTTGATCTTCGGCTTCTAGGCCACGATCTTCAATTCCTCTCCCTTCTCTACACTTGTGACCTTGTTTTGTACCTAATTCACACATATCGACTAATACACCCTAAAATCACATAAAAATCAAATAGGAACGGAATAGGGATGTATTTGACGATGTTCAAGCATTTAAGCACATGAATAGCACAAAATACGCCTCGATATGTGGAAAAAATCCCAGAATACACCAATTATTAAAAAAAATTACCAAAATACAGTACTTATAAAAGTATTTCCTAAAGTACAGCAGTTTCAACATCACTGTCTTTGTCTAAGACAGTGATGTTGATCACCGTTTTGGTCTAAAACGATGATACATCACCGCTTTTGACAAAAGCAGTGATGTTATCACCGCTTTAAACCAAAGCAGTGATGTCATCACCGCTGTCAAGGACGACAGTGATGGCAAGACCGTTGATGTAGGAGGCAGTGAAGCCTTCACCGTTGGATCCAACAGCGGTGAAGTGGCGCGGATCGCTGACGTGGACGCGCGCGGGCACTTCACCGCTGAAGACCAAAGCGGTGATCGCCCCGCTTTCCACGTCAGCGATCCACGCCCCACCCCGCGCCTTCACCGCTGCCGTCGGATGCAGTTATGCGCGGATTGTGGTTTTTCTCCACAATCCGACGCATCAGGAGAGGCCACGTCAGCGATCCTTGACCATCACCGCCTTTGTTGGACGCGGTGATGGCGCTGTGTTTGTTTGGGGCGGTGATAACTGGCCAGGTCTTTCCCAGCCCCAAACCCTATAAATACCCATCCCCCCCCTCATTCCAAACCACACCACCACTTTATACTTCTTTCTCCCTCCATTTTTCACTCTAGTTTCGTTCTAAGTATGCTCTGTGGTTGCGGCTAAGTCCGATCTTCCGCATCAGAAAGAATTACTAGAGTTTTTGTTTTGTTGTTTTGTCGATACTCTCGCTAGCTTTTCGGCAAAAAATGGACGAAGAGGCTTTGAGAGTACGTAAATTTATTTAATTCTTTTGTGCTTTTTTTTACATGGGTGCTAAAATTTAAATTGATTTGATTTCATATTTTTTTATAGATGGGTGCTGAGATATACGACCCTAGATTGTATATCGATCCTGGCCCAAGGGATCGAAGGTATTTAACCGGGCAAGATCAACATCGCTCTCGTTCAATTTGGAACAATAATCCGGTAGACACACTAAAATTATTTCAATAGTTTTAAAGTTTTTATTTTGCTTTCTAAGTTTTTATTTTGCTTTCTATTGACTGACAATATTGTGTTTTTTGTTTTGTAGGAATCACTTATTCCCATCAGTCATCGAGGTACATGTCGATTGCCCCGTTGGCATCCTCGACTGCATCCCTATCTAGAGAGGGCGGGATTGCACAATTTGAGGCACTTTATGAGGCTAGATATTGACAACGATCTGCTGACGGCAATGGCAGAGCGATGGCGCCCTGAGCTGCATACCTTCCACTTTCCCGAGGGTGAAATGACGATCACCCTCAAAGATGTTGCCATCCTCACCGGGCTCCCGATCACCGGAGATGCCATCATCGACAGCTCGAGAAAACCAGAAGATGGTTGGGGGCCATTGATTCAGGAACGTCTGGGGTTCAACATGCCGACCACCACGCCCGTCGAAGGTCAGGGGCATCCACCACTGAATGCGGGGCAAGTATCGATCCCGTGGCTTGTTGACCACATCCAGATGGAGGTTAATATAGGCCCGGATACTCCTGAAGATCAGGCGGAGCGGTATGCACGTGTCTACCTAATTGCCTTGGTTGGTGGGTTTCTGTTCCCCGACAAGTCAAACCGGTGGATACAAGGCATGTGGTTAAATATGCTCCTCGGTGACTGGGACGAGATCGGGCAAAAAAGCTGGGGGTCGGCCGTCTTGGCTGGGATCTACCGCGAGTTGTGTACTTGCTCGAGGTTGGGAGCGAAACAAGCTGGTGGTGCGATGTTCATACTTCAACTCTGGGCATGGGAGCATCTTCCGTTTCTCGCACCTCAAGACCCTCG
This sequence comes from Linum tenue, assembly GCA_946122785.1. NCBI lineage: Eukaryota > Viridiplantae > Streptophyta > Magnoliopsida > Malpighiales > Linaceae > Linum > Linum tenue. The sequence continues at coordinate 1,983,646 of CAMGYJ010000008.1, forward strand.
GGAATTCTGGTTGCCAGATGATGAGCTACGATTTGTAGCAAATCCCCCATATGGTTTCAAGTAAGTTCAATTTAAGTTGAATTTATTTTAGATATGCAATGGTAGCTAGTTAGGTGAATTTAGATTTTAGTGAACTTAGTGAACTTAGTATGCAATTTTAAGTATGCAATTATAGTATTTTAGTGAACTTAGCTATCTTCCAACTAAGCGAATTTAGAGACATTTTAGGTCTGCAATTCTAGTATTTTAGTGAATTTAGATATCTTCCAAGTAAGTGAATTTGGATTTATTCTAACCAAATCGTATTTAGCTAATTTAAAAATTGCTTATATATGTACTTTTGCTTAATTAGGTGGATCGGAGCAAATACTAACGACCACCAGCCCGAGCACTCTTTACTGTTTTATCGTGCTGAATTTGATAAGCCTTGGTGGAACCAGGTAAAAATATTGAATGTCATGATTTTCAATTTATTAGGTGGAGTGGATATAATTTTTACTAATTACGTGAATTATAATGATTGTAGGCGGTATGGGATCCATATCCAAATGAAGTGGTTGAGTTGCATCGTCTTAGACATCCCGAGGATCAAGAGACATGGTTGTGCAAGGTGCCCTTAATCTGCTGGCACATGGTGGAGTGGCACCTGCCCGATCGATCTTTGAGGCAATATCGATTGGAGCAACCAATTCCAGCATCCCCACCTCAAGGGTTCAGGGAGCTCCACGCCATTGACCTACGCTACAACAAAAAGGATTGGACCCGCAAGCATGAATTCTACATCAACATATGGGAGAATAGAAATCAGTGGGTGGTCCAAGGGGCGCCGGAGACAAGGCCAATGGGGTACCACGATGGCTACATGCGGTGGTATCGGAACTTCACGCTAAGATGGGTGTCAAAGCAAGGTGCTGTTTGGGGCGCAGTGGTAAGTGAATTCCATTTTGGCCTATTTTAGTTAATTTTTGTAGTATAATTACATGCCTATATTTGCTAGAATGTTAATTAACATTATTAGATTTAATGTTAGTTAATTTTTGGAGTATGATTACATGCCTATATTAGCTAGAATGTTAATTATCTATATTAGAGTTAATTTAGTTAATTTTTGTAGAAATCATTATTAGATTTACTATTAGTTAATTTTGTACAACAATTTATTAGGTTGACGGTTTGGAGCATGCGAAGCACACCGTCGAGAGTGCACCCACCATGGATGAGCGGAAGACATCTTTTTTGCGCAGGCTTTTCAACAACTTGCTCTGTTGTACCAGAGAGCAAAGGAGGGATGTCATATTATACCCTCCAGTGCCTGCTCCGGCCCGACCTTCATTCCGTGCTGATGAGAGGATTGTGCCCCCACAAGAGCCCCCACGGAGGAGCAGAAGAAGGGTGAGAGAACACATTGATGAGCTTCGTCCGTCTCAGCAAACTCAACTTCCTCAACCATGGCCACATTGTGAGTGGGCTACTAGTACTGAGGGAACCGGAGGGTCGTCAAGCTATGCCCCGACTCAGGAGCATGACATGTTCACCCAAGCCACCCCTCAGTTCCACCATCAGCAACAAACTACTCAGTATCAGACCCCGCAACAACAACATACATCATCGACTTTCTACCACACTTCTGGTCCAACTCAGCAACCTCCACCCCCACCACCTGTCTACACTCCGGTGGGTGGTCGGGTTAAGAGGAATCCGCGCGCAGTTGTCCAGCGGGCTCGTGAAGAAGGAGGAGGAGGTAGAGAGGGCGGAAGAAGGGGCCGAGGGGGTCGTGGAGGAAGAGGAAGAGGAAGAGAAGGGGAAGTGGAGGGAAATGAAGACAACCAGTGAACTATCTATGTCGTTCTAATTTAGTTCCATCTTTTTTTGTTTTCCATGAACTATCCATGTCGTCTAAATTTGGTTTGGGGCTTGTGTTGTTTTCCATGAACTATCTATGTTTCTAAATTTGGTTTTGGATTGTGTTGTTTTCCATTAACTATCTATGTCGGCTAAATTTTGTTGGTTTTTACCCCCATGTTGTACCAAAATGAACAACAAACGCCCTTTATTACAATCACTCAACAAGATTAAAACAAGAAGTCCAAATTAAACATCACAACAACGAAAACTACTCAACAAGATTAAAACAAGGAAGTGAACAACAACAACATCAAGGTAGGTTCGGAATTGGCGCCGAATCTTGCTCTAGAGGTGGACCTAGGCAACGCCTCTTGTCATGACCCGGTTGTCTGCACTTTGAGCAACGCTTTGGACCCCGTCGGGCACGTTGTGATTGGTCCATTTCATTGTGAATCCTTTCGGTCCTAGGACGACCTTTGGTGCGCTTTAAGTGTAACGATGGGATAATCAACTTCCCATTGTCTACAGGCCAATAAGCTTCATCCGGCAGGGGGCTAAAACTTGACGAATAGGAGTTCCTGATCGCCTGTTCCGTGTAGTAAGGACTAACCAAACTGTAAGCGCTGAGGGTTATCGACTTAGCTACTGCCATTGCATGTGAACAAGGTACTCTTCTGTTTTGATACTTTTGGCATGTACACTCTCCGGTGCGAGTTTCTACGTGTAGAGTTACGGATTGACGATTATGCCCACGTCTTCCTCCACCCCAGATACCTGTTTGCACAGCAAAAATACCCTCATTGCGGTTGAACAGAACAACTCTGTGCTTACTTGATTTCTCTTCGATCTTCTGCATGCCATCAAATATATGCTTAGCTATTGAATGACCAGCACGCTCCCTCCCTATAGCAGCATCCCGTCTCTTCACAAACCACTCGTTTACCTTCCAGTATGTCATCTCCACTAGGACAGATACAGGCATTGCCCTAATGCCCTTGTAGACTCCATTTATGCTCTCCCCATGGTTGGTAGTTGCAATTCCGAATCTAGCCCCGTTGTCCATGTGAAATGTCCACATGTGCAGATCTTGACCTTCTGCCCATACTGCTCCCGCCCGGTGTATTTGACGGATCGTCTTCATCTTCTGCTCGTACTTTTTTGGTTGATGTGCAACCGCTACAAGACCGGAGAATTAATAATTAATCCATAAGAATTGTCATTTGAACAATAAACCATGAACAAGCACTGAATTACATTATTACCTGCACTCCATAATTGATCTCTTATGTCTTTCTTCTTGCCAAATTTGTGTTGGAAATTGGCTAGGAAGTGACGAATACACCAACGCCATGTCCATCCCCATTCGTCCGGGAAACCACGGACGGCGTGTTTAATCCCGGCATGTCGATCCGATATAATTGTAATACCCATTCGTTGTGTGACGTGGGCGTGTAGCTGGTCAAAGAACCATGCCCAACTTAGGTTGTTCTCCCCTTCAACTAATGCAAATGCTAAGGGAAAAATACTTAAATTTCCATCAACCCCAGTGGCAATAAGAAGAGTTCCTTTATACTTCCCAGTAAGGAAAGTTCCATCAACCTGTTAAAATGAATAATGAGTTAGTAAAAATTGAAATTAGTAAAGTAATGAAATAGTACAATATTTTGAGTCCGTAATATACCTGAATCACTGGCATGCAGAAGGGAAACCCGTCAATGCATGGCTTGAATGTCCAGAACAGACGATGAAACATCAACTCGTTCTGTACTCGAACTTGATCTTCAGTTTCTACGTTGTTGTACCAAGGCACGAAAACCGTCCCAGGGTTGGACTCCTCCATTGCGGACATTAGTCTGGGGAGTAAAGCATACGAGTCATCCCAATCACCGTAGACATCAGCCATGGCCTTCTGCTTCCCATGCCACGCCTTCTTATACCTTATGGTGTAGGAGTGTCGATCCTTCACCTCCGCCATGATAGCTTTTATCTTGATATCTGGTTGTGCCTCGATAAGGTGCTTAATGGTTCTTGCCACTTTTTTTGCTTTCAGTTGCCGGTGATCCTGTGAAAGTATGGTTGAGGAGCAACTGTGGTTGTTCTCTACTGTCCGCATGACCCAGACCCCCTTTCTCTTCATATATGCAGCACGAAGTTGCCACATACAACCCTCTCCAGCATTCTTACAACTGACATGCAGTTGTCCCTTGTCAGAATATTTTACCTTCCATTCGAAATTACGCCGCATGGCTTCTTCGCTAAAAGCGTCTTGCACATCGGCTTTCGAAGTGAACGCCATACCCACTTCCAAATTAGCAGTCGGATTATACACAGGCATGGGCCGAAAGTCAGGGGCATCGTTATGACCATATAAAAATTGACCAGGAACCTCTGTGTAGTAAGGCGTTGGTGCCTGTCGGAACGCCACCTCACTGTCATCGATATCGTCGTTATCGTCCGTATCTTCCTCCTCACTGACTGATCTCAAATCTTCCTCACTTTCATCGTCACTGGAGGCGAATGGATAGCTCGGCGAAGGATGGTCATCGTTAGCAGCATAACCAGCATCGCCTTCTTGGTCATGCGAAGTACGCCCAGTTCGAAGGGTGTTTTCAATGTCACCCCACTCTGGACCCCAAGCAGGCCATTGATCACCGTCGGGCTGAACGATATCGACGGCAGTCCCACCACCATGTGGCAGGTATTCTTCCCACCCAGCACCTCCTTCAGAACTACCTCCTCCGTAGTTGCTTGAAGTACCTCCCCAACCATACCCTCCGGCAGAAGAACCTGCTCCGTAGTTACTTGAACTACCACCCCAGCCATACCCTCCTGCAAAACCATCATCATAAGAATACTGGTGAGAATGAGTTTCACCGACCGGCTCGGTCTCGACATACACCTCTGCAAGCCGCACCCCGTTCTCAGATATGAACTGTGTCATCATGTTCGCGTCGTCATCATCATTTATGTCAACTCTTTCGTACATGACTCCGTCAGCACTCATGTTGGGATACCGGTAAGTAATTTGACGAACTCTCATTTGCCCGCCCGTACAAGTCCTTTCTGCACACTTGTCATGGAGTTCTTGCCACGAGAATCTCGACTCAATTGTAAGCATACTGGATTCGCCATCTTCATAGTCGATCCCAATGTTCGAGTTTGTCACCCGACCATTCCAATAAATAATAAGCCGAAACTTCTTAAATTTACCCATGTCTGCAATTTATAATAATTAAGTATAGTATATAATTAGTACATTATGGATACAAAAACAATATCATCCAAAGCGATAATAAAATGCAACTAATTGATCTATTATGAGAAAAGTAAACAAATTCATCTAAATTCATAACTAGCTAACTAACATCTATCATATCATAATTAAACTAAATAATATCATAACATATTTTCCAATAACCGCAATTCACTAAATACAGACAGTATAATTACTAACACATAAACATGTAAAAAATACATACTTATAACATACTCAATCCCGATCTATCATGAGAAAACTAAACAAATTAATCTAAATTCAGTACTAACTAACTAACATATATCATATCATAATTAATCTAAATATATAATTCTAACATACCTAATTCTAGCACATAATCAAAATGTAAACAATACATAATTCTAACATACCAAATCCCGACGAGTTTCTTGAGCAGTAAACTACGGAGGAACCAGCTGCGAAAACGACTTAACAAAACGATAATTTTTTTACTAAGTTTCTGTTTGGCAGCAGGAGGGAAGAGGGGGCGTGGCTTTTTATAGGAAAAATTGGGAGCTAATCACCGCTTTAGACCAAGGCGGTGAACCCATCATCGCCTTAGTCAACAGCGGTGATGGCTAGGTAGCTGTTACCTACCTCTCCACCTACCAGGGCTGTGTAAAACGTGGGGGCAATCACTGTTGTGGACAGCAGCGGTGATGCCTTCACTGTTGATGTCTAAAGCGGGGATACGTTCCCCGCCTTTGTCAAAAGCGGGGATACGTTCCCCGCCTTGGACAAAAGCGGGGAACGTATCACCGCTTTTGACCACAGCGATGATGCGTTCCCCGCTTTGGTCCAAGGCGGTGATGCGTTCCCCGCTGCTTCACTGCTTTGGACAAAAGCGGTGATCAATATCACTGTCTTTGTCTAAGACAGTGATGTTGAAACTGCTGTATTTTGGGAAATACTTTTATAAGTACTGTATTTTGGTAATTTTTTTTAATAATTGATGTATTCTGGGATTTTTTCCTTTTTATGTAGGGTAAATAACCCCAATTTAGGTTTTATCAAACTCCCTCACACTTACGCGTTTGCTTGTCCCCAAACAAACCTACTCAAACCTAATGCATGCTAGTTCTTCTTTGCATAGATGAGAGTATACGGGGATGAATGAATTCTACGACCTTCCTACTATGCGAGCAAAAATTCTCGTGTGAGGACCATATATACTAGCTTAGGCCGATCATAAAAAATGCGCTCCCGGGGATTCTCAGACAACAAACAACTACTAGAACTATTGGAGGTGCTTTTATTCTTTCTTTTGGCGTAAGGATTGTCATTTTTTCCGGTATCCTTTTCCTTCGTTCATGCACATTGCACCAAACCATTGCAATTTTTTTTCTTTGCATAATAGCATCTCTCCCTCATGACCAAGAGTGGATGAATCGTAGCCTTCCCTTTCAAGATCACATGTGGGGAAGTTGATGGTCAGATTCTTCTTAGCCCGAGCACCACGTCCCAGCCTGCACTCCACATTGGATTGCCACACATATTGGGTACAAACGAGAGCTATGAGGTCTCATGAATCGCTAAAAAGTACCTTTGGTCCTTAGCATACGATTCTGTGAGGAGGAGAGGTGTTTTGGGGGGTGGTAAGTAGTAAGAGATGATTGGGACGCAATTAAGCTATCCGAACCCCAAACACATCCTCGAAGGGCACTCCGAGCTAAGAGAATAATCCTTTGATGGTTGATCTCAATTCTTTTCCCGATTGCCACTCACGTGAGAACCTCTTTTCCTATTCTTAAGCACAAATTGTAAAAGTTCCTAGTTCACACAAAGAAGAGAATCCCGCACATGTTGCCTTCTTAAGGTAGCAAACATTATCGACCCACAAAAGAGGAAGAAAGTAGTAGAATCCCTCACGTACTGATACTCAAACCATGCAACTATCACCTAAGATGCACCACACATCAATCAATCTAATCAAGTCAAAGCACATCGAGTAGGTAATTGCAAGGACAAGGTGTTTTGGAACCCTCAAATTTGAAATTTTTTAGGTGTAACAGTCAAGGTTCTAAAAACACTAAAATTTCACCATTCATCACCACAACATAAGAGCAATTACTAGCACACACTCCCATAAGCATTTATCATCATCTTACATTGACAAACAAGGGAGAATAGTAGCAATTAATGGTTAAACCAATCATGATAAATATTCAAACAAACACAAACATCCCCCCATCCCCACTTGAGCAACACATTGTTCTCAATGTGGGAGTTTCCAAAAAAAAGATCGTGAATGTTAATTACCATAGGTCGGGTTGTGGGTTGGTGAAGGTTTACAAGTGTAGTCTTTGTCTTCCTGGCGGTTTGCACAACGATAAAGCTCATAAGATAGAGAGGAAGACGAATAAGAGTTATAGGCACGATATATATGTATAAATAATAAGTACTACTACTAGTACTAGAGTAGTTAAAGTATGAAAAGTAAAAATAAAAATAAAATGATAATTAAATATTGTTTTAATTGAAATAAAGAAAAGCAAAGAAAAAGAAAAGATAGAAATCAGCCCCTAGATGCCAAGTATCTTTGATGCACGGTTGGAGCATATGGTAGTTGCACATCGGAGGTTCTTTCTTGCAGAGATGGCCCATCATAGCTTGTAGTCGCCTCTATTGGTTGAACTCTTGGCTAGAATCAACTCATTAGATAACAACCAAGGCTTGAACTCTTGGCTCTAAAAGCATATCGAAGCACACAATTAAAAGTGAGCCAAAATTTCAAACTCAAGGATCATGAATCAAAGATTAAATCTTAAGTCATAACCAAACTCCTTAGGGTCTATCTTAATAAAAAAAAATTCAATTGACAAGAAATGGATCAAGCAAAGCAAGTTCTATGTGGTTTGGGCATTTCATCGAGCACTTGGTGGGCGGTATTCAAACTCCACAAGTTCATAACAATAAAGCCCACCAAGGCCTCCAAACACCACGTACACAATAATAAACACACATTCTATGATCCTATTGCACTAGCGATGCCACACCATAGCCATAAGTAGCTTGATGGGTAGGCTAAGCTAGCACACATGCTCAACACAACAACAATTGCACCCATTTCTTAAGCAACTAGATAGTCTCCAAAAATCATTTATATAATTCTTGGCATTGAAAAGATTCATTCACTAGCTAAAACTATAAAAACTACTTAAAGCTAAATCAAACATGCAAGTTTTATTTTTGAAAAGTAAGGAAATGCAAACCGGTTGTTGGGGTACCTCCCAACTAGTGCGCCTTTTAAGTCTTATCGCCAGACCATTTTGTTCATGTATTCGGTCCAACTTAGAACCTCCTTGAAGTTGAGTTACATAAATCGTTTCTCCCTATCTCAAATTCAGTATTTAATCAATGAAGTAGAAAGTCATTTGTTTAAACCATTCACACTGAACCTTGAAAAAGGGTTCAAAATGATTCGACGCTTGAAGAACAGGGATTGGTTTAAAACAGGTTGTCACCGAACAAAAAGTCTAAGGGATATGATGTTCAGGGTAGTCATTTGGCCGTAGGGATAAACCTATTGCCTCCGTCATCCTTATCAGTGGTGTCACGACTCAAAATGTATAAATCAAGCATATCATCATGCACAGAGAGGGATCTCACACACAAGAAAGAAACGATCATGCTCAAGTGTCACGTGGTTTACTATATGCTCGGTTTCTCATGCTATGCTTTCCAAACGCTATGCAACAACAATCGAAGATGATAAATTTCCCTTTTTCAGATTATAAATAGTTCTTGCCATCAAAGATTGAGTAGCACGAGAAACATTTATTTTAATCCCTCAGTCATTATTATAAGTTGACATGCATCCAAATCACACTATTCTTGTACCAATTTTAGTCATTCATGAGATTCAAAACAAAACACTCTTTTTTTAATTTAAAATTAGTTTTTTAGGATTTTTGAATATGTATATATATTTATTTAAAAAAATGATGAGATTATTGAAAACACCAATCACAATAATCTTTATTAGAACACATGAAAATAGTTGATCGAAATACCCCGTCACACTTAAGATGTGCATTGTCCTCAATGGACGTAATTAAATTGGGGTGAAAGATTTACCACAAAGAAGCTGTAGTTCCGGCCATTTTTTTTTTCTTCATCCATGTGGAAGGATGATGTCGTGCTTTGGTTTCATAATAATCATTAAATTTAGTCACAAACACATCATTCAAATAAAAATAAAGAAAGTCAAATATCCAAAAACAAACAGAAAAGAGGAGAAAGTCAGGGTTCAAGTTAGGGTGCATAACTCGGTTATGCACCCATCAATAACCAAATCTGGACCCTTCATTTAGAAAATCCAGATCTAAGGATGGAAAATTAAAGACCATTTTTATTTTCTCTAGCTTTTTTAGTTGACTTATATCTTTTTCGTTTTAACTTGGATTTTAATTTTTTTTTTTGCACAGATGGAACGAGTATATCGTGCTCTACAAAATGAGATCAATTTTAAATATTTTTTTAGGAAAAAAAATTCTGACCTCTCGGTACCAACTGCATACCATATGATATCTTCTTCGTTTTTAATTCGTTTTTGAAAACGTTTGCACAGCAGTGACGAGTTCATCATGATCTATTGGATCTACAAATTTCTGGGTGAACAAATTACAAGACAAAAAAATACCACACAATACCATACAAGACCATCCTGGTACGGGGTGGTATCTTATGGTATACAATGTTAAAAGTCGTAAATGACAATTAATATACTTCTACTATTATGTATTCAACCATCCTATAGTTTTGGTTTGTGTCATACCACAATGGTACGCTTTTCAAACCATAGGTATGCTCTTATTTCAATACCAGTCAATACCATATGGTATAGACTGGTAAAAAATGGCTCAATTTTTTTTGTTCGAAAAATATATCAAAGTGGATATCATTCTGAAGAGCCCAATTAATCTCAGCTAACTGTGTAAAAAAATTAAATTTCGACTTAAAACGAGTGAGAAATCGTCCGTCAAAGATTAAGGAGGGGAAAATTAAAGGCTTTCCAGGAGAGAGAGGATGCTGATGTCATGCTAATGTGGGCGGGTTACTCATAGTTACTCACCATAAGGTTACTGACCTGATATGTTCCCGAAAGTTAGGCATTCTCTTCATCTTGGCTTTTGTCGTGATGACGGGTAGGTGTGAAACCCCGCTCGGACCAGTAAGTCCCCAAGTTATGAGCCATCTAGTTTGTAGTCTCTAAGATACTAGTCAACTGTCGAGTCATGGCCTGCATTTGGCGTGCGAGCTCTGCAATGGAAGGGCCGGGTCGAACAGCTTGTGCTGGTGCATGAGCATCGACTGGAGGCGGGTGTGGGTCTCCAACAATAATATACTGGTTGTTGATCTTCACCACCATGGACATTGAGGAGGTTAATTACGTCATTGAGGTGGAATGTCCAACAATAATTTTCTAGCAGGACTAGAAAGATCTTCACCACCATGGACATATAGGTTGAAACATTTTCCAGCAGGGTTTTGATTTCCCGTCTCTCACTTAGACATTGTTGGGTTTGGTACTCTGCCTTCCACAGAGGTTAAACTAGTCCCATTTTTAGGTTCTCATAATTTTGTTCGTCTTCTATTGCCTTGCCTTTACTAACTATATAGGGTTAAACAATAGTGCATGTTCTAGGTAGTAACGCTACACCAGTACTAGGCTCAACGACACTCATTCAGTTTGAGAGTAAGAATTGTTTGTTTGTTCTATTGACCATTTTTTAGTCAATTGTATTATGTTTGCTCTTTTTTTTTGTTTTACAAAAGATAATCTTATAAAGATCAAAAGAGACAGTTACATCCTGGAAGCCAGCCAGGCCTGGAAATCGAAGAAACAACCCATAGTCGGGTACAACGAAAGGGCTTTCCTAGCCACCATATGGGCTACCCTATTACTACACCGACCTATAAATTGAACACTAAACCCAGTATAGCTGTTAAAAAAATGCAGAAGTTCCTCCAGAACAGCTCCTACTTGGTTATCTCTTGCATCCGCGTAATTGATCTTATCAATGAGCACCTTCGCGTCACCTTCAAACTTTACTACCGAGAGGCCAATCGACAGGCATCACACAATAGCCTCTCGGAGGGCAAGCAGTTCCACTACCATCGGGTCATCCACATCCGGAAAGAGAATCCCTTTCACCAGCCAAAGTTGTCTTGACGGAATCAGAAGAACAATCCCACCCGCTGAATGCCCCTTCTCACTGCCCCATCCCACAAACAAACCGCACTATCTTCCGTAGCAAGACCAACAGGGAGGGCCACAGGAGGCATCACCACAGGGGAAACCATCCTTGGGGATCTGTCCACAGGCAGTCGATCCCATTCCTCGTACTGCTGATGGAATTGACGTATTAAAGCCGAAAATCCAAATTGTTGGCCTTCAAAAACAACCCAGTTCCGTGACCGCCATATCCGCCACAGGATAGCCACCACAGCCATTAATAAAGTAGGTTGGTGAATCCGACCCATTAGTTGCTTCAGGAACATAGGGAAGGTATGCCTAGGGAGCCCCTCCCCCAGATAATCCAGGCCAGAATGCACCCAAAGGGCACGAGCCACAGGACAATCCAAGAACAAATGCTCCATAGATTCTGCATCGTCCCAGCAAACCGGACATCTAGGATGCACCTGGACTCGTTTTTCAATAAGGGCCTCAGTTGTAGGCAAAATTCGATTAAGGATCTGCCAAACAAAGACTTTAAGTTTAGGAGGGATGTCCGCATCCCACAAACGAATCCAGATTCCTTATCCATCCAACCCACTGAAGCTCTCCAACTCCCCCTCCTTCTATCAATATCCACAGCTAAATGATAAGCCGACTTGACCGTGAAGACCCCATCCCTCGTACCATGCCAGATTACCTTGTCCATAACATTATGTCTTGGGAGCGGGATAGCTTTAATGGCCTTACAGGTAGGGGGATCAAACCAACGACACAACTTGCGATCATCCCAACCTCCCCCCCAGGACACATGACCTCTGCCACAGGGGGGTCGCCCCCATCTGGCAAGATCCGAGGGTTGTAACAAGGGGGGTGCTGCTGGAGTCGAGGAATCCAGCTAGAGTTGAGCAACGACGCAGTCTGCCCATTACCAATCTGCCACCGTAACCCCTTCGCCAGCAGCTCCCTACCAAAGAGGATGCTTTGCCACCCCCACGACGGGCGGGACCGAGCTTTGGCATCAAGGAACGACCCATTAGGGAAGTATTTACCTTTATAAACTTTCGCCAAAAGGGACTCAGGTTCCATCAGGATATGCCACCCAATCATAGCCAACAGAGCCTGATTGAATTGTTCAAACCGACGAAACCCCAGTCCCCCTTCATGCTTGCTACGGCACAGATTACGCCACGAAACCCACCGAAGTCGAGAATGATCCTCATCATCCCCCCACCAGAACCGGGCCACGTGTCTATCCAGGAGCCGACATAGAGATAGAGGTAGCTTAAAACAGGACATCACATGTAATGGCAACGCGAGAGCAACCGATTTAATCAAGGTTTCCTTCGCCGCCCATGACAAAGTCCTTCGTTTCCATCCCTGGAGACGTTCTAGCAGCTTCTCCTCCAAATACCGGAAAGTGGCCATCTTGGATCGAGCCATAAGGGTAGGCAGACCAAGATATTTATCGTGGACCCCTACCGCTCCCACACCTAATATCGAAGCCAAAAACTCCTGATCAGCATGGACAATATTCTTACTGAAACACACTGCTGATTTGGCCAAATTCACCTTCTGGCCACTCAATTCCTCATAATCATTCAGGACCTCAATCAAATTCTCACACTCCCTGAGGGTGCCCCGTAGAAATAGGTACGAGTCGTCAGCAAAAAACAGGTGCGAGATCCGCGGCGCTCGAGGAGCCACTTTAACCCCCTCCAATTTTTTGTCCGCAATGGCCTTGCGAAGGAGGGCCGCAAAGCTTTCAGTACAAAGCACGAACAAAATTTTCTTGGTAGACCTGGTTATACAGAACCGGATATGAACAAAGCTTGATATTTTGCTCTCTTGGGTATCAAAGACTCGACCTTTCTACGCAGGGTTCATCTTCTTCTCGCCCGGCAGAATGGGCCGTTACTGCAGTGAAGCTCTTCGACATCGCTTAATCCCCCGTCCCATTCTTCACCACAATTCCAAAGAACACAACATTAAATGGTAAAACCGGTAATTCAGTCAAAACTTAAATGGTAAAACAGGGAACCGGATATGAATGGTCTTCGAGTTGTGAGTGGTAGGATTGTAAGACTAATACTGAATCTTATAACTTTTGCTATTTCTAATCAAATTCAAGTTTTGGATCAGGGAGACGATGGCTGATTACTCGAACGAAGTGATGGGATTGGCAAGGAAGCTGCTTGAATTGGTTTCTGAAGCATTGGGACTGAACCCTGATTACCTCTACAATATAGGTTGCTCGGAAGGATTGTTGTTTCTGGGTCATTACTATCCGGCTTGTCCTGAACCGGATTTGACGATAGGAGCTAGCAGTCATTCTGACAGCAGCTCTCTTACTGTGCTTCTGCAAGACCAAATTGGGGGTCTTCAGGTCCTTTGTGATGATCAGTGGGTTGATGTGAAGCCCACAGCAAACGCTCTTGTTATAAATCTGGGAGACTTGTTGCAGGTAAAACCTGGACCGTGCTTGTTTTTGAAGTCTTGCTATAAAACAACCTGGTTTTTCATACTCAATTCTCTGGCAATAAACGTGCAGTTGATCTCTAATGAGGAATTCAAAAGCTCTCAACACAGAGTAGTTGCTAAATCAATAGGACCCAGGGTTTCAGTGGCATGTTTCTTGAGACCGCAACAACAGTTTCTTGACAACTCCTCCCGAGTTTATGGCCCGCTTAAGGAGCTGATATCGGACCGAAATCCGCAGGTTTTCAGGGAAACTACCCTGAAGGAATACCTTGATCATTCCTATGGAAAAGGGCTTGATGGGATCTCTGCCCTGGAGCATTTCAGAATCTGAGTTCCAGGAAGATGTCCGATGCAGTTACATGATGAGCATCCAATGAACAATCATGTGAATGTTATAGAAGAATACATTTGTCTTCCCACAACTGGATGTTTGGGTATAAAATATAAATAAAGCCTGCTCTGTTTTTAAATTGTTAAGGTTTACGCTCTCTATGGTTGATTGTCCGAGTAAATTGTTTGAGTAGAAGTGAATAATGGATTGGTTCAGTGTTAGAAAGATAGCAGGTTGACCCTTTTTTCTGCATACCCTTTCTTTGTAGTACAATGATTGATTCGCTCATTAATGATGCCCTATATATGGAACACGACCATTCAATACTGAAAGCTCGTCAAAGCAATCCAAAATTGACCAACTTCATTCTGTTGAAATTCGAACCCCAATCTCATAATAATTGATACCAAAAATACTACATGATGCACATAACTACAAATATATAAGATTAAAGAAAACTTCAGACATGATAACAGCCTTTTCCCCTTAGGAAGCCTAATGATCTGTAGATGGATTAAGAATACTAATACAAATACACTATAGCTCCACAATCATCATCATCTACGGTGAGGATTGTGCAATGACTTCTGAGACCCTTCATACAGATCCAGCAAATAATTCTGCAAATCATCAGCACTATACCTAACATGCCTCTCACCGACGCTGTTCGTGTGCCTCCCGATGAACATCCGGTAAGCTTGGATGACCTTGAGCGAGGTCGAGATTCGTAGGTCCTCGCGTAGCTGACCATCGGGGATGATCCACGATGTCTGCGTCCTGTAAACGTCCTCGAACGCCACGTAGAAGTTCCTCAGCCTGTCTCTGAGTTGAGCTTTAGAGACCGATCCCGGATGGGAGTTTCCTTCGTCTTTCAACAAGGACAGCACAGAGCTCCACGTGGCTCTCTCGTAGCTCATCGCGTGCTGCTGGAACTTCCAGTTGCGCTTTCTGATCCACTCGTCCTTGAACACGTGCCTTAATGCTGCTGAATTCTTCACCTTCTGTGCCATGTAGTGGACATTGTTCATCATGAATACATGCTGCAAGGATGGATCCCTGTACAGCCTCGACTTGTCGTCAAGATTGCACTCCAGGATCGAGGTGACCGACCTGAAGTGTAGAGCCATGGTGGCATAATCTTCTGCAGCAGGTTCCCCGCTGGCATCGTCTTCTTGCCTTGACGACGGAGCTAGATCAGGCGACATAATAGCAGCATTCTGTCTATCGTGATCTTTGAGGAGGTAATTCAACGATTCCTGGTAGTCAGTGAGTGTATTGAGGTAATTCATAACGTAGCGTGTCAAATGGTGGATTCCTCCTCCAGCGAAAGCAATTGTTGAAGTGCTCGTCGCAATTGCATTCTCAAATTCCAAAAAAGCTGCCCTAACTGAATCACCTAACCTTCTTTGAAGCTCGTGGCAATCAGTTCTGACACACGAACCAGCTCCACTTGCATATAGAGAATCTAGGTCTGGAATCATAGCTGAAATGGTCTCGTACATGTCGAGGATAGGGAAGAGCTTCTCTGGTTTGTGAGGACCGATAGATATGGCTTCCCCAAAGTTCAACAGCTGCAGCATTGATCCCTTTGACGCCTCGATGAAACAAACTGACCACGATGATTGCTCGAGCTGTCCAAAGATCTGCTCGCTGAGGAAACTCTCGCTGGCAAGATAGACTCGGACAAATTGTTTCAAAGCTCGGATCCACTTTTTAATCTTGGAATTAAGGCTCCCCCATTCCAATTTCAGTACATCCTCGATGCTCAGTTTCTCCATTTCGAGAATGAACAGGCACTCATCCAAGGCATCTCTTCTAACAGTGATATATGCTTGTGTACATTCGTGACCATAACCAGAAACAAACATCAACTCAGCAATATCTCTAAGGTCTGGGATAGCATCAGGGTGTACCATATCAATGGTGAGCTCCTCCCAGCTCCTGCTGACGCTGCTATCTCTAATACTCGGGTCCTCAAGATCATCACCATTGGAGACAAACGAGTTGAAGTCGAGACCATCATCTTCACTTGAACGGAAAGATGCTACATTGTCTCGCTCAAATGGTAGCTGGTTTTGTACAAGCAAGTGTGTAAACTCCTGCTCGAGCCTTGCCATTGCCATTTGAAGCACATCGTGCGCCCTGCGTAGCAAATCCCTTCTACCAGCATCATCTCCTCCACCACCACCAGGGAAAAAATTCTCCAATCTTTCAATCAATCTTTGGGCTTCTAGAGTTGCATTCATATACTCACCAGCTTCATCGGGACCTGAATCCCATATCATAGACTGGTCAGCCTCCCAATTCGCAATCTTCTCCTGAATTGCATCCAACTGGGCCTCGAGCTCGCCTATGTCGCCGTCCTTGTCCTCACTGATTATGTTTATGGTGGACAATTGGGTGCCCAGGTCAGCCAAAATTTTCCTTGCATCATCCGTGAGATTCTTTCCCGACCCTAAAGCCTTCACTATTTGCTTCGCAGCTTCGATTAAGTTCTCTTCGCCTTCTGGTTGTGGAACCCCGGCATCAAATGCTGCAGCCTCCATTGGCCAGCAAATTTTCTCACAGCTCACCAAATGACTTACTAGAGAATTAGGGTTTAGCAAATTCCCGCTATGCAGGATTCCTCTACATAAAACCGCCTTTAGTTTGAAGCTGAGTCCCGACTTCACTCAGATTACAAGCCAAATTAGAGAGGAACCAACTCTGAAAAAAGCCACAAAAGGGGGGAAGAAGGGAACTTCCATGTTATTATCATTTCTGCTCAAGAACATATAAATTCACTCAGAACTTGCAGAAGAACAGAGAAATACATAGAGAACATGAAGCAGTTTCAAAAAAGCAGGGTAGCCCAGTAGCAGCTCCAGATCAAAGATCAAAACTTTATCAGCATTCAAATTGCTAACTATTCAATAGACCAAGATGGGTAAACAAATGCAGAAGCAAAACTAAGGAGACCAAGCAAACAAGCAGCAGAAATTCTCAATTTTACCAAATGAAGATCTGAAATTGAAAAGGGTATTCTTTCCTAGTTGAAGCACTTGAGGCTGAGATTGAAAGAAGACAATTGAGCAAAGTGGGTTGGTCAATCATAGAGAGAGGGAGAAAAGGAAGAGGGTGTGTACGGAGAGTACGAAGTAAGAGATCAAATATTGAAAGCTGGATGGATGGAAGAACTGAGATAAACAGAATAAAGAAAAGCTCCCACCTTTGGTGTCCCTTTTCGCTGGGTTCTGATGGGAACGAACACTTTCCTTAACTTCTTCAAAGATATTAGTTATTTCAGTATAATTGCTGCGGCAGGCAGAGAGAGAGAGAGAAAGAGAAGAGAGAGAGAGAGAATTCTCCGAGGGGATCGGGGGAGAACAGAAGAAGAAGAAGGAATAATAACACTGGTGGCTGGCTGGCTGCCCGGGTCGCTGCTTCCTTCTGCCTCCCAAAAATGGTTTGTTTTTCTGATTTTTCTTGCCCTTTTCCTTTTTCTTTTTGTATGATAGAAAAGTTTCTTGCTCCTTTTCTTTTGGGGCGTGGATCGTTATGCCGTTCTTTGGATCTTTTCTCCATGGTCGTCGTCCTTAAAACTTTGTGAACCAGATCGGCAACGATCTCTAACGACCAACAAATCGGTCCTCCAAGTTCGATGCTTTACGGATATGCCATCAAAGTTTGGACTAGGGATGGCAACAAAACCCGAACCCATGGGTACCCACCCGACCCAACCCGGTCAACGCGGGTAAAATCCGTGTTGACGGGTTTTGGGCCGGCTTTGGGTTTAAACCCGTTCACTATTCACCGGGTTGGGTTGGGTTTGGGTTTAGGTAAACCCGGCCCGTGGGTACCCGCCCACTCATATAATTAATTTTTTCGGTATATTGAATATTCTAAACAACTAATCTTATTTATATTTGTGGAGACATGTCTAATTTTTTCTTTTTAATTGTGTAGAATTAAGTTGATGTTATGGAGTAGAGACTAGAGAGTAAAGAAACTTAATTGAAAGGAAGAAGTTTTCAATTAAACATGTTATTTATGGATAATTTGTGATTTACTTCAATTTTCTTAAGTTTTCTAGATTGGTGTTGAACAATTTGTATAGTTAATTTGTGATTTGCTTGAATTTTCTAATTTGGTGTTTTATATATGGATAATTTGTATTGAGAGATTGATATTTGACTTTAATTTTGATAAGAACTTGTAATTGTAAATTTTTTGCGACAAAACCCGTGGGTACCCATGAACCCGCGGATACCCAACGGGTTGGGTTGGGTTTGAGTTTTTCAAACCCAGTGGGTTTTACCCCGGGTTTTTTTCAAAGATAAACCCATGGGTTTGGGTTTGGGTTTGGCAAAACCCGACCCAACCCGACCCATTGTCATCCCTAGTTTGGACTAGTTAATAAGATAACTAATCTTTTCATTTTGTTTCAAAATACCTCATTGTGTTAAGTCACACAAATTAGTACGAAAAGGGTTTCATTTGTATTATTTTAAACCATACTTGAAGAATGGTTTGGTCCAGGACTCCGGGTTGAGTTTGATTTCAAATGGACCATCAATAGGAGATAAACATTTTTTAGTTACTTTCTTACTTAGTTAGTAATTTGGCTAAAATAATGATTTATTAAGTAGCATCAGTTGATTTTTTACATGATATTGAAACCTTTGGCCGTCGGGTCCTAATAACAACAAATGTTAATGCTTGATTGGTGCACAAAGTGTGAAGGTACGATGATGAGTCTGACAGTCTGTACAAGGATCAAGTGTGATTGACAGTGGTGGAGTCAAAATTTTGAAATTAAGTCTGCCATATTTTCAAAAATATAAAAATATAAAAAAGTATTTAACATATATAACAAGAATTGAGTTTCTGTTTTCAGCGGCTAGACAGCCTTACACCTTATGTCACCTTAAAATGGTGAGTTAAATCCTTTGTATAAACATAAATGGGGATTTATTATTTCTTACCAAATATTTACCCGTGTCTTGTGATAGAGGCTAAACCCCCTACCTCCATCGTTGCGCTTGTCTTTGGCTTGTAAATTTGCGTAAATGAATGACATTACTCTATGTCAAATTTCTACCTACATGCTACAACTCAACTCATTGAAACCAGCTGGATGATCGAGAAAAAAAAAAAACTTGAAGTAGGTAAAGAAAGTGACAATCACGTTAGTCTCTACTTTGAGTGACAAAATCATTAAAAAGAAAGTTCAATGATCTATTTGCTAGTATCGTTGAAGTTTAGTGACTACTTATATATGGAATCAGGAACCCATCCTTTTGAGTTTTGACTGGCTGTAGTCTACGCGGCTTGGCTACAAAAACTTTTAAATTAGGAAAACTTTTTTTTTCTTTTTGCACGAAAATAAACGTATCCTAGTCTGTATATGGACCAATATAATTTGGTCAAATTCAAGCTTACATAAGGATATATCTTATTTTTCCAAAGAGAAAAAAAAAAGAAGTTTACCAAGTTGAAGAAGCAACTCGTTGCAATAAAACATGTAACTAATTTACCTTACGTAGTATTATAATAATTTATGTCAAGAACCAGTTGATCCCAATAACTCGAGTTGTTGGGAGAAGATTATGCTGGATCTTATACAGGTCCATGTATGGTACTTAACCACTTCCTTACACGCCCCCTCAAACGAAAGCCGGCTCATGGGCTTGAAGTTTGCACAGGCCCGCCATATCATGTGCTTGAAAGACAACGATTAATATTGGGGGTCGTGAGGACTTGAACACGTGACCTCAAGGACAAACCAGCTCTGATACCATGTCAAAAACCAGTTGATCCCAATAACTCGAGTTGTTGGGAGAAGGTTATGTTGGATCTTATACCACACTCTAACACGCCCTCTCAAACGAAAGCCAACCCACGGGCTTGAAGTTTGCACAGGCCCACCATACCATGTGCTTGAAAGACAATGGTTAATATTGGGGGTCGTGGAGATTCGAACACATGACCTTTCGGTTCGAGGCTCTGATACCATGTCATGAACCAGATGGTCCCAATACCTCGAGTGAACCTCTCCCAACAACTCGAATTATTGAGATCAACTGGTTCTTGACATGGTATCAGAGCCTTCTGTGACCGAGAGGTCTTGTGTTCGATTCCCGGTGACCCCCATTTGTTAAGCACATGGTAGTCTTGTCTTCAGACCTGTGCAAACTTCAAGCCCTAGTGAGTGGCTTTCGTTTGAGGGGGCGTGTTAGTGTTGTGATATATGATCCACGATTGAACCTCTCCCAACAACTTGAGTTATTGGGACCAACTGATTTATGACAATTACAAGTGCTATCACTCACTAGTCACTACAACTTGTTTTGTCTTTGGCACAAATATATTTTACATGCAACATCGAACTTTAGACTTTAGATTGAGTGCTACTGCTGAGTTAATTAACGACAGTTGCATAGAGATAATAAAACAGACCCAATATTTGTGTACGTGTCATCCCAAAATTTTACCATGATGTCAGATAGGGAACCCAACCCAATTGGGCCGCTTGAGAAAACTAAACTCATATGGGCCCCGAAGTCCAGTGATTGAGTCTTCACTGTGCTGCTCGATCGATATTAAGTTATAGGCCCAGTGATATTGCTGCAACTAGGGCTGCAAATAGTGGGCACCGTAACTCATTCCTTTTATATAGGGTTGTTAATGAGCCGAGCTATTCAGCGGCTCGATTTCGAACTCGATAAAAGCTCGTTCGATTAAAAAAAGTTCGACTCGTTAATAAACAAGCCGAGCTTGAGTTCTACCTTGTTCGACTCGTGAAGCTTGTGAACTAGCTCGATTAGGTGGCTCGTTTAATACAACTCATGAATTATCTCGTTTTGAGCTTATGAGATGTCCTAACATTGTGACTAGAGAGCAAGGTTGTCAACCCGCGGGTCGACCCAATTTGATCCTGACCCGGTGAAAAAAATGGGCCGCATGCACCCGCCGGGCCGACCGCTATAAGGTACCTGGTTGGAGGTCAAATTGTGTAATTTTTTCTTTAGTTTGCGAAATGCGCCTATTTTCCAATTCTTCTTTTCGCCTAACTCAATCTTTTGAATACTAAGTTGAACATTTGAATATTTATGTTATAGAAGTGTGTGTGAATTTTCACTATGTGTTGGATCTAAGTACGATATGTTATTTTGGTGTAATATTATATGTTATAACTCATATGTTAGATAAGATTTGATATAATTTATGAGGATAAGTACAATATAATGACTCTTTCTATATTTCCGGGCCAAACCGGGCTAAAACGGTTGACCCATTAACCCTTGACCCACTAGCTCGACCGGGTCCGGGTCAACCTGCGGGTTGACAACCTTGCTAGAGAGCCAACTCGACCACAACTTATGTGAAAATCAATCTAGATTTTATAAGTTGGTTTGTTAATGATGCATATAATTATTAAAAATTGTGTGTATCACCTCACATGGTGTTTAATACATTGAGTATATGTAAGCAAATACATCTCATATATGACATAACATTAGGTAATCACTTGTATCACATATGAAATAAATATTAGGGTATTTATATTATAAATTATCTTAGAGTTGAGCTCGATCCGTACTTTTGATCTTAATGATGTGTCAAGATTTAATAAATGAGTTGACTCGTGTTCGACTCAACTCGGCTTGTTTATAAACGATTCGGACTCGAGCTCAACTCGTTTATAAACGAACCGAACATAAACAAAGCAAAGTTCAACTCGACTCGGCTCATTAACCGCTCTACTTTCAGACACCTCATCCACAATCCTAGGTATTATATATATCCTCTTGCCAAATCCCCATCTCTAAACCTTTGGGACTTGGGAGTGTTTCGAACGAGAATGCGGTAAACGAAGAGCCACATTTAATGATTCATACACCCCACATTCACAAGTTGAAAGCTATCAGCGGAAACTGGAAAGGCGCTGTAATGGTTTAGGGCTTTTAGGCAAAAGGCCCATGTACGTTTTTTTTTATATAAATACAAACCCAAAATGATTCAGTCGCTCAACGTCGCATTCAACCCTAACAAAATTCCCTCTGCACGCCCTTCAAAAAAAAAAAAAAAAAAAAGATGGCAGACAAAAAGATAACCGGAGAAGTGATCGGAATCGACCTAGGCACGACCTTCTCCTGCGTGGCCGTCGCCGGAAAGGACCGTACGATCGAAATCATAGCCAATGTAGAATTTGATGATGCGGAAGTACAAAAAAACACAGAACACGAGATTTTACGTGGTATCCTCGATCGATTGATTGATCGAGACTAATCCACGGTGAGCTCATAAGAGCTCACGACTGATCTCTTATTAGGATTACATCTTGACGGCTTGCTATCACACAAGTCGATAGCTAAGCTTATATAGATAAACTTAGGGTTAAAACCCTAATCCAACGAATCAGACGAGGCCCAACAAGGCCCAATACTAACACGGTTTAAGTAACCGCAACACTCCCCCTCAAGCGAAGACATGAATGACAAGAATGTCAAGCTTGAAGAAGTAAACGTGAAGAACAAGCATGATGGCTTGAACCACAAAACTCGAGATGATAACATCTCAGACTAGGTTGATTGGAGACGACTGACTCTCTCTGAACAACCTGATGATAGAGACGATTGACTGCGTCTCTTGAACTGGAACACACTTGGTACATCGCGGTCGACCTGAAGACTGAATTAGTCGACCGTCGTATGTTGACCTCCTATTCTCCCCCTCAAGCTGGAGCATGAACAACGTGAATGCCCAGCTTGAAAAACGATGAATGGTTGATATGTGCCCACTAACTCGAGTTGTTGGGAAGCGTGGTGGGCCCATAACCCACAGGTCTCTGGATCGTAACCAGGCTCTGATACCATGTCATGAACCAGTTGCTCCCAATAACTCGAGTTGTTGGGAGAGGTTCAATCGGGGATCATATACCACAACACTAACAGCCAACGACCAAGGAAACCGGACAACCCCTTCCTGTGTCGCCTTCTCCCCTGCCTCCGCCGGCTCCGAACGTCTCATCGGCGAAGCCGCCAAGAATCAGGCCACCCTCAACCCCCGCCGCACCATCTTCGACGTCAAGCGACTCATCGGCAAAAAATTCGACGACCCAGAAGTCCGAAACGACCTAAAATACCTGCCCTACCCCGTCGTGGAGAGAGATGGAAAGCCGTGCGTGGAACTGGAAGTTAACGGCGAGATGAAAACTTTCACGCCGGAAGAAATAAGCGCCATGGTGCTGGGGAAAATGAAGGAGACGGCTGATTCGTACCTTGGGAAGCAAGTAACCAACGCCGTGGTCACTGTCCCGGCCTACTTCAATGACTCCCAGAGGCAAGCCACGAAGGACGCCGGCACTATCGCCGGCCTCAATGTTGTACGAATAATCAACGAGCCTACAGCGGCCGCCCTTGCGTACGGTGCGAAGCTAGATTCGAAGAGGAAGGTGAATATTCTTGTGTATGATTTAGGTGGCGGGACGTTCGACGTCAGTGTTTTGAAGATAGACGACGGCGTGTTTCAGGTACGTTTAACATGGAAAAGAAAACGATTGAAAACCTTTAACATGAAATTGAAAAACAGTTTTAATAAACTCGAGAAAATTGACTACCACATTTTATTCGGTTTGATAATTAATTGAAAAGTCAAAGTAGGTTATAACAACACTTGTCAATTCTAGGTGCTTGCAACGGGAGGTGACACGCACCTTGGCGGTGGCGATTTCGACCAGAGAGTGATGGACTATTTTGTGGACTTGATCAAGAGAAAGTACAATAAGAATATCAGTGAAGATCGTAAGGCTCTTGGAAAGCTGCGAAGGGAATGCGAGAGGGTGAAAAGGGTAATCTTATGAAACTCTAATTGTCGCAACAGTCTAGCTAATGTAAGTTTCTCATATTTTACTCTATACACTTCAATATCTACACTTAAATGGCTAATAGGTACTTAGCAGTCAAACACAAGCCAGGGTAGAGATTGATTCTTTAACAGAGGGGATGGACCTTTTGGAGCCACTAACTAGGGCGAGATTTGAAAATTTGAATCTGGATCTCTTCGAGAGGACACTAGAGGTGGTGAAGTCGACGATGGAGGATGCAAAAGTCGAGAAGGGCCAGATTGACGAGATTGTATTGGTTGGAGGAAGCACTAGAATCCCTAAGATTAGAGAGATGCTGAAGAAGGAGTTTGATGGGAAGGAGCCAAGCAAAGGGATCAACCCTGATGAGGCCGTGGCTTATGGTGCTGCCGTCCAAGGAGCCATGCTCAGTAGCGACCAAGATGGACTTGGTAACTAATATTGGTTGCATTTTTTTTTATAATGATATAGTTTCTCGACTACTCCAAAGCGATTGGCTTCGACCTCGTGCATGCTTATTGCTTAGCTTCTTTGATGTTGAAGTAGGTTATAGTTTTCATTTTTTTTTTCCGAGTTCCATTTCTTTCACTTGATAAATTTCTATATTGGAACTGTAGGGTTTAGTTTATTTGACGTCACTCCATTAAGTTTGGGGTCGAAGACTATAGGTGGTGTGATGTATGTAGTCGTGCCTAGAAACACTGTCATTCCTACAAAGATGTCAGGAGTATTTCACACTGTTCATGACCAGCAAACTGTTCTGGACGTCGAGGTTAGTTTGATTGAATTTAAACTTAAAAGTGTATATATGAACCTGTTCAACGTTTACAGGGCTGGTTTGCACTTTGCATCCGGACTGTATATCTTCCTGGTAACATTAATTTCAATATGTCGTCACTACACACATATATGCTAACTATGACTGCAGGTGTTTCAAGGGGAAAGACCCCTGACCAAAGATTGTCTAGCACTAGGAAGTTTCAGACTAACTGGCATTACAGCAGCTCCAAGGTATGTACAATTGATTTTTTGTGGTTATATTCCATGTCGATCGTGCACTCCCGAACAAGAGGATCAATCAACTGCACTATATTTTTGATTTTGTAGAGGAGTAACAACTGTCGAGGAGACATTCGAGGTTGATGCGGATGGGATACTAAGTGTTACTGCCAAGGAGATAGGAACCACCAATTCTAAATCCCTCACCATTACCAGCTACAAAGGGAATTTGAGCGAAGGGGAGGTTCAGAGGATGGTAAGAGAGGCGAAGGAGATGGCTGAGCATTGAGCAAGACCAAAAGGAAAAGGCGCGTATTGATGCTAGGAACCGCTTGGAGAGTGACATTTACGATGTGAACAAGGCATTGGGTGGTAAGGCTGAAGTTAAAATTGCCCTGAGGGAAGCTACGGATTGGTTGGATGAGAACGAGAATGCATCCAAGCAAGACTACGAGGACAAAAGTCGGGAACTGGCATCTTTACGGGACCTGTATTGATCAGCAGATCGGTTATGGAACCCTTAAAGAGATGCAGAGTTTTCTATTAGTATGTTTGTCTACTGTAGAGACAAGGTCGTCAGGCTTTCGATCTACCTCCAATGTTTCAACTTGTTTCTCTGACGATTGACGCTTGCTGTTTTAATTTAGTGAAAAGTGCTGCATGCACGGTCGCTTGTCCGTGCATCTCAGAGTCCACCTTTTTTATAATCTAATTGCGCTTTTGAAGTACTGGTTTAATTATGTACTTAGTTAATTATTGTTCAACCATGTATAATATTGATAAATAACTAGCTAATAGTAAAACCTTATTGAAATGGGTAGAATGACCTCTTTTCCTATTTCTCACCCGCCATTTACTAATACCGTGGTTTAGGAAACCGTACCAAACATCATACCAGATTCTTTTCTAGTAGGGTATTTTGTGGTATGATCGTTGATCAACCATTTCGTACCGGTAATTATTGTTTTTCTAATAATAAAATATATTTTTTGTCAAAATATCGTGCCATCAAAATCAGGGTACCGTTTCGAAATAATACCGAACAATAAATAAATAAAACTAATTAGAAAATTAATAGAAAAGTTAAACAATAATTATTTTTTATAAAAAAACTTACCTTGTTTATCATCTTCCTCGTTTCCTCCTCCTCGTGCAGCCTTTAATTCTGCCTTTCCCAATTTTTCATTCTTTCTCCTCTCTCTCTCTCTCTCTCACCCAACCATATCCTCACCAGATAGCAAACCAAATCTTAGCCCCCACCCCCAAACGCTCAAAGCCAAATTGAAAGCAGTCCCTACTCCCTAATCGAAAACTCTCATCTCTTTGTCGCCATTACCAGAACAAATCTGTTAATAATAAACCCTCTTTCTCGTTCATCTCGCCTTCTTACTGAACAGGAAGTCCGAAACCACCGCTGCTGCCCGCATGCAAGCTTTTTTCTATGCTTCTCCTGAAATCAGAGGCTTCCCCTGTTCCTCCCGATTGAACCGGTTGAACCGATCCGACTTCCTGTTCCATGACTAATACTAGTTTTGACCCTGGCTCGTTTACTATAATATTTTAAGCATTTGAGTATTTATCTTCATGAAAACATTTTTTTAAGTGTTGGTCGAATTTTTTACAATGACGATTGATAACTCAATTCGTAGCAGTAAAGCAATAAGAAGAATCAATTTACTTAGAATTTGTAAACCTTCAAAAATATTGATGGGTGGGTTTGTCCCTATCGTAATTTCGTCCTGACCCGTTTTACCCGATTTAGTTGTCCTGTTTTGGGCGGGTCTGACTTTGTGACCGAACAATTTTTCGTTTGTTTATGTTTAAAAAAATGGATGTATTTGTAATGCACATGGTTGTCACGCCGGTCGGCGTACCATCGGTTGTACCTGGTTCAACCGATACTGGTCATAAAACCGGCGTGACACCACCGGTATGACCGGCATGATCGATAGACGAATCTCTAAGTAAAATGACCTTATTTTAGTGAATTTAATTAATGAAATTTATTTTATTATTTATTTTGTGAGTATAAAAGTTAAATATTGATGCTATTTGTTGGATTCAAGTATAAATGTTTTGGCATTGACTTAAATGTCATGTTTAAAATTTAAATATGAGTATATATAATTTTATTTGTAATATTGACCAGCATGAACGGGCACAAACCGATATGTGCCATTGGTCGAACCATTCCACTTGATAAACCGGCACATTGGCATAAACCGGTTTGAATTCACAAAGAGAAATTGGGAGCTCCCATGCACTAGCTATTATAGTTTGAGCCAAAAGTTAGAGATCATGCCCTTGATTTATAGTCTAGTTCCCTACAAAAATACAAAACTTAACTAGCATGATCATGTATATATGACGGACTATGTCAGTACTACTTAGTAATTACATTCAAAATTATTATAAATAATATATTATAATATAAAATAATTAATAATAATATAATAATGACGCTCTCTTCACGTTTTCAATTTTGAATTCTTGTATGATAGAGGCTCTTATGCTCTGGCTCCAGGAACTGGTTACCTAACTTTAGAGTGAGTGCTACTGCTGTGTTAATTAATGACAGTTGCATAGAGATAATAAAACAGACCCAATAATTGTGTACATGTCAATTGTCATCCCAAAAGTTTACCATGATGTCAGGTAGGGGAGCCCAACCCAATTGGGCCGCTTGAGAAAACTAAACTCACATGGGCCCCAAAGTCCGGTGATTGAGTCTTGTTCACTGTGCTGCTGGGTCGATATTAATTTCTAGGCCCAGTGGCATTGCTGCAAATAGTGGGCACCAAGGTTATCAACCCGCGGGTTGATCCGGACCCGGTCGAGCTAGTGGGTTAAGGGTTAATGGGTCAACCGTTTTAGCCCGGTTTGGCCCGGAAATATAGAAAGAGTCATTATAATGTACTTATCCTCATAAATTATATCAAATCTTATCTAACATATGACTTAAAACATATAATATTACACCAAAATAACATATCGTACTTAGATCCAACATATAGTGAAAATTCACACACTTATATAACATAAATATTCAAATGTTCAACTTAGTATTCCAAAGATTGAGTTAGGCGAAAAAAAAAATTGGAAAATAGACGCATTTCGCAAACTAAAGAAAAAAAATGACACAATTTGACCTCCAACCCGGTATCTAATAGCGGTCGGCCCGACGGGTGCGTGCGACCCGTTTTTCTCACCGGGTCAGAGTCAAATTGGGTCGACCCGTGGGTCAACCCGCGGGTTGACAACCTTGGTGGGTACCGTAACTCATTCCTTTTATCACCCCATCCACAGTACCTTTGGGACTTGGGAGTGTTTATTATGTGTAGACAACTTATAAGCTCCTCCACTTCCCAATTCATACGAGAACGCGGTAAACTAAGAGCCACATTTAATGGTTCATACACCCACATTCACAAGTTCAAAGCTATCAGCGGAAACCGGAAAGGCGCTCTAATGGTCAAGGCAAAAGAGACACACGTACGTTTTATAAATACAACCCATAATGATTCAGTCACCCAACACATGCAAGCCTAACAAAATTCCCCTCTGTCCTTCCAAAAAAAAAAAAAAAAATGTCAAACAAAAAGATAACCGGAGAAGTGATCGGAATCGATCTAGGGACGACCTTCTCCTGCGTCGCTGTCGCCGGAAAGGACGGTACGATCGAAATCATAACCAACGACCAGGGAAATCGAACCACCCCTTCATGGGTCGCCTTCTCTCCTGTCTCCGCCGGCTCCGAACGTCTCATCGGCGAAGCCGCCAAGAATCAGGCCACTCTCAACCCTCGCCGTACCATCTTCGACGTCAAGCGACTCATCGGGAAAAAGCTCGACGACCGGGACGTCCAGAACGACCTAAAATACCTGCCCTACCCCGTCGTCGACCGGGACGGAAGGCCGTGCGTTGAAATGGAGGTCAACGGCGAGCTCAGAATCTTTACACCGGAAGAAATCAGCGCCTTGGGAAGCAAGTCACCAACGCCTTGGTGACTGTCCCGGCGTATTTTAACGATTCCCAGAGGCAAGCCACCAAGGACGCCGGCACAATCGCCGGGCTCAATGTTGTAAGGATAATCAACGAGCCGACGGCCGGCGCCCTGGCCTATGGTGTGAAGAAAGACTCGAGGACCAAGAGGAATATTCTGGTGTATGATTTGGGTGGTGGGACGTTCGACGTCAGCGTTTTGAAGATCGACAATGGTGAGTTCAAGGTACTTGCGACCGGTGGCGACGCTCATCTTGGCGGTGGAGACTTTGACCAAAGAGTGATGGAGTATTTCGTGAACTTGATCAAGAAAAAGTACCGGAAGAATATCAGTCAAAACTGGAAGGCGTTGGGGAAGCTGCGGAAGGAATGCGAAAGGGCAAAAAGGATAAGAATTTAATTCAAACTCGATGTAATTATTATTTTGCTTCATTCCACAAATTCATATTTCGCAATTCTTACTAAATATTACTCACTAATATAATAGGTATTGAGCAGTCAGACGCAAGTTCGAGTAGAGATTGATTCCTTAGTAGAGGGGATGGACTTTACAGAGCCACTGACGAGGGCGAGATTCGAGGACTTGAATTCTGATCTCTTTGAGAAGACGTTGGAGGTGGTGATGACGACATTGGTAGATGCAAAGGTGAGGAAGGAACAGATTGATGAGATTGTGTTGGTTGGTGGAAGCACGAGAATTCCTAGGGTTAGAGAGATGCTGAAGAAGGCTTTTGATGGGAAGGAGCCGAGCAAAGGGATCAATGCTGACGAAGCCGTGGCGTACGGGGCTGCAGTCCAAGGTGCTATGCTCAGTAGCGACCAAGATGGACATGGTACGTAAATTGCTTCAAAAGGGACGACGTCGTTATATGCCTCTCTTGCATGCATGGTTTTCACTTGTGTTCTTTTCCATTTCGCTGTTATTATTTTAGTTAGAAAGTGAAATTGCTATCTGAATTATTGTAGGTGTAATTCTATCTGATGTCACTCCCTTGAGCTTGGGGGTCGCAGTCAGTGGTGTTCTGATGTCTGTAGTAATTCCCAGAAACACAGTCATTCCTGCCGAATTCACAAGTGACCAGTATTTTACTGGTCATGACCACCAAACTGTTGTCAATATCATGGTTAGTTACGTCCGTTGGATACCATCTGAAAGATATTAACCGGCTAGCTGCATTCCTAGTTCCCATCCGTTTTGTTTATTCCGTTTTTCTTTAAATTTCTACCACACCATGTTACATTTGTTTCAGGTTTATCAAGGTGAACGAGCCCTGGTCAAGGATTGCTTTTTCCTGGGAAAGTTTTGAACTAACTGGCATTCCACCTGCACCAAGGTATATATAACTATATATCTATTATAACTCTGTACGTAAGGTGGGGATGGTAAGATTCAGCAATGATCATGCATGTAAAAGAAACTAATTGCTTGTACCTATATATATGTACTTTTAGGGGAGAATCTAGTATCGAGGTGACATTCCAGGTTGATGCGGATGGAATCTTAAAGGTTACTGCCCAACCAAAAGCAACCAGGAAGTCAAGGTCCCTCACCATATCCAGCTACAAAGGTAATTTGAGCTCAAGGGAGATCGAGAGGATGGTAAGAGAGGCGCGAGAGATGGCCGAGCATGACAAGCGGGAGAAGGAGCGTATTGACGAGAGGAACCGGTTGGAGCAGAAGATTTATGATTTGAACAAGTCACTGGAGAAGTCTAAGATTTATGATTCGTCTGATGAGGAGCGTATTGACGAGGTTAAAGATGCGTTGAGGGATGCTTCGGAGTGGTTGGACGAGAACGAGGATGCATGCATGGAAGATTACGAGGACAAAAGACTGGAGTTGGAGTCCATATGGGATCGTGCTAATGATGATGATTATTATCATCTTGATTAACGAAATGGAGATGGTGCAAGCCGGTGCATGGATTCATCATCAGAATTGAGGAGCTCATATTTTCTAATTAAGAGCAAGGTTATGATTGTTAAGGTTATATATGATTATTTTAATTTGGTGGTTGATGCTTATATACGTTGTTTTAGTAAAGAGTATAGCATGGTTGCTTTTTCATCACTCATGGTCCTCTCTTCTTTACTTTGGTATCTATATTAGATGCCTGGCTAATTACTAGCCATACCCAAATATTATTTCTAGACAAAGCTACAACCTGAACTATACGCTTGATTAAGGTTTAAAGTAATATATAACCGATCTTAAAGTAATCTGTAATTAACTAGCCATTATAGTTTGAGCCAAAAGTAGCGATCATGCCCTTGATTTATAGTCTAGTTCCGTACAGAAATACCAAACTTAACTAGCACGATAATGTATACTAGTTTTTTTCCCGCGCTTTGCATCGGTAAGAAACAAATTGGTATATAAAAGCCTTGGTTGCCACTACTGTTCATTAGTGGCCCCCAGTTTCCTTCTCTGCGACTGGGATACGTCCAAGTGTTTCCCCTTTGTCAGTCACCAATCCCGCCTCCCAAGACCCTGTCATTGTGAGAGCATTCTATTGTCCCACTCGCCTACTCAGAACCTTTAGATTCATTGATTATCCTATGGGTTTGGGTGGTGTCCTCTCCTCCATACTCCTGTCACTTTCCCACTCAAAGTTGCTTTTCAGCAACAAAGACAAGCTTTCTCTATCTCCTTCCACCCCACACGCAAGCTAACCCTCCTCCATCTCCTTTTCCTCTGTTCTTTTTGCCTCTTATTTGGACAATTATTTTCTTTTCACATCCATGAATTCTCCCTCCTTCCTCTCTCCGGGGAAAACAATCTTCTCTTCATTTCAAACCCTCCCAAATCAAGAACCCTTTTCTGGTCGATTCGCTGCCGTGCCGGAACATGCATCCTTCTAAAAAAATCTCTGTTTGAATCCCAGTTCCGAAGCTTGCTGGCTTAATCTCAGTAACCCTCCCCCGCAGGCCGCAACTCAACGGCTGAATCCCACCTTTGAAGCTCTCATGTACCCGCGGCGGCTGAATCACGGGTACTCCTCTGAATCCAACCCTAACGCATCATCTTCAGCCTAGGGAGATCCATCCCTCAATTTTCTATTTCTCAGCGTTCTTTGACGGCACATTAGGTGGGCAAGGCAGAGGAATCGACAACCGTTTTGGGTCTCTTCTTCTATTTATGGGTTTGGTTTCTAGCGCCGCCAGTTGAAATCGTCACTTCCCCAGGCTGCTTTTGGGTTACATGGTTTATATGGTTTCTGTTTATTTCCATGAAGGTTGGATTGGGTTTTCATGGAAGACTTTCAAGTTGCTTGGTGGTTTGTGAAGCTCTCCTTTGCCTCTGCCACTGCCATTATGTTGTGGTAAGAAGCCATTTTATTTTGGCCTTAATTTGTTTGTTTATGTAGTTTTGGGAGTTAACTAATGGAGTTCATTAGTTTGTTTATATAGTTTGTTAACCAGCTTGGAGTTGTGGTGTATACTACTGTCGTTGATTATGATGGTTGGATGGCCATAAAATCAGCGGTGGCCATGCGATTAAGTATTGTTTGGTGTGTGGATAGAGGCAGGGATTCCACCGACCTCTGATGGGCGAAGTGGTGAGAGGAGGTATGTGGAGGTGTTAATCTCATAATGAAAAGTTTCCTCAATCCACCATTTTCGTTGAAATTCAACACCTCTCATATCTTTCCTCTGTCTCAGCGGTAGTGTTTTTGACTGTTTGAGAAGCCACCGCAAGGGAGACCCCCTCGGGAGCAATGACAGGTCTCTCTCTAGCTTTCTATCTATTTTTCCCGTTCATTTGTGATTTAGTTCATTCCACGAGTCTAGAAGGGAGACCCCCTCGGGAGCAATGGCACGTCTCTCTCTGGCTTTTTATCTATTTTTCCCGATCATTTGTGATTTAGTTCATTCCACGAGTAGGTGTTGTGCGTTCCTAATCGCTCATTGTATAAATATAGAACTGTTCTGATTTGTTTGGACATGTGGGTTGCATTTATAAGTACTTTGAATGTATCCATGATCAACCTTCATAGTTCTATCCAATCTAGAAGTTACAGTGGGTTCCAATTTCTTAGTCTAAACCCTATATGATAGCTATTGTTTTATGAGATTGTCACACATGGGTGTTGGCGAGGACATAGCTCTCCGATTTGCTTTCTCGGCTAGCTTTTATCTCATTCATTGTCACATAGAGTCATATATCCTGCCTTATTAAGTCTCCTATATACTGTTGTAGCCTTCTTCATCGTGCCTTTATTCTCAATTTCACAGGGTTCTATTGTGTTCCGCAATGTATCTTGGCTTGCTGTAATGTTTTGTAAAAGTATTGATCGTACTTCTTTTTCATCTGCATGTCCTTTGCATTCGATGCAGCTCCTAAGGTGTAACATGGTTTCATCATCGATTTACTCTCAGATTGTTTTAAGTTGAATCCTATAATCATAGCTTAAACTTCCACAGAAAATCATTTCGATCGACATCAGCCGGCAGTGCCAGACAACCTGCTCCTCGAAGTCACCGACAGTGATGGTATTATGCCTCTCTATCTTTTGGGTCTTTTTAGGACCTGTAGTTCTTGGTAGTGAAATGGTTACAAACTTACAATTCCCCTTTTACTCATTGATGAGCGAGATTGTTGTCCAGATTTAAGCACATGTAGGGAACTCCAATACTTGCTGTGGTTGAATGATCTTTAAGGGTTATGAGTTTGTCTATTGTGCAATGTGTTTGCTGCCAGCAGGTTGTAGATTTATCTAAGGCTGCTATTGCAGTTTAAATTGTGATTATTCATGTACTTACAGGATTTATAATTAGTGTGATTCGATGGCCAAATTTCGTGCTGCCATTTACTTTTTATGGGATGATGCAACAGTTCATTCATTCCAACTATCACCATATTTCATCATGCTTTAGCAACCTTTGCCATAATAATTTAATAGGATTCATGGGTCTTTCCTTGGTGATTTTGATAGAATTTTATTGTAGTGTGGTTTAAGGTGATTAGTGTTTAGTTGACAAAATTGCAAAGTGGTTAAATGTTTGCAGAGATGTGGTTCCCATTCCAATACAGAGTAGCATATTGTCTGAAGGTTCAGTGAAATGAAATAGTTGATCCATGCTAATCAAACATTCTCTTCTTATGGTTGATGAGCCTTAAAAGACAGTGTATATTGCAATGTCTTTTTTACTACTAGGTTCTTTTAGCTCATTTGCAGCACTGTTTGGGTTGTTTTCTTTGTCTTTTGCTTATTTCATGGCCTTCTTCTGCAGTATGGAATCTGTGATTTCAGGGTCACCTTTTCTATTCCTGTGTTTGTTTTGTCATTTCTAGCAACTCATTGTTTCCTTCTGATTACATTGCCTATCCATTTGTTCTGTTTAATATCTCCATTAGAGATTCAGTCAGGATTATGCCGAAGAACTATAGCTTTGTAATTTGCTAGCTGAAATTGATTGATGCCCATACTTTCCATTGTGAAAACACAGTGAGCTTCAAGATTATTTATAGACTTTTTCCTTTGGAGTTGGATGCCACTTATGGATCTTTAAGAGTGTCCTATTGCTTTCCCTATGGATAGTGACCAGGTTTAGTTCTGAAATTTAGAGTTCATCTCTGTTTATTGCTAATTTTAGATAACATTCTTAATGCGCCAAAGCACGACCTCCTTGGTTTGAAATACATATTGGTGTTCTGCTGCCTTTGATTCTTTACTATTTTTTCATGCCTTTCAGGTTTCCAGGGCAGAAAATGTTTATTTGGTATCACATCTATGCTGCTTATAGTACTGCCGCTTTTCTCTCGGCATTAAATTGTAGGGTTGAGTTCATCTAGCCATGTGATTTGAGTTTTTTTTTGTTTGTTTTTTTTTTGCTTTTTTGAATCTGGAATTAATCCAAGATTCATGGAATTGCAATCCAGGTTTAGTAACATCAAGTGTAAGTTATTCCTTCCATCGATGTCTATGCCTTTTGGTCATTTGAGTTTTGACCTTCTTTGTCATCTATACAGCCCTGGTTTTTAGTGACTTTCTATGCATGATTATGATTTCAGTATAGAGAATGAGATACTTTGGATTCTGTGAGGACTATTTTTTTAATAATTTGTAGTTTAAAAATCCAGACCAAGACTCATCTGATTCCACTAGCCGCTCAATCGTCATAATGTATAGTGAATAAGGGCTAGGGGAATTGAAGTGATTAACAAGATCTTTATTAAATACAGTCACAATGTGTTGCAAGGGATTGTGATTAGAGATCCACAGTTGGTGAAAGGAAGTTTTCTTGTGATTTGAAGGTAAAGGGAAATTGTGGGAACCATTGTTGCTCTGTCGCCGACTCAGTTGAAGAAAATCCAGTTTCGATGGCGTTTCTCTCCACTACTTTGCTCAAGACTGGCAGAGAAACGATTCAAGCACCAAAAGATAATCTCCATTTTGCCTCAGCGATTCCATGGCAAGGCCATCGGCATAACAAAATTGGAAAGACAGATTATTTGCATCTCCTAATAGCATGTGTTCCTTTTCTCAGATTGCTTCATTTTTACCAGCCATTTTGCCGCTGAGAAACAATTATGTTTACTTTATTATTTGATATCGATTTAAGTGACATCTCATCCAACCAAGTTTCTTTCAGTTTGCTTTCCACTTTGAAATTAGTATTCATCTTTTTTCCCCCTTAAATATTGTCTTTATGACTTGCCTACCCTTAGAGCCAATTGATTTGGATTTGTTCGAATTGCCTTAATACTATATCGATTTTTCATTTGCGCGAAGCGTAGCGAGCGGGTCTTTGCTAGTTATATTAAAAAATTTACCCTTTTGGCCCTTTGCAGCGGTAAATACTTGCCCTACCCTGTTGTGGAGAGGGATGGGAGGCCGTGCGTTGAAATGGAGGTTAATGGCTCGTTCAGAATCTTCACCCCGGCCCGTTGAGGGACGCTTCCGAGTGGAGGTTAATTTGGTTTCCAAGATGTTAAACATAGATATTTATATGGAGCTGTGAACACTAAGGTGAAACATAAAAGAATAAGGGTGAAGATGATCTCAAGAAACTAAGA
Organism: Linum tenue; assembly: GCA_946122785.1. Classification (NCBI taxonomy): domain Eukaryota; kingdom Viridiplantae; phylum Streptophyta; class Magnoliopsida; order Malpighiales; family Linaceae; genus Linum; species Linum tenue. The sequence continues at coordinate 2,019,627 of CAMGYJ010000008.1, forward strand.
GACCCTTTATTGATAGTTCAGTGCACAATAATGTCGGGCGATGAAACGTAGACACTGGGACAACAGAGGCGAGCGGGAAAGAACTATTTAAACCAATTTAGAATTGGTATTATTACTACTCTCAGTTTTTGGATTTTCTGCAGGTTTGTTAGCTTCTTGATTATGACACTTCTTATAACAATAGATAAGACAATCCTCGTAATTCCTCTGCTTACAATGGGTCGTGCAATAATCGAAGCACTCCTCGTAACCTGCAAATATCTGGCTTGTCGAAGCCAGAATTACAAACAACATGACTACAAGCATCATCTGCGTCTTCATCTTCCCTTTCGACTTCGATGTATGAAAATTTCTCAGACTTGTGAGGTATTGTGGATGTTTCTCTGTAGCTATTTTCACTCTTTTTGTTCCTCTTATAATTAGGACTCTACCCTCTCGTGGCTTCTTGTAATGGTAGACAAGAGTGGAAGAATTGGATTTTCTTCTATTTACAAGGAAATAGAATGAGCAATTTCCATATAAAAAGATTCGATAGTTAATGTTGGATATTCTTTGCTTCTTTTCTGTTAGGCAAAATCTAAAAAATTTATTGTCGCGGATCCCTCTATTGAATGATGTGTGTCTCTTTTATGTGTTTATGACTTTATGGTAGTTATAGGGAGTTGCTAAAGGTCGCCCTTAAAATTGCTAAAGGTCGCCCTAAAAAGAATCAAAGTTACACTTTTACCCCCTTAGCTTCTTTACCTTCCCTTTATGAAACAAACACCACTTGGACTAAAAAAACACTATCTAAGAAGAGAAAAATCCATCATCGTCATTTTGAAGCCGATATCGTCGGAGTAGCGACTCCGACGAGGTAAATACATTAACTGAAAAACGAAAAAAAAAGGAACCGCAAATCACCTGCGGTTGGACCATGGCTGGACCGCAAATGACCTGCGGTTGCACCATGGGTGGACCGCAAATGACCTGCGGTTGGACCATGGCTGGACCGCAAATGACCTGCGGTTGAGCCATGGTCCAACCGCAGGTCAATTGCGGTCCACCCATGGTACAACCGCAGGTCATTTGCGGTCCAGCCATTGTCCAACCGCAGGTCACTTGCGGTTGGGCATTTTTTGGGTTTATTTTTTTCGTTGAATAATTTTCTATTTTTTATATGATTTATGATTTTTTCGTTTGAATTATTAATAATGGATTATTAATAATAGAATACATAAAGTAATTAATTTAAGATTTCCATATAATCATTATTTACGTTACGTTCTATGTAATCATTATTTACATAAAAGTAAATAATTAATTAAGGTAAAATTATTAATAATTAAGTAGATAAACGAATTACTTTTAAATTTTTATTATTAAAATGTTTAATTTTTTTATTATATTCTTTAAATTTGTTATCATTAATTAACATTTATCGAAAACGTTTTTCAAATTTTTATATCATATAACAAATTTTTTTATTATTAATAATATTTATTTAAACACAGAATATTAAAAAAAAACAGAATTAAAAAAAAAATTCGACCGCGGTCAACGCGCGGTTGAACCGACGGCTGACCGCGGTCAAAGCGCGGTTTGACCATTGGTCAATCGCCCTTTGACCGCGGTCAGCCGTCGGTTCAACCGCGCGTTGACCGCGGTTGACCGTCGGTCTAACCCGGTCAACCGCGGTTTCACTGCGGGCGATTTTTTTTTTTTATCTTCTTCTTCTCCGGCGCGACTGTGGAGCGCGAGATGCAGAGGGTCGGCGGCGGGACGAGCGGCGATTGGCGGGCGGCGGCGGGACGGGCGGCGGCAACTTGGCGGGCCGGCGGCGGGTTGCAGAGGTCTCCGGCGGCGGGTTGCAGAGGTCTCCGACGACGGGATGCAGAAGGGTGAAAGGGCTGTTTGGTTGGCCTATTTTTTAAATTTTCATTAAGGGTATATAGGTAAATTGAATTGTAAGTTAGGGCGACCTTTAGCAATTCTTAAGGCGACATTTAGCGATTCAGTAGTTGTATCTGTAATTAAAAGCAAAAAAACAACATAACCAGAACAGACAGAGGCGGTGGTGATGGTAGTTCTTGCCGCAATTTGAACCATCTTCGTTATTGCTTACAAAACTAGTGCTTGCGGTGATGAGATAATAAGGGTTGGGCTTTGGGGTTAGTATGTTAAGTGTTTTGGGTTTGTCATGGGTTGGACGAGAACACGCCATTAACCTCCATTTCAACGAGGATGCATGCATGGAAGATTACGAGGCCAAAAGACTGGAGTTGGAGTCCATATGGGATCGTGCTAATGATGATGATTATTATTATCTTGATTAACGAAATGGAGATAGTGCAAGTCGGTGCATGGATTCATCATCAGAATTGAGGAGCTCATATTTTCTAATTAAGAGCAAGGTTATGATTGTTAAGGTTATATATGATTGTTTTAATTTGGTGATTGTTGCTTAGTTGTTTTAGAAAGAGTATTGCATGGTTGCTTTTTCATCACTCATGGTCGTCCTCTCTTCTTTACTATGATATCTATATTAGATGCTTGGCTAATTACTAGCCTTACTTCTAGACAAAGCTTCAACCTGAACAATACGATTGATTAGAGGCTAAGATAATCTGTAATTTCTGTGGCCAAGGTAAAACTCTAAACATGTGCCCGTAGTAAGAAGCAAGCGAGATCTGAAATGATCTTCGTGCAGACTATGGATGTATTTGTAATGCACAAATAGAAATGGGATCGAGCTCCCATGCACTTGCTGTTATAGTCTAGTTCCCTACAAAAACACCACACTTAACTAGCATGATCATGTATATATGATCGACTATATCAGTTCCCTTCATTCTAACGAAACTGATTAATCCATTTTGTGGCTAAACAAGCCATCTCATCGGAAATTCGACTATTGGTCCACTTTCTCATGTGACTGTCATTTGCTCTCTGACTATGTGACCGAATAATTTTTCGTTTGTCTATGTTAAAATAAATACAAATAGAAATTGTGAGCTCCCATGCACTAGCTATTATAGTTCGAGCCAAAAGTAGCGATCATGTCCATGATTTATAGTTTCCTACAAAAATAACAAACTAAACTAACATAATCAATATATGACTGATCAGTTTCCTTCATTCTCCTTTTTGACGAAGTACGATTCCCATAGTTCTTTCAACTCCCGAGTTTTGTCCTCGTAATCTTGCATGCATGCATTCTCATTGTCATCAAGCCACCGCGAAGCTTCAGCCAAAGCACTCTCCACCAAAACCCTATCATTCATACTAGAACGGACCCGCTCGCTTCGCTTCGCGTTAAACGTGTGTTTCTAATATGTTCCCATACAATCAAAAAGTGAGAAATCGGAACAAAAATTGTATCTCACCCTAGGAAAAAAGAAGACATCCTAACCAAAAACCCAACTCTAACGGCATGAATAAATAGCAAAAAGTAAACGCCTGCTAAGCTTCCCAATCCAATATATAATGACAAAGGAAAATGGAAGAGGCAGTAATGTTTCAAACATAACATAGCAGTGCATTGAAATAGTCCACACTTGGGCTTTTGATTCGAAGAACGGTAACGGAAACAACGGAGGGAGATAGACGTATATCCCGAGAGTGGGGAAATCTAAACAGGGGATGTAGGAATACGTTGAGATGAACCAATGCTTAAAAGTTAATCAGGCCACCCGTAAAAGTAAGACTTGGCACATGAATATAAGAGTGGCAGTTGATGGAATGAATCGGAAGGAATTGATAGGAGGTGGCACGTCAATCCATACAACTGGAAAGGAGCATCACAACTATGCTTCTGCAACTTTTAAACATACTAAACCTGGAGACCCACGACAATAAAGATCTATACTAATTTTCACCTCCAAATAGCATATAACATTTCAAACACCAGAGTTAATGATCACAAAATGTTGAACAAAAGTGAACTTGCATTAAAAGAGTTTCAACTTTCAACATCATTTCACTATTAGGCTCAATGGAATTTGCTAGTGCAAGCCTCCAAAAGTACATTTTCTAACCATTTGCAGCAATCAGTTCAACTGATCTCTAACTTACTTTCAACAGATTATAAATTTACAGCTGCACATGTTTTTGGTAATGAATCTATGAACCAACTAACACACACACACACAAAAAAAAAAAAAACAGCAACCTCGAACCAATTAATCACCCCACTCCCAGAGGTGAAACACTTACCAAGGCTCAAAGGTTGCTACAACAGGATAGAGGAGCTCTTGTTTCCCATGTTATCAAGGACTAAATATGAGCAATTCCTTTATAACTGCAATGAATGTAACATATGGGATTACAAAATCAATTGAAAGAACTTCATCTGGAAACTAAATCTCTGCAAGTAAAGCTAAATGACCAAGCATTTCATAAAATTTCCCCTTAATATTTATGTCATCAACACAATGTTTTATATAAGAGCTTACAAACATAAGTAGCTGTAAAGAGCACAGTCCAGAACTGCAACTTCAGACCTCTTAACTACTCCATGGCTAGCCTTTGATTGTTAAGGGGCATGGTCCATTTGATAAAGGGAATGGTGAATGATACCATTGTGATTAGCCCTTTCACATAACTTCTGTGCTGCAATAAGGAGAATGGAGGCAATTAAAAGGATGGAGAAAACAAAATAGAAAAGCAAAAGGCTTGTTGCTATTGCATTATATGGACTAAAAGAACAACAAAACCTACATCCACTGAAGAAGCAAAAATCAGCACCAGAGCCTGTACCTTGTCCCTCAATGGTTGAACGGTGTATGAAATGCATGTCAGATAGCTTGATCGATTCATAGTGTACACATGATCTCAAATATAGCAGTGCCAATGAATTCCTTAGGATACAAATGGATAGTTGAATTAGGCAAACACGAAATCAATTTTCAAATGCAATTAAGCTAAATAAAGTACATAACAAAACACTAAATAGACAACAGCATAAGAAGTAAGAAACCAAATGTATTGGTAAATCCAAACCAAAACAGCAAAACCCGAACCATATTAACCTGTTTTGGTAAGTCCTGCTTCCCTCCATTTTTCAAATTATCTCAAATGAGCTACCATAGCCATCCCATCCTCTCATCTTTCCCCATCAATCAATGAAACAGAGGCCAACCTCCTTTTAGTTTGAGAAGGATAGAAATGGAGAGTAGAAATGTTAGAGGAAGCAGCGATAAGCACAAGTTCATGAAAGCTTACTTGATGTAATATACCAACCTAGCAAGATTGACTAACAGAACAACGCTTTCTAGGTCCTTAGTATTCCTTATTTGCATTCTAGCAGTCATATTAATCGCATATCTCTTCAATTGCAGCCAATCTAGCACAAGTGAAACAAAGTATAGTTAATACCTTCTCTTAGGGTCCATGTGTTTACATTGTACAGAGCAAATACAAACTACCCACACGTGAATGGGAGCAGCACCCTGACTTTAGTCATTCCCATATCTTCAACAAATTAGTATTGCCACATATACAAATCCAAATATCTGAACAGTCAATTTTGTGCCTCCTATGAAGCTGAACAAAGTACCAACTCACTATAGGCCTTCACGTTAACTTGTATCAAAGAAATGGAAGAGTAACAGAGTGCTCACCAAGATTAACTCGATTCATCAGTCGTGCCATTTCGACAGGAGCACTCTGTTTTTCTTCTATGTGAGCAGGCATTTCATTTTCATGATCTACATCTCCACTCTTCTAACAAAGAGCACAATCTGCAACCAAAAAACATGTTTGAGCTAAACTCAATGTAAATATAGAATGTGCGCTTTCTACCTTAAACATGAAGATAATAGTTTAAAAGCGTGTTGTAATCACAGTGAAGTCCATTCACAGAGGCAAGAAAATTAGAAGTCAATTTAAACAATTTTCTTATGTGTTCAGGCTCAAATTTCATGGATAATAACAGCAAAGAGCATCAATTGGATTTATCACAAATAAAGCAGTTAACATGTTTAAGGACTAACCAAATATTCGAGATGAACTCACAAACTTGCTACATACAAACTAACAAAGTAAAGAATCGTGCTTGCGATCAATGTAGGTTATATTTCAAGTGACGTAAGACTGGAAAATAGGAAGTTTGGATCATGGATTGCGTACCAACTATGAGGGTGTAAGAAACATGAGTTGCAGCTTCTTCCTACGAAGATACACAATGATACTCTATATCGTCACTCTTTCAGATTCATTTACCTTCGATTTTTGCTTCACCTCCATCTCTTCTTTTCGTCTTTCTTCCTGGATGGGCAAATCCACTTATGCCTGCTCCTTCGGTCCCTTTTCCACAACCACCTTCGCCCCCGCCACATGGCAACTCCATCTCTTCCCTCCTCCAGCCAGCATCACGACCACCACCGGGCGCAAACGACCACATATTTGATGGGGAAGAAGGATTGAGATCATTGGGTGCATTCAATTTTGGAAGATTCAGAAAGGAATGAGTGAGAAAGCTATGCTCCGATGCGACGAATGTAAAAATAATAAATAGAGACAGAAGCACCTACTGTGATTGAAGAAGACACTATCTTTTCACCCGCCTCCTCTTTTGCTGTTTTTTTTTTTTGTTGTTGTATTTTTTGTTCTTGCTGCCGTTGTTCACGTTGAAGGGGTTGTCCCCAAGTACAACTCTTCCTCCATAAGAAGTCAACCGACAACTTAGCAAGCTAATTCCTCCATCAGAAAACAACGTTTTAGCAAAATTTAAAACCCTAAAAGTAATAAATAAAAAAACGGAAAAGAACTCAAAACTCACCCTTCAACTTGTATCCCATACGCAAGCTCAACACCGGCGTGGATTTAAGTTCGATAAATCCATTGAGAAACTAAGGGTTCAGTAGAGTCAGCGACAACCCTCCATCCGCACCAGCCAGCATCGTCGATCCCGTCGACACCAGGCAGCTCCAAGCCATCGCAGCGCCCCACTACCATATCCATCGCCGCCATCGTCGGTGTACTCTCACCGCCCGCTTATGCTAGATGCCGTCGACGCTGAGCCCGTAAACCGGCGCTGTCACCTGCGATCGCGATCATCAATGCCGGGATGCCCCTACAAACTCGTTGTTCAACTGCATCCTCACTTCTTCAAGAGAGAGGTGAGATGCTGATTCTTTTTTCCCTTTCTTCTTCATGTTGCAGGTAGGATTGAGCGGGTGAAAAGAGATAAGAGAGAGGTGAAAAGAAGGAGAGAGAGAATGGTTCATGTGGCTGGAAATGGGAAGAAAGAAAAGCAACCCAAAAAATATCAAAATGATAAAGAGAGAAAGTAAGAGAAAGTTGTTGTTTATTTTTTCTTTCTTTTCTTTTTCTTCCTCTGCTTGAGAGATAAGAGAGAAAGTGTTGAAAGTGACAGGACCAACTCCAACGTCAAAGAAAAGTCAATTGAGAAATGATGAGAACAAGTAAAAAGCAGAAAAGTAACAGTAACGGGATGTGACTCTACCCAACAGTACATGTTTTATATAAGAGCTTACAAACATAAGTAGCTGTAAAGAGCACAGTCCAGAACTGCAACTTCAGACCTCTTAACTACTCCATGGCTAGCCTTTGATTGTTAAGGGGCATGGTCCATTTGATAAAGGGAATGGTGAATGATACCATTGTGATTAGCCCTTTCACATAACTTCTGTGCTGCAATAAGGAGAATGGAGGCAATTAAAAGGATGGAGAAAACAAAATAGAAAAGCAAAAGGCTTGTTGCTATTGCATTATATGGACTAAAAGAACAACAAAACCTACATCCACTGAAGAAGCAAAAATCAGCACCAGAGCCTGTACCTTGTCCCTCAATGGTTGAACGTTGTATGAAATGCATGTCAGATAGCTTGATCGATTCATAGTGTACACATGATCTCAAATATAGCAGTGCCAATGAATTCCTTAGGATACAAATGGATAGTTGAATTAGGCAAACACGAAATCAATTTTCAAATGCAATTAAGCTAAATAAAGTACATAACAAAACACTAAATAGACAACAGCATATCTCCTCTCATGGCAGCCCTTTGCACAAAGCACATCAACCTAAGTATCCATCGTAGAGGTGAGTACTTTCTAAACTGCATAATAGCTAATTCCAAAAAATAAAAAGCTAAATTTCATGAAAAAAACTCAATGATCCAAAGCAGCATAACAAACTTCATAAAATCATCTATAACAATTGTTCATCCCGAAACCAAATCAACTCTGCAAACTACTCTAATGATTGTAAGCTTTGATAATGAAAGCTTCTAGCTCATGTCTTAGCAGTACAGCAGTGTAGAGTAATAACATAACATAGCAAAATCTCATTCCAATGAAAACCGAGTGCTGAAGGAGAGTCACTGGCATGTCGATCCCATATCATAATATCTATAAGACTTCATTTGGAAAGGGAAAGAAAAAATGACCAAGGCATCATCTAGACACACAAAATGCAGATTTTCAACATTAACAAACCTAAGTATTCGAGAACCAAAACAGATGGTACTTCTAAATTTAGCAGTACAGGGGCTAGTATAATCATTGCGACTACAGGTCACTAACGAATAAACTAAAAGGTTACCCCAGGTCATACAAAAAGGAGGCATACCACTCCGACACAAATATCTCAGTTCAGTATTCTCATATCACCAGCTGAAACCAAAACAGAGCAAACCAAGATTGTGAAGCAATTCAGCTGCTGACTTAACCTCTCCCACTGATTTTAAGAGAGTTAAGGATCTTGGTGTACTCTTCTAATCGTCCTTCCCATCAAACCCCAAGCTCAGCTCTCACATGTGGCAGTAGGATTCAAGTAAGGATTAAACCAACCACACAGAGAGATCCTATGCAGACAGACGGAACCAGCTAATATGAAGTAAAAATAAAACAAATTCACAAACCCGACTGAACTTAACATTCAGCATAACCTAACATTGATGTGTGTACTGTGAGATGGAAACAAAGATTACAGATAGCATACTGAAAAGAATATACATTGTCATGGTGTGCCTTTAATGAAAAAAAATTTTGGAGAAAGAAACCAAGTCCTAATTGTGTAGCTCTCTGTACCATAGTGCGGCAACCATAAGTTGCCTGCAATATACATAGGTTATCGGCATTTGTTTTAGCAACCTGTTTGAGCTCGTATATGTCAATGTTTCATTTGGAGAAAAGCAACGTAATTGTAAGCAAAAATATAGAATGAGCAACATATCACAGGAAAGGGAAACACGAATTTCAAGTCGAACAGTGTCAAAGGAGCATGATGCAAAAGCATAGCATGCGAGCCTCCTCTAACCGGATTAGAAATAAACCAGAGCAAACACAGTGACATTCATTATGTGTTAGCTAGCTAGATGAAGCGACACCAAAAGTCAGAGAAAAGGAATAGTTTGTTGCCTTGTAATGAAATCTAAAGAGAGTAATGGCATAAGTAGATATAAGATAATACTTAACCATTTTGATTGTTTGAGCAAATTCCAAACAAAACAGTTTATTCATTATGCATCACCTCGCTAGATCAATCAACTGGAAGTTAGCGAAGAGGAAGAGATCGTTACCTTTTTTGGTTTCTTCAGAGTTATACATTGGCTGAAAGTTCCCACATACAGCAATCGTTCCCACCAGGCTGTACCTTTTCCCCAATAGTGATCCATACATCCACTGATAAAAATATCTTTGCTTTGAAACTTTCAGCTGCATTGCTCTTACCCGATCTCGCAGAACATATCCCTATTTCCGGAACTGAAAGCAACGATAGAGCATTAGTACTGAACTTAAGTTAAGAAGCAAAATCTGTAAATCCCAACATAGAATCTGTGAGGCAAAAAGGAGTGGAAGTGTTGACCTGCAAGGACCAAATTATGGATGGGTGGCATACAGAATGAGCAGAGAAGACTAACATTGCTATGGTCCTTATTATTGAATCAACAATTGCGCTTCCCTCTTGAAACGGTGAGATATGTACGGTGACAGCTGGGAATAAAACAGAACCTCGCTGTCCTTCATTGTTCAAACGATTGCTCTTCCCTCCTGAAAGGAAAAGGATTTTTGCATGAGTGATGGAGTCAACAGAGCGTAACTACTGGTCGAAAGAGGCATACACAGAACGAAAGCACTGCAAACAATCAATAAACCAGCGAAGTTCAACACCTACCATTATATTCTGCAGAAGCTCTTCTTTGGATTGTTTATGGTCCTTTCATGTTTAAAAAACTGATAAAGAGGTAATCTTCTATTCTGTATACACTCTCCCACACCCCTGACCACCAATAAAAATAATTAGTTGACCACAACTAAAGCTGGTTCACAAAGAATCTTATCATTAATGATCCAGAATTTTGGAAATAGACTAAGCAAACCAAATAGGAAAATGATGCACCTGCTCTTAGTAACTCCTCGGTGTTCCTATCATTTTGTTCTCCACTGGATGATACTGCAGTCTCCTTGCCTATTTCTCATTACCTATGCCCATCTCCTTCGGATCATGTTCCTGAGAGGCAACTGCAATGAGACTGAAGCCATGACTCATGAGTAAAAAAAAGGATCAGATCATACAATGCAATTTGTAAAAAGTAAAAGTCTGCATAGTCCGCTTTCAAACCAGATTACAAAGTGAGATAGCTTCTATTGTTTCTATCCCTTTTAGAAGATACTCGGAGACGACTTGTCTAAGAACATATAAACCGAAACTAACCTGACAACTGGAACCAGTAGCAAGAACCACACTTGCTTTTCGTGGTCACTATGTATCTCCAAAGGTGGATTACAACCTGGTTCATCAGGCATGGAGTTAAATTGACACAAGAATCATAATTAAATCCACAATGTTGTCACTATTAAAGGACTCACCGAGGAGAAGGCTTCCTTGACTGGAGCAATTCCTATACTGCACTAATCCTTTGATGGCAGTTCCAACTGACCAACTCCAGGAATCCACAGCCCGTCTCCCTGGTTCAATTTTGTTACCTTTTTCAATGAGTCTATCAGAAAAACAGTTTCGTCAAGGAAAAACTCTTAAGTCAATGAATTCGATAACATAATATAGTAATCGGACCTAAAATGCAAGGACCAATCAGCCTGTAATGAAACAACTGCTCCAACACTGTTATCCTCTCATTATATAAAGCTTTTAACACCACCAACCGAGAGGAGCGTGTTCCTAGGGAGCACAAATGTCATGAAAATGAGAAGTTCTAAAGAGCAAAACTTCGACCACTCAAAGACAAAGATGGCAAATAAATAAACGGCAGTAAACAACCTAGAGATCTTTGAGATCATGTTCCATTTCATCAACACCTTTTTGTTTCTCTCCATCCCTTAGTGACTCCATCTCTACAGGGTGCAGAACATAGACAGAGAAAGGGGAGTTCTAGGCGAAACGAACTCGGAGAAAGAAAGAGAGGAGATTCTTCATTCGCAACATGAATTCTCTGAATTGATCGGGATGAAGAAAGAATGGAAATTAGAGTTATGGCCAACCAAAGCAAACAAAAGTAGAGATTTGTAGCCAAAACAAAGAACCATTATGCTTTTTACCATAGATGATAACAACATATATTTCAGCAACATACCCGTTGTGGAGTTGTTTGATGGTTGGGATGATATACTGCTATGTAAGTGTCCAAAGTTCTGGAAATCAAGGTAAAAGCGAATTAGTCATGGAACAAAGCAATGTCCAGAGAACCTCATTTATCTATTAAACAATGAACCTCCAAAAAGTAAGTTACCTGGCTGTGCCTTCTTTCTCCTCTGTTAAACTGGCCCTCTCCTCTTCCCCTGCCAACCAAATAATGAACCAAATCCTGAAAGTATGCAAAGATAATTAAAAAAAGGCTAGACCTGAAAATCCATGAAATAAAGAAGACTGAAGCCGCACATGAACAACATTACCGAAACCGAGAAAGGAAAAGGAAAAGTTTACCTAGAAAGTAAGTCCTGCTTCCCTCCATTTTTCAAATTATCTCAAATGAGCTACCATAGCCATCCCATCCTCTCATCTTTCCCCATCAATCAATGAAACAGAGGCCAACCTCCTTTTAGTTTGAGAAGGATAGAAATGGAGAATAGAAATGTTAGAGGAAGCAGCGATAAGCACAAGTTCATGAAAGCTTACTTTATGTAATATACCAACCTAGCAGGATTGACTCACAGAACAACGCTTTCTAGGTCCTTAGCATTCCTTATTTGCATTCTAGCAGTCATATTAATCGCATATCTCTTCAATTGCAGCCAATCTAGCACAAGTGAAACAAAGTATAGTTAATACCTTCTCTTAGGGTCCATGTGTTTACATTGTACAGAGCAAATACAAACTGCAGACCACCATCAATTCGATAGGAAAATGCACGCAATTCTTAGTTAACAATGAGGGCAGCAGGACCTAGCAAGGGAACATTGCACTAAGAAACACAATTCCCTACTATAGATAGATCCAAGAAGCTCACGTCAATGAACTCCAAAACTACATAAACAAACTAATGAATTCCTTGTTACCGCAACATAATGGCAGAGGCAAGGGAGAGCTTCACAAACCCACCAAGTGATTTGAATGTCTGTCTTGAAAACCCAGGCCAAGTTACGATTTCAATAGCCAGCGCTAGAGACAAACCCATAAACGGAAGAAGAAGATCCAAAAGCTGTTATTTCCTTGCCTCGCCCACCGGACCAGCAACCAGAGATGGATAAACAGAAGAATAAGGGATGGATCTCCCCAAGCTGAAGATAATGAGTAAGTTGGGATTAGAGGATTACCTGTGATTCAGCCGCCAAGCTTCGAAGGTGGACTTCAGTCGGCGAGTTTTAGAGGGAAACGGCAGCGAGCAGCGCCTCGGTGAGAAGGGGAAGGAAAAGGCTAGGTCAGAGTAAAGAGGGTACCCATTTCAGCGAGGCGAAGCTGCAGAGGTGGTTCCCGACGGCCGCGATGGGGTACGACAAGAATCAGAAGCAAAAACCCAGAAAAACCTAGAAGAAAGGAACCGACTTTATCACAAAAAACAAGAATCAGAAGCAAAAACAGAAAGCAGGAAGAACTCCAAGAACGATATTGAACAAAAACCCAGAAAAATCTAGAAGAAAGGAACCGACTTTATCTTGATGGATAATCTGTGAGTTCCGGTTGGTGCTCTATTTCGCCGGATTCTTCTGTGATCTCCTCCATGTTCTGCTTCACCCATATCTCGATCTTCCTTTTCTTCTTCTTCACCTTGCTTCTTCTTCGTCGTTCAGCACAAAAGAGAGAAGGAGAGAGAAAGCAGATCTAGAAAGATGGAGAGGAATGGGGGATTAGACATGAGGAAGAAAGAAGGGATAAGTAATAAAAAGTCTCCCTTTGGTCAGAAAAAGCAAAACAAGTAAAGTCAATTGAGAAATGATGAGAACCAGGAAAAAGCAAAAAAGTAACAGTGGCGGGATGTGACTCTACCAAACAGTAAAGTTGTAACTTGTTCTTTTAAAGAGATAATTAACCTTCTCAGACACATCCTTCTTCAGATCATACATGTACCTCTCCAAGCGATTCCTCGAATCCACGCGTGCCTTCGCCATCTTGTCGTGCTCAGCCATCTCCTTTGCATCTCTTACCATCCTCTCCACCTCCACTTCACTCAGCTTCCGTTTGTAGCCCTTGATTGCGATGGATTTCGAATTGTTTTCGCTTGCTTCGTCCTTGGCCGTCACGCTCAAGATTCCATCCGCATCTACCTCCATCGTCACCTTCATTGCCGCAACTCCCCTGTGTGCGAATGCTATTAGGCTTAGTACTCTAATTTTACCACTAATGATTGTTATTAGAGACTCGATCAAAGATTTAATTAGACGTACCTTGGCGCCGGGGCAATACCGTCCAGACTAAACCTTCCGAGCCAGAGGCAATCTTTGACCAGGGGCCTTTCACCTTGATACACCTGATGAGATAGTGATGAGATACAAACCCTGTATGGTTAGATCTGTATTATAGATAAACCGAAATCGATTCAAACCGCGCGACATGAACCAAATCGAACCTCGACATTAAAAGAAGTTTGTTGGTCTCCAACAGTAATGTGCCTGCCAATTGATCTCTTTGCAGGAATGACTGTGTTTCTCGGCACCACCACAGACATCACACCACCCTGGCTACTGATCCCCAAACTCAAGGGAGTGACGTCATATAAAACGAGACCTAACATATTAATTCAAGTAGCACACCACCAAAAATTTCAAACTCCATATATATATATATATATATGTGGATTAATTACTGCCCTAGAAATAATGTTCATTAAAATACGTACCGAGTTCGTCTTGGTCCGTACTGAGCATGGCTCCTTGGACGGCAGCACCATAAGCCACGGCCTCGTCGGGGTTGATCCCTTCGCTCGGCTCCTTCCCGTCGAACTCCTTCTTCAACATCTCCCTCACCATGGGGATTCTCGTGCTTCCTCCAACCAACACTATCTCGTCGATCTGTTCCTTATTCTCCACCTTTGCATCTTTAAGCGTCGACCTCACCACCTCCATTGTCTTCTCGAACAGATCCGAATTCAAATCCTCGAACCTCGCCCTCGACAGTGGCTCGGAGAAATCCATCCCGTCTATGAAGCAATCAATCTCTACTCTAGCTTGTGTCTGACTGCTCAGTACCTACTAGTAAATGAGCATACATACATGAGTGTCACACCTAAGTGTATGAGTAAAACAGATAACCCTTTAACGACTTCTATTTCAGTTATTACAAACCGAAAAAAACTATAATGTTTTTCGATTTCAATTTCTTATCGATTTTTCGATACAATACAGAAACCGATATCCGAGCCCTAAATTCAAATTTTTTTATACGTACGTACCCTTTTGGCTCTCTCGCATTCTCTGCGCAGCTTCCCAATAGCCTTGGGGTCTTGAGTAACGTCCTTATTGTACTTCCGCTCGATCAAATCGACGAAATACTTCATCACCCTCTGGTCGAAATCCCCACCGCCGGTGGCCAGCACCCGGAACTCACCCTTGTCGATGTTCAAAACGCTGACGTCGAACGTCCCGCCGCCCAAATCGAACACCAGAATGGTCCTCTTCCTCTTCGAATCCTGGTTCACGCCGTATGCCAGGGCGCCGGCCGTGGGCTCGTTGATTATGCGCACGACGTTGAGCCCGGCGATGGTGCCGGCGTCCTTGGTGGCTTGCCTTTGTGAGTCGTTGAAGTAGGCCGGGACGGTGACGACGGCGTTGGTTACTTGCTTCCCAAGGTAGGCTTCCGCGGTCTCCTTCATTTTACCCAGCACCATGGCGCTTATCTCTTCCGGTGTGAAGGTTTTCTTCTGCTCGCCGTTAACTTCCACTTCGACGCACGGCCTTCCGTCTCTTTCGACGATGGGGTAGGGCAGGTATTTGAGGTCGTTTTGGACTTCTGGGTCGTCGAATTTTTTTGCCGATGAGTCGTTTGACGTCGAAGATGGTGCGGCGGGGGTTGAGGGTGGCCTGGTTTTTGGCGGCTTCGCCGAGGAGGCGCTCGAAACCGGCGGCGTCGGGGGAGAAGGCGACGGCGGAAGGGGTGGTCCGGTTGCCTTGGTCGTTGGCTATGATCTCGACGGATCGGCCCTTTCGGGCGACGGCGACGCAGGAGAAGGTCGTGCCTAGGTCGATTCCGATCACTTCACCGGTTATCTTTGCGTCACCCATTGTGTGTTTGATCGGTGGAGACAGTGGCGGACTCAGGATTGTCGAAGAGGTGTATCGCCGATAAAATACAATAATAATTAAATTAAATTAAAAATTAAATTAAAATTAAAAGAAATTAATTCATAAAGTTCACAATGTCATATTTACAACGAACCCGCGACGACTATTCATCTGCTGAAATGTCTCTAAAATACATTTATTACTTATGCTACAAAGCAAATCTTTTTCAATATATACAACTAAACAATCATTCATAAATTGGTTACTCAACCGATTTCGAAGATCGTTCTTGATTATCTTCATATTGTATGGGCTAAGAGTGTTTTTTTAATAAAAAGGATAGGATTATGTTTTATGAGTTATTTTAAACAAAACTAAAAAGGATTATGATTAAGATTGATTCATTTGGATAATAATTTCTTCGAGTATAATGAAGGTGTGTCGGCTATAATTATTGAAGGTGTGTCGGCTATCCCGAAGTAAAAAAATTTGTACAAAAAATATGTAGGTCCTTCATAAAATGCTCGAGCGAGAGTGTGCCGGACGACACATCCTGCCCCTTCTTAGTTCCGCCCCTGGGTGGAGATGGAAGTTGATGCGGAGATGTGTTGTAGAGCAACGGATCTTGAGACCGGGAATTATACTATTTCTAGGTCTACAACATGAATACAGGAAGTAGGTTTATTTTAGGGTTTACGTAGGAGGGCGGCTAGGTTTTTTAAAGTATGCTCATATAGTTTCTGTCTCTAATTAAGTCCTAATCCTTCTATTTAGAGGTGACAATTCTCAATCCAATCCACCAACCAATTAAAAATATCCACCTAATTCAATCCATTTAAATCCAATCCATTTGATCCAAATGACAAATTACGGTTTGATATCTATATTTTTTATATTTTACATTTTACATTTGGTACCCAAAATTTAATTTTTATATTAAAAATATCATTGGAAAATTACGTTTTGGTACCTAAAATTTTTTATTATGACATTTTAATATCTAAACTTTTCACATTTTACATATTGGTTCTTGGTTGAGGATGTCATTTGGATTCATAGATAATCCACCAATCCACTTGATCCAATTCATGAATCCACCAATCCATGGATCAATCCATTTGCCACATCTACTTATATTCCCTTCTATTGATTGGCGCCCTTGCAGTTTAACTCCCCCCAGCACCCCACCACCCCAGATAATTTTGAAGCATTGGGTTGAATAGAGTTTTAAGCAAAAATTTATCCAATCAGAATTAAGCAAGTGAATTTAAATATGACCCACAATCTCACAACAATGATTTTTTCCCCTATGATTTGTCGATGTGGGACTTTTCTAATTAGTTGTTACATACATCCCACATTGGGAGTCGTCTCGACGTTCTCATTTGTTTGTCCCACCATCATTAAGGAGGGATGCATTAGTGGTTTTGATACCATTTGTAACAATCCAACCCTTTTCATCATTCAAAATTTTGTCTGCTTTAGGTCTACTCTTGCACGATTTTGCTTGTAAATGCATATCGTAGTAACAACCCTAGAGGTTCTCCCATTCTTGCACTGGGTCATATTGAACAATATTTTGCTTTAGAATTCTTACAATAAGTCCTCCATTTCATCTCAAATCACGTATTGACAATTAAGATTGGATTATTACTTACCATGAATCTCTCATACTTTTGTTGATGAGGCCGGGATTTAAATTCTTTTTTTTATATATGACGTGGGATTTACTTCAAATGTACATAAATCTTGAATTATATAAAAAAAAATACAACTGATAAAGCGACGACCATCCCTTGAATAGTCAACACCCCTCTAAAATTAAGAACTAACCCAACATTCCTCTCAAATTCCCACAAATTTTCAGCCCCTCCTAATTTGACAACTAGGGATGGCAATTTTGCCCATACCCATGGGTATTTTACTATCCAACCCAATTGGGTTGGGTATGAAATCCAAATATATGGATGTGGGTAAAGTTTGATGGGTTTGTACCCATACCCATTTACTTTGGGTTGGATTTGGGTTTGTACCTATGCCCAAATACAAATTACAGTTTGGTACCTAAACTTAATAGATATGCATATTTAGTACCTAAATTTAATTTTTTTTGCATATAAGTCCTCAAAATATCGATGGAAAATTACGTTTTGGTACCTAAATTTTTTTGGTCTTACATTTTGGTACCTAAAATTTTCAAGTTTTACAAATAAGTCCAATTTTTGCATGTGTAGTTAAAACACTCTCAAGTAAATGGATATCCATATCCAACCCATACCCATTTAGATAATATCCATATCTAACCCAAACCCATACACACATCACCCAAACCCTACCCATAATAAATGGGTCTACTTGGGTTTGGGCAAAATTACCCATGGGTGGGTAAATTGCCATCCCTATTGACAACCCTTTTGATAGTGGATTGAAGATCCAATTTGTTTCAAATACGAATTTTCCCATTTTGGACTCCAAAGTTGGAATTAGTCTTAGATGGGCAGAAATCAAACCTCTTTTCGGGTTTCCAATCCGTCCTAAATGAAAGTCCAAGTGTATGTACGTGGTTGGATTCCTCAAGTCAACATTGACTTGGTAGAGGTTCGCTAGGTACCGAGCTGCTTGTAGGTCCAAGGCTTGATCTATTTGTGGCCCAAGTCCAACTGTTTAACGCTTTCGTTCATATCCTTTTCGGGCCCATTTAGACAGCGCTCGTTAGTCGTTCCTAACTGTAGGTCCAACGCCTGTAGGTACTAGGTAGGGACGTAGGGTGCATAATTTTTGTTGTACATTTAATCAGTTATGCATACAGTTAGGTTTGAACTTCCGATTTTGATCTGGTTCGATTTAATTATTGAGTCCAATTTTTTTTAAATTTTCTCTATTATTTTAGATTGACTTAAATCTGTGAGAGCTTAATCTTGGATGCAAACTGACGATTTATTGATTAAGCAGAGAAAACAATAAATACCCTCTAGCTCAGCCGCTAGACTCGGCATTGAGCAACAAACCCTCAATCCCACGACTCCTGAAACCCAGCAACTAATAAACTAACCCCTGTTTCTAGCTACCACTAACAACTGGACCTGACTGACACTTTACACAACAGAAAGGACTAAACAAGACATTTGACCAAAACGGTCTTTATTAAATTGAAACGATCTTCGCGCTACTTCAGCCTTCGCGCCACACCAGCATTGGTTTGAATTCAAGCTTTAACATCCTCCCCTGAACTGAAGTTCCTCAACAGCCTTCAGTTCATAATTCTTCATCTTCACTTCAGTTACATCACACATACCAAGCTGAGATCTTAGCAGCTGAAATGCTTCAAGTTTCAAAGCCTTTGTCATCACATCAGCTATCTGCTCACTTGTGCCACAATGCTTCAACTCCAGAACTTGATCCTTCACTAGATTCCTTAGGAAGTGAAACATGACATCGATATGTTTACTCCTACCATGCAGAACTGGGTTTTTAGATAGCTTGATAGCTGAATTGTTATCACACATCACCCTGGTTGCTCCTTCCACACTGCTGCCCCAATTCATTTGCTCTAAGATTCTCCTTAACCACACGCATTGGGCTGCACAATAAGCAGCTGCAACAAACTCAGCCTCTGTAGTCGACAGTGTGACCACTGGCTGCTTCTTGGAGGGCCAGGAAACAGCTCCACCAGCAAGGAAGAAGACATATCCGCTAGTGCTCTTCCTATCGTCAACATCACCTGCATAATCTGAGTCTGTAAACCCCAGTAATCCACCTTCTTCATGCTTCTTTTGATACCAGATTCCATATCCCATAGTGCCTTTTAGATACCTTAAAACTCTTTTGGCAGCAAGCATGTGTTGTCTAGTTGGAGTTTCCATAAACCTACTAAGCAAACATACTGAATACATCAGATCTGGACGAGTTGCTGTAGCATAAAGCAGGCTTCCAATAAGCTGCTTATACTCAGTAGCATTAACTGGAACCCCATCACCAGCCTTAGACAATTTTACTCCAGGCACCATTGGATTGTGAGAAAAATTACATTCCAGCAAGTTGAACTTCTCAAGTATCTCTCTCACATACTTCTGCTGATTGATGAAGATCCCTTGCTGAGTTTGAGTGACTTCAACACCAAGAAAGTACTTCATCCTCCCAAGATCAGTCATCTCAAACTCAGACTGCATACTTTGCTTGAAAGCCTCAATCATGTCAGGACTACTACTTGTATACATAAGGTCATCCACATAGAGACTTACAATTAAAATATCAGTACCTGACCTTTTGATGAACAGGGTGTGTTCATACTCACACCTCTCGAAGCCAGATTGCAAGAAATAGGCCTCAATCTTGCTGTACCAAGCTCTGGGAGCCTGCTTCAGCCCATACAGTGCTTTCCTTAACTTGTAAACCTTTCTTTCCTCCCCAGCAACCTCAAACCCTTGAGGTTGCTCAACATAGATGTCCTCAAACAACTCACCATGCAGGAAAGCACTCTTAACATCAAGCTGATATACTGGAAAGCCATGATAGGCAACTAGAGCTAAGAGTGTCCTGATGGTATCCCACCTTGCAACAGGTGCAAAAACCTCTGTGTAGTCAATTCCAAACTTTTGAGCATACCCTTTGACTACCAGTCGTGCCTTATACCTTTCAACTGAGCCATCTTCCTTGAGTTTGGTTCTGTAAACCCATTTAACACCAATAGGAATAACTCCTTCTGGCAGATCAACCAAAACCCAAGTATTGTTCTTTCCAATAGCTGCAAACTCAACCTGCATTGCTTCCAGCCATTTCTCATCAATGATTGCCTCTTCATAAGTATGAGGATCACCATTCACTGCTACCATAGCCCATTGATCAGTTTCTGCAAAATAAGTACAATCATAAATGGACAGGTGACCTGGCGGTTGCCTAACTCTTGGTCCCAGAATAGAAGGACCTGCTGTATCTGCTCCTTCTTCATCATTGCTGGAAGCTGCAGAAGCCATTGCAGGGCTGGAAGGTATTACAGGACTGGATGGAGTAGACAAATCTGCTTCAGTAGCAGATTCTTCTTCATTTTCTGAGTCAGAATCATCCCATGATTCATCTGATCCTTCCCAGCTCACTCTTGTCATATCTGATTGCATATCAGATTTCCAAGTCCACCCTTCAGCCTCATCAAACAACGTCCCTGCTTATCAACACCTTTTTTGTTAGAGGATTGTACATCTTATATGCTTTTGATTCAGTAGAGACCCCCAGGAAATTGCATCTTTCACTTTTGGCATCCAACTTCCTTCTTTGTTGATCATGGATATGAACGTATCCAACACAACCAAAGATTCTGAAATGATCCACAGATGGAGGTGATCCAGTCCACAGCTCTTGAGGGGTTTTTCCTTTGTTAGCTGAGGTTGGACTCCTGTTAAGAACATGAGTAGTCCAAGCCACAGCTTCTAGCCAGAACAAAGCTGGTACTTTAGTATCTTCCAATGAACATCTGACCATGTTCATGATCGTCCTATTCTTCCTCTCTGCAACCCCATTCTGCTGGGGAGTAAGAGCAGCTGTAAGCTGTCTCCTGATGCCAGCTTCTTCACAAACAGCTTTAAATTCATTCAACATAAACTCCCCTCCTCTATCAGTTCTAAGACAGATAATAGAATTACCAGTTTCTTTCTCAATCTGTGCTTTAAACTTCTTAAACACACTCAATGATTCAGACTTGGCAGCAAGAAAATACACCCATAACTTCCTACTGTAATCATCTGTGATGGTCAGAATATACATTTTTCCTCCATTTGATGTGGGAGTAATTGGGCCACACAGATCTGCATGAAGTAATTGCAACCTCTGAGTTGCTCTCCATCCAATCTTCCTTGGAAAACTTTGTCTGTGAGACTTGCCAATCTGACAGGTAGAGCAGATGCCTAAGTCTCCTTGCAGCTTTGGCAGGCCTTGCACAAGACCCTTCTTTTGAATTTTCAGCAGCCCTTTAATGTTTAAGTGACCAAATCTTCGATGCCATAAGTTCAAAGGTGTTGCATTGCTTGTGACTTTGTGACACTGCAGATTTTGATCCTCACTTTCCTGAGTAGCATGCAGAATAAACATTCTATTAGTTTTCATGTTTGTCTGCAGCAGCAGCTCTTTTCCTTCTTTCAGAATTTGGCAAACTCCATTCTTGATTATGAAGGTTAAGTTTCTTTCTTGAAGTTGACCAATGCTCAGTAGATTTGTTTTTAGCCCAGGAACATAAAACACATCTCTTATGCACAGAGAAACCCCATCCACCAGCATCTTCACAGTTCCTTTTCCTTCAATAGCAAGTCTGTTTCCATTTCCCAGCTTCACATTACATTTAAAGCTTGCATCCATGCTGGTGAACCATTGCTTACTGCCACTCATATGATTGCTACAACCCGAATCCAGAAACCACCATTTTTCAGCCTGCTCTATTTGACTAGCCTCCATCAGTGCCATCAAACACTGATTTTCTTCCACCAATTCCTCTTGTTCAACAATAGCCATCAACAGAACATCCTCTTTCATATTTGGATGTGCAGGAGGGTTGACAGTGTTGGAATTTGAGTAGTGCGAGTAGTGTGCTTGCTGATTGTACCATTCAGGACACTCATTCCTGTAATGGCCAAACCTGTGACATTTGTAGCACTCTACCTGATCACGATTCCAAGTCCTGCCTCCCCTTCCTCTTCCTCTTCCTCTGGCTTGAAAGCCACCTCTTCCTCTATAACCTCTTCCTTCAAGATCATGAGTGATCTTTAGAGCCTGTTCTTCTTCTAGGACATGCTTTGAAAACTTCTGCTCATGTACTAACAGAGAGCTTTGCAAAGCATCCACAGACAGCTCCTCAATGTCCTTAGATTCCTCAATCGAACACACAATGTAATTGAACTTTTCTGTTAAAGTTCTTAACACTTTCTCCACAATCTTAACATCTGTCATTTCTTCTCCGCAATTTCTCATAGCATTTGCAACAACCATAACTCGACCAAAATAGTCATTGACAGACTCACCTTCCTTCATTTCCAATAACTCAAAGTTCCTTCTGAGTGCCTGCAGTTGAGACTTTTGAACCCTTGCACTTCCTTGACATTTGGTCTTCATAGAAGTCCACAGATCCTTAGAGGCTGTCTTGAGGATACTCTTGTCAATAGAACTGAACAAGTAATTCTTCGCCTTGAGATCCTTCAGACGATTATCCTCCAAGATTTTCTGCTGTGCAGGTGTGAGCTCCTCCCCTGATGCAGGCTCTCTGAACCCTTCATTCACAACAGGCCAATACTCTTTTGACCACAGCAGATTCTCCATCAACAAACTCCAGTGCTCGTAATCCCTATCGAACTTAGGGATACAGACCTGGGCGAAGCTGCTGTTTTCACTCATGATGCCGATCTCTCAACCCAGAATTAGATTTCTCACAAGAACTCTCGTGTTTCCCAAACCCAGAAGTCAATTGCTATTTCTCTCAACTCTCAGTGCGATTGGTTACAGTATGCAAGATGGCTCTGATACCACAATGTGAGAGCTTAATCTTGGATGCAAACTGACGATTTATTGATTAAGCAGAGAAAACAATAAATACCCTCTAGCTCAGCCGCTAGACTCGGCATTGAGCAACAAACCCTCAATCCCACGACTCCTGAAACCCAGCAACTAATAAACTAACCCCTGTTTCTAGCTACCACTAACAACTGGACCTGACTGACACTTTACACAACAGAAAGGACTAAACAAGACATTTGACCAAAACGGTCTTTATTAGATTGAAACGATCTTCGCGCTACTTCAGCCTTCGCGCCACACCAGCATTGGTTTGAATTCAAGCTTCAACAAAATCTTATTTATTTTAACTAGAATTTTAATTTTTCACAAAGAAAACTACTTCACTGTGATCAACAAAATAATATCAATGTGTATCCATAAGCATACGATGACACAAAAAGGCTTCAATAGTTCAAATTACCGCAGAAAAATCCCGCCCCCCCCCCCCCCCCCAATCATATGATATCGTAGATAAAAGTGAGAGGATGAACTCCTTCCACAACCTAATGAAAAACCATTACCACCAAATCCATTGCCACATATTACCGGCTACCAAGTACGAGCCCATAAATCTCTCAACACCTGGATTCTATCCTCGTAATCCTCCTCCCATGCATCCTGGTTATCATCAAGCCACTCTGAAGCTTCTGTCAGAGCAGTCTTCGCCTCGGCCTTATCACAAACATTAAGCTTCTCATCAATTGCCTTGTTCAGGTCATAGATATGCTTCTCCAAGCAGTTCCTCGCATCGATCCGTGCTTTCTCCTTCTTGTCATGCTCGGCCATCTCAATCGCTTCTGTCGTCATCCTCTCCACCTCACTTTGACTCAGATTCCGTTTACTGCTGCTGATGGTGAGGGATCCCGAATTCTTTGATGCTGTATCCTTGGCCGTGACGGTTAAGATTCCATCCGCATCAACCTCGAATGTCACCTCCACAGACGGTACACCCCTGTACGTAGGTGCATGCATGGTATTTCCGTAACTACTTCAAGTTGTACTGCATTTGATTACATCATTAATTAGAATCACATGCGACATATATTTATATACATACCTTGGAGCAGGGGCAATGTCTCCTAAGACAAAACTTCCGAGGTGAATGCAATCCATGGTGAGGGGCCTTTCACCTTGGAACACCTGATATTAAAATTAACTTAGCAGATACATCGAATTCAAAAAAAAAAAACTCTGAAAAAGGATCAACCACTGTTCATATATACGTTGACATTTGATGTAGCTAACCTGGATAAACATAGAAGTTTGCTGGTCGGCAAAGGTTGTATACCTACCCCTTGTGATTTTTCTAGGAATGACGGTGTTTCTTGGCATGACCACGGACATCAGACCACCGAGGGCCTGGACCCCTAAACTCAAGGGAGTGACGTCGACTAAAACAACACCTACAAACTCCAACAGTCCACATGTGGCATTGTGAATCCTTGTGCATGCAAACAAATATAAATCGACGAAATGACTGCAAGTGCAACTAAACAAGCATGCAATGTAGTCAAAATCGCGCTTTAAAACTAAATAACTTACAATTTTACGTTTCTATGTCACTAAAACGCTTCTACACAAAATCTCAGTTTTTATAACTCATGTAGTTAAAAACTCCGCTTTAAAACTTAAAAACTTACGATTTTACGCGCTTCTAGATCACCTAAACGTTTCTACATAGAAACTCGCTTTTGACTACATGTACATGCAAAGACAGAAACACGGATATCACAATATATGGCAACTAGGCAAGGCCAGCCTTTTGAAGTAGTACTTAACCAGTGAAACATTAAAGATCAACAGCGAGTGAAATTACCGAATCCTTCTTGGTCGCTACTAAGCATGGCTCCTTGGACAGCAGCACCATAAGCCACCGCTTCATCAGGATTGATCCCTTTGCTAGGTTCCTTTCCGTTAAAGGCCTTCTTCAACATCTCCGTCACCTTGGGGATTCTAGTGCTCCCCCCAACCAGCACAATCTCATCAATCTCGTCCTTCTCCACATTTGCATCTTCCATTGTCGATTTCACCACTTCCAATGTTCTCTCAAAAAGATCCGAATTCAAATCCTCGAACCTCGCCCTCGTCAATGGCTCGGAGAAGTCCATCCCTTGTATGAAAGAATCAATCTCCACCCTAACTTGTGTTTGGCTGCTCAGTACCTATAAGCATTGTATCGAATATGAATAGCTTGTTGGTGTTCCCACTCCCCATAATATGACAAAACAAAACTATATAATATTTACCCTTTTGGCTCTCTCGCATTCCCTCCGCAGCTTTCCAAGAGCCTTCCGGTCTTTACTAACGTCCTTCTTGTACTTCCTCTTGATCATGTCCACAAAATACTTCATCACCCTCTGATCGAAATCCCCACCGCCGAGATGAGTGTCCCCTCCGGTTGCCAGCACCCGGAACTCATCTTTGTCAATATTCAAGACGCTGACGTCGAAAGTCCCGCCACCTAAATCGTACACCAAAATATTCCTCTTCCGTCTCGAATCCTGGTTCAGACCGTAAGCCAAGGCGCCTGCGGTCGGCTCGTTGATTATTCGCAAAACATCGAGGCCAGCGATGGTGCCGGCGTCCTTGGTGGCTTGCCTCTGGAGGTCATTGAAGTAGGCCGGGACGGTGACCACGGCGTGTTTTACTTGCTTCCCAAGGTAGGCTTCCGCCGTTTCCTTCATTTTCACCAGCACCATGGCGCTGAGTTCTTCCGGTGTGAAAGTTTTCAGCTGTCCGTTGACATCCATTTCCACGCACGGCCTTCCGTCACTTTCGACGACGGGGTAGGGTAGGTACTTCAGATCTTTCTGGACTTCTGGGTCGTCGAATTTTTTGCCGATGAGACGTTTAGTTGTCCAAGGAGGAAACGACGAGGACCTAGATGTAGTTATTAATTAGTTTATAGCTGTTATTGTAAATATGTAAACTGTGAGTACTGTATAGGTAATTTGTAGTTGATATATATAGGTGATATTGTAATGAACAATGTAACAATTCATTTTCCAATTAATGAAATCCGCCTGAAGGCTTCCCTAAACGACATGGTATCAGAGGGTGAATTTCACTTTCTTGTTTTCTTTGACTGATCAGTCAATTTTTTTTTTCCTTTCTTGTTTCTCGAGGGTTCCAGGAGAACTGAACAACTCGTTCGTTTCTCTTTCCTCTGCTTCTCGATCTTTCTTTGATCGATTCGATCCAGTTTCCGCTTCCTCTGTTGATTCTTCGATTCGTTCCTCTGTGACGATCGATTCTTCGATCGATTCTCCGATCTGTTCGCGATTCTTGAGTTCGCTCAGTCGTTTTTTTTCTTCGTCAGTTTCAGAGCTCGCATCAATGGCGTCTTTTTCTGCGGTAAACGCGACGTTTGGTCCGCCGCCGTCTGGTACTGCGTCGGGCGGTGCTCCTCCTGGCGGTAGTAGCGTTCCTCCGGTGAGCGCGATGGCTGGTGGTTCTGCGACTATCGGCGCTTCGTTGTCGCCGGCTCATCCGTTTTTTGTCGCCAATGGCGATCTTTCGGCACAGCAGCTCGTCACGGTGCTTCTTTCTGGTTCCAACTACCACAGCTGGGCACGATCGATGAGGATGGGATTGCATGCAAGGAATAAGCTCCCGTTGATCGATTCTGCTTCTCCGGTCCCAGCGCCGACTGATCCACTCTGGAGTGCTTGGGATCAAGCCAATGTTCTTGTGCTTGGATGGATTCAGCGGTCTGTCTCACCTGAGATTGCACAGAGCATCCTCTGGTTCAACACAGCTGTGGAAGCCTGGGAGGATCTTCGAGAGCGTTTCAGTGAAGGTAATGAGATTCGTATCTCAGATATCTACGATGAGATTGCTGCTCTCAAACAGGGTTCGTTGTCAATCAGTGCTTACTTTACCAAATTTAGGGTGTTATGGGAAGAATTTCTGATTCTTAGACCTCTTCCGGTGTGTACTTGCAACCCTAAGTGTACCTGCTTGGCTTCATCGATTCCACGTGATTATGTGCGTAGAGACCAGGTCATTCGATTTCTGAAAGGGCTGAATGAGAACTTTGCTCACATCAAGTCTCAGCTATTGTTGAATGATCCTTTGCCGTCTATTAATAAAGTTTTCTCCAGCTTAGCTCAACATGAACGGCAGTCTGGTACTACTTCATCAATCCCTACTGCTCTTGCTGCTCATAGTACTTCGAAGGGGCATTTCTCTGGTCAGGGCAAGGGTCCAGGTTCCTCTGCTCAAGGTCCTGGTGGGGGTAAGAAGAGACCCTATTGCACTCATTGTGAGGGTTTCGGGCACACAGTGGATCGATGTTACAAGCTCCATGGATATCCTCCTGGATATAAGCATCGCCGAGTCAATGCTGCTGTTGCTGACTCTGATTCTCCTAATCCATCTGCTGGAGGGGTGGTTGATGACTCAGTGGTTCTCACCAAGGCTCAGTACCAGTCCTTACTCAGTCAGTCCCAGCTTCAGTCAGTTCAGCGCCTATCTGCAACTCCAGTAGCCAATATGGTTACCTCAGCTCGACAGATTGTATCTACTCCAGAGGTCCATCCTCATACATCTGCTGATTCTGGTATTATCCCTCAGACTGCTGATTCCGGTCCTCAGGCTGCTGATTCTGGGTACATCCCACAACCTGTTGGGGTTCCTCTTGTCCCTACAGAAGATACTGGTACAATTCTCTCATCCATTAACTCTATTTTATCGTCTATGGATTGGATAGTAGATAGCGGGGCCACTGATCATGTTGTCTCTGTCTTGCATTTGTTTAAAACCTATAAAACCATAAACAACATGTCTGTTTCCTTACCAAATGGTGTCAAAGTACAAGTTACACACATAGGAAACATTGCCATTACTCCTAAACTGACTTTATATGATGTCTTGTATATTCCTGCTTTTACATTCAATCTCATATCAGTATCTAAACTAGTTCAATCTTCAAATTGTTCACTACAATTTACTGCCGATTCTTGCTTAATTCAGGATCTTTCATCCCTCGAAACGATTGGTACAGCTAAGCAAGAATCTGGCCTATATCATCTCAACATGCCTATCTCACTTCCTAAGTCACAACTATCCACTTGTAATGTTTGTTTCAATACTGAATTTGTTCCTTTCGATGTTTGGCACTGTAGGCTTGGTCATACTGCCATTCCTTTATCCCAGTTCTTAGGCAAGGATGTTAAACCTTCTGTTTGTAGTAATAAAACTCCTTGTACTGTTTGCCCTTTAGCTAAACAAAAGCGTCTCCCATTTCCTGTTAGCACATCTCATGCTCTGAATCCGTTTGACTTACTTCATTTAGATATATGGGGTCCCTATCAGGTTCCTACCATTGATGGTTTTCGGTATTTTCTCACTTGTGTTGATGATTTTTCACGACACACGTGGGTTTACTTACTCAAAACAAAGGGTGAAGCTCGGCAAATCATGTTAGATCTGCCAAATTTTGTTAACACTCAATTTTCTTCTAAAATTAAAACTATAAGAACCGACAATGGGCAAGAATTCAACATTCCTTCTTTCTACAGTGAGTTTGGGATTATACATCAAACAACCTGTGTAGCTTCCTCTCAACAAAATGGTCGTGTTGAGAGGAAACATCAACATATATTAGCTGTAGCTCGTGCTCTTATGTTTCAGGCCTCTTTACCTATTAAGTTTTGGGGTTTTGCTGTTCTTCACTCGGTTTTCTTGATTAATAGACTGCCATCTCCTCTGTTACAAAACTTGTCTCCTTTTGAACTACTTTTTCACACCAAACCAGTCTATAATGATTTCAGGGTCTTTGGTTGTTTAGTATTTGCATCTACCTTGCAACATAACAGATCCAAATTTGCCCCTAGGGCTGATCCTTGTGTTTTTTTAGGATTCATCAATACTGTTAAAGGGTATAGGCTGTATAACCTCGTTTCCCATAACATATTTTATTCACGCGACACTGTTTTCCATGAACATGTTTTTCCTTTTGCTACTTCTAACTCCACACTTGACTTTGATTTTTGTTTTCCTTGCATTCAAGTTCAAGAAACAGTGGTTCCTCATACCCCAACTACTTTTCCTTTACCATCTCCTTCACATTCTTCACCAATTCCTACTGTTTTAGATGCACCTTTACCATTTCCTGAGGAGCCTCTTGATCTGGTTGACGTAATTCAGGCAGTAGAACCTCCACCATATGCGAGGCCTCCTCGTGTTAAGGTGCGCCCTAAGAAGCTTAATGACTATATTTGTACTGTTGAATGTAATGGTGTTACTTACCCTATATCTCAGGTCATGTCTTTTGATAATCTCAGCCCAGAATACAAAAAGTATATTCTGGCCAGTTCTGCCATTCTAGAACCTAGGTCTTACAAAGAAGCTATTAAGGATCCTAGATGGTCAGAAGCTTGCAATTCTGAATTAGCTTCATTAGATAAAACTAATACATGGACTATTGTAGAGTTACCTGATGGGAAGATTGCCATAGGAAACATTTGGGTTTTCAAAGTTAAATTTCTTTCAAATGGTGAAATAGAAAGGTTTAAGTCTCGTTTAGTTGCTAAGGGATACACTCAAACCCCTGGCTTAGACTACTTAGAAACTTTTGCACCAGTTGTTAAACACACTACTGTGCGTCTTGTTTTATCTTTAGCTGCCATTAACAAGTGGCATTTGCATCAGCTTGATGTTAATACCGCTTTTCTTCATGGAGACCTTGATGAAGAGGTCTACATGAAGATTCCCCCAGGTTTGAATGTACCCCCTGGTTTTAAAAATCCTGTTTGTCGTCTTAACAAATCTATATATGGGTTAAAACAGGCTAGTCGTCAATGGAATATTAAGTTGTCCAACTTCTTAACTGCTGCTGGTTACAAACAGTCTAAGGCAGATTATTCAATGTTTGTTCGTAGCCTTGACAAGTCTTTTACCATTGCTCTTGTATATGTTGATGACATTATTTTGGCAGGTAATGATCTCAAAGCTATCACTGATCTCAAACACCAATTAGATCTAACTTTCACCATCAAAGATCTTGGTGAATTGAAATTCTTTCTTGGACTAGAGATTGCTAGGACAGAAAAGGGTATTCTATTAAATCAAAGGAAATTTGCCTTAGATTTACTAACTGATTATGGTTTTCTTAGTGCAGAACCTTGTGATTCTCCTTCCATTCCAGGTACAAAGCTCTCTGCCACCTCTGGTAAAACACTTTCAGACCCTTCTGTTTACAAACGTTTAGTAGGCAGATTGCTTTATCTCTGCAATACACGACCTGATTTAGCTTATGCAGTGCACCAATTGAGTCAGTTCACTCACAGTCCCACTGATTTGCATATGCAAGCTGCTGAACGTGTGTTACGTTATATCAAAGGCACTGCAGGTCAAGGATTGTTCTTTTCTGCTTCATCTGAGATTAAATTGAATGCCTTTTGTGATAGCGATTGGGCTGGATGTCCAGACACACGCAGGTCTACTACAGGTTTTTGTGTATTGTTAGGGAATTCATTAATTAGTTGGCGCTCTAAGAAACAGAAGACTGTTTCACGTTCTTCAGCCGAAGCTGAATATAGAGCAATGGCTAGTTTGACTTGTGAAATCTTATGGCTCAGATATGTTTTGAATGATTTGCATATCTGTTTCTCTTCTCCTACTCCCATATACTGTGATAGCATGTCTGCTATCAAACTTGCTGATAATCCAGTCAATCATGAACGTACAAAACATATAGAAATTGACTGTCATGTTATTAGGGATAGGATTCTCGATGGTGTGATTAAAGTATTACATGTCTCCTCTGCTAACCAGCTTGCTGACATGTTTACAAAGTCGCTTCCAGTCCATATTTTTCAGCAGTTGCAGGTCAAGCTGGGTCGTCTTGATATCTACGCACCAGCTTGCGGGGGGGAGTTGTCCAAGGAGGAAACGACGAGGACCTAGATGTAGTTATTAATTAGTTTATAGCTGTTATTGTAAATATGTAAACTGTGAGTACTGTATAGGTAATTTGTAGTTGATATATATAGGTGATATTGTAATGAACAATGTAACAATTCATTTTCCAATTAATGAAATCCGCCTGAAGGCTTCCCTAAACGACACGTTTGACGTCGAAGATGGTACGGCCGGGGTTGAGAGTAGCCTGGTTTTTGGCAGCTTCGCCGATGAGGCGCTCGGAGCCCGCGGAGGCGGGGGAGAAGGCGACGTAGGAAGGGGTAGTACGGTTGCCTTGGTCATTGGCTATGATTTCGACGTTACGGCCCTTTCGGGCGACGGCGACGCAGGAGTAGGTGGTGCCGAGGTCGATTCCAATCACTTCGCCGCTTATCTTTGTGTGCGCCATTTGTTGTTGATGATGAATGGAAGTTGATACAGAGAGAGTGAATGAGTAATGGTTGTTCTAGACTGTGCGTGTGGAGGTGTATTTAAATAAACGTTGGGGTTAATATAATATTCTTTGTTGATTGGCGCCTTTCCAGTTCCCCCGCATATCACATTCCCGTATATGGCTACCAAGTATTTGAATCTGGGTAGTGATCAGAGAGTTAATGGCGACTCTTAGTTTACCACGCTTTGTACGTATTGGAATTTATTAGAGATAGTATGTATCAATTTGTAATAGGTAGAAACTTATATAGATAGAATGTAAATAGGTTAGGTACCATTATGTAATTTAGCTAGGTTAGTTAGAGACTTGTAACTAATTCGTCTGCTATGTAGGAATAGTATAAAAGTCAGCTACTCTGGCTGAACAATGTAAGTTTGTTTTTCATTCTTTCAATCAAGAAAAGAGGAATTAATCAGAAATCTGACATGGTATCAGAGCATTACTGAGCCGATCTTCGTCTCTCTCTCTCGCTTCCGCGTCTTCTCCTTCTTCCTCATTCTTCTGTTCTTGAGTTCATCGTCCTCCTATGGCGATTCACGAGACTTTCTCTTCCGGCGACGATGCCGCGAATCCAAATCCTCACACTGGAGGTCGTCAGAACAATTCTGGCGTGATTCTTTACAACGGCATCCCGATTTCCGATCCGGCGTCGCCATTCTTCATCCATCCATCGGAAAATTGGGGTCAATGCCTCGTTTCCCAGCCGCTCAATGAGAACAACTTCTCTAGCTGGGAAAGATCGATGGTTCTGGTAATCGATGGCAAGAACAAGTTAGGGTTTCTCAATGGCAAAATCCCGCAGCCAGTCGACGGTTCTCCTCTGCTCGAGCCTTGGAATCGGAACAACAAGTTACTCCTCAGCTGGATTCAGCGCTCGGTCAATCCTACCATCGCTGAAAGCATCCTGTACGTCACCACCGCCATTGGTGCTTGGACTGAGCTCCGTGAGCAGTTTTCACAGGGCGATTCTTTCCGTATCGCTGATCTACAAGAGGCCATCTTCAACCTCAAACAAGGTACAATGAGCGTCTCTCAGTACTATTCTAAGCAAAGAGCTTTGTGGGATCAGTTAGCCAACTATCGTTTCATTCCTGACTGTGATTGCGGCGTTACCTGTCATTGCGTTCTAGCTTCTTTGAGAAAAGACTACATGAATGATAAGGTGATTCGATTCTTGCGCAATCTGAATGACAACTTTAATGGCCCTAGATCCACAGTTATGCTCTTAGAGCCATTGCCTCCCATTAACAAAGTGTTTGCCATGATGGTACAACACGAAAGAGAGAATGGTCTGTTGCCTAAGCCACAACCTACTCCTAACCCTGCTTCAGACAGTATGGCCTTCTTCACCAAGGCATCAGGGTCTCACTTAGGGGTTCAGGGTACTGGTCAGGGGTTCAAGAAACAAGGGAAAAAGCCTGTTTGCACATTCTGTGGCTACACTGGGCATACAGAGGATGTGTGCTACAAAAAGAACGGCTATCCACCAGGTTATCAGTCCAAGAAGAGGCAGCAGAACTCTAGGCAAGCAAATAGTGTCTCTGCTGACATAGCATCTTCCTCTAATGGTCCTGTCATGATTAATCAAGCCGATTGGCAGAGTTTTCAGCAATAGTACCAGAAGATGTTACACTTTATGAATCCTCAAGCTCAGCAAAGCACCCAAGCTCCTTCTCAGAACCAGTTTCCTCCTCCACAGAATCAGTTCTCTGTTCAGCAGCATTATGTTCCAGCTCCAGCTGCTTTTTCTGATGCTTACAAAGTCAATAACCCTTCTCACTATTCAGTCTCCAATGAAAGTGAGGGTTCTGGTCAGCACAATACTTTAAGCAGAGCTAACTCAGTTGCTTCTCATGCCTTTGAGGTGCCTGACTCAACAGGTACATTTCACTATGCTTCTACTGTTAATTGCCATATTCAGAATAAATGGATATTGGACACAGGTGCAACAGATCATATCATTTGTTCTCCTGCTCATTTTTTACAGTCTAAACCTGTTTCTGATGTGTTTGTTCATATGCCTAATGGTAGTAAAGTAGCTGTGACTGCCATAGGAGTTGTTCAATACTCAGAACATCTTACTTTGACTGATGTTCTGCTAGTTCCATCCTTTAGTTTCAATCTGGTTTCTGTGAGTAAACTAGTCAGAAGTACAACAATCTGCTTATGGTTTCACTACTCATTGTGCTTCATACAGGCTTACCCCAGTTTGACAATGATTGGAACAGCTAGTTTGGTCGATGGTCTTTACCTTCTTCATCTTCCATCTCAGACCAAACAGTTACAACATAATCTCCAGCTCAACACAAAACCTGCCTATCCCTCCAGAATTGCATATTCTTCTTCTCAGCCTAGTATAGATATCTGGCATTATCGCCTTGGCCATGTGCCCCACTGTAAACTTTCTCAATTTCGATCCATTGACAGTACCATTTCTTCACCATCTGGTTTCCATTGTACTGTGTGCCCTATGGCCAAGCAAAAACGTCTTCCTTTTGCTAATAGTTCAAGTCAAACTTCTGCTCCTTTTGATCTAATCCATGTGGATATATGGGGTAATGCTCCTGTTCTGTCTTTTCAAGGCCATGCTTATTTCCTAACCATTGTAGACGATTACTCTCGTCATACATGGATTTTCACCATGAAACATAAATCAGAAGCTCGACCAACACTTATTAACTTCTTTGCATTTATAGAAACACAGTTTAAGGCTAAAATAAAAGCAATTCGTACTGATAATGGTCTTGAATTCCACATTCCAGACTTCTATTCTTCCAAAGGTGTCATTCACCAAACCACTTGTGTCTATACCTCTCAACAAAATGGTATAGTCGAGAGAAAACATCAGCACATCTTGGCTGTTACTCGTGCTCTACTTTTTCAGGCTTCTTTACCTGCTCAGTTCTGGAATTTTGCTGCAATGCATGCAGTCCATCTCATAAACAGAACTCCATCTACTCTTATTCAGAATCTTACTCCATATGAAAAATTACATGGTGAGCCACCAAGTTTAGCTCATCTCAGAGTCTTTGGCTGCCTCACTTATGCAGCTACTATTCAGGCTACTAGACATAAACTTGATCCTAGAGCTCAACCATGTATTTTCCTTGGTCATCCTCATGGAACTAAAGGTTTTAGACTATACAGCCTCAAAAATCATAATATTCTCATTTCCAGAGATGTTTCATTTCATGAAACCATCTTTCCATTTCAAACTCCAAATCAGATTACAGATCATACATTTCCATTGCCTGTCTTTCCACCTGTTTCTTCTGATTTAGAGTTCGAAAAGGCTCACACTGAGTTCCTCACTGAGTCTCAACCTGTCATTCATCCTTCACCATCTATGTCTCATTCAGGTCCTGAAACAATTCCCTCAAATCAAATTCCTGTTTCTCATCTTCCAATTCCTGCTGATCTACCTCCATTAAGGAGATCCAGTAGACAAATTACTAAGCCAGTTAAATACAATGATTATAAATGTAATCTGGCTAGTCAAGCAACCTTGTTCTCTAAAACTAGGTATCCAATACAGGCCATGTTATCTTATAGCTCTCTAAGCACTTCCCACAAGAAATTTGCTTTAGCAATTTCACAAGTCAGGGAACCTAGAACCTACAAAGAGGCTGCCCAGTCATCTGAATGGTTGAAAGCTGTCAACTCTGAGTTTGCTTCCTTGGAAAAAACCAAAACATGGGTCCTTGTAGATCCTCCTCCCAATGTTCCAATCATTGGA
Source organism: Linum tenue (assembly GCA_946122785.1). Taxonomy (NCBI): domain Eukaryota; kingdom Viridiplantae; phylum Streptophyta; class Magnoliopsida; order Malpighiales; family Linaceae; genus Linum; species Linum tenue. The sequence goes on from CAMGYJ010000008.1 coordinate 2,054,876, forward strand.
AACAAGTGGGTTTTTCGTTTGAAATTCAAACAGGATGGTTCAATAGACAAATATAAAGCCAGGTTAGTAGCCAAAGGCTACACACAAACACCTGGAGTTGACTATTTGGATACTTTCTCTCCTGTAGTCAAAATGACAACTGTTAGGATTCTTTTAGCCTTGCAGCCATTCACAAATGGCATCTAGAACAACTAGATGTAAACACAGCATTTCTTCATGGCGACCTCAATGAAGAGGTGTACATGAAACTGCCACCTGGCCTTCCAGTAGCTCCTGCTGACAAAAACAAAGTGTGTAAACTAACTAAATCCCTTTATGGCCTCAAGCAAGCTAGCCGCCAATGGTTTGCTAAACTTGCAGCCACATTAGAGGGTTTAGGTTATCAGAAATCCCACTGTGACTACTCTTTGTTTACTAAACACAACAATAAATCATTTACTGCCCTTCTTGTTTATGTTGATGATATTATCTTAACTGGAAATGACATGACAGAAATTAAACATGTCAAACATCAGTTAGATCTTGCTTTTACAATCAAAGACCTTGGGCCACTTAAATACTTCCTTGGTATGGAAGTTTCCAGATCAGAAAGTGGTATTCATTTGTGTCAAAGGAAATACACACTAGATTTATTATCTGATACAGGGTTCCTAGCTTCCAAACCAACTACTACTCCATCTACCCCTGGTACACATTTATCTGCTAAAGATGGAACTCCACTAAATGAAACAGATCATAGCAGTTACAGAACTCTGATTGGTCGTTTTCAGTATCTCTGCACTACACGCCCTGATATTTGCTACACTGTTAATCAGCTCAGTCAATTTGTTGACTCTCCAACCACAGTCCATGAACAGGCCACTCACAGACTGTTGCGTTATCTCAAAACCACTCCTGCGCGTGGATTGTTCTTTCCTTCCAACTCTTCCCTTCGTTTAACTGCTTTTTCAGATTCTGATTGGGCTGGTTGCCCAGATACTCGCAGATCAGTAACAGGGTTCTGTGTTTTTCTAGGTAATTCCCTCATCAGCTGGCGTTCTAAGAAGCAGCAAACAATTTCAAGATCTTCTGCCGAGGCCGAGTACAGAGCATTAGCAGACACAGCTCAAGAACTCCAGTGGATGACAGCTCTGTTCACACAGCTTCCTGTTCAACCACAACAACCACACACCATTTACTGTGACAGCCTTTCTGCAGTAAAAATGACACAGAATCCAATACAGCATGAACGTACAAAACACATAGAGGTCGACTGCCATTTTACTAGAGACCAGGTTCTTGCAAACAAGCTTAAAGTGCAGCACATTTCCACAACCTTGCAGCTAGCAGATCCGTTCACAAAGGCTCTCCCAGTTCATACATTTGTTGATTTGATTTCCAAGCTTAGCATGAAATCTATTCATGTCTAGCTTGAGGGAGGGTATTAGAGATAGTATGTATCAATTTGTAATAGGTAGAAACTTATATAGATAGAATGTAAATAGGTTAGGTACCATTATGTAATTTAGCTAGGTTAGTTAGAGACTTGTAACTAATTCGTCTGCTATGTAGGAATAGTATAAAAGTCAGCTACTCTGGCTGAACAATGTAAGTTTGTTTTTCATTCTTTCAATCAAGAAAAGAGGAATTAATCAGAAATCTGACAGAATTTGCCAGTTAGGTGTACAGTACTCTAGGTGAATTGGTTATGTTGATAGTTATTGGTGGGAAAAGATAAACCTAAGCCCCGTGTTGGATGTAGCTGTACAACCATTAACACCATTAACATTTGGAATTTCGGTGGGTAGGAATTAGGAAATACAATTGACCTTATTTCTCTTACTTATGATTAAATGATTAAATGTCATATTATTATTATTAGCGTTATAGGTATAATATGCCCTCTACTATGATGTTTTATCAAATATGACCTTTTACTATTTTTTACATCAAACATGCGCCTGTACTTTGGAAAACTTATCAAACATGCCCTTTTGTTAAAATTTCCATCCAAAAACCGTTAACCAAGACCGAACTTTAGTTTGGGCGACCCAAATATTTAAAATATCCCTAATAATTTCACGTTAGAGTTTTTTTTGTTCTTTTGTATAGCCAAATAATTCTAATAATTAATTTCACTTTGACGAGACCTAGAGAAATAATACAAGGGTCAAAACTGACATTTCCACTCCCATTTATCGATGTCAGGTCGTCTAAATCTCGGTTCAATCATGATTGACGATTTTTTTCAATGAAAATTTCAACTGAAGGGCATGTTTGATAGTTTTTCCAAAGTACAGGAGGCATGTTTGATGTAAAAAATAGTAGAGGGACATGTTTGATAAAACGTCATAGTAGAGGGGCATATTATACCTATAACCCTTATTATTATGGCTATCATCATTATAGTGGAAAACAGAACAAACAAAGGTTTACAAAAAAATAGTGGGCAACCGAGATACAATCTGGGCTCCCACTACTTTAGCTATAGCAAAGTTAAGTCGAGCAAATATGTACGCAACTGTTGGGCCCCCACATCCTGTGACACAGAGAATTTCTGGATTCGCTTGAGTAGAGCCACGACATCCCTATCAAACTCTCCCAGCGAAGAAAAGAAAAAGGACAGGAAACTATAACCAACTGGCATGCACAAGTCCCGATACTTGACACACTTTCACTGAGTAACATCATCAACAACTTTTCCGAGAATAAAACCAGTCATCTCAGTCTGAGTCAAACGCGAAGCAGTTTAGAAGTTACCTGAGTATACCTCTACAATATTTCAAGACCCAAAAGGAGTCTACATGCAAACGAAACATGTAATCAATAAAATATTTACATTATGTAATTAACACAAACGAGACGCCAAATTTCTAAAAAGAAAATGGGAAGGTGAATTTGTAATTAAAAAATAATTGATGATAAATAGGTAAAGCTTTTATAATAGACTTTAACCTCTCATCCAAATTCTAACTCTAAGAGATAAAATTTTCGAAGTCCACAAATCTCACAGCCACATATTTGGATCCTCTAAGTCCAAACACCCCACAAATTTGGATCTCCTAACTCCATGAAGCTACCAATGGACTATGATCAAAGTCTATAACAGCATGTTTGGATACAATTCCGGAAGAAATGGAAATGGAAATGGAATTCAATTTTTTATTTTTATAGAATTCCATTTCCAATTCTAGTGTTTGGTATAATTCCTACAACTATGGAAATGAATTGCACTTTTAACCATAATGAATAATGTAATATGTTTGTTTTATTTTGGGAAATGAAATATGAATGAGAGAGAAAGAGAGTAAAATGATAGTGGGTCAACAAAATAATAAAAAGTATTGATGGGTCCCACTAATTCAATCTTCATTCTCTCAATTCCTATCACTTTTGATAGGAATTGTAATTCCCATATTTTAGACCCATTGGAATTCAATTCTCATTTCTCAACCTTTTTATTATTCCAAACATATATATGGAAATGGAATTCCAATTCCTTACTTTTTTGTCAATCCAAACAGGCTGTAAGTGATGGAATTTGTTCATCAAATCCATGAAGTGGAGCAAACGTGTTCTTAACATGTTTCATTTTTGTTTTTTGTTTTTTTCTTTGGGTGGATTTGTTTCAGTGCATTTATAAATCAATGTTAATTGTCTCAATGGTAATTGAATTGCATGCTACTATGTGAAGATTATTTACCAATACACTCTTTGGTTTAGTACAAGTGTTAGAAAAGTTCGCAACATGACTGTCAAACCGGTTTATACCGTTGTGTCGGTTTGGCAAGTAAAATGGTATGACCGGTGGTATAACCAGTTTGTGCCGGTTCGTGCCGGTTTAAGAAAATGTGGAAACAATTAATATTTAATGTATTTAATCATATATAAAACATATTTGTGGACAATTTAGTTACAATCCAACAAATATCATCAACTTTTAACTATTACATTCATAAAATGAATAATAAATTACTTTTTTGTTCATTAAATTCATTAAAATGATGTCATTTTACTTAAATGCGTAAGTCGATCATACCGATGGTGTTATGTCGGTTTCATGACCGACAGGTTGAGCCAGGTTCAATCGGGTGGCATGTCATCGACATGACAACCATGCAACATGTGATACCACACTGGTAGTGAGTTGTCTTTGCTTTTTGCTGTTGCTTTATAGATCTCCGAATTTCATTTCTACACACGAAATTTTACTCTCCTCTGACTCATTCAAGCCAATCGGTATCAAGAGCATTTCTCTAGTTTTTGTGACTTCATTTAACGCTCAATCATTATGCAGAACAATTGCATCCCAAGTCCCACGATCTTACCACACACTGCTTGCACGTAACCAATTTTATAGAGTGAGTTTTTGAATACTTTTTAGTTTTTACTCTCTCTTTTTTTTTTTTTGACAAAAATAATCTTCATTGATCGAAACAAAGGATAATTACATCCTGGAGATCAGCCAGGCCTGAAAATCAAAGAAACGACTTGCAGTAGGGTACAAATAGAGGGCCTTACGAGCCACCAAATGGGCTACCCTATTGTTATTCCGACCTACAAATCTAACACTAAACCCTGAGCGCACCGCCAAGTGATGAATAATTTCAGCAAGAATAGCACCAATCCGATTATCACTAGCATCCGTCTGGCTGACTTTGTCAATAATGACCTTAGCATCCCCTTCAAAACACACCTCCATGATATTCCGACTCAGACACCACAGAATAGCCTCCCGAAGCACCAACACCTCTACTACCATGGGATCCTCAATGCATGGAAACTGAACACCACCCGCCATAAGGATCCCTCTATCCGGGGACATAATAACCATTCCCCCAGCTGAGTGGGAATGTTCAACCACTAGGATAAAGTATATTTTTTTTTGTTTTTACTCTCAGATGATTGAAATTGTATCATTTTAAGGCAATTGAAAATGCATATATATCACACTCAAATACATGAAAAGTTTCCGCGAAGCAAATTTCGCCGCGGATTATTTAGCTTCTGTGGGTCACTCCCGATCAATTGGGGTGCATATTTTGGATAGGCCTGACACTAAACTTCTGTACTGGCTGATGTTTGATCGTGTGGGAGGTGAAACCCCCGCTTTGTTCGTGCTTAATAAAGGTTAGGGCGCCCTTAGCGCCCTATTCTTACAAAAAAAAAACATGAAAAGTTCAAAAGTAGAAAATTTTCTGTGGCTCCTTTAGAGACAAAACAGATAATGAAACCCCAACCTTTTTTTCTTTCCCCCTTCTAATAATTTGAGTTAGCCATAAGTTATTGAGTAAAATTTTGAATTTTCAAATTGATTGTATAAAATAAGTTGCATTGATCGTAATTTATACAATAATATTAATTTTAGTAAAATTTAAAATTAATTTTACAATAGACTGAACACATGACAACATGTGTAAATAAACATCAACTTGTATTAATAACCACCACGGTTTTCGTGAATAACAATAATTATTATGTAAATAACTGCTATACTGGGTATCAAATTGTATAAATAGACATAAAATCTCATGAATTAGGTGTTGATGCATCTTCAGAGACACAAAACCAGTATATAAACAATAGTACTGGTTGTTGTTGATATTAGGGGTGGGCATCGGTCCGGACCAAACTCAGAAGAATCGCGATACAATTAGGGGTGAACAAACACACCCGCAAACCGACCCAATCGTCCAACCCGACTCAACCCACCCATATTTATCGCTAAAACGAAGGTTTTGGGTTGGGTGAGGATTTTCTTTTGTACAACCCGCCTCTTTTGGGTTGGGTTTGGATTTTGGATTACACAACCCGTAGAACCCGACCCAACCCGTGTTCCAATTATTGGTATGAGTTCAAATACAAAAAAAAAAATTATGTCGTATATAGCCATACTTATGAGAAAATTAAGATATTTCACCATGTTTTTCTCTTAAGGTCCGCCTAATCTAATGCATTATCCGGCTTAAAATTTAGACATAAATTTAATATAGTTATGATTCACATTTTTTTTTTCTTGTGTACAATTTTAATAGAATAACATATTATGGATGCACTCATTTGTAACCTTTTTAGCCTATTTTAACAAATGTTGTGAAAAAAATAGACATAAGTTGAAGTAAATCAAATTTTATTAAAATTCAAACAACATTTGTGAATTTTGATACCTTTCACCTCGGTTTATTCGTTCGAATTTTTAATTAGTTATAAAATATTTTTATGGTGTAGAATAATTACATATTTTGTGTTGGGTTGGGTTTTTACTTAAAAATATCGTCAACCCGACCCAACCCAATTAAAAACAAACCGTAGGGTTTAGATTTTTTTGGGTGGGTTTGGGTTTAATATTTCTCAAACCGTAGTGCATGGGTCGGGGGATTAAAATGTCTAAACCCGGACCACCCGACCCATGTACACCCCTAGATACAATAGTGAAAGATATCTTAGTTTTTTTGTGTTTCGCCCCTCGTCTGCTTTTGGTCCAAAGACGAAATTCTAGGATCAAGGACTGGACCAATAGTACATTCGATCTGCTTTATTCCGATCCATATGTTAATTTGGTTCATTTTCTTTCAGTATCTAATATCTATAAAATTCATGGATCAACGTCAATACCATTTTTATATTCGATTCGGTGTGATCCGATAGAAGCATATGTTTGGTTTGTTGTGATCCGGTATGGACCAAGCCCAGGCCTATAGATGATATTATGAACATTTACTGATCAGTAGAGGCTAACAAGCTGCTTGCAGGCCCAAGGCCTGATCTATGCTATTCGTAGCCCATGTGTTTCCTCCATTTCTCCTTTCTGGCCCATGCAAATAGTTCTCGTTCAACCGTACAGGTAGGGGTGGGCGTTCGGTCGGTTCGGTTCAAACCGAACCGAACCAGAACATCCCGAATTTCCGAGCTTCCCAAGACCCCCACCGAATTCGAACCGAAATATATTTCGGTTCGGTTCAGCCGAACCGAAATATATCCCGGTTAGGTTCGGTTCGGAGACTCTGCCCGAATTTTCTATCTGTCTCTCTCCCTCCCCACTTTCCCCACTTACCTAAACCCCACCTACCTTTTTCCCCACCCACCATTTCCCGCAGAACAAGAACCAATTCTCTCTTCTTCTTCTTCTTCTCCTCTCTCTCTCTCTCTCTCTCTCTCTCCTTCTTCTTCTCTCTCTCCTAAGATCACAAAGCAACGGCCAGCGACTATTTTTCCTCCCGTCTCCGGCGATTGACGGAGGGAAGAACTTGGGGCAGGCGGCGATTGACGGAGGGAAGAACTCGTGCAGGCGGCGACAGCGATTGAAGGAGAGAACGACCCAGCGGCAACGGCGACGGCGATTGACATCGATGATTGTGACGATTCCAGCGACGAGGGTTAGAGGTTAGTGATGTTTAATATCCAAGTATGCATGAAAGTTTTGGTTTGTTTTTCTCCTTCGCCTCTACGTCTCTCATCGATTTCGTGTTGCATGTTTATATTTGGTTGAAGTTTTGAAGGGAAGCGATGCCGTCGAGCAGATCTTTGTTTGGGGGTAATGGCGTCGAAGCTGGCAGATCTTGAACTCTGTCGCTGCGGACTCGCCGACTCGGGTGGGGGAAGGAACAGAGATGTGAGTTTTTGGGTGGATCGGGTGGGGGAAAGAATGAAGAAGGAGATGGTGTCGCAGACTTGGAGCTTCCGCCGCCTCAGAGGAACCAGAGGAACCAGGGCTAGGGTTTTACTAGAAAAATGGGACGGGCTTGAGGTTGTTTGGGTTGTGGGCTTTGGGGGTTGTGGGCTTGGGGGTTGTGGGCTTTGGGGGTTGTGGGTGTAAGTTCGGTTGGTCGGTTCGGAAATCGGAATTCGGGTTCGGTTGGACAGACCCTGATTTCCGAAATAATGAATTCTGCCTTCCGAATTCCGAACCGAACAAGAATATTTCGGTTTCGGTTCGGTCTGTTTCGGTTTCGGTTCGGTTCGGGTTTACCGAACCGGATGCCCACCCCTACGTACAGGCTCATCTGCCCCAAATCCGAAATCCCCTCGTTTTAGGGAGTGAACCATCATTTCTGTTCATGAAATGTTTTTAGACAAGTCAGAACCACACAAAACAGTAGCAAAAAAGAACAACAGTCTTTTCCCATCCCCAATTGTTTTCAATGAGATAGCAGAGGATAAATAGTCAAATGACTAAGACACAGTTTTCCCCAATACAAAGAGAAAAGGCAAAACACCAACTCACAATGACATCCCAATTCCCTTCAATCAACATATATATTCTTCTCCTTCCCTTTTCATTTTCCCCTGATCCCCTGCCTCTCTGGATTTGTTTCCCTTTGTTTTCTGACCCACATTCCTAACTAGCTACCTTTCTTACGTACGCTCTACCCACAAAGTTGATGACACCAGACACTGTGGAATTGATTACATTTGATCATCCCCACTTTGGGAGTCGGCCTTCTTCAGGATTTAGGGAGAGGGTTGCCTTTCAAGAAAGACTTGGCAAGCTGAAGAGCTGCTCTTGGTTTGAACAGTGGCACTTCATGTCCTGCTCCTCTCACCGTTGCGAATGTGAGCCCTTCGTATACCTCTGTCCACCCTCCAACCTTCACATTTCACACACACAGAAACAAAATCTCAGAAATCACTTCTCCATGATAAGCTAGAAATGCTTCTATTGACCAAGCAATTAGAGTGAGTTGGTTATAGTAGTTGCTGTATACTGACCTGTTTCTTAACATACCAAGGGTACCATGGCAGTTTGGTCACCAGCTTGAGCTGTGCCAGAGAGTACCTTGTTGCTGTTACTGGCACCACCGAATCCACATCCCCACTGTGCACACATCGGAACATGATTCGTCAATGTTTAAGTCCAAACATCTTCTCAAAATTTGTTCATGAAGAAGGTAAGCTGCTAATCCAACCTGAAAACCCAAACTCTGAGGCCGCCAGCAATCATCTCCCTGTATATTGGGAGGATGGTTGTCTCTGAATCGTTCCAGTTCCGATTCAGAACCTCACTGCATTGCATCATCAACCACAGAAACAAACACAAACATCAGCTTCAAGCTGAATTGCAGCTGACACAGAGGGATAACAATCAAACGGTATTAACACATACAGAGCACTCTGCTCATTCATCAGAATAAGCAAAATTGTCATGAATCATATGGGCAGTAACCTGCAAGAAGTCCATTTGTACTGGATGTTGGTGGTATTGGCATGGAGAGCACTCTGCACATCTGGCCTATTGTAGTATGTCTCTGCATACTTCTCCGTGCATGGATCATACCCACTCAGCTCCCTCGGAGCCTGCAAACACAAATATGAACCCAAAATGGTAAAAAAGATAAACAATCTCTACACCAAAAGGGTAATAAAAAAAAATTTACTTTCAAACACTTGCAAATCGACTTAACCTTGTTGTTACGGGGAAGGTGAGGCAATCTCATGGAGTGGCGAGTATTCCTACTACTTCCATCGGAGCGATTACAAGGCGGCGAGTAGATGTTGTACTGATCAATGTTGCCGAACTCCTGATCCATGGCGTAGCTGTAGAGCGTCTCGCACTCGTCGGACTCCTTCTGCTTCCGGAAATCGCAGGTGTTGATGAGCTGGCGGTACGTCCTGTCGGAGATCATGGCGTGGCTCCACCAGTAGGTCACGGTGCCTAGGTTGTCGTAGTAGTTGTCCGTCACTGCATTCCCAACCTAATGAACAAATGCACGCAATGCAAGCAGTAACGTTCATCAAATGTGCAAATTCAATAAGGTAAGTAGTTGAAGCAACGTATGAACATACGTACCATGATCCCCTTGAGATTGATTGGATGCTTGGAGTTCTTATTATAGAGCATAATCTCTCTAGCCAGCTGAGGGACATAGTGGCCAGCGTAGCTCTCTCCGGCGAGGTAGACTTCCCGGTTCTTGTAACGAGGGAAACGGTCCATCCACCGGACCAGGAACTCTAGTGAGTCCTTGGCTGAACAAAGAGATTAACAAAAAAAACAAAGCAATCACTAATCATGGTTTGTTGATGAAACAGAGCAGCATCGTTTAAGTAACGGGAGTTTTGAGTTGTTATCTACCGGTGCGAATGTCGCCGGTGTCGAGCAAATCGGAGGATCGGTTGGAGTAGGAGAAGCCAACGCCGGCAGGGGATTCGAGGAAGAGCAAGTTGGCGACGGTGTTCCATGAGAATTTGTTGAGGTATAAACCCGAAGCAGTCTTGTTGATCCTGAAGGGGCCAACTTCCTCCGATGCGCCATACGCCACCGATGAGCAACCTGGACCTGATCGTCATTTACCAAAAACAGGCAGCAAATTAGAAACCATGACAGTGGAATTAGAGGTTTAGTCTTGCCGTTGTCATTATTGTACTACAATTTCGGCAAACGGGGCCAGAAGCAGAGGGTGCGTATTTATTATTTGGTACAGGCAAAATTGGTCCCAATTCATAAGTTAGGAAAGTTGACTAAAGGTATTGGTTGGTTGGGGAAGAAGGGCAGGGAATTCAAATATATAGTCCATGAATTTTTGTGTGTGCGTTAACTGGTCAATTCGGTTCATTACTGGAAATTAATGAGAGGTCAAGAGGTGGAGTGGAGGGGGGAATTATTGAGTAGAATATAGCTAGAAGCATAGAAGCAAACAAAAAAGTTAATGATGGGAAATAACACAGACAGACAATAGCAGTGATAGGTTGTTTTAAATTAAGCGGCACTCTCAAGAAAGTTAGAGACGTATGCGCCGCTCGAATTCCCCATTCATAAAAGAGTGGAAGGAAGAAAAAAAAAACCAAGGCATTGATGATGCGGCCGAAATGCTGACAAGATGTGGCCTAAGCTAAGTTAAGCCTTCAGGGTAGTGTGTGACTGTGGGGGCTTCTGTTCCCATAGTGATGACCTAATCGTAATAATAATGAGAGAGAAGAGAGAGAGAGAGATAGAGTGGCCTTCTGGTCCCTATCTACTTTGCTTCCAAATTACTCCATGCCAGCAGAAATGGATGAGAAAGAGGGTAAAAACCAGCCATACGTGATGATGATGATTGATGACAATGGTCAATGGTGGTGGCATGGCCATATACACATATTCAATGAGTTAACCCACAAGAAGTTAAAAAAACAAGAAAGAAGTGGCTAGTTAGCAGGGAAGTGATGAAGTGGTTGGGTCATGATTTTGTTGATGAGCCCAACCAATGGTGGCAGTGATTGAGCTGAGTGAGTGACACACCACCATTCATGTGCCCTGCCTGCCCATGCCCCTCCCCTGATTTATGATATCACCACCCACTCCCACCCCTCTCTCTCTCTCTCTCTCTCTCTCTAATTAACGCAACAAAGAGGTTATTAGCAGTTACGGTTACATCTTTTCACATTGATAATATGATGAGAGAAGCTAATTAATGAGCAAGGTGAATGATCATCATTTTCTCAAAACAGTTTCATAATGCATATGCATGCTTTGGTGAGTTCCACATTCTGAAACAGTTTCATGGGAAGAGGTAAAATAAAGCACATATATGGAGGGTTTTGATAAGTTGAGAGGTTATTACCTCCATTGAGCCAGAGGAGCAGAGGGTCGGAGAGGGCGTGGGAGGAAGACGATTCAGTGAGCCAGTAGAAGAGGGCTCGCCCGGCTGCTTTGTCGACGGTCACGTAGCCGGAGTACTGCTGGAACTTCACCTCCGGCTGCCCTGGCAGCGACCTTATCCTGTCCCTTTCCGCTTCTCCTCCTTCTTTCGCTCCATGATGATGATGATTTGCATGATGATGACTGCAGCTAACCGAACCCACGAGCAGCACCAGCAGCAGCACTGCAGCAGGACATATGGTGATTCGCCCTTGCAGCTTCTCTCTTGCCATGCTTAGATAGCTAGAAGAAGAAGAAGATGGAGATGCCGAGATGGAGAAGGAGGAGAAGTCGCTTGACTTTCTCCAACTCTCCTTTGAGAGTGAGTAATGTGGGGAGGACGGGTGGGGATTGGCTTTGGGAGGCGTTATTTCAGAAACGCCATAAATAGAGAGAGAGAGGGGAGAGATTGAATGTCATCAACCACTCCGCCCCTTGGGATAGTACTCGAGTTTTCTGGGCAGTTGGGACCCTCTTCCGGTCTAATTGATTACAACATGTATCAATTCTATGCACCAATGGATAAACTCCATCATTTCATAACATAAACGCTACTACTACCAATGCATCCATAATTGATGTTGGTAGGGTTGCAAGTTTGATTTCGGTAATTCTGAGATTATAAATCGTGAATGTTAATTAGGTTGATGATTCTATAAAAGAAGAAGAAGAAATTAGGTTGATGAAAAGCCAACTTCAACTTAGAAAACTAATTCATCTTCGTCTTATTATCACTTTATTATTATTATTTACTTCTTTCAATCGATTATCCACCGACCCCGTGTATGCGAAATATAAAAAGTACATTTGCATTCCTCGGTCATTATGATTAGAGATGTCAATTTGAACCTGCCCTACCTGCAATGGACCGGGTAGTACCCGACCCGAAGTAGCGTGAGGCGGGGCATGAGCATCTACTTCCACCCCACCCGACTCCGCACCATTCTTGATCCATTATGTCTCAATTTCTTGCACTATCTATTAGAGGTGGCAATTCTCAATCCAATCCACCAATCCATTAAAAATATCCACCTAATCCAATCCATTTGATCCAAACCCAATTAGATTGGTGGATTCATGGATTGATCAATGGATCCAAATGGAAAATTACGATTTGGTACCTATACTTTTTATAATTTACATTTTGGTACCCAAAATTTAATTTTTTATACGAAAAATATCATTGAAAAATTACGTTTTGGTACCAAAAATTTTCATTATGATATTATAGTACCTAAACTTTTTACATTTTTACATATTGGTAATTGGTTGAGGATGTCATTTGGCATGGATAATTCACCAATCCACTTGATCTAATCCATGAATCCACCAATCCATGGATCAGATCCATTTGCCACCTCTAGCATCTATCCCTATTTCCCCAATTTTGATTTTTTTTTCCAACTAGTTAGACTTGATTTTTTAACTAATTAGACTCAACTACTCATTCTATTATAACTATATTTTCATTCATAAAGTGTTTTCTTTTCATTTTATAATAAAAAGTAAAATTTTGCATGTATTTTTTTCAAATAATATGTAACAGTGGGTCGAGCCGCCCTGCCCCACTCTGTACCCGCGCGTGTATTACCCACCCTGACCTGCAGTAGCATGAGGCACTGAGGCAGGACATGAGTATTGAAGTACCCGCCCCGCCCCACCCATTCCCATCACTATTAATGATGTAATAAGTGCCTAGTTTGGTATTTGAACTACACTTAATTAAGTGATTTTATTCTTGATGACATGTAATTAGAGGTGGCAATTTCAATCCAATCCACCAATCCAATCCATCAATCCATTAAAAATATCCACCTAATCCAATCCATTTAAATCCAATCCATTTGATCCAAATCCAATTGGATTGGTGGATTCATGGATTGGATCCATGGATCATTGGTAAATTACAGTTTAGTACCTATAATTTTATTTTTTACATTTTGGTACCTAAAATTTAATTTTTTATACGAAAAATATCATTGGAAAATTACGTTTTGGTACCTAAAATTTTTCATTGTGACATTTTAGTACCTAAACTTTTTACATTTTACATATTGGTCCTTGGTTGAGTATGTAATTTGGATTCATGGATAATCCACCAATTCACTTGATCCAATCCATGAATCCACCAATCCATTAAATCCAATCCATTTGATCCATGGATCCACCAATCCAATCCACCAATCCAATCCATTTGCCACCTCTACATGTAATTGCCATTGTGAGATTTATTTTGAGCCATAATATCAAACTTACATTTCAATGATGTGGTATATTAAGAACTTTGATGTTATATTGTTGACATGTAGTGCCGTTTTGAGATTTTGAGTCTTGGTATTATGGGAAAGGCACTCTAGTGCAACAACAACGAAGATGCAGGGTGATCGAAGGTAGAGTCATACAATTATTCGACTCGTGAGAGTCATCATTATTTCCTTCTAAATCGCGAATAATGGTTATATAAGAGTTGAATTGTAGGTTTTGATGAGGAAAAAAGAGAACAAGACTGAGATGATATTTTAGTCATTCAATTTGAATTTCGATGAGGTAACTTTGATTGATTGCGTGAAGTCTAGCCAATTCTGGATAGAATCGCCTATTTACTATTTAGGAACATCAAATTTGCATGGACCAAGAAATCAGATCGTACCGGCCGGTTCAACCAGTAAAACTGGAAACCGGACCAGGAACGATACGGTAAGCTGTTTGTGGGAAGAATACCGTGCCGGCCGGTTTTTCCAGCTTAACCGGTACAAAACAAAAAACTGTCCGGTTTTGGTCTAACCGGCGGTAAGCTATAGGAACAAAAACTACGTCGTTTTGGCACATAAAATAGTAAACAAAAAAAAATCGACCAAAAACACAAAAACCCTTATAAAAAATCTGGAGCCGCTTTCGTTTCCTGCATTCTTTCTTCTCCAGCCGTCCAGCGCAACCCCGCCCCGCCGCTCCAGCACAACCGGCGACCCCCGATTGGCGAACCCGTGACCCGCGATCCTTCTCTGCCGCTCTTCCGTTCATCTTCTCTGGCGAGTGGCGACCAACGAAAGATCGAGCAGATCCGCCGCTCCGCCACGCTGCTCAGCTCCACCGCTCCGCAGCCGACGCGCCTCGCCTCTCCCTCTCCTGCTCCTCAGCCGGCGCGCATCTCCTAGGACAAATAAGGATACATTTTAAGTCGTGATATTTTTGCTTTGCCTTCTTTCTGCTTTTGGTATCCAATCATAGATTAACTTACTTGTTGCAGGCTTAGGAAGTCAGGTTTAGGAAGTACCCTAAAAGGGTAGTGAGTTTGTACCACAACTAGTTAGAGGACATGTATTAATTTAAGATAGAAGGTAGAAATACTTTTAAGGGGAAGTGAGTACTTGTACCCTTTATATACTTGTGTGTAGTCTACAATGTGCTTTCCTTTTGATTTTGTCTTCAGGAAAATAAATGAGTCGATTTGGAGTGATTTACAGCCTTCTCAAAGAGATATGAGTAGTGAGTTATGACCCCTTGATTATTCAAATTTTAGTTGTCATTTGTTAGTTTGAAGTAGAAGTTGTGGCAGCAGAAAAACTATAAGAACTGGTGATTCATCTGCTATTTTTGAAGAACCTGTGAGTCTAGCTGTTGCTTTGAGGACTGTAACAGCCTAACAGTTATTGCTGGCTATTCTCTTGTTCCAACTATTACACTAGCTGCTGGTTCTTAAACGCGCCACATAAATTATAGTTTTATAACTGATGTTTAGCATGATTCAGTGGCTGTTAGTTTTTGGACGGTGTATCTGTAGTTTGTTGACTCACTTGTACATGAACTATAGTTTGATGACTGATTTCTGTTACTAAACACAAATTCAATTATAAAATTGATGTGAGAAAAAGGTTGTTGAGGTGAGAAATTTAACATCTTCTAAAAGGATTCTAGTCCTCTGTTCATGTCACTATTTATTGACCATCAACCAGTGCAGGTTGATGAACTTTACCTTCTTAACTTACATCCTTAACTTGTGCTTCTGCCGTTTGTAGCCATAGCAGCATTAGTAGTAGTAATTACTGCAGCAAAGCAACATAAATAGTACAACCGACATTAGTAGCAGGAGAAGCAATACAGCTAGCAGCAGTATAAGCAGTGGTAGCAGTCTAAACAGTACAACTGGCAAAGTACAACACGGGAAACACACTTTCAAGTATGGGATTTCCCGTGATTAAAGGAACATTTTCCTGTAGTGCCATGCCTTCTCCCACTGGCCCTCTGCAGACGTTTCTGTTCATTACCCACATCTCTCTTTGGCTTTTAAGAATAGGCAGGGCTTACACCAGACTAAGGTTTCCATGCAATTTAAAGTTTGAACCCAACATCTCAAAATGATGGTAACTTCGATCATGTAGTTAATTTAGTAATGTTGCAGTTTGTTGATTGTTATATTAAATATGCCTATTTAGTTTATTCAGATATGTTATCCGGTATATTCCGGTATTATTTCGAAACGGTATACTGGATCTGTCGGTACGGTTTTTTTATAAAAAAATATGTTTTAATTACAAAAACGGTATTTTGCCGGTACACAATGGTTGAACCACGGTAGTACCACAAAATACCCTACCACTAGCGGATCCGGTATGACTTCCGGTATGGTTTCCTTTACCATGCAAATTTGGTGCCAGAGCTTAATGGGAAATTTATTTTTCAAGGGGCTTTTATAGGTAAAACCATAAAATTCAAAGGTCAAAAAGAATAACTAAAATTGTTCAGGGGATTAAATGGGATATGGCGTAAAATGAAAATTAGGGCTGAAGAAGATCATCAGTACATTCGGATTCGGTAGTCCAATAAAACCTCAAAACCAATTCCTTTCCCCGCCGGCTCCCTATCTTGTCGCCGGAGTTGCTGTCCATCTCACCGTTCGTTGGCCTCTCTCTTCCTCCTCTCTATCTGGTTTCTTGCCAATCTGGCAGCGGCGGAAGCTTTCAGTTTCTAGCTCAGCTGTTTCGGATGCATCAATGTTCAGTCCGGTTCAGCTCCAGTGAACTGATAATCGAGTCTGGAGCCTCTGCACCGACTAGCTTTTTCTTAAATGGAAACTGTGATAGTGGGGCGCCAGTTTCTGGGTTGTTCTTCGATTTGGCAATCAATTTCTAGAATGAAAATTGTCTGAGCGTTGGAATAGCATTTCCCTGGGTTTGAGCCTTTGAGGTATAAAGAAATCCTGAATCCCTAGCCAGAAAGAAAGAATCATGAACAATAGTGAAAAGAAGCGGATGAACGGTGAAGCAGAAGAAGAGAATGAAGAAGATGTTGAAGATGAAGGGCGTGATGCGTGGGAGAGGACATACACAGACGAGAGATCATGGGAGGCATTGGAAGAGGACGAGTCAGGACTGCTTCAACCTATTGATAACAAAGCAATCTACCATTCTCAGTATCGTAGACGCCTTCAATCTCTTTCAGCCACGTCCGCTGCATCGAGGATCCAAAAGGGGCTCATTCGGTTTCTCTGTGTAGTGGTCGATCTTTCCAAGGTATTATTGATTTTCATATGATATAGGGTTATAGCTGATGGTGGAATTACTTTTGAGGTGATCAATACATGGCTCTCATATGACCTGTCCCTCCAAGATCAAGTCCTGAAAGTCTAAAACTAGAACCCTTACTTTTAGCAGTAGTTTATGACTAACTGTTATCAGTTTGATGTAGTTAAAGTCAGTGTTGATGATTTGTATAACCTGTTGCGAAATGCTTGCTGGTTTCTTGAATTTGAGAATGTGTGTTGATTGGTTATTAGCTTGATTTTAGTTATTAGCCTCTAGTTATTCTCAGTCTTAAGTGGAACTTGTACATCAGAAATTATGAATGAAAGATTCTAAGCGATTTGGTTGTTAGCTTGAATTTGAAGTGTTGATGTCAATTTTCGGCAGGCAGCTGGAGAGATGGATTTCAAACCAAGTCGCATGGCTGTGATTGCAAAACATGTTGAGGCTTTCATTAGGGAGTTTTTCGACCAGAACCCACTTAGTCAGATTGGTCTGGTGATTATAAAAGATGGGGTAGCTCAATCTTTGACCGAACTTGGTGGGAGTCCTGAGGCCCATATTAAGGCCTTGATGGGTAAGTTAGGTTGTGCAGGGGACTCGTCACTCCAGAATGCTCTTGAACTTGTCCATGACACTCTCCATAAAATCCCATCATATGGTCACCGTGAAGTTCTCATTTTGTATTCTGCACTCTCAACCTGTGATCCGGGTGATATAATGGAGACTATCCAGAAATGCAAGAAGGCTAAACTAAGGTGCTCAGTTATTGGCCTCTCTGCCGAAATGTTTGTGTGCAAACATCTTTGCCAGGAAACTGGTGGGTCATACATGGTTGCCTTGGATGAGGTTAGTTTGATTATCTAATGCCCCTGCGGAATTTAAACTGAACTGTTTGATTTTCTTCATTATATGCAAGAATTACATAATCAAGTAGTTATCACTAAAAAAGCTGTCTGGAGTCTGTTCATTGAAATTTGAAATGAGTGATTAGTTTATGAAAGTTACTCTCTGTTGCTCGTTCTGTTTGTTGATTAATGGATGGTTATCTTCTCTTTTTCGGTTCTCTTGAGGCTGCTCTTATTATATTTCACTGATGGAACTGGTGCACATTCTCTTCTTACAGGGTCACTTCAAAGAGCTCTTACTAGAGCATGCACCACCTCCTCCTGCCCTTGCTGAATTCGCCATTGCGAACTTGATCAAGATGGGTTTCCCACAAAGAGCAGCAGAAGGTTCTATAGCAATCTGCTCCTGCCACAGAGAAGCTAAAGTAGGTGAAGGGTATATATGTCCAAGATGCAAAGCCCGTGTATGTGAACTGCCCACAGAATGTCGTTTTTGTGGATTGACACTTGTCTCGTCACCCCATCTAGCTAGATCTTATCATCATCTTTTCCCAATCGAGCCATTCACCGAGGTATCTGCACGTCAATTGGAATTGAGTAGAGTAGCTTCAAAAACTTGCTTCAGTTGTCGAGAGAGCCTTCTAACTCCTGGTAAGTTGTGCTAATACAAATTATCTATATGCAACGTTATCTGTTGGAAATCAGTATATGTATATAGTTTTTGGCAGCAAACTCTGGTAGTGGGTTACTTAGCAATAAACTAGCAGTATTGATAATGCACGACTGAAGTTGGTTATATGTCAGGTATACGAGCTATTTTTCTGGTGCTGCCACTTGGGGGCTATAAACTCTACTGCTGGCACTACTGTTACTTTTGAGTTTGTAATGTCTATGACTGTTTCTTGGTTTGCTGAAATAGTTACTTGAATAGAATAGTGGATTCTTATATGAAGTGCATTGTGTTTCCCTCGACACTTCTCGTATTTCAGATGTCATTAAATGGACTGGCTTGGTAAAAGTGTTAAGCTTGCTGATGTGGTGCTTCTATCGCAGGTACTAACAAGGCTGGCCCTTGTGCGGCTTGTACAAAGTGCAAGCAGTATTTCTGCCTTGATTGCGACATTTATATTCACGAGAGCTTGCACAACTGCCCTGGCTGCGAGAGCCGAAGAATTACCCCTGCTGCTGCCTCTGTTACTATGAGTTGATAAACTTGTGCATTTTTGTCATTCCAGGAGTTCCAGTTGTAGAGAGTTCTGGATACATTGAAAAGGTAGAGATGGAAGGTAACTTGGTAGAATCCAGGCACAGAATTTGTCCTTCTATTGATGCTTTCTTCTATATGAAAAGAAAATAACTATTCTTTGGTATACAAGTAAAGGGTGTTTTAGTTAGCAGTGTCTTTTTGGTTTGGACTTGAAGACCCTGTATTGCTTTCAACCAATGTGCACTATCTTCTTCGATTACTTTGCTATAGATTGGTGGTGGAGCCATGGAATACCCACTACCTCCCAACGGTCGTCGCAGCCACAAATAGTGGTTGGAGTGAAACCAATGATGACCAATTCTGTCTTAGTTTCCTTTATTATTTGCCCCACTCAAACGTTCAACAACGACCCACGTTTTACTTCACCCTTATCACAATAAAGCAGAAGAAAACTGTGTCTATACTCCGTTGTTGCCACTGCCACACAGAAACAGCCGAAAGAACTCGTCTCTCCTTTCCATTATTAAAGAAAACCGGCCAAACCCAAAACTCTTCCTTTTGTTATCTATCTCCCCTTCTCTGTATCTTTATTAATCAATCAGTCATCAGGCAAGTGACTTGCTGAAGTTGAGCCATGGAAGAAGTGGTAGTAGAGAACAAGCTTATTCAATCAAATCAAACAAGTGCTGTGATTTCTCAGCTGGAATCAACCGTGAAGCAGCAGCAGCAGAGTTCATCTCCTGAGTCCGATGAAGTGATCAGTGGCGCCGGAGAATTGAGCAGAAGCAGCGGCGGTGGTGGCAACAACATCCCCGTTCTTGTTCCCCTCCAAGTTCCCAAGGCTCTCAAGTACCCAGAAAGGTATGTCCTCATCACCTTCTTCCCACCCTGCAGATCCGTTATCCATAGGCAGATCGACTTCTGTTAAGATCAAGCGTTTTCATCTATCGTTTTCATCAGTAAAATATGCAGCTCCCCTGTGTGAAGTGGCAGTTAATTTTACTGGGAGTAAGTTTTACTTTTTACTGGGATGAAAGAGTGGTCGTTGTTCGGTTATTGGTTTCCAGGTACAGGAGTCCGACTGATGCGATGGTTTCTCCGATCACGAGAGGGCTTATGGGAAGGAAAAGAAGGGGTGGAGGAAAAGGAGCTCCATTACCTTTGCCGCCCATCGGCACAAATCTGTCCCAAAAGGTATTGTTTAACCCATCAATGAGAACCGCAATTAGTCACTGCAATCATTCTACTTCGCATCCTAATTGTTTGTGCTTGCCAAAAACATTGCAGCTCCAGGCGGCAGACTAAAGTGCAGATCGAGGTTCAAGTGGATTCCTCTTCCATACTGATGGTGGTTTGTAATTTAGCCTATATATGGGTTGTAAATTGTTGTAACATCTCTGTTGTGCTCCCACTTTTGGTTGATGGGTTCGTTTATCCCTTCTCAAGTTTAGGTTTGGCAGCTTGTCTGCTTAGTTCTTGCAATGGTGTGACAATCACAATCATAGAGTAAAAATAATCATATGATAAGGAGAAAGTGATCAGTGATAAGCTTCATTAGAGCGTAATGTAAGACTATATGGCGACTACTCCCACATTGAATTCGATTTATTGGTCGCGAGAAGAACATCGTCAACTTAGTCGCTGAAAAGTCTCCTTGCTTTGTTCCCTAATAACACGTTCGGTTGTAGACTTGTTGCTTTGAATATTTGAACGTAACAGAGAAGTTGGAAGTGAGGAGTCAACAAGAGAAAGCCCAACTCGGTCAGTCAACACTCAACAATCAACGATAAGGAATCTGCGTTCGCGGAAGTAAATCGTTTTGGACTAATCATATTCGGCCGTCTAATTTACCTGCAAAATACGTACACCCGCAGAGAAAAGACGCTCCAACCTCAATTCAAATCTCCTTCACTTCAATCACTCCAAACGAACTTGATACCACTGGAGTGAGCCAACGTCTCCATCGATCTGAAGCTCGCATGCCGAACCCACCAAGAACGAAACAGCATCGTCAATGGCCTCGAACCTAGCTAGGTCCGGCGGCAAGCTCTTCACCGGCCAGTTCTCCAAATAGCTCTTTAGTTTCCCCTTGAGCTCTTCTTCGCTAACAAATGTCTCATCCTCCCCTGGCTCCAGAAACACGTACGTGTCCGTCTTATCGTGGATCATTCTCCTCCTTCTGCCCGCCCATACCTTTACCGAATTCCTCGGAAGATTCAGACAATGAACAGAGTATGATAATTTGGGGGAAAGGCATGAATTACTACAATCTGCCGCCTTTTGGAAAGATGGTTTAATCTTCGCCGTCGGATTGTATTGCTCCCCTGAAGCACCGGTCCCCTGCAAAAAAAAAAAAAAAGACAATGGTATTTTGAGTATTGAGACAAAGATGTGAAATTTTATGTAGAAGAAGGGGATGGTATGAGGAAAGGGGAAGTAGAACCGCATTGGCCGGCTGGCGGACATGTTGCAGCGAAGAGGCGGAGGCGGCGAACATGACGGCGGAGGCGATGGACTGAAAATAAAAACGGCTGGGGCGAGGGAGGGAACGGAAAGGAAGGTGTAGTTTTGTTATCGAAGGCGAGTTTCGGATAAGGCTGTTCTGGGCAAGTACTTTTTTAATGGGTAGTTGACGGTGAGCTTTCACGGGCCTGACCAGTTCACAATTCTAGTCTTGGGCCCGGAGCAGACCGGCAGTACCCTCTGGACTCCCCGGCCCGGCCTTCTTGTTTTAACCGCTCAGTTGCTACTCGGTCGTAGGGTGATGTGTTAGTTAGATTTAGGGTGAGCGGATCTAATCAACAAACTGGTTATGTATAATTTTTCTCAACGTGTTATAAACTTTTATACTTCAAATTCAAATTCACATTTTTGTACGAAAAATGAGGTTAATCATGCTCTTCAAAAATGAAATTGTACAAACCATGATGATAATATTTGGTAGTACATAAGATTTTATCATGGTAACATGAAATTGTACAATGATAATATAAATATATCATAATGTAACATGATTGTAGTAATAGTAGAATTATACGAACCAACATTTACCATATTTCACCATCGTCGTCCCCCAGTTACCACCAATACTAAATTGATTTTTATTGTAGTTTTATTTTAATTGTCAATGTTCGTACTTTTTATTTTTATTTTATAAATTTTCAAAAAACACATACCACTTTGTTCATGGAGGTATTTGAAATCTTCTTAATATATGTATAATCCATATAGTTTTTTTTTTATCCACGGTTGGTAATTGGAATAAGTTATGATCAATAATTTTATGTAGAAAAGGAAAAGTCCAAAAGAAATACTTATCCAAAAATTTAAAAGAAAATCATCAAGATGTTTTGATTGTGTCTTTTTTTAATCTAAGTGTACCATCATTATGCAAAATTTACTTTTTGTGTTTAGCATTCTTTTCATTTTTGGGGGTTTGATATGTTTTTGTTTGTTTGGCCTATTTAAAGGCTTACACATGAGTTTTAGAGGAGATATTGGTTTTATTCTTGGTTCATTGAGTTTTTAGCTTGTGAATTGTTCTGCTTTGTATCAATCGAGTATTCCTCTTGATTGTAGACAAACTTCTACCCTATATTGATAGAGCCTTTTCGCAGGTGTGAGATAACACTTCAATTTCGCCTATCCCTATCTCTAGTTATAGTGAATGTCGATTCATGTAAATTTCATAATGTATACTTAAAATACCATAATCGTACCAAATTTATTACTCATCGTATTCCAAAAAAATCATGTAAGTTAGATTTTCACCAACAAAATCAGTTCAAATTAGATTGAATATCCACAAAGATTTGTTTATTTTACCATCCGTACACTTCACTCATTATTTCTACTCTTGCCAATCGCAATCTCTCACCGCTGGAGTGTTTACCCTAAAAAACTTCGGCTGCGAGTGCCCACTTCGCAATTCCAACCGGAGTCTTGGTAGATGAAGAGTCGCACTTAAGTCCCCACAGCCAGATTCACAATTTCAAAGCTGTAAGGAGGAAACTGGAAAGGCGCCCTAGTAATTTATAGGCAACAAAAGGCAGACGTTTTATATATACAACTTAAAACGATTCATTCATTCATTCACTCAATCAACACTCGAGTACTCAATACACAAAAGCCTAAATTACCCGGGGGAAAAAAAAAATTATGGGGGGCGGAGAAATCAGTGGAGAAGTGATAGGGATAGACCTAGGCACCACCTTCTCCTGCGTCGCCGTCGCTCGAAAGGGTCACGCCGTCGAAATCATAACCAACGATCAAGGCAATCGAACCACCCCTTCTTATGTAGCTTTCTCACCTCCCGCCGCCGGTTATACCGAACGTCTCATCGGCGAATCCGCCAAGAATCAGGCTGTACGCAACCCCCGACGAACAATCTTGGACCTCAAACGTCTCATCGGGAAAAAGTTCGACGACCCAGAAGTCCAGAACGATCTCAAGTACTTGCCCTACCCCGTCGTCAACAGGGACGGAAAGCCTTGCGTCGAAGTCGAAGTTAATGGCGAGCTGAAAACCTTTACCGCGGAAGAAATAAGCGCCATGGTGCTGCTGAAAATGAAGGAGACCGCGGAATCGTACCTTGGGAAGGAAGTAACCAAGGCCGTGGTCACCGTCCCTGCCTACTTCAACGACTCCCAGAGGCAAGCGACCAAAGACGCTGGCATCATCGCCGGGCTCAACGTTGTACGGATAATCAACGAGCCCACGGCCGCTGCCCTAGCTTATGGTGTGAAACAAGATCCTGACACAAAGAGGAATATTCTCGTTTACGATTTAGGTGGCGGGACGTTCGACGTCAGCGTTTTGGAGATCAACAACGGCATATTTCAGGTACGGGCCACAGGGGGTGACACGCATCTCGGTGGTCGAGATTTCGACCAGAATGTAATAGACTACTTTGTCGATCGGATTAGGAAAAGGTTCGCAAAAGATGTTAGTGAAGACGACCCGAAAGCTATGGCGAAGCTGCGTAGGGAATGCGAGAGGGCGAAAAAGGTACTGAGCACTCAGACACAAACTACGGTGGAGATTGATTCCCTGATACAAGGGATGGACGACTTCTCCGAGCCATTCACGAGAGCGACGTTCGAGGATTTGAACATGAATCTCTTCAAGAGGACACTGGACGTGGTGAAGTCGACGCTGGTCGATGCAAAGCTGGACAAGGACGAGATCGACGAGATCGTGTTGATTGGTGGAAGCACGAGAATTCCCCGGGTGAGGGAGATGTTGAAGAAGGCGTTCGATGGGAAGGAGCCGAGCAAAGGGATCAATCCCGACGAAGCTGTGGCTTATGGTGCAGCTGTCTATGGAGCCAGTCTCAATGGCGACCAAGCCGGTAATCATGTTATGTTCCTCACAATTTCATGTTTAGGGTTCCATTTCTTTCAACAAATAACTAATTTGCTGATACAATAACTACGTGTTATATCTATATTTGGTATTGTACGTACAGGTGTTATTCTATTTGATGTCACTCCCTTGAGTTTGGGGATCAGAATCCTAAACAATCTGATGCATGTAGTGGTGCCCAGAAATACTGTCATTCCTACAAAGAAGTCGCGCGCAGGATTCGTACCCGCCAAACCTGTTCATGGACAGCGAACTAGTGTGTCTATTCAGGTTATAGTTTTTTTATCAAATCTATACGCATACATATTGTAACCGGTTTTGCTGGCTATCTATGTGAATAATCTACGATTTCATTTTCCAGATATTCCAAGGTGAAAGAGCCCTGACCAATGACTGCCTTCTGCTCGGAAGCTTTACGTTGACAGGCGTTCCATCGGGACGAAGGTATGTATAGCTAGGTAGAATATCTGTTGCCATAATCACAACAACATTTATAACTGCATATGTATATATGCAACCACAGGGGAGAAGGAGAACCATCTATTGAGGTGACATTTGAAGTTGACGCGGATGGAATCTTGAGCGTGACGGCCAAGTATGGAGCAACCGGCGGCGGGAATTCTAAAACCCTCACCATCGACAGCTACACAAGGAATTTGAGTTCGAGGGAGATCGAGAGGATGATCAGAGAAGGGAGGGAGATGGCCGAGCAAGACAAGAAGGAGAGGACACGTGTTAACGCGAGGAACCGATTGGAGAGGCACATTCATGATCTGAAGGAGGCATTGGCTGATGACAAGCTTGATGATCACCTGGAAGATGGTATCAAGACCGCGGCGGCGAAGAGGGCGTTGAGAGAAGTTTCGGAGTGGTTTGGTAACAACAAGAGTACTGCATGCGCGCAAGAGTACGAGGATAGAAGTCAGAAGTTGGAAGACTTGTTTAGCCAAGTTTTCTCTGATGGTCAAGTCTCGTTAGGTTAGAGTTGCAGGAGGTTGCATCTGACTGAGTAATGAATGAAGTTAAGTCATATATTTATGCACGAGTTTTGCTTTCTTTTTAGTCTGCAAGAACATCTTTAATTTGACCTCTAAGCTTCCGACTGTCGCTTTTAGTGATCATTGATGCTTTTGCGGTTTAAGTAAAGAGTTTATGGATGGGCTGGCGTTGGAAACTCTCGAATTTCTATGGAATCTATCTATCAAAATTTATGCAAAATAGACTTGTCTAAATTTATATTGTTTGTTTAATATGTATTTAAAATTCGTACCTTTCAAGAACAAAAAAGGGGATTCTTACATTAATTGCTAAAAATATACATATAACCTTAAAGTCAATATTATTGATTGTTGTTGATATATAAAAGATTGGTTGGGGTGTTACTATTCAGTAAACAGTTTAGAATTAAAATTTTAACCAGTCAAGAGGCTATTCCCCAGTATATTCTTATGTTCCACAGTCAAGGGAACTCTCCTATCCCAATCCTTTTGCCGGAGACTTCGATCCCTTCTGGCTTCCACGAGAATGACTTTGGGTCACTCTTTAGGCTTGCATCAGTCCCTTCTCGTCGAAAAAGTTTTGCCCTCAAAGCTTGTTTGTTCCTCCAAGAGATACCATCACCGGAATTTCCCAACCGAGTTTAATTAGAGCATTCAATAGGGCTGGGAAAATAGACGAGGCCGTTAGAAAAACTGTAGTCCATACTGAACCAGTTTGGTTCGGACCGTAGACCGTTAAGTATGGTATGGTCTGGTCCATGGTCTGTATTATATGATGTTTCGATCTCTTGGTCTGGTCTAGTCTAGACCGCGGTTTTGCCGGACCAAACCGTGGACCCAGCGGAGTTGTCAAAACATGTTAGAAGCCCACTCGACCACTCTTTCAACTCCCATAACGAGACCCAAGTCTCAACCTTACTTTTGAGAATCTTGTCCCCTCCTTCATTCACAACCACATTTCACCAAAGAGTAGAGACAATCGTGTCTCCATATGACAATATGTTGATGTTTATATATAACGTTATGATGCAAGTTGTGATGCTTTGACTCTGTATCTTTGTTATGTGATGAGATTTAGCATGTCAAAATTATTCATACATGTTAGAATTTATGTTTTAAGGGAAAAACAACTTTTTTCTTGGCTATTGGTTAAATATTTTTGTGGTTGACTAAACAAATTGTACATTTCATGTTGAGTGTGGTCTATCTGGACCAGACCAGACCGTATAGTCTGTGGTCTATACTCTAGCCTCTCAGTCTGAACTGTAGACCGTATATATCGTCCGGTCTGGACCAGACCGCACTGTTTCCCAGCCCTAGCATTCAACATTTGTCTTCGCGCCATAAGATGAATTCCACTTTCGTTCTCCGACTTCAAACCACTTTCATTCCCTTTCTCCATTGCCCAATTCAGCTCAATTTGTTGTTGATCTTCTCAAACTTCGGCTGGGCGACAATGGTTTGAGAAGAATCTTCAAACCTTCATGTTTGACCTTGTAGCAATTGTTCCTCCCCTCATGAACTACACCTCGATCGAACTGCCATGGACGACCCAACAGGAGGTGAGCGGCCTACATTGGTGCAACATTACAAAGAATCTCTATTTATCTCTTCTTGTACTCTCCCATTTGGAATTCAACCAATGCTTGCTTGATGACCTTAATATCGTGCCACAGTCATTCAACCAATGAGGTGAATAAGGTTGTAGGTTTTTAAAAAAGGGTGCTATTTTTGTAATTTCTACGGAATGAGTGCTATTTTTGTAATTTTTTTAAAGGTGCTATTTCTGGAAAAATCCCCAATTTATAGAGGAAAAAAAAATCGTTGTGTCCTTATAGTAGTAAGTTTCTTTTTGTTAGTAGGATATGAGTTAAGAAGATGTGTCCTACATGAAAAAGAATTTGTACTCCTTATCAGAAAGGGATAAATTATTACTAAGGCCACAGTTTTTGTGGCCTGGCTATTTAGGGTTTAATTAACTTGCTAGGCTTTCTCATAGCCGAATAAAAAAATTGGTGTCTGTGGCCGAGTAAGAATTGGACGTGACATAAATTACTGTCATGTGTGACTTGACCATGAAGGAAGGGGACTCCTTATGTGATGGGGTGTCGTACAAGCCACTGGGTGATTCGTGTGGTTTGGTACCTAGAGCAGTTGATGTCTACAACTTAGTTCATAATTTCTTATGAACTAAGTTGTGGGGGGTATTTGTTTACACCAAAATAAATTTATTATATCACATGTAGTATTTATGAATAATTGGAACACCTCAAGTAGTTGGCCCGTATATGGACCCGGTGGTCCGAATTGGATGGTTGGGCCATCTGTTTGGCAGGTAGTAGCTTGTCGTAAGGTAGCCATCCAAGATGGTGACTGTACCAACTACAACATTGTTACCATCCATCCGTCATAATGGATACCAATCCAAACCGTATTATGGATAGTACTGTCCAACATCATGGATACCATCCAAATCCTATTATGGATGGTAATGTCCAACAACATGGATACCATCCAAGATCAGGGATACCATCCAAATGACTAATTGGATAGTGACCATCCCCACATAGTGGACACCATCCAAACTCTAACGTTTGGGAAGGGGAGGAAGGAAGGAGAAGGGGGAGGGGGAGGGGGAGAGGAAGAGGGAGAAAATTAATTTTCTAATAAATTTTTAATTGTCTTATAATTATATAATAATTAATATTATCAATTTCTTTTCTTCTAATTATCTTTAATTTAGATATACTTGGGGTGGACCGTTTGACTCTGAGAGCAAGTTTATGAATGTTCGTCTAGTTAAATCGAGGTCTCTTAGTTGACTCAAATTTGTGTTAGAAACTAGAGATACGATTGTGCTTATGGAAAAGATAGCGAGGAACGGTTTGGTTGACTTAATTTATTTGACATTTTGACTAAATATTTAAAACTTACAGATTAGAACGTGTTTGACTAAGCTTGACCATATTTAATTGAAAGTTAAATTATACACAAGAATCATGTAGGATGACCAGTTACGAGTCTCCTTCGAGGTCGCTCGATCTATGATTATTACAGTTGTTATAATTAATTATTATTTGAGCATTATTATATAAAAATTATTTTCATAAATTATATATGTTATAATTTATTTTGTAATAATTTATTTTATTCTTTTGTGATAATATTTTATGAATCTATTTTTTAATAATATAATTATTCACTTTTCAGTCTATTTGCACCCCCTACATTTTTATCCAAACAACAATTTACCCCTCCACTTAAACCCCCCACCAATTTGCACCCTCCTGTAATTTACTCCTCAACTTGCACCCCCCCCTCGAATTCGCACCCCCCTTGTTGCCAAACAGGCGTAAGTGGATGGTGACCTCCCACACCATGGTTACCATCCCAACCCTATGGTGGATGGTACCATCCCAAATATCATGGACACCATCCAAAGGACTGATTGGTTGGTGACCATCCCATTACATGGATACCATCCAAAGTACTAGTTGGATGGTACCATCCATGTTGAAATAGGATGACGTGGTGAAGTGTCCAGAGACTTTTTGGCGACAACTGACTTGCGTAGAGGCTAAGCGGAGCTATTTTTTTGGGAGAAGGAGGGAGGGCAATTGAACAAATCTTGGCAACAAAACTTGAAGCAAGATGGGGCAAGGCAGATAATCACAACTCAACACAAAGACAACTTGTCTCAACTGTCCCTTTTTTTTATTTTCTCTGTAGTTTGCGGAGCTCTCCTTCATGAAGGATCCTCCATAGTAGTAGTTAGTTGTAGTAGCGGAGCTCTCAAGGAATCTACATAGGAGTAGCGTAAGGTAACGTAGATTCCCCATACACCAAACACCCTCATTCGAACAGTGTTTGAAGAGGTGTGCACCGTAGTAACAATCGTCATCTTCATAAGAAGTCAGGAGCAACCCATCCAACCTGTTTTCCCACCTGAAACAGGGCTATAAGAATCTTCGATGGGCTCTTCGATTGGCTGGTACAATACTCCCTCCGTGAATTGGAGCAGGAAGTTCACGAACTGACAACGTGGAAAGAAGAAAATGAAAACATTCGACACCAAGACCTTTAGTGAACATATATGCAAGTTGGAGATATGACCTGACTTTCAGAGGAGCAATGTCATCTGACTGAACACGCTCACGAATAATAAGAAAGACTCGAGTGCCCTAAAACCCTATAAGAAACAACTACATAGTGCCAACATATTTATATAGTATTCGGCTATCCCCAAATACAATTCAACACCTATAATTTGCAAGAATTATACAGTATTCCTTAACAAATTTATCCTTAATACCCTCCCCACATTAATGGGCAGTGCAAATCATCAATTTTCCGGAAAGATACCAATGTTGACTAGAAGAGATTGTTTTCGTCAACAAATCCGCAATATGATCTTCAGAGGTAATGTAGTAAATCTTAAGATGGTTATCATCAACCAGCTTTTGAATGTAATGAACATGTACTTCTATGTGCTTATTACGATCATTGAAACACAAAATTAATAGCTATCTGAATGACACTAGTATTGTTCTCGGGAATTGGATTTCACTCGCCCTGACTGGTTGCATAGTAATTCGATGAACTAGTCGATACACTTTCCATGTGATTTAATTCATTTATGGCAAAAGAAACACCCACTTACAGTAGTTTGGTGTCTGCAGAGAAACTTATATGTCTTGCCCAATACTATCTTTTTCATAAACTCTTTTCATTGTTACGTGCCTCGGTATTGAACTGGTTAAGGATGAAAACTAAAAAAGAGAATTTATCAAGAAACTTTGAAATTTCATAAGACAAATGCCACACTATATAATTAAAGATAAGATTTCAGTGTATCGTACAACGAATAAAGCAACGATGCAAAGCACCACTAAAAAAAGTCAAAACTGAAGATACCCAAAATAGAGAAAACTCATACGCAGGCATGCATCTGACTTGATTTTTTTCTCCTTCTTTTGTCATTCTGCTGAAAGCTTGGTCAACAAGTCTTTTAGCTTCCGACTTCTGTCCTCGTACTCTTGCATGCATGCATTAATCTTGTTGTCATCAAACCATTCCGAAGTTTCTCTCAGCACCCTCTCCACCTCCGCCTTATCGCCATCATAGATATGAAGCCTCTCAGCCACTGTCTTCTTCAAATCGTAAATGTCCCGTTCCAATTGGTTCCTCGCTTCAACACGCGCCTTCTCCTTCTTGTCGTGGTCGGCCATCTCCCTTGCCTCTCGTATCATCCTCTCAATCTCCCTTGAACTCAAATTCCTCTTGTAGTTGTCGATGGTAAGGGACTTAGAATTCCCGGTGGCTTCCTCCTTGGCCGTGACGGTTAGGATTCCATCCGCATCAACCTCGAATGTCACCTCCATACGCACATCTCCCCTGTAGGTAGATCCATATATATTCCTCGGGGTTTAAGTAGACAAATGCATGCAATCTTGCAATGATGACAACAAAGATCCTACGTTACCTTGGAGCCGGTGTAATGCCTGTTAGTATAAATCTCCCGAGCAAAAGACAATCGTTGGTCAGGCTTCTTTCACCTTGGTAAACCTGAAATTATATATATTATTCACATAGATATATAGTTGTGATATGGTATATGATGATCTGAAACAAAAAATCGAATACAAAATAATTAACCGGTTGCTACATATAGCGAGAGTACTGACCCTGAAAACCTGAGAAGTTTGCTGGTCAGAAATCGTTACGTACCCGCCGCGTGACTTCTTTGTAGGAATGGGTGTATTTCTAGGCACCACTACTGACATCAGATCGCCTAGGGTAGCGATCCCCAGACTCAAGGGAGTGACATCGAACAAAATTGCCCCTACGATTCCAATAATATGTGCTTCGTGTCAAATCAAATCAAATCAAATCAAATCAAAATAGTTACGTTATATACTAGCTAGCTTGGAAAAATATGTGAGCGAAACTACCAACTCCAGGTCGGTCGGTAGTGAGATTGGCTCCTAGGATAGCAGCACCATAAGCCACGGCTTCGTCAGGGTTGATCCCTTTACTCGGCTCCTTCCCATCAAACGCCTTCTTCAGCATCTCCCTCACCTTGGGGATTCTTGTGCTTCCTCCAACCAACACTATCTCGTCAATCTGTTCCTTATTCTCCACCTTTGCATCTTTCAGCGTCGAATTCACCACTTCCATCGTCCTCTCGAAAAGATCCGAATTCAACTCCTCGAATTTCGCCCTCGTCAGAGGCTCGGAAAAATCCATCCCTTGTATCAAAGAGTCAACCTCTACTCTAGTCTGCATCTGACTGCTCAATACCCTTTTCGCCCTCTCACATTCCCTCCGCAGCTTCCCGAGTGCTTTCGGCTCTTCACCAACATCCTTGTCGTACCTCTTCTTTATCATATCGACAAAGTAGTCCATCACCCTCTGGTCGAAATCTCCGCCGCCGAGATGCGTGTCTCCGCCGGTGGCCAGTACCTGGAATATGCCGTCCTCGATCTCCAAAACGCTGACGTCGAACGTCCCGCCACCTAAATCGTACACCACTATGTTCCTCTTCGTGTTGGGATCTTGGTTCACACCATAGGCTAGGGCGCCGGCTGTAGGCTCGTTGATTATCCGCAAAACGTTGAGCCCGGCGATAACGCCGGCGTCCTTGGTGGCTCGCCGCTGGGAGTCGTTGAAGTAGGCCGGGACGGTGACCACGGCGTTGGTTACTTGCTTCCCAAGGTACAGTTCCGCGGTCTCCTTCATCCTCCCCAGCACCATGGCGCTGATTTCTTCCGGGGTAAAGGTTTTCATCTCGCCGTTGACTTCAACTTGGACGCAAGGCTTCCCATCTCTTTCCACGACGGGGTAGGGCAAGTACTTTAGATCTCTCTGGACTTCTGGGTCGTCGAATTTCTTCCCGATGAGTCGCTTGACGTCGAAGATTGTCCCGCGCAGGTTGAGAGTGGCCTGGTTCTTGGCGGCTTCGCCGATGAGACGTTCCGAGCCGGCGGCGGCGGGGGAGAAGGCGACGTAGGAAGGGGTGGTCCGGTTGCCTTGGTCGTTGGCTATGATTTCGACGGCGCGACCCTTTCGAGCGACGGCCACGCAGGAGAAGGTGGTGCCTAGGTCGATGCCTATCACTTCGCCGCTGATCTCTGCGTCCTCCGGTGCTTTTCTTTTACCCACCATTACTTTTTTTTCTTTTTTACGATAGTGTGTTGGAAGTTCACATTTGCAGAGAGTTTCGTAGGTATCTATGATATATATAGGAAAATAAGAGAGAAACCCTAATCCGATAGAAATAGGGTATTGGGAATGGGCCGACAGTGTACAGCCCAGCACTCACGGCCCAGCTCGCATCCAGCCGCATCCCAGGCATGTCATGCACGAAGAGGAATCCCAATACAGCAAGGTTGTAATCAAATAACTCGAGTTGTTGGGAGAGATTCAATCGTAGATCATATACCACAACACTAACATAAGGAAAATCTCATTGGAAAATATACAAGGATAGGGCCCAACCCAACTGTCTAATCTTGACGAGTCTCTTATAAAAGACTAGTCACGGGCCCGGCCAGTTGGCCGGATTCACTTTGCGAATCACATAAACAATAGTAGCAAGTAGTGTTCACGTATTTGATAGTATAATAAAAATAAATTATTCAATTGTTCGAAAATATTCAAAATGATTGATAGCATAAGAGAATCTAATATTAATGAAATACTCGAATCATTCAAAAAGGTGATCATAGTGATTTCTGAATTCTAACTGACTCATCAACTAAAATCAGTTATGAAAATGGAAAGACAAATTCCATGAAAGGGAACCGACTCGACATCCAACTTTAAACCAAATATAACGGTCTGGTAAGTTCCTAATCTTCAATGTATTGAGAAACTCCACATAATAATCTTCCTCTATACGATGTTGCTTACCAGAATCAAACGTAATTGAATCTAAACTATGGTAACAAACTTCATCTCCTAAAAACCTTTTCATCACGTAATTATTTATTGTCAATACCATTTTATGATGTGGAGCTAATATAGCATGATGAACCATATAATTTCTTTCAGTGCAATTCAAATGGAGACCACCATACACATGATTCTCAATATCATCAATACCATCTCAATCACGTGGAATGATCAACGAAGCTAGAATTGAGATCATTGACTCCTCAAAAACATTGCAACCCACTCCCTCACCTATTTTCAAAAAATCATTTACTCGATTCTTTGATCCGAATAGTTTTTTTCAGTTTTTCGTGAACAATCTCATATTTTAACAGAGCCTTAAAACTTTCAATGAAAGCCATAAATACGACTTCTTGATAAAAGAAGTGACAATATTTGCTCAGGTTACCGTAGCAATTAATGGTTATTTTTGTCAAAAGTCTCAGTCGAACATTATAGAAATTCCTCCAAAGATCATGTCTTTGCCATTTGGATGTTTCACATGCAAAATATTTCGAGAGTTCTAACCGTGAGGAATTTTACAATACTATATAGCATTGGTGCTATAGGTTTTTGCCTTTATGGTACAAATTGAAATTGTACATTTAATGTTACGGTACAACTTCAGATTGTACCTATACTATTCGTACAAATTCTTTTATGGTACAACTTAAACTTGTATCTTATGTGATGGTACAACTTCAAGTTGTAAAGTTGTACCATAACATAATGATACAAATTCTTTTATGGTACAACCTAAACTTATACATTTAATGTTATGGTACAACTTCAATTTGTACATTAAAGCACCAATGCTATATAGCATAGTAGAAGTGCTCTCTAACCGTTGCTTCAATATTATTTTTATGACCCATGGAAGCATCATCTCGAATAATAAGATAAGCATTCTAAATCAACTCTGCAAACTCGCTTCATTTTTTAATATGACATGTCTTTTTGAGTCACAGTCAATTGGAATATGATATCGAGAATGAGCAACTCCTGCAACCATTAACAAAGCTGCATTATCAAAAGAAGGCAATGCACTAAACTACCTGCCGTTTTAAACAAATATTCTTCAAAAGAAATGTCTTCCATGTACCTCTAAACCATCAACAAAGAAGTAGTTCTCATTTCCTTCCTCCATAGCTTGAGCAATTTCATTGAATGTCGTCCTCCTCACTAAAGTCAATTTTGTTTGAAAAAAGCTAAACACATAAGTTTGATCTCATTGGTAGAACTGCTTATTGAGTAAACTTAACTCCCTTCTACGATTGCTCTATTCTCCTTTGTTTCATAAAGATTGCACATTAGAGACATGATAATGAATAAGAATTGTGACAAACAAATTCTATACTCTGTATCAAGAATCCGAAAAGGATATTTCTTTCAAACAATCACTCGAGTCATGTTCTGCCAGTTACTCGAGAGCATAACATGCTTTCTGGATGGAGTCATGAACAGAGCCGTTAATTGTTCTAATTTCTTCATAAGAACGACAATCACTAACTGAATACAGCAACATGGGAATTAAAATCTTTCTTTGATGTACATTATTATAATCTTCCAATACAAATCTTGTACTTCCTCATATGCCACCTTTTCATCTTTCAAATAAAATATTGAGGCAACACCACATAGGTATATTTTCATGCCTCAAAAGAATGAGCATTAATTTTCATCAATGCCAATAATATTGATGTTTCATTTCTTTCAATAGCATTTTCAACTGTGTTTCGTTCTCCTATGTTACTACTTTATTCTCCCTAATGAAAAGACATGACATGTACATACGTAACTGTCGTAACACAGAAGGTGAATTACAACTAACATCAAACTAAAAAAATCTCCAACATGCCTCACCTAATGTTATGTAATGACAATCTATGAATGGTTTAACCTCATCAAGATAAAATGTTGCTCAAAGATTTTTCTTGAGTTTTTTTTGTTGTTTTCATTACCGACTTGTTTAGAAGTCAAAGTCAACATATTTAGATTCATATATTTCCATTCCAAACTCAAAAAGGTATTTTTTTTTTGAATTTTGTGATAATTTTATTCGCTTGGTCTAGCAAGTTACATGTCTAAAATAAAATTATGTAAATATCTAAACACTTTACCTAAATCACAAATTAAAATAAACCTAAACCTCAACACACACCCCTCAGACTGTACAATTTTAAAAAACAATTTCGTAACTAAACAATAAGAATATAGTAATTATAATAATAATGGTGAATACTGGTGTACGTCAGGCGTATAGTATACGTCAGGTGATCTAGCCGTTAGATGTAGTTAGATGAGCTCCGGCCAATCTCAACGGTCAATTTTTGTTTTTCATTTAATCAAACTTTGGGTTAGGGTTTAGAAAATGGGTGCCTGAGGTTTATCCATTAGAGGTTAGGGTATAGTATCATACCCCAAACTCGATTTAATTCATGGTCTAGATAGAGATATCTCACTAGTAGTACCTGACGTATAGTATACGCCTGACATACGCCAGTCTGACCCCTAATAATAATAATAATAATAATAATAATAATAATAATAATAATAATAATAATAGAGCGGTCCTACTTTACCAATTGCATGATATATTTATCTAATGAACATATACTCTGTGTTCATCATTTTTAGATTGACCTAGTTTACCTCCAATAAAAGTTGATGCAAAGATCCTATAATAATCTCATATATGTTTCAAAAAGTGACACCTCAATAAAATAAAAAATCAAGAGAGAAAAAATAAATTATTATTTTTATTTTCCTATGTGGGTTGCATGTTCAATTTCATTTCATGCAAGCTTGTATTTTTGCAAGTGCCCACTACATTGGTGCAATCCCTTTTGCAATTGCTTTTTTGAGTGCCATGTAGGATTTGCAATTGAGCAAATACCATTGATGTTGATGCTCTTATATCAGTGTAATACATATGAAATATTTAATTTATGGTTTATTTAGTTTAAAACAAAGTTATTACGTCACTATTTATTATCGGTTAAACTATGAATACTATTCAATCAAATTGTCCATTACTGTTGCATAAATCAAGATTGAATAAATTAGTAAAAACAATTTTCTTATTTGGCATGACTTGTAATTTTTTACTTTCCATGGCCCAAGTCCGTGTCAACTGTCAATTAAAATAGTGTTTTTTTTTTTTTTTTATCCAAGGCAAGCCCAAAGGGCATGGGACAAAGACTCGACACAATTACACACTAGCTCAAAAATTGCACGATAGTCCGTATGCAACCGGACTACGATGAAAGAGCCTGATAAGCCACTACATGGGCAGCTCTGAAGAAGCTCCGAGGAGCAAAGACACGACACTGACGGAAGAAAAACAAAAATAAAAAAACATCACCAAGATAGTCCCGCCAGCGAGTGTAGTTTCCTTCGACAGAGTATGCCGGATGACCAGTATCGAGTCGCCCCAAAAAGCCACAACAAATAAAAGAAAATGACATTAGCAATATTGGATAGAGCATGCTTAATTACTCTCATAAATTTTATAAAAGCGAATAAAATCGAACAATCACCTGATAGATAGATGGAACTTATTTCACTTCAATTATTCTCATACCAAATAACCACCTGCAAAATTACCAAAAAAAAAAAAAAGCACAACTATGGTGCTAGAAATCTCTATCATAAGAGATTAAATCTTGCCCTGAAGGCAAAGTCGACCTTATCAAAATACACCAACAATGATAATATTCATCTCTTGTAAGTGCAATACACTCACTATCAATGAAAAGAACATAAATTACAAGGGAAATAAATTAATCCGCTTTAAAGTTGCTAAATAATGATGGTTTAAAATTATAGCTCGATTAGCGCTTGGACCGAGAGCCAGCTAAATGGGTTCCTAAAATAATTATTATAAAAAATAAGGCATATAATTAAGGGATAACCTCTCTAATTTGAATTGACCCGCCCACAAAGGGGGCAATAAAGAGTGCGGTTAATTACTAGCTGATAAAAAGGAAAGACTCAACTATTCAAAAGTTACCGTAAGTTACAGGGAATGGACGTTAGCTGGACAAAAATGAAATTAAGAGAATAATAAAAGCTATTATAACTAGCAATGAGAATCAAAAAGGTAATAATTAAAATAATTCAAAAAGAAATTAAATCAAAAAGTTTCTGTTTTGGAAACTTACGTTACACGTATTTACCTTATACGGGTGAGGTGGCGCAAATTCAGCGCCGTTGGCATTAATGGCCTGTCGGCATTACCGTAGGTCATCGGAGGCAATCCTGATACCTGTGGATGATGGTTGCAATGAGAGGCGACAGCAGCGAGTCCGCCGGTACTGAATCTATAATCGTGTCTGGTGATGAAGAGCACAAAAACGTAGTAGCAGGGTCCACGTTGAGCAGCGACGATCTGAAGATACCACGACCTATCATAATCCAACACCGGGACAGGGAAAACATATATTTTTGGGCAGCTTGAGTTGATCGAAGTCATATCCGCCGACCCTGCATTCACAAAGGGAAAACATATATTTTTGTGATGTATTGATCTGTGTCATTTGGAACCCTTACTTTAAAATAGTGTTTTTACCTAACTATCCTTCCGCCCTTTGCGCAAGAGCCAGGGAAATTGCAATTGAAAGGGTTCCAATGCGGAACCTCCATAAAGGTATGTTTAGACTAGATTAAGCTCTGCCCTTTGTGCTGGCATTATTTTTTTATTGTATATGTCTATAATCTCGCTATTAAAATAATAAATTTTACAAAACAAAATAGATAGTTTTCTTCACTAAAATAAAATAAAACTCCTCAAAAATCGACTTTTCTCCTGAACTGTTTAAAAGTTTTTACAAAAATACCACTCAACTCCAAAAAATTCCAAAAATACTACCCTTTTTCGAAAACCGCCACTCCACCTGGCGGTTTACACGAAAACTGCTGGGTGGGGGCGCGAGATTCGACGAAAACCGCACGGTTACGGGGCGGTTTTGAAAACCGCTGGGTTGGGGGCGGTTTTGGGCCAAACCGCCACCCCACCCAGCGGTTTTGGTCCAATTTTCTTTTCCGATCAACTTCTAACCTCGGCCGAAACTTCAAACGAACGTAACTTTGCACTCGGGTAGCCGATCGCATCAATTTTTTTTAATCTGCATAACTTTTCGAGATCTTGCAAGCCGCAAATAACCGTAGGCGGTTTGGTCCCCCCCTCTGTCCTGAAAAAACAGCGTTTGCTACCCCGAAATAGCTTTTTTCCGATTTCGTCAAACATTGGACGGCCATAACTTTGTGCTCAAAATTCGAACGTCACAAACTTTTTTTTAATTCAGCATAACTTTTTAAGATCTACAATTTTTACTAGGATGGAATTTTCAAAACAGGAACTAGTTTTGGATATACGGGATCTTCGGAATAACTTTACCTTTACTTTTCCCAAATCCATGAACATTCCGAAATTATGGCTATGATAAAAGTTGTAGTAATTGAAAAGTTATGCGGAATCAAATTTTTTTTTATGACATTCGGTTTTAAAACACAAAGTTATGACCGTCCAAAGTTATTGAGGCTTTTTAGCATTCAAGGATTAAAATTTTGTCAATATTTAATTCTTTCAAAAGACAAGTTGTAGTGTGGGGGTCTAAATGTTGTGCTGAATTTATTAACTATTTAATGTATTTGGGTTCGAACCACCACTGATTTATGTGGACAAAAAACTGCAAACCACCGGGTGGGGGTGCGATTTATTTTTGGTTTATACCTAAATTTTGTAGAAAGTTGGCGTGAAGATGGCATAAAAAAATTATAACAACCTTATCTTAAAATAATAAAATTCATTAAAAATAATTTAGAAATAAAATATTATCGTTTGGATAAATATGCAAATTTTATTAAAATAACTAATTGTTAAAATAAAATATTATCGTTTGCCTTCTGAAGGTGAGTTCCATCAAGCAATTGAAGGGTTTGAGACAAATCAAGGCTCGTTCGGGGTTCTGTCGACATTAACTCAGTTTGCAGTGGGCGAGGTCATTGTTTCTCCCCACAAGGACTCAGTTCATTTCCCTGAATTGGGTAGAGATGGTTTGAACAAGAAGAAGGGTAAACCTGGTCGGCCTCCGAAAGGGGCAAAACAACATACCAAATGATCACTTTACTTGTATGGAACATGAGAGGGTTTAACAACCCTGCAAAGCATAGTAGTATATCAGAAGCTGTTAGTAGGTATAAAGTTGATATTGTTGCTGTGTTGGAGACCAGAGTTAATTCCGATAGAGTGCAAAAAATTGTAGATGAGAAGTTTCCTGGCTGGGAACATAAGGAAACATATTCTCCAGTAGGGGTTGGGAGGATTTGGCTGCTTTGGAAGAAGGAGCTCAGGTTCAGTGTGGTGGACAGTGGGTGCAATTTTGTTCATGGTGTTTTACAGGAGGGGGTTCCTACTCAACTAACTTTCCTTTATGGTTCTAATGATGTGGGGGAGAGGAAGCAGACCTACAGAGAAATTGCTGGAAGGGTGAATCTTTCTATTCCCTGGATGGTGGCTGGTGACTTTAATGCCATAGTGGATGGTTCTGAGAGTTCCAATCAAGTGTGTTTGGGGGAGAGTACACAGGATTTCAAAACTTGGATTGAGGATTTAAGGCTGATTGATCATAAGGCCCTGGGACCTTGGTTTACCTGGTCAAATAAACAGGCTGAGTCTCCAATTGCCAAGAGGCTAGATAGGGCTCTTGCTACAGAGGGTTGGATGGAAGCCTATCCAAGAAGTTCAGTAAAGATTCTTATGCCAGGATTGTCAGATCACTGTGGGTTGCTGATTAATTTGGACTCTGGTAAGCAATCCCTGCCCAAGCCATTTAAATATTTTAGTTTCTGGAAATTGCATCCCCAGTATGAAGCATTGGTAAATGAAGGCTGGTTTTGTTCTGCCACTGGAACTGCGATGGCAAGGCTGTATCAAAAGTTGCGTAGTATTAAGTGTGTCCTGAAGAAGCTTAATAGGGAATGCTACTCTGAGATTCATGATAGAGTTAGGCAGGCAAGGGCAGAACTTGAGCAGGCTCAGCAAGAGGTGTTGGAGCGCCCTGCCTCTTCAGCTTTCCAGGCTGAAAAGAGGTGTATGGTCCAGCTTCTTGCTCTTCAAAAAGCAGAAGAAAGTTTCCTAAAGCAGAAGTCAAAACAGCAGTGGATTACAAAGGGGGATACAAATTCAAGATTCTTCCACAGTATAATAAAGACCAGACAGGCTAGGAATACTATCAAGCAGTTAGTCACAGGGGAGGGGGAAATTCTGGAGAACATTGAAGATATTGGGTTGGAAGCAGTGAACTTCTACAAGCAACTCTTGGGGGCAGAGGATACAAATCTGAAAAGGGTCTCAGTTGATACCCTAAGAAGTCTTCTCAAGTTCCATCTGGAGGCTGGTAGTGAGGATTTATGTGCTCAGGTTACAGGGGATGAGATTAAAAAGGTAGTCATGAAGATGAAGAGGGGGAAAGCCCCAGGGCCAGATGGCTTCCCTGCCGAGTTTTTCCAATTGCATTGGGATTTGGTGGGGGAGACTCTCATTTCTGCTGTTCAGGATTTCTTCTGCACTGGTACACTGCGTAAAGAGGTAAACTGCACTATCTTAGCTCTCATCCCTAAGGTCCCTAATGCAAATATCATGAAGAACTTTAGGCCTATATCCTGCTGTAATTTCGTCTACAAATGTATCTCCAAGATTCTGGCTAATAGGATCAGAGTAGTCTTACCCCAGCTTATTAGCCCCAATCAATCTGCCTTCATTCAAGGCAGGCTAATAACAGACAATATAGTATTAGCTCATGAGATGGTGAAATGGTACAATAGAAAACATGTTTCCCCCATATGTGCCCTAAAATTTGATATAATGAAAGCCTTTGATAGTGTTGATTGGGATTTTTTGCTATGTACTTTGACTGCCATGGGTATACCAAGCAAATTTGTGAGTTGGGTGAGGGGTTGCTTGATTTCTACAAGTTTCTCTATCTGTATTAATGGGGGGTTGACTGGCTTATTCCCAGCTAAGAAAGGACTGAGGCAGGGATGCCCACTTTCACCCTATTTGTTCACTGTTAGTATGGAGGTCCTCAGCTGCATGATTGATAGAGCTGCTGTTAGATGCATCTTACCATACCATCCTCAGTGTAAGAAAATCAGCCTAACACATTTGTGTTTTGCTGATGATCTACTGATTTTTACTAAGGGGACTGTGGAAGGAGTGTTTGTGGTTGCTGAAGTGTTAGATAAGTTCTATCTGGTTTCTGGGTTAAGGTGCAATCAGAGCAAGAGTGAGATTTTTAGTGCAGGGGTCTCTGCTACCTTGAGGGAGGATCTGGTTTCATGTTCTGGATTTCAGGCTGGTAGTTTGCCAGTCAGGTACCTAGGATTGCCACTAACAGCAGGGAAATTATCAGCTGCTGACTGTAGGAACCTAGTTGATAGAATTGGGAAGCGTATCATGGGGTGGCAGCCAAAGTTGTTAACATATGCTGGTAAAATTGAGCTGGTAATCTCTGTTCTGGCAAGTATGACACAGTATTGGATGCAGGTAATTCTTCTGCCTAAGAAGGTGATAAAAGAAATTGAGAGGTTATGCTCACAATTTCTCTGGGGTGGTTTTGAGAGGAAGAAAAGAGCAAAAGTCTCATGGAAAACAGTGGCTTTACCTAAAACTGAGGGTGGAATGGGGTTTAAGGATCTATACTCCTGGAATAAGGCCTGCCTCACTAGACACATCTGGGGGATACTTTCAGGTTTGGATACTCTTTGGATTGCCTGGATAAAGGAATACAGACTCAGGAACTTGAGCATTTGGGAGGTGAGTACTGGTGGATCTTGGGTGTGGAACAAAGTACTGAAGCTGAGGAGTGAGATAGAAGGGAAGATGTGCCTAACTAGCAGAGGGGTTGAGTGGGAAGGGGTACTGATGGACAAGTTCAAGATTAGCAGGGTCTGGAATAGTTTCAGACCACGAGGAGGTGTAGTAGGCTGGTCGAAGCTGGTCTGGAAGGGAGGAATTCCCAAAAATTCGACAATTACTTGGTTGATCTTATTGGGCTGTATCCATACAATGGATGTGGTGAAGATCTGGAACCCTACAGTGGATGGTCTGTGTGTTTTTTGTGGGCATGATTTGGAGACTAAGTCTCATCTTTTTTTCCAGTGTTCATATGTGCAGGCTACTTGGAGTACTGTTTTCCCCCCCTCGTGGTGCTTCCCGGTGCCCAGGGATCTGCAGGAGGCAGTGTCTTTGGCAACCCGGCGCTTTAATAAATGCTTGGTGGGCAGGATCCTTTGGTGCCTCGTGCTGAGTGAGATTTGGCGAGAACTGTGTAGAAGAGTTTTTGGTGGGAAGCAACTGCTGGTCGTAGAGCTTGTGAGGAAAATGCAGGATGTCATGGAAGCTAAAGAGTTAGGAGACCCGGGTTTTGCTGATTTAGCCATGTCTAGGCGTTTGTGGTACAGATTATAGTTTAGCTGTTGTGCTAGGTTTCCTTGTGTTTTTGTGGGGTTTTGTTTACTGGTATAGTACCTTGTAGAGTCACTCACTCCTACTGTCACTCTAGAAAATGGCCAAGTGTAACCACTTCCTAAAGCGTAGTATAGCGGGTTTGGGTTTTATTGTCAACCCGGGTCCTAGATGTGATAACTACTCGGTGAATTCTCGTTATCTAGCAGTGAACTTTTAGTGCAAACTCAAGCAAACAAAAACACAAGGCAAGTAAACGGTTGTTGTCAAGTCAAGAGAGGTCACCCGGATATGGTTCCCCCTAGACTGCAGTTAAGTCGGATTGCAATTTACCAAGTTCAGTTTTCATGAAAGTTATACTGCGGAAGGTTCTTAATTAGCCTGAAGTCTCGACTAAAGGTCTCCAGACCCTCTCATTCTGAGTCTCTAGCGGGCGACTAACCTCCACCGGAGTAAACAGATTGAGGCCCTAACGAACCAAACCTCCACTACCGAATGGAATTCGGTACAGAATAGCGAATTGGCTCCTCGACTAAAGTCACCGATTCGCCACCTTCGAGTAAGGATACTCTATCAACCTAGGCAGATATTCTCATTCTAGGTCAAAGCAGAAACAACATGAATTTGATCAGGATTCAAGTCATTCAATCATTCAAACCTCAATCGAATATAATCAATT
The DNA here is from genome assembly GCA_946122785.1 of Linum tenue. NCBI lineage: Eukaryota > Viridiplantae > Streptophyta > Magnoliopsida > Malpighiales > Linaceae > Linum > Linum tenue. The sequence goes on from CAMGYJ010000008.1 coordinate 2,098,485, forward strand.
CACAAACTCTGTACTTGGGTTCATACAATCAGACCTAGCATACAATTCTAGGGTTCCCCATACCCAGATGAATGGGGGAACTACTCCATAGAGAAAGAAGCAAAAGCAGATTCAGACGCGGAAATCATACTGTAAAGACGGATTTCTGCTCCTGGACGGTTAATTGGCACTTCTCCAAGCTCAAGCCGGGCTCCAATGGTGATGAAGATCGAGCTATGGCACTTGGGAACTCTGGTTCGTCGCTTTCTCTCTCTATGAATCGATTTCTCTCTCAAAAACTCGGTACCCTTTGAAAGTTGGCCTTCTTTTCCTTTTATCAGCTGCCAGATCGCGATACCCGGTCGAAATACCCGGTCGAGTATTCTGGGGTTCGACCGGGTATTATCCAAAACGCGCCGTTTCATTTAAGGGAAAATCCCCGGTCACTCTCCATAATCCCCGACCGGGGATTTTAGCCATTTTGCCCGGGCCCCCCTCTGCTTCTCACGAGGCCGAAAACGATAAATACCCGGTCGGGTATTTTGCCACCTGACCGGATATTTTCCTCCTGCAGCCCCCTTAGTCCCAACTCGGCTCCTTTCGACCCAGAAATCGTTTCTCCGCCTCGATTCCAACGCCGGGTCCTGAAATATGACATAAACACACAACCTAGCGTGAAATCGGCTTAAAACACGAGATTCCTCATCACAAACGGCTTCAGAAAAGGGGTGAAAACATGTATAATTATCGGTCTATCAAACTCCCCCACACTTAACCGTTTGCTTGTCCCTAAGCAAACCAAGTCAGACACCAGGTAAGCTCAAAACGTTTCAATCGAGCAGGCTTCAGGGCAAATCGTATCGGCACAAAACACGTGGATCATACTGGCTTTCGATCATCAACACATGGCAACTCGAATGACAACCTAGACAACCACCACAGACGACATTCGAATGCAATAAAGTCGAGCAAAGGAAGAGTTCTCTCCTGTTCACCAACCAACAAAGACTTGACTCAATCACTTGTTCAAAACAGTCACTTCATGCACAAAGCTCAAGATATCAGAATTAAAACCGAGCAATCTAGGTCCTCACCGGGGTAAAGAGAATAGAAAAAAAGAGAAAATGAATCGCTCACTCTCGACCAGTGGGGTCAGGACAAATTGATGCGAAAAATGCGCATGCTTAGTCTCTCAATCCCTAACGTCTCTTCATCATGAATGCAGCCTCTAAATGCTAGAGTTCACAAAAAGGGTGTCACCACTAACTAATCCGGAGGTCTTAGACACAGGTTCAAATGACTGGCTAGGGTCTTGGACATGGGGAGAAGGCCTTTTAGGTGGTGGCAGTTATAGCACAAGGTTCCACATTTCCAAACCCGACAAAACCATAATCAAGCAAACAAGTAACTTCCGTTCTGCTATTCTGCATTAATCAAATTCTTTAGGGCACAAGAGCGAAGGAGGTTATATGAATGTTAGCATTTCCAAGCCAGACTGCTAGGAAACACTACTTAATGGGCATTATTCAGATTTTTGGTGGTGGCTCTCTTTTGCCTTCATTTTTCTTTGTTTTTCTTTATTTTTTTCTTCATTCATCATTTAAGAGAACCACCACCTCTGCACATTTTTCAAATACACGCCCAACTTTTAAGCACTACCTTCAACCCTCACATTACATTTAGCAGAAACAGCAGAAAACATGCAAAAACCACTCTGTGGAACCTTCTACAAGATGCAAAGGGTGATTTTTCGTTTTAGACCGAAAGAAAGGATGACACACGGCTCAAAGGGGCTGACTAGGGGATATGACACATCGGGACAGTCAGTTTGGTCGTGGGCTAATCCTATGCCTCCATCATCTTGGCTAGTGACAACGTGAATGCTACATTTCATGGAAGAGGAATCTATCGCACAAGAAAGAAACGAGCAGGCTCAAATCTCACATGGCTACCTATATGCTCTATCTCACATTCTGATTTCCTGAACTAGATGCATAAATGACTGTCAAAAGCAAGTGATCAAATGCAGGTCGCAGTTGGTAAGCAAACAGTTAAAAATTGACCCCCTACACAACTCTAATGCACATCTCAGTCATCGTAATAGGCTATCTTAGCCACACTCAAGTTGTCATGCATCGAGTCAAAAGCCATTCAATCTACTAATCACATCCACAGTGCCAATACGATCAATCATCAAGCAAACAACAGTGCTTGGAGCCCTCAAATCTTGAGATTTGGACAGTGGACTAGGCTCCAAGCACACAAACAGATCGGGTGCAGTCAAAAGATAAACATCATCCCCCCCACACTTAAGTTCGACATTGCCCTCAATGGAGAAGAGGAAAGGAAAGGGGAACGATGTTACCGGTGTGTACAGACTGCAGGCGACTGGAAATGGACCAGTCGGCATGGAACGGACTGGAGAGAGGACCAGTCGGGAACACAGGCACAGCTAAAGGAAACCAATAGGCTATGGCACTTGGGAACTCTGGTTCGTCGCTTTCTCTCTCTAGGAATCGATTTCTCTCTCAAAAACTCGGAACCCTTTGAAAGTTGGCCTTCTTTTCCTTTTATCAGCTGCCAGATCGCGATACCCGGTGGAAATACCCGGTCGGGTATTCTGGGGTTCGACCGGGTATTATCCAAAACGCGCCGTTTCATTTAAGGGAAAATCCCCGGTCACTCTCCATAATCCCCGACCGGGGATTTTAGCCATTTTGCCCGGGCCCCCCTCTGCTTCTCACGGGGCCGAAAATGATAAATACCCGGTCGGGTATTTTGCCACCTGACTGGGTATTTTCCTCCTGCAGCCCCCTTAGTCCCAACTCGGCTCCTTTCGACCCAGAAATCGTTTCTCCGCCTCGATTCCAACGACGGGTCCTGAAATATGACATAAACACACAACCTAGCGTGAAATCGGCTTAAAACACGAGATTCCTCATCACAAACGGCTTCAGAAAAGGGGTGAAAACATGTATAATTATCGGTCTATCATAGAGCAATGTAAAAGATTGTATTTTTGATGAAATAAGATCCCATCCATTCATCAAAAAAAATTAATAATAATATATAAAACTTATCCTACAATCTGACCCCTAGTTTACCTATTCCTATATGTCATGTAAAAGTGAGTCTCACATTGTCACGAGTCGTGTGGTTAATCCTATCAAACCGTTCAAACTTCACACAAGCCTAACCATAATTTTACCTAAATTTCATACTTCGAATATCAAATATTAGGTCGATATCAACCAATACACCGAATTATTATAGTTCAACCAGGCTCATCACGAATGACAAATGATACAAATCTTAAACTGCACACTCTTAATACAAATCCAACCTAAACTGCTGAGCAGGGACGGAGCCAGGAATTTAGGTAGGGGGCCGATAAAATATTGAAGTCAGAGTTTATTATGTTATTTATCGTTCAACACAAATTACCAAAATATTGACACATATGTTGGGGACCCTTTTGTAATAGTTTATTACCTAGGGTTCCATTCTGTTATTTACCATTATGTTGCTCCACGTAACTTGTTGAGAGGAGCTAGTATATTTGCTGTACACGGCTGTAGCCGAAAACCCTAAGACACAGAGACACACGAGTTTGATTTCTCCGAGAGCTTGCTCTCCGTGGATTAGTCCCGTTCCAGTTGAACGGGGATACCACGTAAATCCTAGTGTTGTGCATTTGTTTTCTTTTCGCTGTTATCGATTTTTACATGGTATCAGAGCTGTGATTAGATTCACGGTTCATCGATCATGAGTTCAGACGACGAGAAGTCGGGAAAGTCTTCTTCAAAGACAATCAATGAATCGGCCGACTTCCAGATGGCGCCGCCGCCATATCTTCAACTATGCCGCTCGGACAGTCCGAACAATCTCTTCGTGGGCGAGCTGCTCACGGACAGCAACTATGGGGAATGGGTCACAGATATGACGGATTCCTTGATTTCCAAAGACAAGCTTTGTTTTGTCGATGGGTCATTGCCAGCTGCGGCAAACCCTAGTGAACGTGAGGCTCATCGACGCTGCAATGCGATGGTAAAAGGATGGTTAAAGACTTCAATGTCGAAGGAAGTGCGGAACAGCGTTCGTTTCGCGTCAACCGCACGAGAAATATGGGTTGATCTCCAGTCGCGTTTCGGACAGGGTAGTGCTTCGCGGCTTTACGAGCTGAAGACCACGATTAGCTGCCTTCAACAAGAGAAGGCTTCGGTCTCTGCCTTTTACACACGCCTGCGCGGGCTTTGGGACGAGATCACGTCTCTTACGCCATCGCTGGAGTGCACTTGCTCGGGCTGCCACTGCGATGTTAAGAAGCGTCAACGTGAAGTTCGAGAGGGGGAGATGCTTTTTGATTTTCTGATGGGTTTAGATGACGTGTTCTCCACCTTCAAATCCCAAATATTGGCGATGAAGCCCGTGCCTAGCTTGGCCGAGGCATATCAGCTTGTAACTAATGATGAGCAACAGAGGCTCATTGCAAGTACTCGCCGCCCGCATCCTGAGGCGGCAGTCTTCCAAGCTCAGGGGGAGAAGAAGGCAGACCGCTGGGTTCCTCCCCATGATCGAGAAAGAGACAAAGACCGAGGGGATATGGATGGGAGGACACGAGATGCTGATGGTAAGCCCCGCTGTACGTACTGTCAACGTACTGGGCATGTTCGAGAGACGTGTTATCGTCTCAATGGTTTTCCTCCCAAGAATAATGATGGGAAGGAGCAGCCTAAGCGCCGAGGTGAACGTGGAGTGCGCTCTTCGTCACATGCAGCCCAGGTAGATGCTGCCAAGAGCCCATTAGCTGGTCTTACAGCGAATCAATTCGCACAGCTCAAAGCACTTCTTGGCGCGGACCTCAAGCAACAGGGATCCATTGAGCCATCGTCGAACATGGCAGGTACGTTTTCAGTTCCTTCGTCAAGTTGGGTAATAGATTCTGGTTGCAATGAACATATTGCTAACCAAAGTTCATTGTTGGATATCGAGCTGGACTCCTCTCCCGCTCTGCAGGTTAAAATTCCCAATGGGACAGGAGTTAAGGTCCATAGTATTGGGACATCAAAGTTATCTAGTGATTTGTCTTTACGTCGCGTTCTTCACGTACCGGATTTTCAGTGCAACTTGCTCTCTGTCAGTAGACTTACCGCTGATCTTCCAGTGGCACTTATATTCTTGAGCGATTTCTGTGTAATTCAGGACTTACCATCCAAGAGGCTGATTGGGATGGGTAAGCATGTCGATGGGCTGTACTATTTGCGGATTCTTGAAGCTGGTCATGCTATGGCGCATTCTGTACGTTGTTCCTTGGATCAGACGGAGCTGTGGCACACACAGCTTGGACATCCGTCTATGGGAAAGATCACTCATCTGGAGAAAGTTCTTGATTGCTCTTTTGTTCAAAATAAAGAACCGTGTCGATCTTGTTTGCGTGCTAAGCAGACTCGCACTACTTTTGAGCTCAGTAGCATAAAAACAACATCATGTTTTGAACTTATTCATGTTGACATTTGGGGTAGCTACAAAACTGCCTCTACCTCTGGAGCACACTATTTTTTGACAATAGTGGATTTTAGTCGTGCCGTTTGGGTATTCTTGCTGCGATACAAGAGTGATGTGGCCCGACATTTGTTATACTTTTGTAACTTGGTACGGAATCAGTTTGGGCAGCAGGTACGAAGGATTCAAGCTGACAATGGTCCGGAGTTCTCTAGTGCTCAACTTACAGCTTACTATGAACAGGAAGGGATCGTTTTGCAGACATCGTGCACGGATACTCCGCAGCAGAATGGTGTCGTGGAGCGAAAGCATCGTCACCTCCTTGACGCTGCCCGCGCACTTCGATTTCATGCAAACTTGCCCATCAAATTTTGGGGTGAGTGCGTTATGACAGCAGCGTATCTCATTAATCACATGCCTTTGGTTCCCATTGTCATCGGTCACCCTTCCAGGTACTCTTTGAGAAGGAGCTTAAGTACGATCATCTTTGGAGCTTCGGCTGCCAGGTTTATGCTCGTGATAATCATCACGGTTTACACAAATTTGGAGCACGAGGGAGGGCTGGCGTGTTCATTGGTTATCCTTCCACTCAACGTGGCTATCGTGTCTATGACCTTGAGACGCGTCACATTTACACGTCTCGTGATGTTCAATTTCTTGAACATGTATACCCATATCGGGATGTTTCGAAAGGTGCTACTCCGACGCCTGAGTCTGTGTCGATTCCTACTCATGGGACTCCTTTCGACTCGGTTGATCACAGGCCATCATTTTATGATGATGATGATGAGCTACGTTCTTCACCCCTTTCTGTTCCTCAACAAGTTTCGGACCCCCCTGCTGCTTCTCTCGAAGCAGAAAGTCCACCAGAAGATCCCACTTCGCCTTGCACACCAGCGGCGATTGGGGACAGCTCTCCAAGCTCATCTACAGTGCCATTTCCTTCAGGAAGCACTTCTTCATCCTTGCCACCTGCCGTGCCTCATACTGGTCCGGTCGAGCCCCGTCCTCCTCGTCGCGGCGACCGACTTCGGTTTCCTTATACGCGCCTGGCTGGATTTGAGGTGGATCTCCCAAGTGCTGCTCATTCAGCCACAGTTCTCTACCCTTTGGATGATTACGTTACCTATCATCGATTATCCCAAGCACATCATGCCTTTGTCGCTGCTGTAAGTGCTGAGGATGAACCATTGTTTTTTCATCAGGCTGTTAGATACAAGCATTGGCGTGACGCCATGCAGCGAGAAATTTCTGCCCTCATTGCTAATGGTACGTGGTCTCTAGTTGATTTACCTCCTGATAAGAAGGTGATCTTGTGCAAATGGGTCTACAAGATAAAGTTCAATCCTGATGGCACTGTTGAATGGTACAAGGCACGCCTTGTTGCGAAGGGGTTCACGCAGGTTGAAGGGATAGACTATCATGACACCTTTGCTCCTGTCGCAAAGCTAGTCACTGTTCATTGTTTACTGGCGGTTGCAGTTGCTCGTGGTTGGCATGTCCACCAGCTTGACGTAAATAATGCTTTTCTCCACGGAGATTTAGACGAGGAAATTTATATGGCTCTCCCGCAAGGCTATGGTTGTCCCGGTGACACGCGGGTGTGCAAGCTCCACAAATCCATCTACGGGCTGCATCAGGCTTCTCGTAGTTGGTATCACAAGTTCACCCAAGCTCTTCTGGCTTTTGACTTTGTTCAAAGTCGTGCGGATCACGCATTGTTTACTTACCAGCATGGTTCTAGCTTTGTTGTTGCACTCATATATGTGGATGATGTAATTCTGGATGGCAACGATATGGACTTCATTGGTCGTGTCAAGACATATCTTCACGATCGGTTTACCATCAAAGATCTTGGCCCTCTCAAGTATTTTCTCGGGATTGAGGTGGCTCGCTCTCCGCAGGGTATGGTTCTTAACCAACGCAAGTACGTTTTGGATATTTTGGCAGATGCAGGCCTTGAGTGTGCCAAACCTGTTCTCACTCCCATCGAGCAACAGCATCACATCGGCCGCACAGATTCTCCCCTGGCTTCTGATCCTAGTGCTTATCGCCGTCTGGTTGGACGGCTTCTCTATCTTACGGTCACTCGACCGGACATCGCTTATGCCGTCAATGTCCTCAGTCAGGCCATGCAGGCTCCTACCAAAGCACACGAGGATGCGGCCGTTCGTGTCCTTCGGTACCTCAAGTCTGCTCCTGGTCGTGGTATTTTCTTTCGGCCTCAGCTCCTCTTACTTTGACTGCTTTCTGTGACGCGGACTGGGGTGGTTGTCCTTTGACACGATGCTCCACGACTGGCTATTTTATTACCCTTGGTGGCTCTCCTGTTTCTTGGCGCACGAAGAAACAGACAGTTGTGGCTCGCTCTTCAGCTGAGGCTGAGTATCGCTCCATGGCCATTACAGTTAGTGAAGTCCTCTGGCTACGTTGGCTTCTCCGTGACCTAGGTGTCGTCCTTGCCTCTCCCACTCCACTGCATTGTGATAACCAAGCAGCGCTTCACATTGCTGCTAATCCGGTTTTCCACGAGCGTACTAAACATGTGGAGATGGACTGTTATTTCGTGCGTGAGCGTGTGCAGTCTGGTGATATTGCTCCCGCGAAGATTGCTACTGCAGATCAGCCCGCTGATTTGTTTAAGAAGGGTTTGAGTGTTGCTCAGTTTCATCATCTCTTCGTCAAGCTCGGACTTCTCGACATTCACTCCTTCGCTTGAGGGGGAGTGTTGGGGACCCTTTTGTAATAGTTTATTACCTAGGGTTCCATTCTGTTATATACCATTATGTTGCTCCACGTAACTTGTTGAGAGGAGCTACTATATTTGCTGTACACGGCTGTAGCCAAAAACCCTAAGACACAGAGACACACGAGTTTGATTTCTCCGAGAGCTTTCTCTCCGTGGATTAGTCCCGTTCCAGTTGAACGGGGATACCACGTAAATCCTGGTGTTGTGCGTTTGTTTTCTTTCTGCTGTTATCGATTTTTACAACATAGAAGTCTATTTTTAACTAGTAGAAGAGCTTTGTATAGAAAGGTTAGGTACCAAAGTAAGACAATGGGCAAAAAGTCAAAAACACTACTAAAATGGAAAACTTAGGTACCAAATCGTAAGGTATGCAAAATTTGGGACAAAATGTATACTAAAATGAAAACATTTGGTACCAAATGGCACATGCATAACTTGGGATTAAGAAGCAAAATTTCATGAATTTAAACGATTCATGCAAATTATAGGTATCAAATCATAAGACAATGGGCAAAAAAGTACCAAAATAAAAAAAATTAGGTACTAAATCGTAAAACATGCAAAATTTGAGGTTAGGAAGCAAAATTTTATAAAATTAAAAGCTGCTGCTAGCAACCATCGAACCTAGGACCTCACCTTTAAAATCAAATGTTACACACCACTAAACCACAGATTGTGTTGTGTATTATTAGTGAAAAGTCAGATTTTAATATAGGCTTACACGCTAGCTCCGTCCCTGCTGCTGAGTACTACAAAGATGATTACAATTTACAAAATACCCCTTAACAATCTAGCTAGAGTGACCCTCAATTCAGATGCCACCAAGTAACCCAATTAGAATCCACTGAGGCCAAGTCTAAGTCGAAAGGAACTACTCAGACCTTATCTGGAAAAAATAGTTGTCGATGAGTGAGTCAACGCTCAATAAGTAATAGTTATAACTCACAACATACAATTAAAACGATTTCAAATATTATCTTTAGTAAAACACGACTAAATCCAAACTGTGTTAGGAACTCGAAACCAATCAATGAATAAAATCCAGACTTCCGTATCTTGAAATCAAATAGGTAAAATTCAACAAATCTTTGAAAAGATCTCAAACTCATATTCTCTACAATTTTTCAAAACTCAAATCAGATAATTATCAATAAAACACATTTCAGATACACATCCCAAATCTTTGAAATCGAATATGCAAAATGGATTGATCAATCAATCATTCTTAATCCTTCAGACAATCAAATCAGAAAAACACTTGGTAAGCCCACATATAGAGGTGGCAAATGGATTGGATTGGTGGATTGGTGGATCCATGGATCAAATGGATTGGATCTAATGGATTGGTGGATTCATGGATTGGATCAAGTGGATTGGTGGATTATCCATGAATCCAAATGACATCCTCAACCAAGGACCAATATGTAAAATGTAAAAAGTTTAGGTACTAAAATGTCACAATGAAAAATTTTAGGTACCAAAACGTAATTTTCCAATGATATTTTTCGTATAAAAAATTAAATTTTAGGTACCAAAATGTAAAAAATAAAAATTATAGGTACTAAACAGTAATTTGCCAATGATCCATGGATCCAATCCATTAATCCACCAATCCAATTGGATTTGGATCAAATGGATTGGATTTAAATGGATTGGATTAGATGGATATTTTTAGTGAATTGATGGATTGGATTGAAATTGCCACCTCTACCCACATATAACAGATAGTGGTTACAGACAATCCCCTCTTCCCCTGTGTGTTAGTGCAATGCAATGTATTATGTAGATATGATGTGTATGGTGATTATGCAAATGAAATGTCTCCAAACATACCGTGGGAAACAGATAACAGATACAGATCCAAATACTGATCGTCTCCAGTGGCTAATACCGAGTTTCAAACAATTAATACAAATTGTCCAGATACTAAAATCAAATGGTTAGCACATTTCAAGAATCAATACGGATCAAACAAATTAAAAGCATGAATTCATATAATTTTATAATCAAATCAAATAGGAGACTTTGCAGTTCAAACCACAAAATACGCTTCAAAGGTAAAGCTGCCCTCAAATGCCAAATTGTATACAACAAACAAATAGTCAAATCACAATAATCACTTCAAAAGTTAAATAGTAATACGATTCAAATTAAATCATTTCAAGGTATATACAAAAGAATTGGCCAAATACACTTGTATAGCCAAAACTTTAATGGTTTTGCCAAATATAGCCACTTTTGGCGAAATACCAAAAATAGCCACTTCCGTCCAATTGTTTGACGGTGTTAGTTAACGTGCTGACTAGACTAACTGCAGCAGTTGACGTGACATATTTTATTCAAAAATAATATTAGGTGGAAAATAATTAACATTTATCCTTTTGTTTTAATCAAATTAAACAAAAATAACAAATCTCTTCTCTCCACCACTGCCTGTTCACCTCCTAGAAACTTCCTCTTCTGCAATCACCACCACCGCCTTAATCTCCTTCCAAATGTCGGCGTTTCCTTCCTCGACGCCGAGATAATCCTTCCTCGAGCTTAATCGAGTTACCTGACTCGTCGAGGCGGCTCCTCCTCTCATCTCCGCCACCGCCACCGCCTCATAGAAGCCTGTCCAGCCTCCTCTGTTTCCGCCGCTCGAGCAGCCCTTCTTGCGATGGAGATCCGTGGTGGATATGAGTGGCCGGTGACTTGAGGGAGTTGGAGAGGGATGGAATTGAAAGAAGAAAGAATGATTAGATGGCATTTTGGGTAGGCGGTGAATGTTTCGATTACGAGGGGATCGGTAGAGGTGGAGATTGTGCGACTGAGGGGGCGGAGGAGGCGATTGGTCGAGTGAAATAGAGAAGAAGGATTCAGCCGCCGCCGCCTCTCTTCATCTCTCGATCCCGCCGCCGCCATATTGGAAGCAACCGTCATCAGTCATAGCCGGATCTGAGATGGAGCCCTATTTCCCCAAATTCTAGGGTCGAGGCGAAGCCCAGACTCCCAAAGATGCCCGACCAGTCAACTAGAGCGATTGAAGAGATGGGCTGGAGCGACCACCAGATGGGTGGGTCTGGGGGAATCGGGGGAGAAGTTTGGTGAAGAAGATCGATGATGGGTTGTTTGTGAAGAGGGAGAAGGCAACACATCAAAGTCGCCTCACCAAAGATGGAAGCGACTGACATCTCCCAATTGCACCCACGGCCATCACTAGGTCATATCGGCGGCACCGATTGCGCAGCCGGCAGCAATGACTTCCATCTCTGGTGTTGCTGGGAAACGGCGGGTGAAAAAGAGGGTTGCGGTCGATGTAGATCTAGTGGACGAGGAATAGTTCCTGGCGAAGGTAGCGGCGGGGGAAGCGGTGAGAGACGAATGGATGTCGATGGACTGGGGGAATTGAATCTGATTTTGTGAATTGATGATTTTTGTTTGCAGATTCATGGAGGGTTGCAGTTTCATGATTGGGCGTCATTCATGGTGGGTTTGAATGAAGGAATCAACCAAAAATGAAGGAGTTTTGGTCGACGGCGGGGGAAACAAGGATGGAGGACGGTGAGGGGAAGCGGGGCAATTTTTTGGATTTTTTTATAAATGATATTTTTGTTAATAAATTATTTAAATATTTTAAAATAAAATATGACGTGTCACGTATATGTGGCAAGTATTGGTGAGTTGTCAATGATATGTCAGGTGAGTTGGCGGCCACATCATCTGTCCGTTAAATAGACTAACGGTGTCATTAACGCCGTCAAACTATGTAACGGAAATGGCTATTATTGTCATCGAACTTTCAAATTCCTGGCTATTTCTGGTATTTCTCCAAAAGTGGCTATATTTGTCACAACCGTCAAAGTTTTGGCTATGCAAGTGAATTTGGCCAAAAGAATTCAACTCAAATAATCGATCACCATCAAAACTTCAAATCACAAACCATATATTCAAACACCGAATTTTTGTGTAATAAGTTACAACCATTACTCACCTGAAACCAAGATCGACTTCCAGCTAAGATACTAGACTCGAATTAATTTAGTCGAATGAGTATTGTTAGAATATGACTTGAATTTGATTGGGTTTGTTTTGTGTTTTAGACCTATTCTGTTTGGGTTTGGGATTGAGTTTTGTTTTGACCTTTTCCTTGTATGTTTGGGAAAAGGTATTTGGTTTTCTGTTTGGGATTAGGAGAAGAGTTCTATAAATACTCTTCATCACCCTAGTCTGTAGTAAGGGTCAGTCAGGTTAGTTTGTTTGGTTTGTCCGTTTGGAATTTGGGTTTGTAACATGTACTCTCCTCAAAATTAGTGAAATTTGTTCTCTTCTGTCCGTGGATTAGCTAGAACACATTGTGTTATTGAACCACGTTAAATTTGTGTTTGTTCGTGTTGGTTTGGATTATCGATTGCACGCTTCTGTTCTGACAAGTGGTATCAGAGCCTGGTTGCGGTTTTGGGAATTTGGCGTAGAACTGAAGTTTTGCTTGGAGAGGTAGCCTTCCGTCCTTCAGCTTGGTTCGGTGGAGGAATCGCTTTGGGTTGTCTCCAAATTTGGTTAGCGTTCGAATTTTGGTTTCTCCCAATCTGAATTTGCGGTGCAAATTATTGAGTACTGCCGTGGGATCGCTTCCGGAAAATTGGTAATTAGTGTTTGCCGCGCGCAGAGGAAGGAAGTATCGTCGTGGGCTCGTGGCCAACAATTCCCTTCTCGCTGTTGTTTGTGCTGGGGAATTAGCTCTGCGTCAGCTAATTGGAGCTACTGGGAAGTTTTGATGTTTGGAATAAATAATTCCAAAGTGTGGAGCTGAAGCTGAGTCTTCTTGCGACGGTTGGAGTTAATCTGGGGAGGTTTGGTTAGTGTTTGCGGCTATTTGGTTAATTTTTTCTATAAAAATTAAGGATGGCGGCTATTAGTATGAAGATTGATAAGTTCACTGGGAGAAACAGTTTCAGTTTGTGGCAGATCAAGATGCAAGCACTGTTGAAACAACAGGGTTTGTGGGCTCCGTTATCTGGAAAATTGAAGAAGGAAAGCATAGATGAAGAAGAGTGGATTACTTTGGAGGAGAAAGCTCACTCTACAATCTTGCTTTGTTTGGCTGATGACATCATTACTGAGGTTGCTACTGAGAAGACTGCTGCGGGTTTGTGGTTGAAGCTTGAAAGTCTATACATGACAAAGTCTTTAACTAACAAGTTGCATATGAAGCAACGTTTGTTCAGTTTGCGTATGGAGGAATGTACGCCTCTCAGGAATCATCTAGATCAAATCAATACTATCTTGTTAGATCTACGGAATATTGATGTTAAAGTAGATGATGAGGATGCTGCCTTAATTCTGTTAGTATCTTTGCCACAGTCATATGAGAATTTTGTGGATTCTTTTATTGCTGGGAAAGATAGTTTGTCTTTGGAAGATGTCAGATCTGCTCTACATACTAGAGAGGTTCGACATAAGGCGTCTGGTTCAGGTTCGGAAAATCAGGCATCTGGGTTGGCTGCTACTAGTAGTAGGAGACAACAATCTGGTAATAGGAAGGCGAATACAAATTCGAATTCTGATGGTTTGAAGGATGATATCTGTCATTACTGCAAGGAGAAAGGACATTGGAAATTTGATTGTCCTAAACTGAAGAAATATCAGGAGAAGAAGGAATCATCTGCTGCTGTGGCGGAAGAAACTAACTCTGATTCTGAAGATGGTTTCGCCTTAGCAGTGAATGAACAGGTACATCATCAGGATGTGTGGTACTTGGATACTGCAGCTGATTATCATATGTGTCCAAGCAGGGAGTGTTTTTCAACTTATGAGCAGATAGATGGAGGACATGTTTCTATGACCAATGGTGCTATCTGTAAGATTGTTGGAAGAGGCTCCGTCAGGATGAGGACACATGATGGTTCTGTTCGCACCTTGAACAATGTTAGACATATTCCAGAGATGACTAAGAATCTGATATCTTTGAGTCTACTAGACTGCAAGGGTTTCAGTTTCAAAGGTGAAGGTGGAGTGTTGTCTGTCTACAAAGGTTCTAAGGTGATTCTGAAAGGTGTCAAGGTTGGTGCCTTGTATAATCTACAAGGTTCTGTTTTGACATGTTCTGTTGGTGATAAGTGCACCAAGCTGGTTCTGAATGACAAGTCTCAACATGGGTTGGACTTGCCAAATGGTTTGAGTTGTTGACCGCCCTTAGGGGCATTTGGAGGCAGGGGAGATTCTGGTACAACTGATTTGGAGGAGTTAGTACGTCTGGCAATTCTGATTGCATCTGAGTTTGGCGATTTGCATCGCGTTTGAGTTTGGTGATTTCGATCGCATCTGGATAAATTTGGCGATAATGGATCACGTATGGAATATCTGGTATTTGAGAGAGAATTCAAGTCAAGGTGGAGATTGTTAGAATATGACTTGAATTTGATTGGGTTTGTTTTGTGTTTTAGATCTATTCTGTTTGGGTTTGGGATTGAGTTTTGTTTTGACCTTTTCCTTGTATGTTTGGGAAAAGGTATTTGGTTTTCTGTTTGGGATTAGGAGAAGAGTTCTATAAATACTCTTCATCACCCTAGTCTGTAGTAAGGGTCAGTCAGCTTAGTTTGTTTGGTTTGTCCGTTTGGAATTTGGGTTTGTAACCTGTACTCTCCTCAAAATCAGTGAAATTTGTTCTCTTCTGTCCGTGGATTAGCTAGCACACATTGTGTTAGTGAACCACGTTAAATTTGTGTTCGTTCGTGTTGGTTTGGATTATCGATTGCACGCTTCTGTTCTGACAAGTATGAAGTATGAACGGAAACTGGCACGAATTACAAATAATCAAATATCACTATAATTACATATACTTCTCAATGCTAACTAAATCCTTAATTCTAAAATCATTAGAACAAACATATTTATTTCCCTTCCCAAGACAGCACGTGTCCTCCCACTTCTATTCATCCTTTACAAATCCATCCATTCCATCAAAACTAGCATTAAAATTTAAAAGCTCCACATAGTCATCTCCTAATCATCAAGACTAAGCCACTTGTCCTTAGCTATCCGCCGATTGTAAACTACAAGAAACCACCACCTATAACATCTCGATTTCCATTTCCAGATTCCCTCCCAAAGCAATCCCCACCATCTTCCTTTTTCCCATAAATTGCCACCGTCCCGCCTTATTCCATTTTGACCGTCCCACCTCATTCCATGTCCATTCGATAATCACTCCCCAAAAACGAAACTACTAATCAGAACTTTATATTATAAACCAGTTGGTCCCAATAACTCGAGTTATTAAGAGAATGTTATGCTGAATCTTATACAACTCTTTAACACATTCCATTTTGACTTACCATTCTTACTAAAAATAACTCGAGCTCTTACCATTCTTACTAATCAATAAACTAAACTCGAGTTGTTGGGAGAATGTTATGCTGGATCTTATACCACTCTCTAATACGCCCCTCAAACGAAAGTCAATCTATTGGCTTGAAGTTTGCACAGGCAATCACCATACCTTGTGCTTTAATTAACGGGATGAGTTAGCTTGGTTACTTAATTTTTAGTAATCACGGTGGCTATCTTAATCTACACCATTCATTATTTCTTTTTCACCCTAATTTTAAATTAACGATGAAGATTATATTAGGGTAATTTTGGAATTGAAAAATATACCACACCTGATTACTCTATAAATTATATCCAAACCCTACCCTATTGCAACCCGCCGTCAACCACCAAGCTCCCTCCCCGTAACCTCCCACGACCCTCATCCCTCCCGAGAACCTCCTCCACCGTCGGCCGGCCTCCCCTCCACCGCCGTCCTCCCTTCCCCTCCTCTCTTGTAAAGCGGCGGTGTCCGGCGACGGCGACGAGGGAAAGAAAGGAAAGGTGATAGTAATAGACATGGTAATGTCGGAAGTTGGGGTGAAGACGATTTGTCTCGTGAAATCCAGCTCTGCTTCGATCTGCTGATGGCGACAGTGCTAAATGGCAAGGAACGGAATGAGATGGAGTTCTGTTGGACTATATTTGCTGTTTAATGGCAATTGGAAGGAGGAAGGAGGAATTCCATTGGAATGGTATGTTTTTTTTTTAAATGGTAGTCATTTTTTTTCGTAGTGATTTTTTTTAAATGGTGTCATTTTTTTCCGTAGTGGTAGTGTTATTGTCGTATTGGTATTGTTTTTGTCGCATTGGTATTGATTTTGTCGCATTGGTATTGATTTTGTTACATTGGTATTGATTTTGTCGCATTGGTAGTGATTAAATCTGCAATGGTATTGATGTTTTGTGAAATGGTAGTGTTTTTATTTCTGGAATGGTATTGATGTTTTGTACAATGGTAGTATTTTTTTAATGGATTGGTATTGATTTATTATTTTTTTGCTGCAGTGTATTAGTTTGGATGAACGAAATCAAGGAAAGATTGAGAAAAAAAAGGAAGAGAGATCTGGCTGAAAAATTGTGGAAGTGAGAGAAAGAGAGAGAGAAAAATTGCATTTAATATATTTATGTAATTTTCTAAAATGTAATTTATTAAAAAAGGTCATTAATAAATTTTTTGTTATACCCAGTTTGCCCTTAATAACCAGGGTGATTACTGTAAAATAGTATCCCTTAATTAACTGTTAATATTGGGGGTCGTGGAAATTCGAACACACGATCATTTGGCCAAACCAGTTCTAATATCATGTCATAAACCAGTTCGTCCCAATAACTCGAATTGTTGGAAAAATGTTATGTTAGATCTTATACCACTTTTTAACACTTTAGGACCCAAAATTCTAAATAGAGATGATTAAGGAAAGAAAAGTAAAGGCTATTCGACCAAAAAAAAAAAGTAAAGGCTAGGGACAAACCCAGGATTTGAGTGACCGGCGGAGCTATATCCCGGCCGTCCATCCACCGTCGCGCATCACCATCCGCTGGTAAGTGATGAGATCTATCGGAGACTAAAAAACACAATTCTCTCCTTCCTGAGTTCCTTCCCTCTCTCTTTAATTCGCCGCCATCTTCCTCTTTATCTCTCAAATGGGGAATTAATTAGGAAAATCAAGATATGGAAATGGAAGTAGGTGTGCTTCTTCTGTTTCTGATGGGACAAGGCGGCGACTCCAAAAATAAGAGGAAAGGGGAAATAAGAACATAGTGGGAGAGAAAAAGATCAGTTACTCCCACATATGATTGTAAATGAGCCGAGTCGAGTTTTATCCCATCTTGAGTTTAGTTGGTTTATAAACTAGCTCAAGCTCAAGCTCGTTTATAAACTAGCTCAACTCGCTTATAAATCAACTAAGCTCAAGATGGGATAAAACTCGACTCGGCTCATTTGCAAAGAGTCGAGCTCGAGCTAGCTTGTTTACTAAAATCTTGATTTTTATTTGGCACTTTGTTTTGTAAATGAGTCGTTACTCCCACCTATGATTGCAAATGAGCCGAGTCGAGTTTTATCCCATTTTGAGCTTAGTTGGTTTATAAACTAGCTCAAGCTCAACTCGTTTATAAACCAACTAAGCTCAAGATGGGATAAAACTCGACTCGGCTCATTTGCAACGAGTCGAGCTCGAGCTAGCTTGTTTACTAAAATCTTGATTTTTATTTGGCACTTTGTTTTGTATATCATGGTACATATGTATTATTTTGTTAGCTAATCTCATATTATACTTTGTTGGTATTATATATCATTTAGTTAATAATTTTTAACTACTCCATATCATGTTATTTCATAGTATCGAAGCAATCTATAATACATAATTTCTTTTAAAGTAGAAAATAAGATACATTTGCTCACATACTCAACGTGTTAAACTTTATATATGGTGAGATATATAATTTAACAACCATATGAATTAAAATCATAAGATATAGATTGATTCGTCCATAAGTTGGTAATCGAGTTGGCTCTCTAGCCACATGTTGAGACATATCATGAGCTCTAAACGAGTCATCTCACGAGTTTAGCTCAACAAGCCACCGAGTCGAGCTAGCTCGCGAGCTTAACGAGTTGAACAAAACTTAGCTCATGTTCGGCTCGTTTATTAACGGGTCGAGTTTCAAACGAGTTTTTCTCGAGTCGAACATCGAGCCGCTCGTAAACAGCTCGACTCATTTGTAGCCCTACTCCCAACTACTGTTGGGAGGACGTCCTCCCAACGGAGAATATGATATTTGTGTAATGATAATATAGTTACAAGAATATGATATTTATGTTATGAGAATGTGATATTCTTGAAGGCTTGATTTCATACTACTATCTATTATAAAAATATATTTTTCTTGTAGGACGAATATATATTCCTGTAACTATATTATTATTATACAAATATCAAATTCTCCGTTGGAAGGACGTCCTCCCAATAGTAGGTGGGAGGACCTTATCCGCTCCGGTGGGAGAGGGCGGCAGCTTATTTTTTTCCCCTTCTCTATTTAGGGCTGCAAATGAGCCAAGTCGAGTCGAGTTTTTGCTTAGGTTGAGCTCGGCTCGTTTATAAATTTTTTAGCTCGAGCTCGGGTCGAACTCGAATTTTGATCATCCAGCTCGAGCTCGACTCCATTAAAAATAATCCAGCTCGAGCTCGGTAAATGCTCATTAACACAGCTTGTCAAGCTGAGTACAAGCTCGGCTCAAGATAAGCTCGATTTGAAACCATTCTTGCTGAAAAATGTATACAAATAAGAACATTAGAAACTAAAAATGATAGAGAGAACACTAGAAACTAAAAATAACATCTAACTTCCATACATATGCTTATTAACAAGATAATTTTCACGTTTAGAAGAGTAGTTAATCATTCCACAAGCTTTAAACAAGCCAGCTCGCGAGCTTAGCTCAACAAGCCACCGAGTCAAGCTAGCTCATGAGCTTATCAAGCCGAGCATGGCCTAGATCAAGCTTGGCTCGTTTACTAATGAGCTGGCTCGCGAGCCGGCTTGTTAATTAACGAGTCGAGTGACGAACGAGTTTTTTCCGATTCTAACGCCGAGTTGCTCGCGAGTGGCTTGGCTCATTTGCAGCCCTAACTGCTAACCAAATTCAAGGTATTGGGCTACTAGGTTACTTGTGTAGTGGATTTGGATTGGGCTTCAAAATGAGGTGAATTTCTAATTGGGCTCCATGAATTAAATATGAGGTTTGGGTCGGACTCAAAATGGGACAACTTCTGATAAGTGAGATTGGGAAATCAATATCTTGGTTTTAAAAAATCTCATTTTCAATTTGACTTTAAGTTGACCACTCTTCTAAAAGTGCTGATCATTACACACAAAAGGGATAAGTAACCGATCGTCCAAGACCAAAAGTACGTCAAACAATTGAGTCAAAAGTGAAGTCGATAAAATTTCTAGGAGGACAATCTGGTAAGTTACCCAGCTTTGACTTTGCTGCAATGCATGGACACAGCCGTGGCCTTTTGTAACGATATATATATATATATATATATTTTTTTTTTGGAGATGCTGAAATGACGATCGACAAGTGCACAGGTATAGCTAGCATCCAATAGGTGACACTATATTTGGGATTAAATTTGTGAGATCTTTACAGGCCGCTTTCCCGATCGACTTCAATTTGCTGCAAATGAACTTATACCGCCTGTTTGGATTGACAAAAAAGTAAGGAATTGGAATTCCATTTCCAATTCCATTTCCATATATTATGTTTGGAATAATAAAAAGGTTGAGAATTGAATTCCAATGGGTCTAAAATATAGGAATTACAATTCCTATCAAAAGTGATAGGAATTGAGAGAATGAAGATGGAATTAGTGGGACCCATCAATACTTTTTATTATTTTGTTGACCCACTATCATTTTACTCTCTTTCTCTCTCATTCATATTTCATTTCCCAAAATAAAACAAACATATTACATTATTCATTATGGTTAAAAATGCAATTCATTTCCATAGTTGTAGGAATTATACCAAACACTAGAATTGGAAATGGAATTCTATAAAAATAAAAAATTGAATTCCATTTCCATTTCTTCCGGAATTGTATCCAAACAGGCTGATAGATCTTGCCCAATACTTATGCCCATTATCTTTTTCTTTAACTCCTTCCATCATGAGTTCATGTCGTACCAAGCTAGGTATACAACTGGTTAAGAATGAAAAAAAACTAAAAGAGAATTGATGAAGCGAACTTTGAATTGACAAAAACGCAACACTTAGTAATCAAAGATAAGAGTTTCATCGTACGTACGACGCATAAAGCAACTACGCAAAAACATCAGTCACCAAAATGAAAACCGTCCAAAACAAAAACTCAAACTCAAGATGATCTTCCTTGCTGCACGAGAAATAAATAAAGAAAACTCATACGTCATGCATGCGTCTGACTCGATTTCTAGACTATTCTGGTGAAACCTTCTTCAACAAGCCTTTCAGCTTTCGCCTTCTGTCCTTATAATCTTGCATGCATGCATCCTTGTTGTCATCAAACCATTCTGAAGCCTCACTCAACGCGGTCTCCACTGCACTCCTATCACCATCATACATATGAAGCTTCTCAGCCACTGCCTTGTTCAAATCGTAAATGGCACGTTCCAATTGGTTCCTCGCATCAACACGAGCTCCCTCCTTCTTGTCGTGCTCGCCATCTCCCTTGCCTCTCGTATCATCCTCTCAATCTCCCTTGCATTCAAATTCCTCTTGTAGTTGTCAATTGTAAGGGACTCAGAATTCTGACTTGCTTTCTCCTTGGCTGTGACGCTTAGAATTCCATCCGCATCAACCTCGAACGTCACCTCGACAGAAACGGCTCCTCTGTAGGTGGATTCAGTACTATACATGCATGCAATCTCGTAATTATTATAACACCAAATAGATTACTTACCTTGGAGCCAATGGAATGCCCATGAGTTCAAAACTTCCGAGCTGGAGGCAATCTTTAGTCAGGGTTCTTTCACCTTGCAAAACCTGAAATTATGTGTTAATCGCATAGGTAACGTCGTAACGATATGGTCTAATCAAATACAAAAATATAACCAAAGAACAATTCCACTTACAATATATTTTATACTAGCTTGCTGGTCTTCAACAGTTGTGAACAAGCCTGACTTCTTTGTAGGAATGGGTGTATTTCTGGGAACCACTACTGACATCAAATCACCAAATACATCTACCCCCAAACTCAAGGGAGTAACATCGAGTAGTATTACACCTATAATCCCAGCAGTACGTATTTTTGTATGAAGAAAACAGTGACATACTGAGAGAAATGGAATCAGAAACAACTAGTACTTTGGAGAAACAAAATGCAAGCGAGCAAAATTACCAACTCCAGGTCGGTCGGTAGTGAGATTGGCTCCAAGGATAGCAGCTCCATAAGCCACGGCCTCGTCGGGATTGATCCCTTTGCTCGGCTCTTTCCCGTCGAACTCCTTCTTCAACATCTCCCTCACCATGGGGATTCTGGTGCTCCCCCAAACAAACACGATCTGGTCAATCTTGTCCTTCTTCAACTTTGCATCTTTCAGTGTCGACCTTACCACTTTCATTGTCCTCTCAAACAGATCCAAATTCAAAACCTCAAACTTAGCCCTTGTGAATGGCTCAGAAAAGTCCATTCCATGCAACAGAGAATCAATCTCTACTCTAGTTTCGATCTGAGTGCTCAGAACCCTTTTAGCCCTCTCGCATTCCCTCCGCAGCTTCCCCAGAGCTTTCGGGTCTTCACCAACGTCCTTCTTGTACCTCCTCTTGATTAGCTGAACAAAATGCTCCATCACCCTCTGGTCGAAATCTCCCCCGCCGAGATGCGTGTCACCACCGGTGGCAAGTACCTGAGGTTAAGCAAAAGATAGTTAACCATGTCACCACCATATCAACTCATTTAGGGTTATCATTTTTTTTCTTCACTCTGACGTACCTGGAATATGCCATTGTCGATTTCCAAAACACTAACGTCGAACGTCCCGCCACCTAAATCATACACCAGAATGTTCCTCTTTGTGTTGGGATCTTGGTTGACACCATAGGCTAGGGCGCCGGCAGTAGGCTCGTTGATTATCCGCAAAACATTGAGGCCAGCGATAATGCCGGCGTCTTTGGTGGCCTGCCTCTGGGAGTCGTTGAAGTAAGCCGGGACTGTGACCACGGCGTTGGTTACTTCCTTCCCAAGGTACGACTCCGCAGTCTCCTTCATCTTCCCCAAGACCATGGCGCTTATCTCTTCCGGTGTAAACGTTTTCAGCTCGCCGTTAACTTCAACTTCCACGCAAGGCTTTCCATCTCTTTCAACGACGGGGTAGGGCAGGTATTTTATGTCGTTTTGGACTTCTGGGTCGTCGAATTTTTTGCCGATGAGTCGCTTGACGTCGAAGATGGTGCGGCGGGGGTTGAGGGTGGCCTGATTCTTGGCGGCTTCGCCGATGAGACGCTGGGATCCGGCGGAGCCGGCGGGGGAGAAGGCGACGTAGGAAGGTGTGGTTCGGTTGCCTTGGTCGTTGGCTATGATTTCGACGCCGTGGCCCTTTCTAGCGACGGCGACGCAGGAGAAGGTGGTGCCTAGGTCGATTCCGATCACTTCTCCGCTGATCTCTTTGTCACCCATTTTTGGCTTACCAAAGGGCGGAGAGTGAATTAACTAACTAGGCTTGCAATGCGTTTGAGTTGTATTTAAAGAAATGACTGCCTTTTGCCTTGACTATTGGAGCGCCTTTCCAATTTCCGGCGATAGCTGTGAACTTGTGAATCTGGCTGCATGCATGGATTGAAACATTTAATGTGACTCTTAGTTTCCCACGCTCTCGTTGGAATTAGGAAGTGGGGGAATTACCTAAGTCGACTACAAACAAACACACCCAACGGTTTAGAGATGGGGATTTGACATGCATTTAAGAGTTAAAATTATAGGAATTTCCTAAGGTAACTTTGAATTTTGTTTTACCTGCTATAGCAGGTTTCACAGGTCGCATTACGTAAAATACAATAGGCATTACGTAATGGCTACGTAATGTAGGGTAACCTTACGTAACAATTGTAAAAGGTCATTACGGAAGTCTTACGTAATGGACGGTTGTTTTACTTAATGAATACCAACATTGCATTACGTAAAGTGCAAAGTGATTACGGAAGCCTTACGCAACGCTTCCGATTTGACTATTACGTAAGAAATAATTATGCTCCGTAATCTTTACGTAATGGAGGGTCTTTTTACGTAATGAGTATTAACCTCGCATTAACCGATAAGAAAACCGATAACCGCCTACTAGTGCGACTACATGGTTTTTTACTTTGGCTAAGGGAAAAAGTTGTAAGATTCAAAACCAATCAAAGTTGCAATTCCAAACATCCCAATTCTCACCTATTGCAAACAACCCTCCATCAAGAGTCTCAAATGTTTTCAAGAGTTAGAACTCGAAAGTCACCCCTCTCTAAATCCCCTTTACACTCGATAGAGTGAACCTTAGGTTGATGACTATGGGCTAGATGAAGATCTTGGAGTAAATGATGACTATGGGCTAGATGAATTGGAGCGAGATCCTCGGATCATTTAGGTTGATGATTTGGAGATAATGAACTTGTTATTTGTGTCTTGTTGTGATTGTGACTTGTGGTTGAATTGTGGGCATGTAGACTTTATGTTGTGGAGTTGTGGTTGAATTGTGTGGTTGCTTTAGGCTTTATGTTCAATTGATTTAGATGACTCTATGGTGTGTGATATTATAGAGACTGAAACAAAAGCAGGTCACTAAAAATTGAGGGTGAATCATTAAAAAAGGTGGTTGAAATTCGGTTTTGGGTGGTCGGTTTCTGAACGAAAACCGAGAAAGTGAACCAGAACCTGCGGTTTCGGTTAACCGCAAGGGAAAACTGAAACCGATGTTTGCAGTTTTCGGTTAACCGAAGTCTCTGCCGGTTTCGGTTAGTGATCTTGGGACAATTTTGGTTGCGGTTAACCGATATTTCGGTGCGGTTAAACCGAAACGGCACTGACTAACACCCCTAACGGAAACCATCTGTAATGGAAGGTCGCTTTACGTAATGAGTATTAACCTCGTATTACGTAAAGTCCTAAGTCATTACGAAAACCTTAGGTAATGCTTCTAATTTAACTGTTACGTAAGAAATAACTATATTTCGTAACCTTTACGTAATGTGTATTAATTACAATAACTAAATAATAAAAAAGAAAAACAAGACCCATAAAATAGGAAAAGGAAAGTTATTACTAGGGGTAGCCATTCGTGTTCGGTTTTTTGGGTTTACCCGAAACCGACCCGATTATATACATTTTCGATTTTTCGGGTTCGTTTCAGGTTTCGGGTTTTTCGGTTTCGGGTTCGGTTTTTCTTATCGGTTTTTTGGGTTTCGGCTAAAACCTCCAATGAATAGAACTCAGCCCGTATTCTTAGCGTTCGGGTTTTTGGGTTTCGGTTTTGCTTTAACCGAACTCGGACCGAATAAAGAATTTTCGGGTTTCGGGTAACCGGAACCCGCAAGTTCTTATCAGGTTCGGGTTCGGTTTCAGTGATTCTCGATTTTGGGTTTTCGCGTTTTTTCGGATTTCGGTTCGGGTAACCGAACCCTACCCGAACTGACACCCCTAGTTATGAGTTATGACAGAAAAAAGATTAGAAAAAGGAAACAAATGTTCCCGCTAACAAAAA
The DNA here is from genome assembly GCA_946122785.1 of Linum tenue. NCBI lineage: Eukaryota > Viridiplantae > Streptophyta > Magnoliopsida > Malpighiales > Linaceae > Linum > Linum tenue. The sequence goes on from CAMGYJ010000008.1 coordinate 2,123,293, forward strand.
GAAACCGGCACCGCCCGTTGCCGTTAATTCTTTTTTTTTCCTTTTTAGAAAATTCCTACAATACCTTGAAGTTATGGTAACTTGATATTTTTGACCTGCTATAACAGGTTTCACAAGTCGCATTACGTAAAATACAATAGGCATTACGTAATGGTTACGTAATGTGTGTTTATCTTACGTAATAGTTGAAAAATGTCATTACGAAAACCTTACGTAATAGAGACTCATTTTACGTAATGAATATTAACCTTTCATTACGTAATCTGTTGAATCATTACGGAAGGCTTACGTAACACTTCTAATTTAACTGTTACGTAATAAATAGCTATCGTTACGTAACCTTTACGTAATAGATGCATACTTTACGTAACAGTTGTAAAGTGGCATTACGAAAGCCTTACGTAATGGATGCTCCTTTTACGTAATGATATTAATCAAGTTACGTGATGTGGTAAGTCATTACGGAAGTCTTACGTAACACTTCTAATTTAACTGTTACGTAAGAAATAACCTTTGTAACGTAACCTTTACGTAATGAGCGTGTATTTTATGTAACAGTTGTAAAATGTCATTACAGAAGCCTTATGTAATAGACGATGCATTTACGTAATGAATATTAACCTAGCGTTACGTAAAATGATAAGTCGTTACGGAAACCTTCCGTAACGCTTCTAGTTTAACTGTTACATAAGACTAACAAGCATTACGTAATTGTTACGTAATAAACATTAGTTTTACGTAGCGCGACCTACAAAACCTGCTATAGCAGGTCAAAAACGTCAAGTTATAGTAACTTCAATGCATGGTAGGAGGTCCCTCCTTTTTAATCAACGGTTCAAGTAATTATAATTTATTTTGATGGTTCAGATCTAATCAAGTTACCTAATTTAAAATTATACCCAAGTTACCGTATGAAATCCCTAAAATTATATAAATTTCAAATAAAAAAGTATAAGCAATAAAATTGGAGTTGTTAACGTCGTCCAAAAAATTAACAATTTTACCTTGTTTACACTAGTTTACACTAGTTTACCTTTTTATGTCTCTCATTTTCACCCAATAAACACACCAAATTTGTGTCGAGACTGACCAATCTGGGGTTAGACCGAAGGTTTAATTTGATTGCACTGCGGCTCGAACCAAAAAAGGGCCTTATGTGCAACTGGGCGCAAAAGAAACTTGTTTACGTTAAGGATGGCGACAAATCGGATTGGGTCAGATTTCTCCAGATTCAAATTCAACCTAGCAGTTGCATTCGTCTAGACCAAGGTTGTCAAACCGGTTTATACCGTTGTGTCGGTTTGGCAAGTGGAATGGTACGACCGGTGGTATAACCAGTTTGTGCCGGTTCATACCGGTTTAGAAAAGTGTAAAAACAATTAATATCCAATGTATTTAATCATATATAAAGCATATTTGTGGACAATTAAGTTACAATCCAACAAATATCATCAACTTTTAACTATTAAATTCATAAAATGAATGATAAATTAATTTTTATATTAATTAAATTCATTAAAATGATATTAATTTCCTTAAAATACGTAAGTCAATCATACCGGTCATACCGGTAGTGTCATGCCGGTTTCAGGACTGGCACAGGTTGAACCAAGTTCAACCGGGTGGCATGCCACCGGCATGACAACCATGGTCCAGACAAACTGGTAAAATATCCACTGAATTTTAGAAGATAAAATACAACCTTAATTCAGTGGGTATCCACCGCTTCATGGATATCCATAGGTTCACGAACATACATTAGACTCTCATTTGGTAACACCCAATGTTAAACGAGCAATACTTCAAACAAAGCACAACTTAGTTCGAGATATGAGCACGATTGTCTGAAGGCAGCAACGATGGCGAAGGGGTAGGAACATTAGGCTCTCATTTGGTAACACCCAATGTTAAACACATGTTGTATATACCACTAATCATTGCTCGTTCTCTTAAGTTTCTAACCCTTGGCATTAGCCAGTAAGAGCTATGTCAAACTCAGAGGCAAAGAATCATTAATCCTAACTAGATAGCGTGTCTCAGAAGATTTCTCTTTTGGTTGCTACGTACATGAGTTTTCAGGAAAACTTGTCGAATATATTTTCAGAGGTGACAACTGCAACATAATCCTTCTGGACATTTATTAATTATAACATGTTCACAGTTATTGTTGATGACATGGACTATACATTTGATGACTTGTCTTTGGATTTGTTGGCTTTGTTCATCAATCATGTAATTGTTCCCTTTTTATTAGGAAATGTACACAGTACAACCAGGGCCGGCCCATGATATTCGGAGGCCCTGTTTGAAAATAAAAATGTGGCCCTAAATTTTTTTTCAAGCACCACTAGACAATCAACTAATCCAAATTTCCAAGCAAAATCCCTCAAAAAAACATAAAATTGGTTAGGAACTTATAATGATCACTCAGCCCAAAACAAAATTAGGCAACCCATTCCAATTTAGGCCAGCCCATTCCAATTTCGACCCGGCCTGGCGACCCCATTCCTTCTCTCCATTCGGCATCTCCAATCAGCAACAGAAGCAGAGTAAGAAGAACAGAAGAAGAACAGAGTCTCCAAAATCCAGTAGACAGCACACAAGGAATAAACAAAAGACAAGACATGGGCACAAAATTCTTATCGATTACCGAACTACGACGGACAGACGGAAGTCGCCAAGTCGGAAACAGGGGAAGAAGGCGAACGCCGAGCGAGACTACGGGAGCGCCAGAGCGGTAAAGTCGGAGTAAGAGATTGATCTCGTCGGTGGAATGAAAATGGAAGGAAGAATCTGCCAATTTGGGCGGATGCTTTGCTTCACCTTCTTGGCTGAGTATTTTAGGGGGAAGGATTGGGTTGATTATGAAGAATTAAAGACAAACATTGATTTAGAGACGTTGTTTTCTTTTGGGAAGGTGAGAAATTTGGGGAAGGTGAGCAATTTGGGGAAAGGAAATTTGGGGAAGGGGAGATTACGATTTATGAGATTTGAGAAAGACAAGGGAATAAGGAGGCTGGAGGAGCAGGCTGGGTGAGGGCCTCTGCCGATTCGTTTTCTCAGGTTAAATTTTTTTTTTTAATATATATGTATAGTGTATGGGCCAAGCTGAGGCCCCAAATATTTTGAGGCCCTGTGCTATGGGTCAGACCAGCACAGGGTCTGGGCCGGGTCTGAGTACAACCAATGAGTTAATTGCATGGTTGGTCACTGAGATAACAAAAAACGTTCATGTTTGGTCACTGAAAATATTTAAATCCAATCTTGGTCACTTAAATTAGTTAAATGGTTCAAGTTTGGTCACTCTCCGTCCAACTCCGTTAAATATGTCTGATATGGCAGTCAACCCTCAAAGTTGACTGTTAACTCGGTGACGTGGCAATTAAAAAATAATAAATAAAATAAATTTTAATATTCTACCATTTCCAACTCATTTTCACAATAAAGTAAAATAATAAAAATATATATTATAATGCGGACAAAAAAAATGGTTCGTCGACTGCGATTTCCTCTACCTGGCCGACATCAAGGAGCTTCGCGATCTGGCCGACGATAAGTACGCCATCATGTGCGTCCACCATGACTACACCCCGAAGGAAACCACAAAGATGGATGGCGCCGTCCAGACAGTTTACCCGAGGAAGAACTGGTCCTCCATGGTTCTCTACAACTGCGGGCACCCGAAGAACAAGGTGTTGACCCCGGAAGTTGTGAATAGCCAGACGGGTGCTTACCTCCACAGGTTCCAGTGGCTTGATGATGGAGAAATTGGGGAAGTCCCCTTTGTTTGGAACTTCTTGATAGATGTATAATCTACTTCTACGATAAACTACAGAGAAAACTAATAACTCTAGGGTTTATTCTTCGCATAATCCGCCGAATGACATAACAAGGGTTTATATAGTTGTCTAACCCTAACCGACTAATGGCAATATAGTAAATAACAATAATACGATAAATAGCGTGTATGTATACACGCATAAATCTCTTCCCCTTCAAGCATAACCTTGTCCCCAAGGTTATTCTCTGACATCATCCGGAAAATCACCGACCATCAAAAACAACTCCTGGCCTGCACAACGATGACCGATCGTGAATCGCTCATCACAGTTGAAGCACAACCCGTCTCTCCGACGCCTTGCTATCTCTGTTGGGGTACGCTTGATAGTTCCGAACGGAACGTTGGGTGGTGCCCGCGCTGGTGCAGCCACGTTCCCGGTCATCGGTGCTTCCAACACAAGACGCATATCTTCCAACTCCTCCTCCCTCCCCTTCGCCAATCGAAACGCCTCTCGTAACGATTGAGGCTGGAACTGGCGAACTCCACTAGCAATTGCTGGTTTTAAGCCTGCCAAATAAGCATTGATCAGAGTACTCACAGGCCAGCCCCTACATCGATACGCCAGCTTCTCGAACTCGAGCCTATGCTCATCAACTGATCCGGTCTGTCTCAGCTTCATATGTTTTTCTTCACTCGCACCTTTGCTAGCAGGTTCGAATCTAGACCAATTCCTTGAAACGCTCCCACGTCACCACTTCCCTGTTAGCCTCCATTGTATACTCCAACCACTGCCACCATTGCCCCGCATCGCCTTCCAAGTAGAATGTTGCCCATAAAACTCTTTGATCTTCTGATATCCCTTGATACTTGAAGAAGCGTTCAGCTCAAGAGATCCAAATTGTTGCATTCTCCTGACCGTTGAATTTTGGGAAGTCCACCTGTGGTGGCTTGACTTTGAAAACTTCCTGAAATCCAACTCCTCCAACTCTTTCGTACGCTCCGAATCCACCTTGAATCGGAGCACCCCAACCTACCCCAAACGGAACTGGTCTGCCCTGTTGCTCAGAATATCCCGGTCCAATCCAAATTTGGTCAGCCCGGTTTGCTGTCCGGGATGGACCGGATGCGGTCCCAACTTCCCCACCTGCCATCCCGCCACTTTGTTGCTGGACAAAAGAATGTCCCAAATTATTCCCATTGACCAAATGATTCAAATAGTTACCATTATTTGCTCCACCCGAAAATGCCGCACTTCCACCATGGAGACTTCCTCCATGTCCATGATTCCCTCCATCAGCAGCGTGGAAATTAAAGGGACCTTCCCCAGTCGATGGCCCATCAACCGCAAAACTGCCATCCACCACATGGCCGCCTCCTGCACGAGTTCCGTATAATAAGGCCCCGGTGAGGCCACCCATATTTGGCCCAAGCCCGTTTAGGCCCATTCCGGTAACACATTGAGTAGGCCCTGCGTTGTAACCCGGCGGTCCGAACCCTAGCGGCGCTGTCCCTCTTCTCCTTCTCGCCTCAGCTTCATCCACTGCCAAGCTTCCCCACGCGGCGCAAGTGGCAGAAATGGTGGAGGTCAGTTGTCCCATCGAACGAGAACTTGCCCCACGGAAGTATCCAGTCGTGCCGAATTGAATCGCCGGCGTTGCACCAGAACCGACTTCCTTCGAAGGGGTCGACGAGTTCTTCTCATTCACGTGAGAGCTTTTTTGGACAACCTCCTCCTCCACTGCCTTCTTCTTCTCACCGCCCGGAATTTGGTCGATTGTTCTCCTCGCTTCAGAAACACCTTCAGGCAGCGTTGGTTTCTCTCTAGCAAGAATGAGTTCCTCAAGCCTTTGGACGGCAGCGGCGACCCCCGTGACCTGCACACGCAACTCTCGGACGTCGGCCACCACTTGCTTTTGGCCTTCATGGAGAACACTCACGTTAGACTTGAGGCCCACCAAGTCCGCTTCATACCCTTGTGCCTTTAGATGTTGTTCTTCTAGTCGGACAGCGGTTTCATGTTGGCGGTCAATGATATCCTGAAGCTGCGGCGAAGTTTCTTCACCGACACCTACTTCTTGCAACACCGACGACGTCAGATTCTTTCGAGGAGGCATGGTAATCGAATTGCGGATCAACCGGCTCTGATACCAATTGATAGATGTATAATCTACTTCTACGATAAACTACAGAGAAAACTAATAACTCTAGGGTTTATTCTTCGCATAATCCGCCGAATGACATAACAAGGGTTTATATAGTTGTCTAACCCTAACCGACTAATGGCAATATAGTAAATAACAATAATACGATAAATAGCGTGTATGTATACACGCATCACTTCTTTTGTTCTGCTTCTCTTGAACCAGAGGTATAAAAGGAAGAACAAGTAGTATACTAATTACCAAGACAGTGACGGATTTGGAGTAGAACCCAGATTCAGAAATGCCCCCAATCGATCTCCAGGGACGGGATTGACGGAGAAAATGTCCAGCGGGCAAGTGAACCGGGTGGGATCCGAGAGGGAGATCCCGAATCGAGGGAAAAACAGGGGAAGAGGAGTCGAATCAGTAACCCGCAATAAATGGATGGAGAAAATGAAGGATTGATTTTGATAAGTTGATTTGATTGGCTGATAGAGTTGAGGTCATTGCGCGGAAGAACTAAAGAGTAAATGCAGACAAAGGAAGATTTTGGAGGAGACGCAAGAATTGTGATTATAATAATTTTTTTTATTTTACTTTATTGTGAAAATGAGTTGGAAATGGTAGAAGATTAAAATTTATTTTATTTATTATTTTTTAATTGCCACGTCACCGAGTTAACGGTCAACTTTGAGGGTTGACTGCCACATCAGACATATTTAACGGAGTTGGACGGAGAGTGACCAAACTTGAACCATTTAACTAATTTGAGTGACCAAGATTGAATTTAACTAATTTCAGTGACCAAACATGAACGTTTTTTGTAATCTCAGTGACCAACCATGCAATTAACCCGATTCTAAAGTCAGGTATTTTCAATTTTCAACAACATCAATGTTTAAAAACAAATATTTTAATTTAATAGACTCGATAGTAGCAATTTACTGAAATTTGTTGGCTTTACTCATCCATAATTATATTGTTTTCTTTTGCCGGAAAAAACACACTATACCAGTTGATCATCCAATATATTCTAACGTAATGATGTTAGAAAAACAAAACATGTACTAGTTTAACCAACTTGATGGTTGTATTGTCTCATAAATGGTTCCAACCTTTCTCCCATTAGTTTCTAGCAACGAAATTAGCTAATAATGGTTTAACCTAGAAATGATGTGCATTAATCACAAACTACGAACAACCATTTGACAGACGTCTCAGTTATCACTGACAGAGAAATTCTGTTATCAGTTCCCGCGTAAAATCAGTTAGCAGCTAGGTAAATGACTTGTCAAACAAACGCGATTATCATTAAATTCAGTTTGGCTTAGTTGCACCGGGCTCTCTTAATCCGCTCATCGCCTTAATTATAATCCATCTTCTTCCTTCCTTTCCTTCAATCATCTCTACCGTCTGCAATTTCAGCTCCCCGGCTATTGCAATCCTTCACCTGGATTTGCATTAGCCGCGGAGTTGTCATCACCAACAAAGGAGCAAAAGCTTCAAATTCGTCAAATCATGGATCGCGAACACAACAATGTCCCGCGCCCAAACAGCCACCATCCCACGACCAGCGGTGACGACAACAGCAATCGTCACCGCCATCGTCATGCCGTCACGAGCAGTGACGTGGAGGGTTCGGTCATCAGCAGCTCCGCCGACTCTTCTTCCCCGCCCCGACCCCCGACCTCCCCGACCGCCGGCTGTGCAGTACCCGGCTACGACCCGAATCGGATCCCGTCCGGCGTCTTCGCGTCCAAGTCGGGGAACGGGATCGAATGGAGCACGGCGTCGAACGAGTCCCTGTTCAGCATCTACATGGGCAACAACAGCTTCTCCAGGGACCAAATTGCAATGATGTATAAATCCGGGGAGCTCCCCATGCTCGATCAAGATTATTACGCCGCCCTTCCCCCAACGCCGGCGGCCAGGACAACGAACAACCAACCACCTTCTTCCCTCTCCGCCGCCACATGGCAGCCTCCCCTGCCTCCTCCTGCCAATCAGCCCATCAACAATATCAATATCATCAACATTCACGTCCCAGCTAATCCTCCGCCGAGTAATAATATCACCATTAACGTCCCTCAGGAGGTACAGCTGCCTAATCCTCCAGCGACCGCAGCCGCCCCAGTTGCGAGCACGCAGTCAGCTGTCAGTTCCCTTAATCGGAATTCCACCTCCAGCAGCAGCAATAATCGGAACTCGACCAGCAGCACCAAATCTTTCCAGTTCCCAATGTGAGTATCTATTGATCAATCAATCAATCAATCAACAATTTCGTGGGGGTTAGTTAAGGGGAAATTAATTAATGTTTGTCGATGGGTTTTCAGATTGCAGAACGAACAAATGGGAAGAAACAGTACAAGGAAAGTGGAAGCAGAGCAGAAGGCTGCAGGGGAGAAGAAGGCAGCGGTGGCAGAGGAGCCAAATGAAGCGGAGACTCGTCAGAACGAAAAACAGGCGGAGGAGCAACAACAACAGCCGGAGCAGCCGGTGAAGACGACGACAGAAGAACCTCAAAGCACGACGTGCTGTAAGGTCACGGCGGCGGCAAAGAGCTGGATGTGTTGCTTGCCCTGTTTCTCCAGGTCCTCTTCATCATGAGTTCATAAACTTCAAATTTTAGAAGCTCATTTCTGACCCTGTTTCGGACATATGTTGTACCAAACAGCCTATATATGTGTTTTTATTTAAAACCTTATTGGTATTTCACTGACAAAAGAATTTGAGTGTAAATCTAATGTATTTATGTACCAAACTGTCTCCAGTTTGTGATTATGTTCAACGACTATCATCATGCATACTACGTAGTACAAGTAATCGATATGCTTTGCTGGAAAGGAAGAAAGAAAACACTAAAGAAAAATCCTCCGAATAATAGCTAGGAAACCATCTCTCAATTAACTGTGCAACCTCTTCTCTATCATGACAACATCCAAAAAATCTACCGAATCGCCGACATCGGAATAAGAACTTCCGATGAGTTGAGTATGTTCCCCATGCCTGCATGGCTACTCCTAAAGCCTACAAAATAGAATTGCCACCCCACTATGGAAACAAACCATGCTGGTATAGTAATCCAGAGGTTATCCATTGCTGGAATACCCAAAACACTTCTACATATATATTTCTAATAAAATGGGGGAAAAACAAGGACGCTTACTTACTCCGACTGGATGAACATTTGATGAACAGTTAAGGCATGCAAACTCCAACACACAGAGAGAAGTCGGGAGTTTTCACGAGGCATTAGCATTATTCGGTAGCCTAGCTGCTCCACCTGAACGGCCGCCTCTACCTCGAACTTGTTGATAACCTTCGCCTCTGCCACCACTTGGATAACCCCTTCCCCTACCAGCGGGATATTCACCTCTGTTGTTGTTGTTGTTGTTGTTGTTGTTAAACTCTGGTCTTCCACCAAAACCCCTACCACCTCCACCGTAGTTCCCTCGTCCCCCTCGGAAGCTGTCATTCCGATACATTCCACCCCTTCCTGTTGGGAACCTGCCTCTTCCATTACCAACTGCAACACCAAGTACATCATTCAACAATTCGGCTTTACAAGTTTATATTACATACGTAACATGATCATTTCATTACCCTGTCTAACTTCAGCATCAATACGAGACTCGAAGAAACCAATTCAAAGTTTCAAAAGATAAAAGAGATAGTTAAACATGGATGCAGAGTCTCAAACTCACCTCGAGTTGAAGTTCTCTTCATCTCAACAATTGATTGACGTCCTCCGACTGGAACAGGAGATGCCTGCAACAACACAGATGACCACAGGAAATATTGAAAAAAATTCTTTCGGACAACAGGACTAAAGATAGTCAAACATTCAAAAGTACTAGCAGCAACAGAACTCCACTTAGCGTCTCAGATTAAGTTCTGGACCAATAAGCAAAGACAGATATGTAAAGTATAAGCAAAAGCAAAAGCAAATCGCAATAAACAGAATCAGCATGGACCACTTCAGCAGTATAGACTTGCAACAGTTAGCATATCTAGGGGAGAAAACATTAGGTCTGTGCCTGGTTCCTAGTTCCATACGTAGCCAGATGGCTGATTCACAAGTAGACAGACTCACTTGGGGATGGTAAATGACAAGCTCGCCATTGAATCTTCACCCATACAATGGTACCTCATTTTGTCATCTCAAATTCTCTTTCACCTCATCACTTTTGCTTCCTAAGTATCTTTCTACCTCTCCCATCCGGTTTTAGTACAATAAGCCAGTCTTGTACTGCTAAAACACATCTACACTACCTTATATGGGAAACAGGGTACCTATAACACGTACCACAGTACATCGGCCCGATGCAAGTTTCCTTAAAACATCTAGAGTACCTAGCTAAGAGGCCAAGGAGGAAAGCAGAGTGCCATATAGCTGGATCTCAGTTCTATTTGAACATCTACGTTTCACATTAGGCTGATGTGATGGAACATATCAAAAGTGACCATATCAAACTAGTTCTTATCTGCGTGACCCAACATGTGCATCATGGAATAGTCAACTAAGTGTGATGAGACATCCAGGTTTTCCCATTTCAGGAAATCGGCAAACTAGCTCAAGAGAATACAGCAAGGACATTATGTAACTGCAAGTGGAAATTAAGATGGATCACAAAGGACATTATGTAACTGCAAGTAGAAATTAAGATGGATCACAAAGGACATTATGTAACTGCAAGTGTCGTTTATATAACTTAGAAACTGAAATAATGCAGAAACTGCCATCATAAGAAACAAAATTGCAACAAAGAGTGATTTTCTGAATAAATGTCGATATTCTGAAAATTATCTTGACATGAGAAGTAGCTAATCCAACTAATCTAACTTGGATTTCAATTTGTTTTGACTAAAAAACAAACGATAACCATGGAAAAAAAAGTAACAAAAAGGTATTACCCAGAACAAACCTGGATTGCATTATTCATGGAGTCCGGAGAAAGGAATTCAACAAAGCCAAAACAATATCCTTGTTGCTGCATGTACCAGAATTATACATAAGATATATCATCATACCTAAGAGAGACAAAGTATAAATAACTTTTGGACTACTGCAAAATGTTTCCAAACCAACCTTATTGTATCTAACTTGGACTCCTCCAGGCTTGATTGGTCCAAATTTCTTGAATTCCACCTCAAGCTGAGAGACAGTCACATTATGAGGCAAATTCCGAATGTAAACGGAGTGGCCCTCAACTGGGAGTAGAAAATAGTTAGATGATATACTTCAAGGAAACAATGGACAGTTTCCAACAACAAAAAAACATGAGTGACACTAATCACCATTTAACTCTTCAATTAATCAGCTTTATTATTCCATGTCCTTAGTTTTGCTTTCAAGAATTTTATATAGACTAAAACTGACATATCACACCATCTCTAGTGAAACTTAACTAGATACAGAATTATTCCATACCAAAACCACATATACATGAACAGTACCGCACCTTCATCTTGATCAAAGCTATCCGTTGGTGCATCATCACTACTTGGCATACGTGATTCAGACTCTGGAGCGGATACCACAGGAACTGGTGGATCCTCAGTTTTCTTAGAGGATGCCTTTGCTGAATTGGTAGGTACATAAACTTTCATTTGGCCAGGACTACCTTTTGGAACTTTAACCTACAACAACGTGGAGTAGATATCAGGACAAATATGGTGAAAAAAATCTCAACTTGAAATCTTTTGAGAAGAAACATACAATTGATGCATAAGATTTCTTAGGAGCATCCTCTTGAGCTGTTGTAGAAGCTGGTTCATCAATCACAGAGGTTTGGTTCCCGTTTGCATGATATTGAGGTTCTACTTGGATTTCTTTTTCCACCATTAACTCATGGTCTGATGGCTCACTTTCATTTTCAGAAGCCTTTGTAACCTCTACCTCAACTGAAGTTGAAGGATCGGGAGCAGAAGGTTCAGGAACATGTGAAGGCTCTGGATGTAAAAGACTACAAAATGTCAGAAGTTCTAGATCTATGAGAAAAGTCTAAGACACATGGAGTTTGAGTTGGGTTCATAAATACAGAGCTGGTCTTACCTGGATCTGGCACTGGGGGAACTGCCAGGGTGTTGTCAATACTATTCGTCGAGAGGTTATCCAGTGGTTCATTGTCCTCAACGAACCGGAAAACATCATTGAGGACAAAATATCCGTTGTCTTGAGGTGCAAGGAAAAATGATTGCGCAAATTTTCTTCTGAAATTGTCCTTGTCTGTTAAACACCCTGTCACCAACACAGTAACTCCATCCTTATAAGATTTCTGGGCATCCGCTGTTCTGATCTCTGCCTTTTGTTCCTTGAAATTCAATGAGAGTATCTTCTCATTAATACCCTGTCACAGAAGGGGGGAGAAGAAGGACAGAAGTTCGACCACAGACCAGGAACCATCGGATTAGTAAATGCACAACATTCGGTTATTAAACACCAACGAATAGTAACAGTGAAAACTTACTTGCATGGTTACCACTGATGTCATTTCACCGTTCCCATCAGGACGGCTTAGCATACTGGAATCGTGGTAAAATCGGTGAACCAACTCAGGTGAGGTATGTAGAATATGGTAATACTGCTCAACAAAGGCATTTCCAACAGTTTGCGCGCTGGGGACACTTGGATTGACTGTTTCCGACGCCATTCTGTTGAAACGAAAGCTCTGTCATTTGTTACATTACCAATTGAAACCAGCCCCAAAGCGCATAGGAAAATGTTAACCAAGAAAAGTAGGCTCTAAGGTTTGACACGTAAAGAACTAGCAAGAACCGCAGATCCAAGGAGGAATACGAGCATGCAGACCTACAACCAGAGAGGGGGGGAAAACCCCAAAATTAATTTAGGTACTTACATTTCATGACAATGTGATTCCAAAATTAAGAATTCCATATTAATCCCTAGCAATTAAATCAAGTAGATCACAAATGAAATCCAATATAGCCCTCGGATCCATACAGCATGAACGACGAACAAATGAAACCCTAAGCGAACCCCCTGAACGAATGCCAAATAACCAGCTCTGATCCCTTCTCTAAATAAAAAGCACCAACGAGTACTCGACAGAGAGACCTAGAAACAGCGGCGTAGCCATCATGCCAGACAGACTCTGCAATCCAGATTCGATACGGTGAAAGAAAGGAGGGGATGCAAATGTACCCGTATGAGGAAACGAATTAAGCTCCGGAAGTAGTAGGGATTTGACGCGTTGAGATGCCGCAGTCCGTTCAAAGTGTCAAGCGAGGAAATGGCGAAAGGAGGGGGAGGAGAAGTCCAGGAGAAGCCGAAGGGAAGGGAAGAGAGACGGAAAGCTACAATCGAACTGTGTGATGTGTGCTCTTTTTTCCCCTGAAGTTGGTTGAGCGAGGTGCAACACTCTGGATTCCGGATCCAGTTCTTTTTCTTCTCTGGTACAATTTGGTCCTCACCGGGTTATGATTGTCATATCTGGCTCAGGGAATGGATTGTAATTGTATCGGGTCGCCAATCAATTCACGTTCCGCTCCCCCGCCCAAAAGGAAAGACATTGTTTGGGAGGTATTTCTACTTTCTAGGGATCCGGTTGGGCGTGGAGGATATGAGTGGATGAGTACGGGAAGGCCCAACCCAAAATCATTTGGGCTTCCTCTATATTCAAAGGCCCAGTGACCCGCAAGGATATAGACGGTATTGGCAAAATCCATTCATTTCAAGGTGTTGGTGACGATGGAAAAATTAATCCCAATTATTATAGGGCTGGATGGATGATAGCAGGGTTTGGCGATTTCTGGTGGGTTAACAGTTAACACTATTTTCAAATAATAAGATAGCGAATAAGTGTTTGGTTAAGTGGTACAAATTAAATATTGGTGTTCGACATATACGGCCTGTTTGGATAGGCAAAAAACTCAAGAATTGAAATTCTATTTTCAATTTTAATTTCATATTTTATGTTTGGAATGATAAGAATGCTGAGAAATGAATTTCATTTAGTCTAAGTTTTGGGAATTACAATTCTTATCAAAAGTAGTAGGAATTGGGTTTGTGAAGATGGAATTAGTGGGTTCCATCATTATTTATTATTATTTTATTAATCAACTATCACTCTACTCTCTTTCTCTATCATTCCTAGTCCATTTCCCAAGATAAAACAAACATATTATATTATTAATTATAGTTAAAAATACAATTTATTTCCAAAGTTGTAGAAAATATACCAAACACAAAAATTGGAAATGGAATTCTATAAAAATAGAAAATGAAAATGGAATTCCATTTCCATTTCTTCAGGAGGAATTGTATCCAAACAGGCCGATAGGTATCATATTGAAATCTTTTAAGTAGCCCATAATTATATACACAAACATATACCATCCTTATATAAAAAAAATGTGGAATAAAAAAGCTTACAACAACCTAATTGAATATCAAATTGTAGTATAACATTCAAGATAATCGATAACTATTAAGTTTAGTTTATTGCATAATATAGCATCATTCTACTCATTTGCAAACGAAAAATAAACATTTTATGGGCAATTTATATGGTATGTCAAGCAAAATTTACAAAATAAATTATTTGATTGAATTCTTCATAATTAATATGTTAAAATAGGAAAAATAAGTATTATTACAGAATGTAAATCAGTGTCATAATATATAGGGTGTTTTTATGGGCCAATAATTCATCGGCCACCCACCTAAATTTTATGTATCACAAAAAAAAAACACACACACACTCACCATATATCCATCAAAACACGTATTTTTCTATTTAACCAAAACACGTATTGGAGAATTATAATTGGGTGACTCCCGTTTAGTGGAAAATCCGTCCATTGGCGAAGCCAAAAATTCGTCGAAATGGAGTCCAAAACAACCCTATATAGAAGTAATCAAATGTGCGCGCATGTCTCGTACTTTATTTCATTAGTCTGAAAATAGAAGCATAATATACTAAATTCATGGAGTGCAGATCGAGAGTCTTCAGACGATACAGTGATTTCAAGGTTCCAACACCAGGTAAAATAACAAGCCTACTGCATCGATATTTATTTCGATCGAGTATACAACTACAACAAAGCTATTTATTTCCAACTCTCCAGAAGTTGGAAATCTCATACCTCATACTACATTCACCAAACAAGACATTTCCTCCAGACCTGCCGGAACAGCCATCTTTCAGGAGCTTGACGGCGTTGGCATAACAGTCGCTGCAATCGGCCGCAGCATCCATGCTACAACAGTAATAGGCGTATACAGGAGGAACGGTATCTGTTTCGACGCAACCCACCCCGTTCCCATTGTTGAAATAGTTACTATCCCCAAGTGAATCGAGCACCTTAGCTTGGAATTCCGCCGCGTTTCCCACGTCGAACTCCTGTTGGCTGCAGAACCCGTTGCTGTCGCTTCCACTGCATAAGCCCAGTTCATCGTTGGAGGTGCACAAAAACGTGTTCACGTAGGAGCTGCTTAGCCCACAACAGTAACACATGATGATGATCAGTACCTGCAAAACTACAACTGCGGCTGATGTTAACGATGACCGAGACATTACAATATCACGACGACAGTACTGTTTATTAATATATTGCGGTGGATGGATTGGATGTGTTTGATGAATGAGCAGATAGAACGAGCCTTCGTGTGCTTTATATATAGACATCACCACTAGGCACTATAAGCTTTTTGCCGGCAGATGCTCAAGTGGAGAATTCTGGTCCGGCCATAGTCTTTCGCGTTCCAGATTCTGGTCCGGCCATATTCTTTCCCGAGTTTCCAGATTCTGTGGCGGCCGGCCTCCGTGCATGCATGAGACAACTAACTATTTTATCACCACTTGTTTCCTTATTAATTGAAAAGTAGGAGACAGAACAATGGCGTCTCTATGGATTTAATATGAAAGTAAAAATATCATCACATAACCACATACATATCCCATAGAAAATTAAATGGTTTTTTTATTATAAAAGTAAAGTATATGTAGAGGTGGTCATCGTTCACATTATGTGATTCGATTTGTAAGGTCAAACATTGGTAAGCATTTATTTGTAATGTTAATATAGTATTTATTCAGATGTAAAAATGATTTCATAATCATTAAAAATGAGTGTATGATATGCACTCAAATTCAGCGTGTATCATATATGCCTAATGTATGTCTTTTAGTGTTCGTGGAAAGGAGAGATGACTGGCATCTCCTCTAATAGGGACGGGAACGACTTTCAGGACTTCTTGTTACCACACACCCGGTTAAGGCTTTCCACCCTCGTGGTGGTTCTGCATCTATGTCTTTTAAAGTAATTGATTGATAAATACGTAAACTGAGAACAATGAGATTAGAGTTCAAATCTATCTTTAACATATTATTCCTTCATAATTAATTTTTTTAATAACTCAAATTACTGAGACCAATTGATTTATGACATGATACTAAAATTGAATTAACCAAGTGGTTATGTGTTTTAATCTCCATAATATTCTCAATATACAGTTGATTAAAGACCAGAATATGTAAGGCATGTGCACTTCACTCCCATGATTTGATTTTCGTTTGAACTCTAATATATTCTCATAGGTCCTCTCCCTTTCTTACATAGAGAGTTTTTGTGAGAGTGTGTCCCTTTTGTGAGGGAAGAAAAAGAGAGGAAGCATATTTTTTTTTCTTGGACATTTAATGGCCTTTATATGGGTTGGAGTTAAGATTTTTTACTTTGATTTGTGCATGTCTTGACTTATAGTTTAGGGGTCGTTTGGAAGTTGTGAATGTTAAATCGTTGCATTGTAATGAATCACCATAATATAAGGGGTCGTTTGGAAGTTGCGAATGTTAAATCGTTGTATTGTAATGAATCACTGCAATATAAATACATGCATTGATACAATAGATGCATTTTGACAATACATTGTTTGGTTGTTGAGATTCTAGTTTATGTATTGATTTGCATAAAGTTACTTTATAGGGAAATGTCACATTTACCCTCACCTTTTAGTATAAAACAAAAAATATTGGGGATATAAATGAAAAGAAAAAGTGGACACAGATCTAAAAAGACGATCACAACAATCTCAACTTTTAATTGAGATTGTATAATGCATCATTTTTTGTGATTGTTGGTGGGGCCTACACAAAACAATACATGCATTGTTTTACAACTTGACACTTCCAAACATTGTATTGTGCTTAATACATGTATTTAACAAACACAACTCTAACAATCACAACTTCCAAACGACCTCTTAGAGGTCGTTTGGAAGTTGTGATTGTTATATTGATACAATGGATGCATTTTAGCAATACATTGTTTGGTTGTTGAGATTCTACTTTATGCATTGATTTACATAAAGTTACTTTTATGAGGAAACGTAATGGACACAAATCTAAACCCAACAATCACAACAATCTTAACTTTTAGTTGAGATTGTATAATGCATCATTTTTTGTGGGACCTACCTAAAACAATGTATACATTGTTTAACACTTTGACACTTCCAAACATTGTATTGTGAACAATACATATATTCAACAAACACAATTCTAATAATCACAACTTTCAAACGACCCCTTAGTCTCTATTTTTTACTGGTTCGTTTGTTTTGTGGATCTGAAAATGAAGATTTTGGTAAATTTTGAGTTTTGAAAAACCATGGATATATGAGGGTTCTGAGTTCATTATGGACTTGAATAACACTATTGCTCATTTAATAGATTTCTTGATGGATTTGGTTAATTAGATTTGTTTATATGAAGTGAAATTGACATTTATTGCCCTCATTAGTAAAGAAAAGAAATAAGAGTGATAAGTTGGTCACAAATGATGAACTTCATAGTCGATGACCAATTCTCACAAAAAAGTTGAGATTTTCAAATTTGTGGATCCCACAAATTGGTTATCCTAAGCAGACAAGAAAATTTAGACAAATGATAAATCCAAATCCATAGCCAAATACCAACCAACCAACAAGTTTGTGTACATGGTTCAAAGATCGTTTGCTTACTTTCCTTTGTGGAGCACATCATTCGCCAGAATCATCGTGGATATATAGCGTTGTTGGCATCTCCAACAACCAATCTTCCAAAAGGAGCCACAATCTAGCACTTGTGGCGGAGCAACAGACAAACAAATGAAGCAAATGCAAGTGTAATTCCACCAAAAGTTACCAATTCCATGTGCAGCCGGCATGTGCACAAATAGGCGAAGAACGAGGAGGAGACGTGATGAATCTCTTCTCTGGATTTCACGGCCATTTACATTGCAATGGACCTTGTTATTTATATATCACGGCCATTTGAGTATGAATCTCAAAGAAAAAATGTCATCCAAATCCTCTGCTCCCACACTGCAAGTTTCAGAACTCTGCAAGGTAGCTCCGGCTACCGACTCGTCGGAATCCGCCACACAATTCACCCTCCCGCTAACCTACCTCGACACCACTTGGTTCAGATTCCCACCAGTCGAGTTGATCTACTTGTACAAACCCACCGCTTCCTCGATCCCCATCCATTCCTTCTACTCCCTACTTCTCTCCAAACTCAAGCGGTCTCTCTCCCTAACACTCGCCCAATTCCTCACCCTCGCCGGCCAACTCCAATGGTCGCCCCCAATCACCCACCCCTGTCGTAATCTACAGTCCAGAAGATGGAGTCTCCATCACGGTGGCCGAATCAACAACCGATTTGGATCGATTGACCGAGCACGCAAATCGTGAAGCCGCCGAATCGCGATTGTATTTGCCTCAATTAAAAGTATCCGAGACGACGGCCTCCATTATATCTCTCCAGATCACTTACTTCCGAAATAGAGGATTTAGCGATAACCCTCGATCACGCGGTTCTCGAAGGGAAGACCATCACCATGTTTCTCAGAGCTTGGGCTTCGATCTACAAGCATGGAGAGAATCATCGGCTCCCAAAGGTGCTCACCTCATCATTCAATCGAACAACGATGGAATATCCAAATGATCTCGCCTTCACCTACTTGAATCGGTGGAATGAAATTATTGCCCGACAGTCGATTATCAGTTACCCTCGTAGGAAGGAGAAGGTGAAGGGAGGAGAAGGGAGGGGGGTTTGGGCTGGTGTGGCGAAAGGAGGGGAGTGTAGGGCGAAAGGGTTTGTGTTCTTGAACATGAAGTTGGTGAAGAGGCAGATAAGGGGTTTTGATGATTGATTAATAAGAAAGGGACATAGGAACTGAGAGAGTCGTCAACCACGGGAGAGAATTCATGCTAATCGTTGACGTCAGCTCGGCGGCAGAGATTGACACGTTCGTCGACCACATCGACGTCGGTGCCACAAGCGGTTGTACCGTCTCCACCTCTAGGTCGACCCGGCATGCCCGTTCACGACCCAGACGATCTAGCAGGACCGCCCCAACTTGGAATCAGGAATGCAAGGTCCCCCTGGAGCTCGGGTTGCTTGACTACGACAGAACGCTAAGCGTGGAGGTGGAGGGGGTAGGGCGGAGGTCGGGTGGCGACCAGACAAAGACGTCGCACGGCGACGCAATCATCGGGAGGACGAAGGTGCAGCTGCCAAAGGAAGGGGGAGGAGAAGAGAGGGAGGTTTGGGCTGGTGAGGGTGGAAAGAGGGGATTGTAGGGCGGAAGGGTTTGTGTTCTTGAACATGAAGTTGGTGAAGAGGCAAAAAGGAGTTTTGATGATTGATTAATAAGAAAGGGACACAGGGAATCGAGGGAGTCGTCAACCACGGGAGGAAATTCATGCTAATTGTCAACGTCAGCTCGGCGATGGAGATCGACACATTCGCCGACCACAGCAACTTCGGCGCTAGTGAGCAGTTGTATCGACTCCACCTGTGGGTCAGCCTGGCGTGCATGTTCTCCTCCCGGACGGTCTAGACTTGGATGACCCCGACTTGTAAGCAGGGATGCAAGGTCCCCGTTGAGCTCGCGTCGCTTGACTTCGACGGAATGCTAAGCGTGAAGGTGGAGCGGGTCAGGCAGAGGCAGGGTGGGACCCATCGGGAAGCACGGTTGCGTGATCGTCGGGACGGCAAAGGTGCGGTTTCCGAAGGTGGGGGAAGAGAAGGGAGGGATTTTTGGGCTGGTGAGGGTGGAAGGAGGGGAGTATAGGGCGGAAGAGTTCGTGTTCTTGAACATGAATTTGGTGAGGAGGCATAAAAAGGGTTTTGATGATTGATTAATCAGAAAGGGACATAAGAGACCGAGAGAGTCATCAACCACAAGAAAGAATTCACGCAATGGCGACGTAAGCACGACGATGAAGAACACTACGTTCGCCGACCACAACATCGTCGGCGTCAACAAATGTTTGTACCGGCTCCACCTATGGGTCGACCCGGTGTGCCCGTTCTCGACCCGGATGGTCTAGACCTGGACCGCCCCGACTTGGAAGCAATTATGCAAGGTCCCTGTGGAGATCGGGTGGCTTGACTACGACGGGGTGCTAAGCATGGAGGTGGAGCAGGTCACGAGGAGGTAGGGTGGCGACCAGACGGGGACGTCGCTTGGCGACGCGATCAACGTGCGGGCGGAGGTGTAGCTGCCGAAGGGGGGGGGAGGAGAAGGGAGAGAGTTTTGGGATGGTGAGGGCGGAAGGAGGGGAGTGTAGGGAGGAAAACTTTGTGTTCTTGAATATGAAGTTGGTGAATAGGCATAAAAGGGGTTTCGATGATTGATTAATAAGAAATGGGCACATTGAACTGAGAGAGTCGTCGACCAAGAGAGGGAATTCACGCTAATCGTCAATGTCAGTTCGGCGGAGGAAATCGACACGTTCGCTTGACCACAACGACATCGGCACCAACGAGCGGTTGTACCGGCTCCACTTGTGGGTCGACCCTTATAACTTTGTTTCTCCTGTCATTACTTGGAAGAAGAAGAAAAAAAAAAGAATTCGCTTAGGGTGTCGAATAGAGTATTCTTTTCAGAGAGGTCGAAATTATTATCAACTATTACATTAGAAATTAATTCAGTTAGTGTGTCAAATAAAGTACCCTTCGGCAGCAGGCCAAAACTATTGTGAGCTATTAGATTGGAATATAATTGGAATAATACAATCAAAATTATGAATCTTTAACGAAATTGTCTTTTATATATGTCATACTTTTCAATATGAAAATTGTGTAATCTTTGAAGCCACTATTTTCAAACAAAAGAAATATAAAAATCAATATTAAAACAGTGGATGACCCATTTCATTTGCAATCACAACAAGAAGTAGAAAGGCAACAACAATAACAACGATTTCGGAGAGAAGAAACAAAATGGAGAGGTGGTTACGACTTACGAGGCCAGAAGCCCGGAACTCGGCCCATACCAGAAATCGTGAGAAGCAAAAAAAAAGCGGGGGATTGGGTTTTATTCCAATGTTTCAATTGCTCCTCTGTGTTTCTTCCCTTTGTAGAAGAACACCAACCAACCAAATCTTCGAATCTGCGATGACCTTCCCAAAGATATATAGCAGATGGATTAGGAATTTTTCACGATGTACGACGTCTAGCAAAGGAAGAACGTTTGGGAATCCTAGCTAAGACTCCAAAATGTTTTGCGGGCGGTGGATAATCTAAACATCGAGATCGATTAAGCAGATGTCAGGGAGGGAATTGATGTTGGAAGAAGGAGAATCTAGATTAATGTGATTCTTTGAACTCGACGCCACAGAGGAAAGTCTAGCGAGTTGGATTACACTGGATTTGGATTGGGATTCAAGGGAGAGAAGGTTGACGACGAGGTCTAAGTCCGCGACGGTGATGATTGTGAGGAGGAGAAGGAGTTTTGGTTGTTCCGAAGAAGAATTTTTTTATATAGTAAATATCCCTTACAATTAATTTAAAAAAGCTCTGTTTTTCTTTTCAACATTAGAGAGCCCACCCGTAGACGACGATTGGACGTTGATTGAGTCTGGCATCTCAATAAAAATAAACTTATGGTAAAACTAATATAACAAAGGTTACATAATTTTCATATCGAAAAATATGGTATGTGAATGGCAAATTCACATACCAAAATCTACATTATTAAACCAAAATTGATGGAAAATCGATTATTTTCTTCTATCAATATCCGTCACATTCTCTACATGGACATCCCCTAGCTAGACCCCGTTTTTCTAATTTGTGAGTCCCATCAACTTCAAGATCGCAACTTCAACATGGACATATGCATACGCGCCCTATCTCCTTTTCCCCATTCTTCACAACCCCGTTGCTGCCATATTCTTCCCTCCAAAGTGCCATATATATCTCCACATACAAACGTACATTCCACAAACCAAGTCGATAACTCAACACACTAAAGATGAAAGATCACGAGATCAAGAGCCTCCACGGCAACAGAAGAGCCCCAAAACGGTCCATCTGCCGCTCCATTTTCACCTCCCCGCTCTTCTACCTCACTCTCGCCCTCCTCGCCTTCTTCGCCGGCTACTACACCGCCACCTCCACCTCCTCCTCCTCCGCCGCCGCCACCACCAACACCATCAACTTCCCCTCACGGCTCGCAGCCACAACCGCCGCCATGACCCTCCCGCCGGAGATCGACAACTTCCGCGTCGCGCCCAACTGCATCGACCCCATCCCCACCGACCTCATCCGCGAAACCCTCCTCACGCGCGTCTACGGCGGCGCGTCCCCCTTCGACAACTTCCCGCCACCCCACGTCGCCAACTCCCTCCGCGACCGCAAACTCAAGGGCTGGGGATCCAAAGGCGCCGTCTTCCGCCACCTCATCGAAGAAGTCCGCCCCAAAATCATCATCGAAGTTGGCACCTTCCTCGGCGCCTCCGCCGTCCACATGGCCACGCTGACACGTCAGCTCGGCCTCGACGACACGCTGATTCTCTGCATTGACGACTTCCGTGGGTGGCCAGGGTTTCGAGAGCAGTTCCAGTTCATCAACCACATCAACGGCGACGTGATGTTGTTGTATCAGTTCATGCAGAACGTGGTGTATAGTAATGTGACCGATTCGGTCCTGCCCCTCCCGTTCTCGACCGGTTCGACCCTTTCGAGGCTGTGCCAGTGGGGGGTGACCGCGGATCTGATCGAGATCGATGCGGGTCACGAGTTTAACTCGGCTTGGTCCGATATTAACCGGGCGTTCCGGCTGTTGCGACCCGGTGGGGTTATGTTTGGGCATGATTATTTTCGGATGGGGGATAACCGTGGGGTGAGGCGGGCGGTTAATTTGTTTGCTCAGATTTATGGGCTGAGGGTCCAGACCGATGGCGAGCATTGGGTGATCCACACCTCCTGATTTTGGTTCTCCCAAGTTTGAAGTCGAATTTTGTTTCTTACTTTTCTACGTATGGATGATTGGTGATATTTGAATGTAGGGTATGATACATAATATCATCCCTACGTATTATTGCTTTTGTTATTTGGGTTCTCGTATTTTTTATACCAAATTGCTTTATTTGCCCAAGTTATTATGTGTATGTGATGAGATTCAAATGATAGAAAAGGTTAATTGTATTTTTCCTCTTTTATCTGAACAAAGAAACTTAACCGTACCCTTCTCGTGTATTCAAACCACACTATCGATCAAACCAACTTTATAGATGGATCGTGATGGTGATGCCTCGGTCAGAGGAGATATCGAGATTCAAGAAATTGTGAATTGTCTTATCAATACACAAATGTATAAGTACTCCCCGGTAATTTCAATTACCCGAAATCAATTTGGGTTTGAGTTTCATAAATATTCAAAAAAAAGAAAAGAATCATGTTCATGGTCAAGATGACACAAACACAATAAAAGGAGTGTAGATAACACTATTAATTTTAACGTGAAAATGCCAAGTTCAAATTCCAATATGAACATATTCCTAAAAAAAAAACATTTTCTTCGGTACAGTTTCATCTGAGCCAACCAAATCCAAAATTTATTTCAGCTACGACACCACTAAATAGATGAAGGTTAGAATAATTTCCCATCATAATAAAAAAAGAAAAACAATAGCGCCCACACAAAAATACTGAATCGCTATTCGTCGCCCTAAAATTCAAATTTTATCGCCCTAAAGTGCACCAAATTGACAATCTTACCCTCTAACCCCAATTTATAACCAAAACCCTAAACAAACAATTATTTACCCTGCCTCCTGCCTAGCTGTCGTGTAACTCAACCCGAACGCTGTTGTCACTGTGAGATTCTTCTCTCCGGCAGCTACCCGCTTCAACCTACCGCCGCTGGTGCTCTGCTTCTACTGCCGGAGTCGGCCATTGGTTGTTGTGTGTTCTTAGGTTAAAATAGGATCTTATATATTAAGGTAGAAGAAAAGCTTGAATCTGGGCAAGGCAAAACGAGCTGATAACCCCAGAAATGACATAAACAGGGTCGTAGGTCCAATATCAATCAGTGCAGATGAGGTTCTAAATCAAATGACATAAATAGAGTTGTCTGAACAACCTTCTAAACTAGCTTGCTTCACTTTTCCTCTACCCTTGCTGGCATTCATCTTGACCTTCCTAGCCGAGTGGCGTGACCGTAGCTAGATCGCAACAATTGTTGTAAGATAAAAGAAGAAATCCAAGAATTAAGCTAAGTTGTATTTTTATTAGGTTAAGTTGGTCTAATCAATCCCTCTGTCCCAACTCGCCGGAGATGGGAGTTTAATCCTTCCGGCCCTTCCAGTGGCAGTTTTGAAAGACAACAATTAAGCTAAGGGTATTTAAGTCATTTTAATAAAGTTAGGGCGACGAATAAGATATTTTAGGGCGACAAATAGCAATGCCCCAAAAATAAGGGCAAAATGCACGGATAGCCACTTAAGCATACTATATGTTGCACGTTCATCAAATAATTTATTTTTATTGCAACTAAACCATGTATATCAAATTTCAGTTGTATCGTCACCATTTTCGTCCCCAATTCAACAGTAGGCACCCAAATGATATTATCCATGCCATGCCACACAGACATTTCACATCAACAGTGTTGCACTGCTGCTGGGTCATATATGTGGGCTACAAATATACTGGGTCTCTTACGAACAAGGCCGGGCTTGGCCACAAGTATTTCTCCTCAATTATATTACAGATGATCATTATTATTTTACATCAATATAAAAATTTATGGTTAGTACAATATATATTTTCTTGAAATCATATTAGAAAAGCATAAACACGATCAATTATAATTGATTCTTGTAAACAAGTACAAATCTTGCCCTATCCAATCTCCATTGCTTTCCCACCAACCAAATTGACTTGGCGAGAGGAAATTGCTGGAATCCAATCATTGTCTTTGTACTAAAATGCGTCACATACTCAACATGGACATCCCCATAACTCGTTTTTCTTATTTCTTCCTCCTATCAACTTTTGGATTGCAATTTCAAAATGGAGACATGCATGCGTACGTACGTAGCACCTCCTTTTTTTTCCCCATTCTTCCTTTTTCCATTGTCGCCGTACTCATTTTACCTATAACAGTTACGCAATCCATGCCACAATTCCTCATTCCACTCCCTAAAGCAAAACCTCCACGCCGGAGTTCCATACACAACACAGAGAAACATGAAAGACGGAAAGGCCCTCCACGGCGGCAACAAACAGCCCGTCAACTCCACAGCAATCTACACACTCCTCATCCTCCTCTCCTTCTACATCGGCTACTTCTACGCCGCCGACGACAACAACAACCGCCCCGACTCCCAACTACCAACAACAACAACAACTGCCACCGCCGCCGCCATGACTCTCCCCGCGGAGCTCGACAACTTCCGAGCCTCGCCCAACTGCGCCGCCAACCCCTTACCCACCCGCCAAATCCGACAAACCCTCATCGACCGCGTCTACGGCGGCACCTCCCCTTTCCACGACTTCCCGCCGCCGCACGTGGCCGGATCCCTCCGCCACAAGAGCCTCAAGGGCTGGGGCTCCACCACGCCCGTGTTCCGCCACCTCATCGAGGAGGTCCGGCCCGAGGTCATCATCGAGGTCGGGACCTTCCTCGGCGCGTCCACCGTCCACATGGCCAAGCTGGCGCGTGAGCTCGGGCTCGACGACACGGTCATCTTGTGCATCGATGACTTCCGGGGCTGGGCCGGGTTCAGGGAGGAGTTCCCCTTTATCAAGCAAGTCAATGGCGATGTGATGCTGTTGTATCAGTTCATGCAGAACGCGGTTTACACCAACGTGACCGGTTCGGTCCTGCCGCTCCCGTTCTCGGCCGGTTCGACCCTGTCCGTGTTGTGCGAGTGGGGGGTGACCGCGGACCTGATCGAGATCGATGCGGGTCATGAGTTTACCTCGATTTGGTCCGATCTGAACCGGGCGTACCGGTTGTTGCGACCCGGTGGGGTCATGTTTGGGCATGACTATTTCATGGTGGGGGATAGGCGGTCGGTCAGACGGGCGGTTCATTTGTTCGCCCAGATGTATGGGCATACGGTCCAGATCGATGGCCAGCATTGGGTGCTGCGGACCTCTTGATTTTGTTTCTTCCAACTCAATACTTTGGTTACTTTTACTTGCCTGAATATTTTGTTCATTCTTTTTCTGCCTATGATGAATGCATGGTGATGAGATCGACTCAAATAATAAAAATGGTATATTGTATCCTTTATAGAAGAAATTTCTTCGTTATGGTTACTTTTCTCGACCCGATCTAACATGATTTCCACTACCAACTCAAGAAATGGAAAACTTACCGAGGAAATCGAGATTTTCTGGTACGAGTAGTTTCATCAGTCAGTACAACACATACCACACAGATTACAACACGAAACGACTCGTCTGAAACTAACCCTACAGATAAGGAACAGAGAGAAAAGGAAACTACAGCTCTGGTTTAGATTACTTCAAACCCATACCAGACACCAAACAACTTACGCTAGAGAACTACTCTGTCAAACACTAACAAGAAAACCAAGAGGACTTCAGTTCTGGGTTCACAACATCAAAAAGAGAACCACAAGAAACAGATCCTGCTCACTGTATGAATATGCCAACTAATCAAACAACAGAGGGCACATTCATGTTTTATTCAAAACCCAGTTTGGTCATTTCGCCTGCTCGCCACCTTCACCAGCAGCCGGGCTACCCTGGCGATCACCACCGGATGTTCCAGCTTCAGGTGGTGCATCTTGTTTATTTGATCCTGCTGCTGAGGGTGCTAAGGGACCACTGCTTCCCAGATTTGCATCGCCAGCTTGCATGGTATGATGCATGCCATTGTTGACTCCCAAGGGCGGCCTTATTCCCATCTGTTGTGCATGAATCGCTTGTTGGTGGTGTAATTGTTGTGGATGATCCTGCATTTGATGTGGGGGGTTGTTATATTGTAATGGCATATTCCTTGGGGGAAAACCCCCTGCCGACTGCTGAGCCATTGCTGCTTGAGCTTGCGCTTGAGCTTGAGCTTGTGCTTGTGCTTGTGCTTGTGCTTGTGCTTGTGCTTGTGCTTGTGCTTGTGCTTGAGCTTGAGGATGCTGCTGCATGTAAAAGCCTCCTTGTTGCATTGCTGGATGTGGAGACATCTGACCCGAGTGGCAAAATGCTTGAGTTAGAGACGTGTCAATAGGAAAAATAGATATGTAGAGGGTCGGAGTTTGTTCAATATACCAACCTGAGGCGGCATGGCAGGTCCCTGTGGCTGGGCATCAGCAATAGCCGCTAGATACATTAGATTCTTCTGCAGTTGTGCTTGGTATCTACATAGTTCAAATCAAGACAAGTAAGAAATCACAGTAAATAGGGAGCACCCAATGCCAATTGAACATACAAAACCAATATCTTAACAATAAATGAAACTTTGGATTCATGAAAATCCAGAGTTCTAATGGCCAATCACCCTATCATATGATGCACAAAACAGTGACGTATCCTGTAAGTTGTCAAAACAAACAGCAACAGTAAAGTACTAGCATCGGACATGTAAGTAAAAGTATCCTTACTAAAAAGTAAAAAGAAACAAAGAAACAACAAACAAGGCTGCATGACTCAAAGACAGACTAATACTTCTGAAATCTTATCCCACCCTAAGAATATGCTTGCTTAAAACAGTGACACACCAACAAACAATCAAGAATGAACAGGGCAATCACATTGGACGAGGAGATGGCAGGAATGTCATGGTGGCAGGAAGCAGTTGTGGTCAGAACAATTATGAAGATGTATGCCACTGCAGATTATGAGTCAATTGCTCTATTCTGGAGTTTGAGATGGAACTCAAAGACATTTCTAGGTTCCAGGTTTCTTGGAGTTCAATTACAATATTAGTGGTTATCTTCAGTTACAGACGGTATACAAGAAGAGTAAAAAAGTCAAGCACACATATGTCAGATGCATTAGCAAATGACTTCTTACTGGGCACATTCAGTCAGCTTGCCGAGGTTTTGATTGTCCAATATTGCTAAGATCAACTTTTTGTTCTCATCAAGAAACTGCATCAAGCATTAAATACAGAATCGAGCGTTAGAAAATCATGCATGCATAAGATTATAGCACAAGCCGTAGATTGTCAAATACAGGGCAAACAAACAAAAAACGACTGGTAACACGTGGAGTCTGCAATCGATTGAAAGATCATAAATAGATGAATTAAACAACTTGCCCTACTTACAATGTTTAGAGCATCAACCTGACAGAAATTCCATGGCAACAAACATTTCAATAGATCCACCAAGACAAGATAACAAGGCGCCATCGTCACGTGTACAAATACCATTTCCTAACATTAACACATCAATAAAGATAGAATACAGCTTAACTTTCCCATACCATGTCAACTCTAACTTAATGCGATGCGTGCGTAAGATGGCCCAAACCTACTAATACACTAATAAGTACTTGCCATATAACTTCAGAAGAATACATTCTAACAAGGCAAACTTGTATGTTGTCTCGGTTTCCTGGTCACAGAAACAGACACGCAACAGCCAACATCGATGACCCAACAAAAAGGTAAAACATAAAAGCCGTAAGAAAAATACCTACAATGGCACTCTTAATCCTCAGAAATTTCCTACATACGCATCATGAAGTGAGCTACATCACCATCTCAGATAATTCCACTAGCAACACTTGACATTGGTAAGTGCCTTGGCAGTGCAATCCCATACCCTCAGACATCATTGAGCAATCAAGTAGATAAAAGTCGATAATCTGAAATGGGCACAGAACTAAGAGCAGAAAACACCAACTTTTCAAGGAACAAGCCCGTTGCTTCCTGATTACGAGCTAATGATTACTACTACTACTACTAGCATCTACAAGCCAGACATCCAATACTTAGACCCAATCATTTCTTCTCAAACGAAAACCGTAAAGCTCTAAACTTTCAGCTGAAAAAAGATAACTCAATCGCAACTACACCCAAGAACAGAGCACATAAATGAACACCATACTACAAAAATATACCTTCTGGATCTGCTCAGTAGTGATGTTGGAAGGCGGAAACGAGGGCATCATGGGCATCATCTGTTGTGGCTGCTGCATCTTTTGTTGCATATGGTCGCTTTGTTCTCCCCGTTTGGCTACCCAAGAACCCTAAAAAGAAAAATCCCTAATTCGAGAAACCCCAGCGCCAAATACCAGGCGGAGAACCGGGCGGCAAACAATCAACGTTGCTCGACGATGATCCGGCTAAACCCACCGACGAGGCCTTCGTTGAAAGCTTGAATGGCGCGTCGTTCCCGTAGAAGACAAAAATGGCAGAGTCGCTACTTCTCCACTACTTCCTCGGCGGTTTCTCGATAAAGAAGGGAAGAGACGCTGTGGAGAAAGGTTGGTTAGGTAGTCTATGTCTTAATTTTTTAGTCTTCTTTGTCTCTTACTGCCGAAAGGCCCGGCCCGTTAGGGCGGGAAATACTTGATATATTATCAAATTAAATTAAACTAATTGTGTTATTAATATTTTTATTATTGTTATTGGGTTGTATTATTAATTTATTATTGTATAAAATAATTTGATTACAAATCAGGTAGAGGTTGTGCTAACGACTAATTTGTTATTTAAACATAATTAATTTGTGTTATTAATCTTTTTATTGTTATTGGTTTGTATTATTAATTTATTATTGTATAAAAATGTTGGATTACAAATAAGGTAGAGGTTGTGCTAACACCTCATTTTTTTAACAAAAATAATCATATTGATTTATAGAAAAGATCAAGGATTACATCCTAGAACCAACTAAGAAACGAAAATCATAAAATCGAAATGAAGCCAGAGGCAAAGAAAGGGTCTTTCTAGCCACTGAATGAGCTGTCCTATTGCTAATCCGACCCGCAAATCGAACATGAACCACTATTCAAAGCCATCATACTCAGAATCTCTTGAACAATTACACCAACACGGTTGTCTTGCGCATCTTCGATATTAATTTTATCAATGAGCACCTTCGCGTCACCCTCAAACCGAACTTGAGCAATGCCGAGATCCTAACACCACCGAATAGCTTCACGGAGGACAATAGTCTCTACCACAAGCGGGTCAACAATATTCTCAAAAACTATGCCTCTTGCTAAGACCACAGACCCTCCATCATCCTTCGAGATCAACCCTCCTGTTGAATGCGAGTCAGCACATACCGCACCATCTCACATGCAGATGATAGAGGGAGAATCTACCTCCCCTAGATTTTGTTGCAAAGGAACCCGATCTTGGAGCAACCTATCCTCTGGTATGGACACCCATTCATGAAGTTGCTGATGGTACTAGCGCATCAGTTGAGGAATCAGGAACTACTTACCTTCGAAGGCAGCCCAATTTCTATATTTCCAAATATGGCACAGAAGCGCCACCAGAGCCATAATCTGATCCGGCTGGGTCATCATAAGAAAACATTTCTCAAGGAAAAACGGAAAACTCTGGTGCAACCCTGCCCCAGATGCTCTAATCCCGAGTGATTCCAGAGGGCTGCAACGATTGGACACTCCCAAAAGAGGTGTTCCATCGTTTCATATTCCGTCCAATACACCATTGAGGCAAAATCTGGACCTGTTTCTCAATCAGAGCTTCAGTAGTAGGCAAGATACGATTGCAAATTTGCCACGTGAACAATTTTAACTTAGGCGGGATCTTAAGCGCCCATATCCGCATCCAACTCGTTCTATCCATCCAGCTTACTGTGGGTCGCCACTCCATTACCTGTATATCCACCAAAACCGCAAGGTGATAAGCGGATTAACAGTGAACACCCCTTCACAAGTATCATGCCAAATCAACTTATCCTCTACTCCTCCACGGGGTAAGGGAATTGCCGTGATACAACGAACTACGTCTGGGGGAAACATATGCAAAAGAGACGGAAGCCTCCAGCTCCCCCTCCCCCTCTGGATCAATAAGCTCGGCCACCTTTGGGTCACTCCCTTCCAGGATGGCAAGAGGATTACAATCCGGAGGGCAATGATGGGTACACGGGACCCAGCTGGAATGTTGCTTAGACGCCTGAAAACCATTTCCAATTTGCCACCTCAATCCTCGTTGAAGAAGGAGGCGGCCATGGAGAATACTCTGTCATCCACAAGATGGGCGAGATCTCACGGTCGTTGTTAGGAAAGTGCCTGTCGGAAAGAATTTCCTTTATAAATCTGGGATAGGAGGGAATCTGGTTCGTGAAGAATCCTCCATCCAATCTTAGTCAGGAGAGCCTGATTAAAATGCTCGAACCGCTGAAATCTCATCCCCCCATCATGTTTACTTGTGCATAAGTTCCACCAGGAAATCCATTGACCCGAGGACAAACACCCTTCAACTCCCCACCAAAATTGGGCCACATGTTTATCTAGAAGGCGACAAAGGGGGAGAGAGAGAGAGAGAGTTTGAAATAGGACATAACATGAAGCGGCAGAGACAAAACAATTGATTTAATCAACGTCTCCTTCGCCGCCCATGAGAGCACCTTCTGTTTCCAATCCTGTAAACGTTCCAACAACTTCTCCTCCAGATAACGACATAGCCATCTTGGACTGAGCAACCAAAGTAGGTAAACCCAAATATTTATCATGCACTCCTACCGCTCCTACACCCAGTCTATGAGCAAGGGATTCTTGATCCACTAGCAAAGTATTCTTACTAAAACACACCGCCGATTTAGTCAGGTTAACTCATTGCCAACTAAGCTCCTCATATTCATTCAAAACCTCCAACATATTATCACATTCCTGCATCAACCATCTGAGGAAAAGGTATGAATCATCCGCAAAGAAGAGATGGGAGGCGCACAGGGCTCGTGGACTAACCCGGACACCTGCTAGCTTCAGCTCCTCGATGGCTTTATGGAAGAGCGTCGCAAACCCCTCAGTGCATATGACAAAGGTGAGGGGAGACAGAGGATCATCGTGTTAGAGTCCCCTCGTCGAATTAAAATATCTAATCGGAATGCCATTCATCATAACAAAAACCAAAGTGAAGCGCAAACATTCCTCAATCCAACGTATCCAGGTCGACTTAAAACCCATTTTTCCTAAAACCGCAAGTAAGAAGGACCATTCGACTATATCGTAGGCCTTTTTCATATCAACCTTCAGAGTCATATGCCCTTCTTACCCTTAGTTTTTATCTTAAGGTAATGCATCAATTCGTGACCAATAAGAACATTATCCACTATCTGTCTTTCATGAATAAACGCATTCTGTCCTGGCGAAATTATCTGGGGGAGAAACAGGGCCAATCGTTCAGACATGATTTTGTCAATGATTGTATAAACGAATTGGCATAAACTTATAGGTCTCAACTGACTCATATTTACCACATTATCCACTTTGGGAATAAGCGTTAGCCAAGTGTGATTGAAGCTTCGTAACATCTGCCCTTTCCTAAAGAAGGAACTTACAGCTTCCACCACAGACTCTCCTACGACATCCCAATATGTACGGAAGAAATTCCCAGTGCTAACACCTAGTTTAGCATAATTAATTTGTGTTATTAATCTTTTTATTGTTATTGGTTTGTATTATTAATTTTTTATTGTATAAAAATGTTTGATTATAAATAAGGTAGAGGACGAGAGGTTTTGCTAGTGCCTAATTTTTCAGTATGATGCTAATTTTAATTTTGATGAATATAAACATTTTTGTTCTGATGTCTTTTTAATTTCAATGGGTTGATCATAATTAATGTAAATTTATAAAAGTAAGGACATGCTTGTCATTATTAAAAATTAAGAGGAGCACAAACATTACTTCCATCTCATCAAAAGTATCATAAAGCATACCACAAAACACATATAAGAAAACACAACAAACCACACAAAAAATACCATAAAACAAAGTAAAAACTTATAAACCATACTAGAACATTACCACACCATCAAATTCACAAAACATACTAGAAACTTCAAAACATACCACAAGTTTCATAAAATATTTCGGAGACTTCATAAATCATACCTATAAGGAAAATGTAAGGCTCTTTCTTCGACGCCAACGAGACTATAGGTTTAGTTTCATACTCATAAACGACGACATATAATTTGTCTTCAAATCACAGCAAGGATATCTCATAAAAAAATCTCATACAAACAAGACATTTTGGTAAATGTCTAATGAAATGCATTATTTTCTAAAAAAAATTATCTCATTTCAGAAAAATTCCATCCATCTTACCCAAAGAGGAGAAGTCTATAAAAAAGCTAGGTAACATAAATGAGAAGGGATGGCTTGCCCAGAGCATAACAAGGTTATTCGTAAAAGATAGAATACGATAAAAATTAGGAACAAATCGATTCGGCTCACCGAAGATCTTAGGAACAATACTCCTTCCAAATCATGCAAAATGTGTAAAGCCTTCAGAATAAACATCACATGCAATCAATCTAATTTACTTTGGCCACTTTGAATTAGGAGAATATCAAACACAATCTTAGGACAAAAAAGACCAAAAAAAAACAAGACAGATGTTCTATTGTCTTAATATCAATAACGGGTAAATTGCAATGTTGGTCACTGGAATTATTAAAAGTTGTCCATTCATTTTTGCTTACGTGGCGGTCAACTTTAAAAGTTGTCCGTTAAATTTGTGACATGGCAATATAATAT
This sequence comes from Linum tenue, assembly GCA_946122785.1. Lineage (NCBI taxonomy): Eukaryota > Viridiplantae > Streptophyta > Magnoliopsida > Malpighiales > Linaceae > Linum > Linum tenue. The sequence continues at coordinate 2,157,171 of CAMGYJ010000008.1, forward strand.
TATAAACTATTGAAAGTAAGAACAAAAAAGGAATCCTCCTCCGGATTCCTCCCTGCCTCTGTCTGTTTTCTCCGTCGCCGCGTTCTCCGACGTTCTTTCTCACTTTCGACTCTCAATCCGGCTTCCCTGGTTTGACGGTAGTATGAGTAGTATCCTTCACTCCAGTATCTCCCTCCTCTTACCTACTTTCCTCTCTCCGCTGGCCATTGCATCAACGATGGATTTGTACTCTGAACAAGCCACCGATTCCCAAGCTCCGATTCCAAACTCGCTACCACACGACTCGTCGAACTGTGATTACATTGTTGTTGATTCTGCCTTTTAAAATTGAAGAAATGATTAAATTCTCCTTCTTTCTATTGACAGCTTCCAATCTTTCATTTCTAGGGTTCTTCTTCCATTCAATTTGGAATAATATGATAATTATTGATCATTGTTTTAGTGCCAAACGTGAACATTTTTAGTAATATCAGTGACCAACCTTGCAATTTACCCTATCAATAACCCTTTCATCAATTTAGTTACAATCGTTGGCTTAGATAACACTTCTTCAGTATCAAAATTACAATAGTAGTTATTATCTGACCATTGTTTTTTTTCAATTGCCCACACAATTGTGTGATTTGATACAAGTAGGGATATATAATTACTTATCATCTCTATTTTTCTACTTTTCTCTATTACCCAACCTTTTGTGAAAATTTATTGATACTAAAATCAAATCGGATCGATTTGTATGATTCGTGAAACTGTTAATTAACTATCATATAGTTGAGTTCGAGCGGAGCTAGTCACCTACCAAAAGCCGACTAACAGGTAGTCGATTAAAACGCTACGTGATTGAACCATACAAACCGAGCAATCATACCAAAACACAAAACCAGCCAAATGGAAAAACTCATGTCAGAACAAATAATAGGGTAATTATTGATTTTTGAACCCAACACCTCTTGAACACCAGATTAACTACTCAACAACAATGCCACTATTGATCTGTGCGACAAAATATAACTTAACATGTTATTTATACGCAATATATTAGGTTATACAAAGTTAAATCCACTAGCCGCTTAAAATTTTACAAATAAATGGTTTCTGTTTCCGAAAAGTCACTTGTATAACCATCGGATAATTGTTATTTTTGTAAAATGACAAGGTGTCTATTTGTCATACAAAATTTTATAATTATTTTATTGGAATATGTTACTATTATTAACATATCATTGTATTATAAATGGTTCTATATATATATATTGGTTATATAAGCGAACCATGAACCACTAAATAAACATTTGGCAAAACATACTTAGTACCAATCTGTATGGTAACATATAGTCATTTTTTGTTAATCAAAGCACTGCCCCCTTAATTAGAAGCCTTGCCCTATGTCAATGAAATACAAACACAATCATCAATTTATGCACTTCCTTCTACCATCTGTGTCTTTAACATCTCAGCTGATGAGGACGTACAACGACCAACCATCTTGGGAGTTGATAAAGGTCGTCCTTAAAATTACTATTGATCGTCCTAAAAAATAACAAAGTTACATTTTTAACCTTTTGGCATTTTTAGCAAACAAACATCACTTTAACTAAAAAAAATGAAAAACACTCAATTTCCCACACTCTCAAATTCATCGTTGACATTCTCGAGTCGTAATCGTTGAGAATACGTCCGAATCATGAGTAGCGACTCCGACGAGGTAAAAATCTGATTTTTTTTTTTCAAAAAAAATTCCAAAACCTCTCAACTGAAGCCAATTTTCGGTTGTACCATGGCTCAACCTAAGGCAATTTTCGGTTGTACCATGGACCAACCGAAAATTGGCTTCGGTTGAGCCATGGTGCAACCGAAGGTGATTTTTGGTTGAGCCATGGAGCAACTGAAGGTGATTTTCGGTTGGTCCATGGTACAACCGAAAATTGCCTTAGGTTGAGCCATGGTACAACCGAAAATTAGCTTCGGTTGAGGGATTTTGGGTTTTTTTGGATTTGTTTGGTTTATATCAATAATTTTCTATTCTTTTACTATGATTTATGATTCGATCCATAAGATAATTTGTTGAATTTTGGTTTATATATTTTTTTAGATTTATGGAAGGGGGAGGAGTTGTTTGTTTTGTGTTTGATTTTGAAATTCAAAATGGGCAATTTGGTAAATTACATATTAAGTTAGGACGATAGTTAGTAATTTTTAGGACGACCTTTAACCATTCAGCTTTTTCAGCAGAGAGAGAGAGAGAGGCAGCCTGCAGCTAGACTTGGTGTTATTGGATCCAGTGCAAAGGGTGACAGTGCTACTAGCTAGAGTCAAGTCTTACTCACCCCCAATAAATTACCAGTAAAAAAGGCAAACAGCTGCTGCTAAAGCCTACACAACAACATTAAAGAAAGGAGACGCGCATCTGTTTTCTTTTAGCATGTTTTGGCTGTCAGCCTTTGTCTGATTTAATAGCAGCAGTAGCTGCTGGATGTATAAATCTATCCATCTATCTACCTTCTGCTACCCTTCATCATCATCATTATCGATCGTCAGGGCTCAGCTAAACGTCGTCCACAGGCGGCAGGCCTGTATCGAAGGAAAAGAGAGGAGCTTCCGATCCTTTTCTTCCTCCTCTTGATTCACTCACTGCGTCTATAGAGGGTTGGCCTTCTTTTGTTTTGGCCGTATCTCTAGTCAAAAGTACTCTCTGCTTTGCTGGCTGGAGAGGGTGCAACTCATCTGAAAGTGTATTCCTTTTCTGTGCATCGATCTCCATCACTTTGCTAGTGTACAGATATCTTAATATCACTTAGGCAATTAAATTAGTTGTGTTTATCAATCATATATATGTGTTACCCAAAATGATCATTGATCAGTTGCGACCGTGGTTGTGAAAATGCTGTATCAGATCATTAATAGCCTCCGCATATATGTGGATAGCATGGATCGCATGAGACATGGTTAAGGTGAATTCCAGTCATTATGATTGTCGATTCAATTATGTCAGACTGATACTCCTCTTATGTTCTTCTTCGCCATGACCATGGGTGAGAGATCTGAATGAAGAATCTCTTGCCCAGGAACAAATGTCTTTTATTGCCATTTGGAGAAAGGGTCTGTTTCAGCTGGGCCATGTCATATTTACGGGTCCAACAGGGTCTTCTTAAGAGATGCTTGTACTAGCTAGGGTTTCTCACAACAACAATAATAATGATGAGGAGGAGCCGAGGAGGTATGAAACAAAGATGTCTACCACCACTTGGAATTGTAATTTTGACGTTTGCATTTGTTGGTATTTGTTAGAGGTTTCATAAAAAAAAAGGGCTATCTAACCAATTGATGATTGTCAACCCCTTTTCATCTACCCTTCATAGTTCATATGTGTATTCACTACTTCACATTCTCTCTATAATACTATAGTATGATGATGTATGATAACAATACAACATACGCAAACGATCCATATATATATAATTAGATGATGACTCATTTATAATGTTTGGATTTGTTCTTTTAGGAAAATTCTCAACTGGGCATAAGAGATGTTTCAAAGAGGAAGTCTTTCCATTCGAGAGACGGGTTCATTCTAATAAAAGTTCTTATTTATCTCTTCTCACCTCATAGATCAGTTTCGTGTCATTTTGCTTCTCAGAGTTTTAATCAATAGAGCCGCCTACTTCGTGACAAAATAGCCTCTTTCATCAGGAGTCCGGTTGCAACTATCTACCATTCTTTATATTTTTGTTGTCCAGCCATGTAGTAAGGGCTTGTTTTGGATAAAATAATAGACTCACAATTGGAGAATTATGATGATGGAGATACTTAAACCATAGTAACTAGTTTCCTTTGATTGATATGTAGGACGAGCTTGTAATTATAAATCCTCTAGAATATGTTTTTAATATAATATTAGTGAAATATTTCATCTTTGTTATACTTTTTTATAACACTAGTTAACATATCTGTTGTACAAATTTCAAAGAAGAACGGTAGATACTTGGACGAACCCCTACCGTTCTTTATTATAACCATAGTAACTACTTTCCTTTGATTGATATGTAGGATGAGACTTTTTTATGACACTAGTTAACATATATGTTGTACAACAGATATGTTAACTAGTCACCAAATCAATCTATCATGTCATCGGAACAATTAATTCATCAAATTTGCCCACCACAGAGTCCAAGTAGCTCTAACTTGGAGTTTACACAAGTCATTCAAGTTCAAGTTATCGTACATCTGGCTAGAACAAACGATCAAATTGGTCAACCAGAGCCCAAGCATAACTCTTACTTGGAGTTTATACAAGTCATTCAAGTTCAACTTATCGTACGTTTGGCCTATGCTAATCTTACTATACGTCTGTGGAGTTTTGCTACTTAGATAATGAATTAACTGAAATTTGTACAATAACATTATACTCTAATATTTAATGGACGAACCCCTAATGTTAATTCTTCTAAAAATGTAGTAAGAACACATTCTTAACTGAAATTTGGACAATAACGTTACTCAAACTATACGATAAATTTAGTATACAAATTAATCGTCGATTCTTATTGATCAAAACTACATATAGTATGTAAGAACGCATGTCTATATTTCACATGGTGTATATATGCTAGCCTTTGCCAACTATTACAAGCATTTTTTTAGGAATAAAAAAGAAGATGTAGTGAATATAAACCCCATAGACGAGAGGAGAGGAACATATTTAACCCAATCGAGTCCAATTCAATTAAAATCTCATTGTTGAATGAAAAGGAATTCATCTCAAACTTGGGGGGGGGGGGGGGGGGGGGGGAAACACCAACACACGGATATAATTAAGAACACATAAGGGTTCGTTTCTTGACAGGAAGGAAAAAAAGCTGTAAAACACTGTCTGAACAAATTTAAGACAATTAATTAGCAGACGATGTGACTGTTGAGAATTAACTAATTTGTACCTTTCATCACATAACCAAAAGCCTAGCTAGCCTTCCCCTCATCTTTCGCCGTCACTTGCAGAGCTAGCTAGCTACCTAGCATTCATTGACTTCAATCGGTGGTAGTTATATAGTACAGTACGTCGTCATTTGGGCGAGGGCTGGAACTCCTGTCCACCGCCACGCCGGTCATCGTCCGACGAAGACGGTTGCCGATGATGAGAGTGGGAAAATCTGGAGCTCATCATACTAAGCTCGGTGAGCTGATTAAACGGCATGACCACCGGTGAACTACGGTTGTGATGATGATCTATATTGAAGTAGGCCGCCGCCGCCTCAGCGGCACTACCACTGCTACTGCTCATCAGCATCTGGTTACTACTCCCGTGGTTCTCCCTCGCCGCCGCAGCAGCTGCTAAATGATGTTGAGGGTAGTAAGTGTTGTTGGATAAGGACAACGGCGCCGACATCTCCATGTTCTCCTTTTGGTGCTGGTGATGATGAAGATGATGAACTAGTTGTTGGTGTTGGTGATAGTGGTGATGATGAGGATGATCGTCTTTTGTTTGGGATCCTCCAAACCCTTGGTTTCCACTTCCCAAATTGAACATAGTTGTCACGTTGTTCGGATTTTGAGCCTGAGCCTGAGCCTGAGCCTGGAGACTATCATAAGATCCTTGTTGATCATGAACTTCATTAATGTCTCGATTTTCTTCGTCCTCTTCTATATCATCGTCCCGACGGCTGAAAATTTCAGCCGTCTGGACGATGTTGTTGGTTGGTGGAGTAGCACCGCCTGCGATGCTACTCCACCACAGCTGTTGTTGCTGATGTTGCGAAATCTCGGCCCAATTGATCATCGTGTTGGTGTTGTTGGGGTTGAGGCAGAACTGGGAGGGGGAGATGGGGAGAGGAGGGAGCTCGTCGATCTCGGATTTCGCGGCGTTGAGGAGCCAGTCGACGGCCTTGCTGGGCTGGGTGAGGCCCAGCCTGTCTTGGAGGTCGTACAATTGGATGGCGGTGGGGACCGAGAGCCGAACCCTCCGGTCCCTCAGCCCTCTGATGGTGCAGACTTTGCTGTGCCTGTCTTTCCCTCCCAGCGCCTTGCACACCCTCACTATCCGCGGATCTTTCTGCCTCAACCATGTCGTTGTTGTCGTCGTGGTAGCAGAACTATTGTTGCTTGTTGATGATGATGAACCAATTGCCTTGCTGCTGTGAATATTGATGGTGTTGTTGTTCTTCTCATCATCATTCATCACCGCCTTGTTTCCCAACTTTTTATTACTAGCTACCACCACTGGTAATTATAAATTGGGGCCGGGCTATAACATCCACAACACTCTGAATTCGAACGTTTAGATCGAAGAAGGAATTTTATGGAGGAAGTTGTAATGGGAAGGAAGTGGGAGAAAAACCTTAGGGGCTCTTCCTGTTGGTGCAGCTGCCTTTGCCAGCGAGCTAACAAAGGATGGGTATGGTTGGGCTATGAATTTATTGAGGGAAATAGCTGGTGAGCAGGGGGGGAGGATTTGGTTGCTGGGATTTGGTTGAATTTCAGCAAAAAAATGGCTGCAGAGAGAGGGAGAGTAGTGGTGATGCTTTGATTTGAGGAAAGAGGGAGAGAAGATGCCGGAATCGAACCGACCATCCTCCACGGCACTCCTTATGAAGGAAAAAAGCAATGGCATCCGTGGTGCCACGTGGACTATAGAGTATTCCTCCCATCCGTGCTAATTGTATAAATGGTCACTAAAACTTGGACTCACTCACAAACTGATTGTTAAACTTTAGTTTCTGACAAATTTGTCAACGGAGTTGCTATAAGGATGAATAATTTTTTTATGGTGAAATTTTTACTGTTTTTTAGGTGAGTTTTTTCGCGAACCTGAAAAGAGAGTAATGAATTTGATGTAAATTTTTGTATTGTTAACTATATGATCTTACACTTTATTTATACTTTTTTTATAGAGAAAACCTGCTCACTTTATGTATACTTTCACTCTAGATAGGCTTGGCAGGCCGGGGCCCAAAAGCGGGCATCCGCCCGAAGCCCGCCCGATAAGGGCCTTGAATGGTTGGTTTTTTGGGCCCGTCAACGGGTGGCGGTTAACCCGTTATCCGTCAACAGTGGGTTTCGGGCGGTGATGGTTCGTCCAGTATCCGCCCCGCGACCCGACCGACGGGTTACCCGTGCTAAATACGACGCCGTTTGGAAGGAAGTATATATTCTCCACTTTCCCTTGAGAAACCCTAGCTGCCGCCTCACTTTTCATTCTTCACCAAAAACGGAAACCCTAGTTTCCTTCTTCCTCTCAATCTCTCTGCCTCCTCTGTAGCGATTCGGGATCAGATCGCTAGATAATCGCGATCTGGCCGATTTTTCGCCATTCCCCCTCATCAATTCCTCCATTCGACCAATTGCATGGCTGGAAGAGGCGAAGAGCAACCATCCGACGAAGATTTCGTCGGCCGCAGTCCAAAAATGAGGCGTTCGAAGTTCAAATCGCGGATTCTTCGAGTCGAAAAGATAAGTTAATTCTGGGTTGCTTTCTTTTCTTTCACCTATCTTCCCTGATTCCCCGTTCCCCCAACTCTATACTAACTCTTCTTCTACTGGTATATATAGGGGGGATTCAGAGCGGCGGGGTCGTTTCTCACCACGCCATCTTCTGAAATCGAGAAGAAGACCACCCCAGTCGAGTCCACAGAGAGTGAGAGAGCAGAGATCGAGGGATTTAGCCGAGCCTCCAGAGTCCAGACAGCTTGTTCATCGAGGGTAAGTTGCTTGGTCTCTCGTGTATACTAGTGGTGTCAATACAGACATGCATGCATTCATTTGCAGTTCTAACTTCTAAGTTCTAACTTGCTTTGTTTTCTTTGTAATTGTTCACTCTTGTTTGGCCTAGGTTGGATCTGGTTCCGAGAACTGAAGTGGAACAGAGTCCAGTCATCGAGGGTAAGTTGCTTGGTCTCGTCTATACTTTTTATTAATTTATGGGTTAGTCGTGTCAATACAGACATGCATGCATTCATTTGCAGAATTGCAGTTCTAACTTCTAAGTTCTAACTTGCTTTGTGTTCGTTGTAATTGTTCACTCTTGTTTTTGGTCTAGGTTGGATCTGGTTTCGAGAACTGAAGTGGAACAGAGTCAGTGAGCACTTCAGTGAGCAGTGAGGGTCAGTCTACTGTCATTGGGTACTCGACAGTCCACATAAAAACTACAATCGAGAAGGTAATCCCGTCCTCCTCTCCTAAGCCTCAACTCACTGTGTTTGTCTGTTTGATTATAATGCTGCGACTTGTTGTGACAATCAGTGGATAAGTAATGCTAATAAGTAAAATTAATGAAACTGTAATCGTGATTTTGATGCTAAAGATTTTTGTTTGCAAGTGTAGTCTTGTCATTGTGAAATGTGAATGTAACTAAGTTAATAAATAAAAACTAAGGCTTAACTGGTGCTTAAGTAGTAATACATAAATTTTTTATGTTCAGATGGAAGCTGCTCCTACTGCTATTAATGTTGACCTTGCTCCCAATGTCAATGTCCCTGAACAACCTGTCCAACCTGAACAACCTGTCCAACCTCAACCTGAACAACCTGGTAATGTTGAGGAGCTTGAAGCTCAACGTAAGTTAACCTCTGATGTGTGGCCTCACTTCAACCGAGTTAGGGTTAATGGGGTTATGAAGGCTAGGTGTAAGTACTGCCGTAAATCCCTTGGTGGGGAAACAAGTAATGGAACTTCACACCTAAGAAGCCATATCAAAACATGTATCCAAAAGAGGATACATGATGGTTCTCAAAAAATACTTGGCCCTAACTATAAACCTGCTGGAAATCCTCAACTCTCTGCTTCTCAATACAATTATGAGGTTTCTAGGAAGGAACTTTGTTCAATGATTCTGGTCTATGAGTACCCCCTTAGCCTTGTTGATCATGTGGGTTTCAAACGTTTTTGCTGTTCTCTTCAACCTCAATTCGCTGTTCCTAGTAGAAACACTGTCAAAAAGGACATTTTGAGTTTGTTTGGTGTTGAAAGAGGTAAATATCAGACCATTATTGATGGTAATCTGGGGAGGGTTTCTGTTACAACTGATTTGTGGACTGCCAGAAATCAGAAAAGGGGTTATATGGCAGTAACTGGTCACTTCATTGATAATTCTTGGAAGCTGCGTAACATAATGCTGAGATTTATGTATGTTCCAGCCCCTCACACTAGTGAAAGGCTTGCTGATAGGTTGTTTGATTGTCTTTTGGATTGGAACATTGATGGTAAGTTGTCCTCAATCACATTGGACAACTGTACCACCAATGATTCCATGATTTTCCACATGAGAAATAAGCTTCTGAGCAGTGACTTGTTGCTTGATGGTAAATTGGTTCATATGAGGTGTTCTGCTCATATTCTGAATTTGATTGTAAGGGATGGTTTGGATGCAATCAAGGATGCTATAAATTTGATTAGGGAGAGTGTAGTTTACTGGAATTCTACACCTAAGAGGGTTCAAACCTTCTTCGAAGTTGCTAAGCAACTTAAGCTGTCTGTTGAGAGAAAATTAGTCCTTGATTGTCCAACTAGGTGGAATTCCACCTATCATATGCTCTCTGTTGCTATTCCCTACAAGGATGTGTTCTTTCGTTTGAGTTTGAGAGACAATCATTACACATCAGTTCCTTCTAGTGAACAATGGGAATTTGCTTCTACTGTGATTGGGAAGCTGGAAATCTTTTCTGAGATTACTGAGTTGTTCTCTGGTTCCAAATACCCCACTGCCAATCTGTTTTTCCCCAAGATTTGTGATCTCAGACTTAAACTGAATGAGTGGGGTGTTGATCCCAATCCTGTGATATTTGGAATGGCTAGCCAAATGTCCATGAAGTTTGATAAGTATTGGGATGATATACATCTTGTGCTTGCTGTATCGGTTGTTTTGGATCCTAGATATAAACTCCATGTGATTGAATACTATGCTGGAAAGTTTGGGAATACAGAAACTGATTTGGTTGCTGAGAATATCAAGCAAATGATATGTGGTTTGATTCGTGATTATCAAACCAAAGCTGAGAACAAATCTGGTTCTCAAACTGGAACTGCTTCTTCTGGTTCTGGATCTGCTTCTGCCACTGAACTTGACTTTGAACTCTTTGTAAGTCAAAGGAAAAAGAGTAAGACTTCCTTGATTACAACTGAGTTGGATATGTATCTTGCTGAGGATATCATTCCTCGCACAGCAGAGTTTGATCTGCTCTTGTGGTGGAAATTGAATGGTTTGAAGTATCCGACCTTGCAATCAATTGCAAGGGACTTTCTGGCAATCCCTATTACTTCTGTGCCTTCTGAGAGTGCATTTAGTTCTGGTGGGAGGTTGTTAGACCCTCACCGGAGCAGGCTGCATTATTCGACTGTTGAGGCAATGATGTGTACTAGGAGTTGGATAATGGAGGACATGCAACGAGGTAACTTGCAACTAAAACTCTCTAATTTATTGTTTTACGTTTAACAACAGTATGTACTCATTGAACTGGTTCTCTGCAGATTCGGAGGCTGCTGTGGAGGCATTGGATGGACTCTTCTCAACAATGACAGTCGAAGATACTACTGTGGAAGAGGCAGAACCTGGTGGTAAGATCATTTTTCCATTGTGTTCTAATTTCTATTAGTTCATTTAGGAATACTTACCTTTGCATTGATTCGTTTTTTCAGATCCAGAACTAACCTTAATGAGATCACCATTTGCCCATGAAGACTGATTGGTAATCTGCTGTGGGACCAAGGTAAAGGTCTTCTTTATTTGTTGTTCTTTACACCATTTCAATTGATGTTCTTTAGGACATTTACTAACTGATTCATTCCTCTTGTATGTTCTTTACACAGTTTCAATTGATGTCTGCTAGACTGCTGGTTTACATCGATTGGAATGAGGGTCAGGGGTGGTCGGGTGGATGATTGCAGATTGCTCAATGATTCGATGTTGCTGGAACCTAGATGGAATGTTGCTGCGCTGCTGTTGCTTGGAACACATTTCATTCTACAGTTTTTTCTTAAGAATTAGACATTTAGAATTCAGAGTCTCTGATACTTGTTGGTTGTTTGGTTGATTTGATAATTTCTATCAGTGATACACGAAATAAATGTTTGTTTTTGGTTGTTGTTGCTGAGCTGCTGTTGTAGTGGCAACAATTGCAGCTTGGCGGCAAGCTTTTTGTTTTTCATTTCAAGTCCTTTTGAGTCTTTGACAGATAAGTTATTAATAATACAGTGAGAAGAGTCCAGTTTTCCAGAATATTTTCAATTTTCTGTTCATGTTTTAGCGGGTACAGTGGACCCGCGGGCACCCGAATACCCATTGGGTTTTGGGATGGTTGCCCAACATGGCCCGAATATCCGTTTGGGCCGGGGACGGGGATACCCGAGGCCCATGGTGGGTGGGCAACGGATCCAGGGTACCCGGCCCCGATCCGCCCCGTTGCCACCTCTAACTCTAGATCATTCATATCTCTCCAGGATTAAAGGGATCCCGAATTTTAATCATTTCAAACCATTGGATAATCAAAGTCATTCTTTAATTAATCACTAATAGTCACTATGATCCGTAAATACTCAAGACTCGATGAAATTCGCAATCGTCAAACCAACATTCTTAGAAAATCATGTTAAATCATATTGATAATGTAAAATATAATTGTTTAGGTAATAGCGTGCATAGGTTTTCACCGACGAATACAAGTAGGATTTGGTATATATGTCATATCATATCACTTGGGTAAATGTCACATTTGGTCACTGAGATTACTAAATCATGTCATTTTTAGTCACTAGAAAAAATTAATATCAATTTTGGTCACTCGAATTACTGAAACATGACACATTTAGTCACTCTCCCGTTAGTTTTTGTCCAACTCTGTGGATGGAGGCTAACGAAGAGTGACTAAATGTGACATGTAACAGTAATTCGAGTGACCTTCATTAAAAAAAAAAAGTAGTTCGAGTGATTGGAGTTGGACGGAGGCCGACGGGAGAGTGACTAAATGTGACATGTTTTAGTAATTAGAGTGAACAAATTTGATATTAATTTTTTCTAGTGACTAAACATAACACGATTTAGTAATTCCAGTAACAAATGTGGCATTTACCCCATATCACTGTCAACTTTCTTATAAGTGGATGTTTACTATTATACAGAACTGTGGTTCAACAATAATTAAGTACAAGAAAATCATCTTCACATGAATTCATTGCCATCCCTGTTATGGGATGACTAAAATAAAAGTTGCATGATCCTTCTTTATTAGATGTACAAATTAACTCATGTAAATAGATAGTAATTAAAAGAAAATATAGATCATACTTAACTGAAATATACGATTGGTTTTAACACTTAGTACTCAACGTTATTCACGCCCAGATTACATAAAACCACCCTAATTGATCCTTCTACGGACTTGTCACTATGATTATGGTGAGTTTACACACTGTTCAGGTAGCAATATTAAAACAACCGAGATAAAAGTAGCTAGTCACTCTATTGTTGTTGTTTTTTTATCTTCTTAAATCCAATGACCAATTAGTCAATGATCACAAAATTTAGTGGTGTCCATGCAATTTGAACCCACCCTCTCCCCCATTCCATCCATCTACCTTCTTCTTCTTCTTCTTCTTCTTCTTCTTCTTCTTCGACTACTAGTGAAAGTGGGGACTCCACATTCACATCTTATCATCAAAGTAAAGAAGTACACACTCTCCCTTTGCCCCCTTTTGTTATTTTTTCTTTCCCCGGCCGGCCTTGTTCAGAGTTCTTTCTTTCACGCATGTTTCAGGCAATCATTGTCCTGTTGCTATCTAGCTGTGGTCTGGTCTGGTCGCCCTTCTCCCTCCGGCCACTTTTCCCTTGTGTTTACTCCAACTAACGCCAAACCCAATTCCTGTTTTGTCAACAAATCATCAATCGCCCAAATTTGGTGTTTTGTGAAACTTAGCTTTGTCAACTTACATGCGTGAAATAGCCCATCGAGTTGGATTGTCGTATGGATAAAGAATAAATGTAGCATGGTTGATGATAGGGATGGCAATGGGTCGAGTCGGGGACGGATAGTGTATATCCGTTACCCTACTCAAAGTAGTTCGGGTTTTACCCATACTCATACCCACATGTGAAACGGGTAGAAAATTAAAACCATGCCCATACCCGTTCGAGTTTCGGGTATCCACGGTTATCCATGGGTAATGATTTCTCTTCATAACTCCAGTCAATATGTTAACATTCACACGTATTCTCACATTAATTAAGAGGAAAAGTATGACAATAATTCATTAGAATGAAGAAAATTAATTAAAACAGCACAATTTCATGAAAATATTATATTTATATGCTAAATATAAAATATGTTAGAGAAATATAATGATTATTTATAGACAAAATACATATGTATGTGTATAATCGGGCGGGTTCGGGTTGGATAGTGAGAAACCCATGCCCACCCATTACCCGCAATATTCGGGTTCGGGTTTTACCCGTACCCACTAAATGTCATTCGGGTTCGGGTTTTGCCCTACCCGTTTAGGCCGGGTTCGGGTGAATATCCACGGTTACGGATATTTTTGCCATCCCTAGTTGATGAAAGCGTTATTCACATTATAATAGAGAGAAGTAATTTGCAAATGGATTCGTAGTCGTTGATAATGTTCTCATGTTTTAGGGAGTATTCTAGTCACCGTTCATTATTTAAAGTTGAATCTGACGGTGGCGGGTAATCAAGGGCTAGTTAGGTATTTCAAAAAATAATAAATCAATTAAAATCTAAAATAAACTTTCTCTCTCCGTTTTTATTAGTTATTTTCTACCAAACAATTACTACTAAATTCATTACTACTTAAATTAGTAGTGATTTTGAAGATCTATACCAGTGAATTCGTTATTTATAGTAGTGATTTTGAAGGTCTATAGTAGTGATTTAATGATTTTTTAATTAATAGTAATAGGCGATTTGTAAGTGAGAATCACTACATACTAATGTTTACAGGTACAAAACACTACTAAAAATCCACTATCACCAATAAGCAAAACTCTACGAATGGTCAACAAATCAATGAACAATCAAAATAACTACCTAAAAATAGCTACCAATACTCATGTAATGGAAACTTTCCCTGGTGCCGAATAAACCAAAAGGGGCTTCCCCCCTTTCAAACTTCGTCGGCCGTTTTTCCAATTTTATCTGATCAGAAACAAAGATGGAACAGATCCGGAAATTTTTTTCAACCGCAGCCCGTCGATTCCCTCCCTCTCTATCTGCGACGCCATTATCAGATTCGTCCATCCGGGCTCTCTGTCTCGTTCCATTACGGCTGCAATCCTGGTGACAAAGTCCAAGCAGATCTTACCACTTCATCAGATTCGGTCGGCCGTGTCTCGCGACGACATCCATCATAAGATTAGGGTTTAGAGATTTTAATTAAGTAATTGACAGAATAACCTTCAATTAATTATGACTCTTGGATTATTATTTCAATCCAGGGTCTAGAAAGAAAGTTAGCATGGTACTAACCCTCGAAGGAGTTAGTATCCAATCTCATTCCCATGTTTTTGTTCAATGGGTGGTTTGGATCTAACTGTTCATCTCTTGAAATAATTTAATTATGATCATAGTGAACCAGATTACATCATTAGACGAGACAAGTTTGTCACTAATGAACAGAAAAACCGTGCATTAAAAATGACATGCCTGTAAATAATAAATTCAAACGTTACAAGTTTTTCATCGTATCGATACGATGCTCTCTTTTTGGATAGGACCACACATATATCATGTGAGTCGTCACTGCAAAGCGATATGCATGTGGGGGAATAAAACCAAAAAATGGGATAGTTTTCATTGGGATTATCCCCCTTTCGGAGCTAAGGGACTGATGAACAGAACACAAAAATAACGAAATTCTTTGGAGGGCAAAAAGCTAATTAAGGCAGGCGGGGGTGGAAGTCGGCGTCGGTGGTGGGTCTGTCTTCAAAGGAAACGTATTCCAACTTCTTCCTTCTGTTCTTTTTTTTCCCCCCGGCCTTCTTATGTCAGTCGTCGCCGTCGTCGAAAACGAAGTGCACTGTGAGCTTGCTGCTTTATAGCCCAATAATGATAAGAAGCGCCAAACTCAATTAATTTCCATGCACGCCGATGATGGAGAAGTCTCTCTGCTGTATTCTATGGTAAGGATTTATGTATGGTTGGTTTGTATATGGTCAGGATTTGGGGAGGCTAAGGTGGTCGGTGTAACGTATACACGTTTACGTCTCTGATCATTGCAAATTTGCTCACATTTCACACATGCATGACTGAATCGGTGCGTACTCCAAATGAGAGTTTCATTTTTGTAGGCATGATTTTCTGAGAGGTTTTCTATATAGTAAAATGGGACAATCCAAGTATCACATCGGAAATACAAGTGAAAGAACCTTTGTATATAAGTGTTCACCTATCCTAATTAGTACGAGACCTTTTTGGGAGGACACCCAAGAATAAATTCGTACGAATTTGATCCAATACGGACAATATCGTACTAATTGAGCTCCCCGATTATGACAGTAACTAGTAATACACCCTTGTAAAGGTAAAAGTATAAATAGAGAGGCCAAAGGTCGATCTGAAAACGTTGTCTCCCAACCTACCCCAACTATTATCTTTTTTTTTTTTGTAGGAATTAACTATAACTAATTAAATGCAATTACCTAACCGATGATTCAATAATAACTTTTTTTTATATGACAATCAATAATAATTCTAAATACGGTAATTCAATAAATTCCATCCACTGTTGGCATGATAATTCACAATTATGGAAATGAAATTTTAATCGATTCAATGTGTGAATACAATTCTCGTACTAACCTAGGACGTGTATGAGAAATATGCACACACGAAAAAGATGGGAACGGTTGAGGAATGAGTTTGGGTGCCTTTTTATCACAATGCCACCATCCCCATGTTCAATTCATACACTGTGTACACTCAGTTACGTGTCATCTTATTTCCCTTTAGTCAATATTAATTCTTTTCACTTTTCCAATTTTATGAATTCCGTAAATGTGTAAGAATTTTTCCAGTATTTATTGTTGTTTGTTGTTAGTTTATAATACGTAATGTTTGTTCAATGTTCGAGTTCTAAAATTGTAAGCGTTTTCAACTTAATCTCATTAAATACAAACCTCCACTCTCGCGTAAAAATGAGGAATGTACTTGTTCAACCATTGAAAATAAGAAAGCAAATCAGTTTATAACAATCCGTCACATCCCAGCTCCCATAATCTCAACTTGTTGTGGCGGCCTTCAGAATGCCGGCGTTTAACGATGTGACAATATGCATCACATCCCAAAGTCCATAGTATGTAGATTATTATGCATATGATTGTCAATTAGAATTTGGACAATCAACGAGGGTATTTCGGCGTCACTTTTGGTGATATGACTGGTCACCAAATACTGTGTGGGACTAACCGGGAAGTTTTGGCCGACTCCGGCGGTTTTGGGATGCCATACATAATGTACATACGTTAAAAAATGTTGTGTCGTTGTCACTAGTCTGAACTATGTATGGGTCGTTTCTAATAAAATTATAAGGTTCATGAAATTAGTCCATGGTGATCTCCATTTAGCTAAGAGAGTAATACGTTTTTGTCATTGCTAGGTCCAAACATTTACACTTCTCCATTGCGGCCCAATTTATTTTGGAATTCCTCATAAATCTAGGGATTTCAACTATGAATGTGGTGTGAATGTTGATTGTATCGTTCTTTAATATTATTATTATTATTACATTATTTATTAAAAAAAAGCAAACAAAGTGCGAGCCTCCACTAAACAAAATCCCTCCCCTCACTTTTTATCAAACCGGCCGCCATTTCCTTTTTCCACCACGGAGTGAAGCAGCAACGGAGAAAAAAAAACCCTCCCGTCGCAAATTGTGGGCTTGACTGTTGATATGCCTTATGATTGTTCGAGAAGGTGATTGGGTATGATTTTTCATGATTGATGTATTTGGATGTACAAGTGGGGAAATGTATATCCCATGGTGATATTTTGATGTTTTAGGAGGATGACTTGCACGAAAGTTATCTCGAGGAAGTGCAATTATACGACTCCTGTTTTACCTATGTTGAGCCAATTATGTGATTTGGTCTCATGGTCAATTACATATTAATTAGGGCTCCCCCATGCTATTAATTCGTTATGATATGTTATGTCACACCCCTGATGTGGTGTTGACCGTTGATTTTCATCATGAGATATGACCACACCCAGAGTGGTGTTGAGTCCGATGTGACCACACCTAGAGTGGTGTCAGGTCCGATATGACTATACCGACAGTGGTGGGTCCGATATGACCACATCCACGAGATGTTTTGTCCGTATTCCCGGGAGAGTAATTAGCATGGTAGTAGCCAGGCGCCTATGATTAAAACATGATAAGATGCATATGCATAAGCCAAAATGGTTGAGTCTTTTGCCTATTGGGATGTCAGATGGTTGAGGTCTCATCGTAGTGTTTTGGCGTGATTGTTAGATGTATGGTATAGGTATGCCTGTTATGAACTCACTATGCGATGATTATCTCACTCAGCTATGAGTCGGCCCTCTTTTATTCTTCTTCTCTGCTTATGCTATATGCAAGCAGATCATCAGCAGCAGCAGTAGATAAGTGTTAGGTGGGAGAGGAGTTAGAGTTGAAGTCAAGATGAGGTATGGTCTTCAACTATTATGTGCTTTGACTACTACTGGGGATTTTGGCCAGTGATCCACACCTTTTTTGTAAAAATGTCTTGAGAACGTTTTTCATGTGCATACTAGCTTCTGATGTAGTGTGAGATATCCACAGGTGTGGAAGGTTGATGATATGTGTATATTTGTGTAATTGTGTAGTTGTGATGATTATGGCATGTATAAGTATGGTATGCAGTTGTGGAGTATGAAAAATGTGAGTATGGCTACGAAAGCCAATGTATATGGTTGTGACTTGTGAGTATATATGTATGTCTATGAATGCATGTATTCGTATAAATTATTTTGTAGGTCTAGTTGCAAGAACTGTTAGCCCATTATGCGAGTATTTCATGTCGAAAATTTTATTTGGGTAAATTTTGGTAATTAATGTAACACCCGAGATTATTTCGGCTGTAAATGCATGAACAATATGATTAGGTAATACGTACATGGTAGGGTGTTACATATAAGAGAGGATTTGGTTCTCATCAATACAAATGGAGCTCAACTTGTGACCATGGTTGTCAAATACAGTTGTCGAGTACTATCGGTATGAGTCACCAAACGAGACGAAAAAGGGATCGATTTACATCTTCTATCAAAATCAAAAAAATTGGTCGATCTGACTAGATAGCTAGATTCCAACACTTTCACAAACATCTTCCAAAAATGTACACCAACATGGGGCTCATGTTCACTCCTTTCTATTGTACACCTATAGGCCGCCACATAGAATTTTGTGATACATATTAACCTTAAATATTGAACGATTTAAACTAGATTTTACATAAATGGTCATTGTAAACATTAATAAAATTCATTTTATACATATTATTTACTTTTCTATTTGTTTATTTGAGTTACTAATTCCTGAATATAAATGACTTTATGTGAATTAACTCTCTTAATTGCATTTTTCTAACTAATTCATTTTGTGTTAATTATTTTCTACTTTTTCTATATATTCTATTAAAACCGGCATAGTCGATTGTACCACTAATCATACCGTACCACTTAGCAATTGTCAATAAAATACTTCGTTAGCATAACAATCTGAACCAATCTAATAACTTCGCTTATGACCAATCATTTTCCGTTTTATGTGGCTTAGTGTCTCATCCTTTAATCATTAGGGCAAAAGTTTAATTCTCTGCGAGTAAACTTCATCCATGTGATCAATCATTTACCACTTTACGTGATTATTCGTGAAAATAGGAGTTAAGTCATTGTTGCTGCTCATCATGGAACCCTCGATGATACAATAAAAAACAAACAGGTTTATCATTTATCGTGTGATGGAAAATAGCTAAACCCAATAGCTAGTAGAGACACATTCAACAAACCATGTTGCCATGTTGAATTCCCCCACTAAAAGACCTATATGCAACTTCTAGCCTAGTCTTTTTTGTTTTCTCCAAAAGCAAAGTAAACTGAAGCCTGAAACTAACTAAAATAAGTAAATAACAAACTCCCTCCCCAAATAACTCTTGAGAAGAAATTGCAGGTCTCTTCCTTGCAGTTGTCATTCAACTATATTCAATCACGGGTTTGTCTATATTCAAATGACTGGAGGAAAATGCTTGGCTACTTTCCTACCCGACCTACAGGGCTTTCTTCCATCAAGTTAACACCGAAGATACGTATTTTCCGCCTTCAACTCGAGAAGGATACAATGTGCTTATAACTTCATGGTAAAAGCTCCATTCTGCATTCCCTTCAGCAATAGCCTTTTGACCAAATGGGTTTGTCTCAACAAACTTCTGTACATTCACCGCTTCAGATAACTGTTCAAGATATACTCTCAAGTCACCATCAGTACCTGCCATTCATTTCGATTCGGTTACAACTTAACAGCAAGCTAATCAACATTTCAATACAAAGTTGATCTGCAACTTACCTAGTGAGTTATCTTTGAGATCCTCATAACTGTAGGGATGAGGATGGATGCCAGAGTTAATCTGTGTTGTCATTTTATAAAGCGCCACAAAGGAAATAAGCATCAAGGAATATAGAGGCATCGATTATCAATTCATAATAAGTGGTTGGCAGTAAACATGAAGAATTCTATTCAACTTACAGGGTTAAGTAATGCTTTGTAAGGAGAATCATCCACTAACAACGTGTTTGATTCATTGAAGTACCCTTTCTCCCATGGAAGTTGAGGGTCCTCTTTATTCCAAACCTTCGTCAGTTCTTTGAACACCAGAGGTTTGTGCTTGTTCTCTAATGTCTTGAACTGTGTTGTTGTGCAATGGGACAGATCCTGAGAGAAGAACATCATACCATCAGTTAAATGGAAAGTACTAAATGGTTAAGTACTTAAAGCTTTTCAATGCCAATTTCAGGTCAACGCTAAAACAAGGCAAATTAGATTTGGTATACGAGGTAACCCTGAACACAAGAGTGAGAATGATATCTTCAACAACACTCACCCAACAAAATAACAAACGGTTCTTCATATCTCCAAACAAGTAATCAATCAGGATATTGATGTTCTTTCTGCAGAATGTTAAATTGATGAAAAAAATTACCATCGAAACAGTGAACATTAACAGGGAAGTAAGTACTAAGGAGCTGAATATGCGTTGGACATGCCTTGTTCTTGATGACCAGACAGCTACTTCAAATCTTTGATAGCAGAAATTGAGAAAATCCAGATAACCTGGCCTCACAAAAACTGATACAAGAAAAAGAAAGCATTGCAATTAGATGAAGCTGAAAGTACAACAGCATTTGTATTCTTCAACAACACACAAATACAATCTAGGACTTGACTGATACTCACATGATCGAATTCCAACCCGTTTGTCTGGAGTACGATCCTTTGGAGGACAAGTTACTACATCGACAAGAAGCCCATTCAAATCAAGAATAAGCAGCTTCTTCCTCCTAGAACATTGTGAAGGAAACCTTACATAAAATGGAAACATGATGGTTTCTTCAGAACCATCGACACTGCTCGTAGTTGCAGTGACTGCTGTTCCACTGTCCCCAATGTCATCAGAGAAACTTACAGCCGAGATACTTTTATTTATATCACAAATAGGCAGGCTGCCTGCTTCGACCTTTTCAGTAGCACTAGTACTATCAACATTTTCCGGATTCGTTGGTGTTTCCTTCCTTTCTACCACAACATGACTTATTTCTAACTCATCGTTAACTGTTTCCATATCTACTGTTTAAAGAATCAACAGCTATTATTTCAGTTCTCAAACATAAACTCTGCGCGTCTTAGCTGATAATGTAATCAGGCTGCCAAACTCTAATATACTTTCTGCATCAAGGAAAAACAACAAACGAATTGCAATCAATCACACTGTTATTGGAAGGCAGTACATAACAGACCTTTAAGGTTTCCATTGGAATCAACCCACCAAGTGAATTCAAATCAAAGTTAAACAGCCACTCTAGTTCTGTTCATGACCAAGTCCAAAATCCCATCCTAGGATTGGCTTGGCTTGGGCTAACAGGGAATTTGACGTTCAAGGCACAAGGCAACGATCTCAAGGAAAAAATAAGAACGAAACAACGATGGTGGCAAGAAAATCAGCTTCCTGGTCAACCATTTACCAGGCGGACCATAAAGGTTGAAACTTTACATCGAAAATCAGATCAGCAAGACTTCCAAATTTCATATTGCAGACTGGATCTACGAGGCAATAGCAGAGGCGAAGCTGGATTTGCTTTAATCCAAAATAACGCGCTGAAAGCGGATTACTCGATTGGGGAAAGAAACCGAATCCATATATCAATGGCATAGAGAAGTTAACTAGTTAAGTACACAAGTCGATACAATTCTAAAGCAAAGATAAGGGCTTTTTACCTCCAGCGTCGAAGAAAGGCCGAGGACAGAGCAACCCCACACAGAAAGCACGAACTCGAAATGGGAAGTTGGAAGGATGTTATTGGGTTTAAATTGGGATCCCACCTGCCTTCCTTAAAGAGGAAGGAATTAATATTGCTTTGCTGGGGGGGAATAGGGGTGACGACGGCTTTCCGTGCGGCGGCTGTTTGCTCTCTTTGTGTTCCTTTTCCTTGATTGGTTAGAATTTGGGAAATGAGTGTGTGTCGCTTGCGCTTGAGGTTTACAAGCCCTGACCTTTGTGATTCCCTTCACTTCCCCAAATCTGGAAAGCCAAACAATTTCAGGAACTGTAACGACGCACGCACCCGCGATTCCGAAAGTAGAATAGAATAGAATGAATCCGACACTGTAACAAGAATCCTCTGATTTGTCCTTTTTAACTGCCCAATGCCGCAATGCGGGCATGCCTCTGTATTCTGTAACCAGGTAACCCCAATAAATAGCAAGAGTCAACAAGGGAGACGGCGCCGTTTCAGTGGAATATAAGGCCCAAGGTTTCTTGAGAAACAAACGGGAATTCAGGAAATGAGATTTCCGAACCTTTTTGCTGCCCAGTTCCTGGCGCAAACGAGCAGGAGACGAGCTCAACGTTGCTCCAATGGCGGATCGAATCCGAGCTTGGAGATGTTTTTGGGGTGGAAGCAGTTCTTTGCCACTTGCAGAGAAGAGCCGGAGGAGCTCAAGGACTTCAGCGACTATCTTGATTCACTCACCAATTACGAGAAATCGGGGGTTCCCAAGGACGCCGGTACCGATTCCGATGATGGGCTCGACCTGGGCAGAATGCGCCGGCTCATGACCCGCCTTGGTGATCCTCAATCCAAGTTCAAGGTTGGAACTTTTCTCTTTTTTTCTGGATCTCTCGCTAGATTTAACTACCTCTAGAAATGCAGAAAACATCAGAACGGAATTTGACGAATGTCTTTAATAATAGGTCGTTCACATTGCTGGAACTAAAGGGAAAGGATCCACAGCAGCTTTTGTTTCCAACATTCTACGAGCACAAGGCTATTCCGTTGGTTGTTATACTAGGTAAGGTGCAATTTCAGCTCAACAGCTGATGTATTCTTCGCCCGGTGTCGATTCTGAATTGCCTTTTTCTGATTGGTGATGTTGGTTAACGATTCGCAGTCCGCACATTATGAGTATAAGGGAAAGGATGACAGTTGGGAAATCTGGTGATCCAGTGGCATCAAAATCTTTGAATTGCCTCTTCCATAAGATAAAAGGGCAGCTTGATGAAGCTGTTCAGCTAGAAAATGGACTGCTGACTCATTTTGAGGTTGTGAAGTTTCGCTAAATTATTTGTTGTTCTGTCTTCCTGCTCGGATTTCTGACTCGTTTGGGTGATTAATTGGTCGTCAGATTCTCACAGCCACTGCATTTGCGTTGTTTGCTGAGGAGAAATCAGATATTGCTGTGATTGAGGTTTGTTCAATTTTCACAATTTGTTGTGTGGCAATGGTTAGACGATGGTGGCACAAGAAGTTTAATTTCGGTTTTGAAATGTCACAGGCTGGTTTAGGAGGTGCTCGGGATGCAACAAACATCCTTTCAAGCTCTGAGCTTGCAGCATCAGTCATTACAACAATTGGTGAGGAGCATTTGGATGCACTGGGAGGTTCTCTGGAGAGCATTGCAATGGCTAAGGCAGGAATCATTAAACACGGTGTCCCAGTTAGGTGAATTCTCCACTCCTTGTGTTAAAATGATCCTCAAGTGGACTTTATGCATGAGGATTTTCAGTTGTTGTCCTCTCTTTCTGAGTGTTTGATTTTCTCAGACGGTGCTTGGTGGCCCGTTTCTACCACATATAGAGCAGATTATTCGTGATAGAACATCACTGATGTACTCACCAGTGGTATCAGCATCTGATGCTGGAACCAGGTCCAGCATTAAAGGCCTCAGCATGTTGGACTGTAGACCCTGCCAAGTCAACGATCTCGTGATACAAGCTCAGGGAGATCTTCAGCTAGTATGCTCTTCTGCTGTAGTTTCTTTTAGTATGAATACTTGGCACCTTCAAAGATAGACTTTCACTGTTTTGGTTAGTTATCTTGGCAAGCTTGTACTTTTGATCCATGCAGTCCCTAGAGTTATCAGATGTCCACTTGCAAATGCTCGGAGAGCACCAGCTTCAAAATGCCGTGACTGCTGCATGTACCATACTGTGCCTCCGTAATCAAGGTTGTTGCTTTCAGATGATTTGAGGGATTAACTTCATGATTAAGACTGGAATTATTGTTATTCAAGTTGTGGTAAAATTAACTCTGCTTCTGAATGCAGGTTACGGTAAATACTGTTAATCTCCTCCACTTATTTATGTGTTTGATGTACATTTTAGGGTGGCAGGTTTCAGATAAATCAATTATGTCTGGTCTGGAGAATACACATTTACTTGGAAGAAGTCAGTTTCTATCATCCAAGGAAGCTGATGCGTTAGGGCTACACGGCACAACGATACTTGTTGATGGAGGTCAGTCCTTTGTGCTGTTTGTTATATTCGACATAAAGCTTCTCTGTCAAGCCTGAAACTGCAGCACTTTGGTTGAAAGCTTGAAAGTCCATTCTGATGTTTGTGCGTATGCTCCAGTGGACTCGGCAGTGATTCAAGTAGTATAATCAATAACTCAGCAAATGCTTTTTCTGCCAGCTCACACCAAGGAATCAGCCAAGTCTTTGATGGATACGATACAGATGGCATTTCCTGATGCTGAACTGGCCTTCATTGTTGCAATGGCCAGAGACAAAAACCATGTAGCATTCGCCAAAGAAATTCTCTCAGGTACATTGTAACCCAAGAGAAGTTACATTGTCTGACTATTATGATTCTCCTTCAGCTTCAAGTTCTTTAACTGCCGGTTTGCACTCCTGTTGCACTTTTCTCTCCCCCAGCTAGAAGATTGGCTGCTGTGTTCTTAACAGAAGCTGAGATTGCTGGAGGAAAATCTCGTACAACATCAGCGGAGTGGCTGAGAGACCAATGGCTTCAAGCTTGTAAGGAAGTAGGCATAAAATCCGTCCAGGATATAGTGCCTGAAGAGCACCACCAAATGTGCAGCTCTGCCATGAGAGAATCAATGGAAAGCTCAACTCATTTGGTAGCAGAGAAATCACTGGCAGTTGCTGTGCAAGCTGCCGGGGGTATTCTCGGACGAAGAACAAGTGCAGGGAAGAAGAGGCCGGGTGTCGTAGTGATCACGGGGTCTCTGCATGCTGTTTCATCTGTACTGCGTTCTGTTCAGTAACCATTGCTTCAATGCTGGTGCCCTCAGTACGTTTCTTATGGAAGGCCGCCTTGCTCTGAAGCACAAGCCGGTTAGCTAGTTTTATTTTAAATGATCTTTTTGTTTGGATCCGTCATGTTCAAATTCAATATTATGAGCCGTTCTCTCGTCTAGTTTCATTGCAATACTAAACACTGATGGTTACTTGGCTACGAAGGAGGAAACCCCATCAGTTCATTAGGATATATATGAACTCAACCCATAATATCACCATAATGGTTTATTTCCACCAGAGGACACAGATTTGTTAAACAGAAATTGCAACAAATGAAGATTGATATTCTCAAACCACCCAAAAAAAAGAACTTATTAAACTTTGCAACCCACTCTTAAACTGGAAAAATAAATTACAGAATTTGATATCTTTGGTACACAACCAATAACAGGGCATCATTGGCCTGAGGCTGCACAACCACATACGGCCAAGTTTCATCGTTACTCTTCAGCAAGGGAAGGCTCTGCTTCAGAAAAGTAATCATGCCTGAAAATGTGAAATGGCCAAGATCAAATGATTGAAGGATAGGAGCCAGTTCTTGATCAGTACTTCCGAGTGTATAACCACAGAAGTTAAGCTATGAAAAAGGGAATGCAGCATTTTAGCCAACTTTTCCATCAGAAGGCAGGCTGAGCCATAAACTTACCGTAATTTACGCGATAGCTGATATATGCCTGTTCCAGCCATTGCCACATTTACGCTAAACAGATTCCAGTTTTTCTGAAAATACAGAAGAATTCTGAGATGATGAAGGAAGTACCAACTACTAAGACAGTGGCAAAACAAAATCATGTTAATGCTGTTTGGTTTAGAATCATGTCTTTGCTTTCTGGGAAACAATGAAGCATACTGAAAACTTCCGCTGCTTAAGGTTATTTTCAATGCAAATCAAACCAATGAAGCATACTGAAAACTTCCACTGCTTAAGGTTATTTTCAATGCAAATCAACCCAATCAAACGAAGTTATAATCCGCTGGCAAATGGCAATACATAAAAGAAGATAAACAAATCACAGCAGTGAAACAAACAAACAAATAAATAGAATGCACATAACAGAACTTCGGAAGCAGTATTTCGCACTAAGTCCTCCTGGAGGTGCCATGGATAAACTCACCGGAGTGATAACTGTGCTGTAGCGAGACCATATGATTCCAGTACATGTTACAGCTGGAAAAATATGCAGAACACAAGTGAGAGCAAGCAAAGTCAACCCATTTCATGTTAGTTTCCGACGAATGATAGTAAACCTATTAGAGGAAGAAGTATAGCATAGTGATGAGCAGAGTTGTATACCTATCTGCTGAGGATACGAAAGTTTCTCAGGAGGTTTAGCAAAGTCGGCAATATTTGCAATGCTGATCCCCCATTTGAACGTTGGAGCCCAAAAGTGGACTGTCAAAACCACAAACAAAGGTAAGTTACTGCAAAGGCCAGAGACTCTGATCAACGAAGTCAAAGCAAAGTAACAGGAACCCATAGAAGTATAATTGAATGCCCCTTCATATTTAACCATCGATGCAATTCTGACATATACAGCTGGGATAATTCCCCTTTTCCCCCATGGACCAATGGGGGAACCAACTACCCAGAAAGAGGTCCAGCCAGCAGTGGCCGAACCCACCTGGATTACACACTTCCTGAGCTGATTTCATCCATTGATATACTTGGATAAGAAACTAGAAATCTAATTCTACCTGATCCAGTTCAGGGATAAAGGATGGGATGATAAAACATTAAAACACAAGAGGCCAACAGGGAAGAGCGGAACTGACTTGTTTTGGGTCCAGCAGGGTGATTCCAGAGAGCTTGTAGCTTGGAGGTCGCCGCCATCGTGTAGGGTAAATCAAAGTCCTCGCCTTGACGCACCACAGTGGATTCCCTTTGACTCCCGCCTCCCTCTTTTCTCGGTCGTTACTTCTCAATTGGGAAGGTCCTTTTCTCCGGCAGAAGGAATAGGGAAAGAAGGAAATCGGAAGGCAGCTCAATTCAGCAGAAGGCAGAAGAAACGGACGGCGACAGGAAGGGAGGATCGGAGATGAAAGAGATTTCTGAACTGGTGAGGTCGAAGAGAATAAAGCGAGGTCTTTCCGTTTAAAGAGAGAACAGAAGGGGAGAAGACGAAGGAGACTAGGACAGGTGAGGGACGATGGATTGGGTTTGGGTTTGGGTGTGGTTGTTGGGACATCTTGTGGGCTGGGAAGATGGTGCGGTAAAGATGTGCGGGTTTTGGGCTGGAACTGATGGGCTAAGGATTTGGATTGATCAGATTTCTGAGCAACTAATAGAATTAGAGGCATGATATCGATCCAGCGACAAATAATTCAAATTAAAATAGGTAGATGATTGATATGGGTAGATCGAGGATAACATACTTCCTAAGCTGATTTCATCCATTGCTATAGCTACTAAGCTAAGTTTGTAGAAAAGTTAAAGCAATGTTATTGTTATGATACGTGTTAGTAAAGTTGGACTCATCTGATAAAAGTTTTTGATGGGTGTTAAATATTATAAAGACTTCATTTTACTCGTGAACGTGTTAATATCATCCCTCAAATTATTAACTTACTAGTAATGGACATTTTGTTCGATCATTCCCACTCATTTCACTAGTATATAAAAATGATGCATGTCGTTGAGCAAGGTTATGTGTACTATAAACACTATTATTAAGGCTGGACCAGGCTGGTCATTAGGAAAGGTGAATTTTACAACCGAACACAAATTCAACTCGGTTAACTTACATAACCGCCAGAAATAAGTTGAATATTTTTAAGCGAGGCAACCAATTAACCGGGGAAATCACTCGAACTACTAAAACAATTATGACCCATTTGTGAGTTGTGACCATTCCCATAATGACTGATTACTTATTGACGGTAAAAAAATTTCCGATTGAAAAAAAGAACCAAAGACATTTCAAGTGCAGCAAGTTGTTGTTGTATGTAGTATAAAGTCATGTATAAATTCCTTATTTATGAGGTTCAAAAGTGAAGGTGCAACTTTGCCTAACCCTTGTCATCGAACTCAAAGGGCCTTCCAACCGGTTGTCCGGCTAGGCCGGGCCGGCGGAGGAGCATCCTAGTTACAGAGCTCGAAGCATTTGTTCGGGTTAACCCAATGTCCAGCATCACTTTATTGCCTCCACTAGGATTACAAGCCCAGATACCGAGCCCAGCAATGAATTCTCAACGCTGGTCGCTATTTTTAACACGGCAAATATATGCAGGTTGGCCGATGTGGTTCCATCCAAGAATAAACCAATATATAATAGTACATAAACCCGTCGCTTGTTTATGTGAAAGGCAACATACATAATTTCCCGCACCACTGTCGGAGGGAGCAGGAACGCCACATCCGCGCCGGCGACGGCACCGTTGCGGAATAGTAAGTAAACTGAGAAATTCTGACATCGGCGCCGACGCTGAAACCCACAATCGAATGGTGGTTCCACAAAAGGATTCAGCGGCTAGCTACTGAGATTTGGTGTGATGTGAATACTTTGAATCTGAAGCCTCATATATACTTCGCAAACTGCTTATATACTAAATTCAATGCTCTCAATTGGGTTATTTGCCGGTGTAATAATCAACTCCGGATGAAGTCAAAAGTGATAAAAGACAAAGCTTGAAGTATAATGGCACAAAACCATCTTTGATCATAATGAAACGGCATTGATCAACTATTTCACAGTATCATTTGTAATTTGTAATCTGTATGCAGCCACATTCTCTACCTAATAAGATTTATGTTCGAAATTCTTTTTTACATGAACTAATAAATTGTTTTTTATGTGGTAACTACTGAGAAGTGTCAATCTTTGTTTAACCTGATTGAATCGTTACAATTATTTTTAATGTCATTCATGAATTAAAATTAAAATGTACGATGGGTTTGTGCAGATCTAGTTGACTTTTACTTGACAAAACAATAATTAAACAATGAATTCCATTTCTTTTGTTTAGCTATCTTCCTGCTAACTACTCGAGTGCATCAAGTAAATGATGGCCGGCCAGGCTTTATTATACTGTCATCGACCAGCCACCACCAGTGACTGCCCACTTCGTTTGATGGAAACCAGCAACAAACAACAAATTGCAGACTTGAGTACATCAACAAATCAATTGTGGTTGCAGACTTGTAGTACATCAAAACGCCGGGAGTGGACCACATATATGTAGATCAGAATGTACATCAAACCGACACATATACATGTTTCTTAATCTGCGAATTAAAAAGAGGATCAAATCAAGCACGCTGAAGAAGATTAATCTGAAAGGGAAGTTTCCGGCCAGGCCCAAGTTGGAGACTTGAAGCATGTGCAGGCAGAATCATGGATTTAAAAAAAATAACGTCGGCTCTTTAGCTTTTGCTGCTCACATTTTCCACCACAACTACTTGGTGTCTATTCTCGTCCGCGCTTTATGTGTGTTGTCGAGAACTCGTGAAATTAGGGTACGATTTTATTACCTATCAGGGTTAAGAAGTTCTAGAATCTAGAGCGATTCAATAGTCATGGATCGTGAAATCCAACTAGCAGTAACAGGTTTGGGACATTCTAATATTAATGAACGTTAGGACAATATATGCAGGTTTGGTAAAAAAAAATACATTAGTGCTCTGATCGTGAATGTCTAGTATATATAGGTTCTGTAAAGTACCAAACCTAAAGTGTGGTCCTCTTTGAAAGTTTTTTTTTCTTTAATAAGTGTAGATTTAGATTATAATCAAAGCTTAGGCATGTATAGAGTTCGATCGGGTACCGCCTTTTTCCCTCCACCATGGTCACATGCTACATAGAGGAGAAGAAACTAGCACTACTATGAAAGTGCCTCAAAGTATCCTGAGAGGTATTAGGGAGAAATCCTAGGTTGTATAGGATTTGTATTCGTTGTCCTTCTCCCTCTTGTATTCTGTCTCTCTGTACTTGTATAAATATACACTCTTACATAATGAAATACACACAAGGTTGAAATCCCTTACATGGTATCAGAGCACCGTTCCAAACCCTAAATTTTTTTTCGTTCTTGCTGGCTGGCTAGCCCTTCGCCATGTCTGAGTTTGCTGATGACTCCTCCACTGTTGCTGCTGGAGCCTCTGCTGTCGCCGCCGCCGATCTACAGCTGGTCACGTTCAATCCAGCTGCGTCCCTTCCTCTCAAACTCACCGCCACCAACTTCCCATCCTGGCGAGCACAGCTGTTTTCCCTCCTCTATGGCCTTGACCTTGTCGGCTATCTCGATGGCACCGTCGCTCCACCAGCTGAAACCATCCTCGTCGATGGTGTCTCTACTCGGAATCCGGCCTACACTCACTGGTTCCGACAGGACAAACTTCTCCTCAACGGCATCTTTGCCTCGGTCACGGCAGAACTCTGCCCTTTCATTGCGGCTGCGCGCACATCACGTGAAGCATGGGACACTCTTCAACGTACCTATGCTGGTACCTCGTACTCTCGCATTATGACTCTGCGAGATCGCCTCCTTGGCGAACGACGCGGTGACCGGGACATCGCCACCTACATTCAGGCTCTTCGGTCTCGCGCCTCTGAACTAGCCCTAGCCGGTGAAATTATTCGTGACGAGGAGCTCGTCACCGTTTGTCTCCGCGGACTTGGACCCGAATACAGCGAATTCGCCGCCGGGATTCGGGCTCGTGATGTTGCACCTAAACTGGAGGACCTCCTCGATCGTCTGCAGGCCCTTGAGAGTGACCTCAAGGCCATTCGCCCCTCTGCTGAACACCCAGCGACTGCCTATGCCACTCAACGCGGTCGCGGCCGCGGACGTGGACCTGGTCGCGGATCTGGACGCGGAGCTGGTCGCAGCTCTTCCTCCTCCCCAGGCTCGGCTCCTTCCTCTGGCTCGTCTCCGTCATGGGACTCTCCTCCCAGTGATGACGATAACTCCCGCAGCAGGCCGCGAATCTACTGTCAATTTTGTGACAAGCCTGGTCATGTCGCCAAGAATTGCTTCCAACTCTTTCCCCACAAACGTCCGCCGCAGGCCAACTACACCTCCCACCCTCCTACTGCTCCATCTTCTGCGACCAACGGTGGCTGGCTCATGGACTCCGCAGCTACACATCACGTCACCAACAACCTCGGCAATCTCTCTCTCTACTCTGATTACAACGGACCGGATGAAATCTACTTGGGTGATGGTTCAGGTTTGCGGATAACTCACATTGGCTCATCGTCTCTTTTAGCACCACCCAAGACTCTCACTTTACGTGATGTTCTATGTGTACCTGCCATCAAGCATCGTCTTATATCTGTTGCTAAACTTTGTCGCACTAACCCGGTGTCTGTTGAATTCTTTGCTGATTTGTTCATTGTGAAGGATCTAAGAACGGGGGCGCGCCTGCTGACCGGAAGGAACAAAGGTGACACGTACGAGCTTCCCCATCAGTCTGCTGCTGTTCGTGTAGCTCTAGTCACCACTAGTCACTCGCCTGACTCATGGCATCGTCGTCTTGGTCACCCGTCCTCCAAGTCTCTACTTCGTCTCCTTCGCACTCAGTCGTTACCACATTCGTCTAAGTCTCTTACCCATTGTAATTCGTGTCTGTCGAACAAAAGTCATAAGCTTCCTTTCGGTGATTCTAGTTTGTCAAGTACTCGGCCCTTTGATCTGTTGTTTTCTGATGTCTGGGGTCCTGCCCCTGTCGAGTCTATAGATGGTTATTCCTATTATCTAGTTATTGTCGATCATTTTACAAGGTATACTTGGATCTATCCTCTCAAACGTAAGTCCGATGTTTTGTCCGTCTTCATTGCATTCAAAACCCTCATTGAGAACTTCTTTTCCACTACCATCCGTCGCCTCTATACCGATGGAGGGGGCGAATTTCTAAAGCTCAAACCTGCCCTTGTTCAAAATGGGATCGCTCATCTTCTTACTCCACCGTACACCCCCCAACATAATGGGCTGTCCGAGCGCAAACACCACCATATTGTGGAAACCGGCATCACCCTTCTCCATCAAGCTCGCCTTCCCCTCTCATATTGGTCCTATGCCTTTACTACAGCCGTGTATCTCATCAATCGGCTTCCCTCGTCCGCTCTCCGAGGTCAAATCCCGTTCACTTCTCTGTTCAATGAGTCCCCTAATTACTCCAAACTTCGGGTCTTCGGTTGCTTGTGCTACCCCTGGTTGCGTCCCTATAATTCTCATAAACTCCAACCCCGATCCCGCCCATGTGTATTCCTTGGCTACTCACACCAACAGAGTGCTTATAGGTGTCTAGATCCACAAACTAATCGAGTCTACGTCTCTCGTCATGTTCTTTTTGTTGAGTCTCAACTTCCTGGTGTTCAATCCTCACTTCCCTCCGTGTCAGCCGAGACTTCCTCAACATCGTGGCTCACTGCCACGTCCCCTGTTGTTACTCTTCTACCTTGCAGGTCGTCACCTCCACTCCCAGTTCCCAGGCCAGCGACGCCGCCCCCTAGTCCCTCTCACACGGAACACTCACCATTGTCTTCGACCACACCGGCGACACCATCCCTGTCCCCCTCGGACTCGTCGACGGGCGGCTCAACTCCACCACCGCCCCCTCCGTCTTCACCAGTGCGGCACCCCATGCGGACTCGTGGCCAGAATAACATATTTAAACCTAACCCCAAGTATGCTTATGCTACTTCCTTGCAGGCTACTACTCCGCTTGAGCCGACCTCCATCAAGGAGGCCATGAAACATGATGTCTGGTGCCGAGCTCTACATGCTGAAAATGATGCCCTCATCGCCAACCACACCTGGGATCTGGTTCCCCGCCTCCCTCACTATAACGTGATCGGCAACAAATGGCTATATCGGGTCAAGTTTCTCTCTGACGGCTCCATCGAACGTCACAAGTGTCGCCTTGTCGCGAAAGGGTTCCATCAACGGGCTGGAGTGGATTTTCATGAGACCTTCAGCCCTGTTCTCAAGCCGGTGACTGTTCGTACAGTCTTTACACTAGCGCTGTCCTCTAAATGGCCGATCTTTTAGTATGATGTCAACAATGCATTTCTTCAAGGACCACTTCAGGAAGAGGTTTACATGACACAACCGCCTGGGTTTCGTGATCCTCAGTTCCCTGACCATGTGTGTCGTCTTCGCAAAGCTATCTACGGCCTTCGTCAAGCACCGCGCGCCTGGTATGATGCTCTCAGTAAGTTCCTCCTGTCCTGTGGCTTTGTGAAGACGTGCTCCGATGCGTCATTGTTTGTGTACTCGCATGGTGGTATACTAGCTTATTTCCTCATGTACGTTGATGACTTGCTCCTCACTGGCAACAATGAGGCCTTCCTCACGGCCTTTCAAGCCCAGCTCTCGGATCGGTTTTCCTTGAAGCATCTTGGTCATGTTCATTT
Organism: Linum tenue; assembly: GCA_946122785.1. Classification (NCBI taxonomy): domain Eukaryota; kingdom Viridiplantae; phylum Streptophyta; class Magnoliopsida; order Malpighiales; family Linaceae; genus Linum; species Linum tenue. The sequence goes on from CAMGYJ010000008.1 coordinate 2,190,341, forward strand.
TTTCCTTGGGATTGAGGTCATTCCCACGTCGTCGGGCTGCATCTTGTCTCAACACAAGTATGTCAACGATATCCTCACTCGGTTCCAAATGCATGAAGCAAAACCGGCCTCGACTCCTCTAGCATCGACTACCCGTCTCACCCTCAACGACGGCTCAGCCCCGTCCGATGCCACTCTCTATCGGCAAGTTGTTGGTGCTCTCCAGTACCTCGTCACTACGCGGCCTGACATTGCCTTTGCTGTCAACAAGTTGTCCCAGTACATGCATGCCCCGACCTTCACCCACTGGCAGCATGTCAAGAGGCTCCTTCGCTTCATTGCTGGTACTCGCTCACTGGGAATCCACATTGCTCGACAGTCGACCCCTCTTTCCCTTCGAGTTTTCTCTGACTCTGACTGGGCAGGTGATGTTGATGATCGGACGTCCACATCAGGGTTCCTAATCTACCTCGGTGACACTCTTATTTCGTGGAAGTCCAAGAAACAGCGCACGGTCGCTCGCTCCAGCACAGAAGCCGAATACAGAGCTCTAGCTCTGGCCACTTCTGAGACTATTTGGATACAGAATCTCCTTGCTGAACTTCACTACTCGCTTCCTGCTGCTCCTACTCTCTACTGTGATAATCTCGGTGCCGTCAACTTCAGCTCTAATCCGGTATTCCACTCCCGCATGAAACATTTGGCACTGGATTATCACTTCGTCCGTCAGCTTGTCAACTCCAGGCAGCTTCTGGTTCGCTACCTTCCCACTGCGTCTCAGCTCGCGGATCTGCTGACTAAAGCTCTTCCGGTTACACGCTTCCGACTCTTGGGCTGCAAGATTGGACTCGCTGACGCTGCCTCCATCTTGCGGGGGCGTATTAGGGAGAAATCCTAGGTTGTATAGGATTTGTATTCGTTGTCCTTCTCCCTCTTGTATTCTGTCTCTCTGTACTTGTATAAATATACACTCTTACATAATGAAATACACACAAGGTTGAAATCCCTTACAAGAGGTGTGTTTACTGTACTGCCTAATTATAATGCTGCAGGTAATTAATTTGATTCAGTCAACTGGAGAAATAATTAATATTAATTCTAACAAAAATCGCATTCACTGGATCACTGGACTTTCAATAATTTATTTGCTTTATGTGAAATTTCTCGGTCCACCAGTCAGGTCTAAAACTCTCACGACCTGTCTTCTTCAAACAAGAAAATTCTTCAATATATGCTTCCCGCCTTCAAGCTAAGTGTTCCTACAAAATAGAGCACTACAAAAAATAGAGAACAAGACCAGAGAAGTCGAAGATATTCAAGATGAAGACGATATATAAATATTTGTTAATCCAACTAAATGCAAGATTAATCAAAGTATATAAGAACAAAACCTGGCTTTTCTCTCTTCCTCACAAACTATCAGCTAAAGATATAAATTTAAGTGTCCACTACTCTAGCAATACACAGTGAACTACTCACGAGTACTATTACTAAACACAGAGATGTGACTATTAATTTAGATGTGAGTATTATCTAATATAAAAATTAGGGAACCTTTTAAACATAGTATTACTAGATGATTAATGGAACTTTTTCAATAAAATAGATAAATTAGTAAAAATAATAAGCAAATATCATGAAGGAATAATAAATATGCTAGAAGATCTATTTAAACACCTAATACAATTAGAAGCACCACAAAATATAGTTAAAATATAACCTAATTGACCATCAATACATCAAAACCAAAGAAGATCTATGTAAACTATAAAAGCTACAACATTTAGTAATAAATCTAAAAAAGAAAATATGAATATAAGAAGAGAATTAAAATTAGTAAATTTAACTAATATGAAACATCTACATAATATTAGAGAATTACAAAGAGATTTAATATAGAAAATTATACAAGATCAACATGATGTAAGAGAACTAAATATAGCATACTCATATTATTTATATCGAGACAGAATTCATAGGAAATATTTTCTTAAGGAAATAATTCAATTATTAGAACACATAATGATAATTGAAAATACTTATAATGATAATTGATTCTAAATTTCTTATTGAAAAATTGGTTTGGTATAAAACAGAGTATTCGAGAAGATTATTCCAACTAAACAATAAAAAATAATGTTTTTCATAAGTCCAAAAGATTTTTTACAATAACAAAAAATAGAATGACCAATTCTAAAATTTAGAAAACAGAATATTTCAAAATTATTCTGTCAACTTTAAAAAAATGCATTTGACAGTAAACTTTAGTGGTACCGGGTGCACATATAATAAAGTTCAGTGGCACACGATGCCCTATTCTTACTTAGGTAATATAGCTCCCCCCAATTATCATACTTTAGTGGTACCCTGGGTATTTTACCCCTTACAAAATACCACATTTAGTTCTATTTTGCCAAATGAGTTATTTTGGCCGAAATAACTCATCAAAATGCTGCATCCAAACGACCCATTCATGTATTTTTAATCAATCAGAATCTTGGGTCCTTATATCATTGTGCATTAGTTAATGAATCATGATAAAATATGAAGAATTAAGAGTATAATGACTTAGAGTCGATTCGTACTTTGTGGATTAGATAGTATGTTGTAAATTTATCATATCAATTGATATGTTGAACCAACTGGAGTATCTCATCGTCGAGTTTATATTCAGAATTATATAAATGTTTTTGTAATCCTCCCCTCTTGAACCAACTAGACCAAGCAAAATTCTCAAAAATTTAGCTTTCACAATGATTCAACCATTAAGATTAACTTTAAAATTAAATACTAGGCATCCATTTGTGTTGGAAAATGCTTGCAATAATCAAATAAATAGACCAACATTAAATCCTATAATTAATTAATCGTTTGATTCCCTTGGGACCTTCTCCTTCAAGCCATCAATCCAAAGCGAGTCGCCGAGTCAAATATATTCGCCTGAAATGAAACCGTTTCTTTTTTCCTCTCTAAAAAGGTAGCTTTCCAGCAGCATAGCAACGTCTTCTTTCCTTCCCTTCCTCGCCAATTTCACACGATACTCTCACAGACCATTATATAGTTGTAGAAAGAAAGTTCCACATTTCTCAGGAAACTCCCACCAGCCACCGCCGCCCCAAAACCTTCACCAATTGCCAAATTCTTCAACTTTATGTCGCCGTGAGAAATGGGTAACTTGTGCACTTGCTTCGCCCCCAAGCCGGCGGTGAAAAGGGGACGATCGGTTAAGCGTCTCCCGGCCAATTCCTCATCCCAAACCGCTTCCAACCGGTGGACGAGGGTCCGATCCGCTAGAAAAGACAGTAATGATTCCTTAATCCAGGAGCAGGCTCTGGCGGCAGCTCTGATGTTCAGGCAGCAGAACGGTGCCGGGGCAACGGCGACGGCGTTTGACCGTTCTGTTTCGCACAGGTACCCGAATAGTAATGCCGGGTCGAAGAAGAACCCGTTGCCCCGAAGCGCTAGCTCGAGAGCTCGGTCACTTACGGACCCTTTGTTGCAGCCTCACCAATTGGTTAACCAGGTAATTTAATTTACTTTCTTTCTGGGAGGAGTTTCTGTGTTCGGAGGAAGGTGGCAGAAGCCATCGGTAATTGTCTTCAGGCTATTGTTTTGTCGCTTTCTCTTCGTTGACCTTGTTATTGCCGAGAGTTAGGTGTGCCGGGCCACGGTTAGATGTGGGTTTTATGGAGCTCTCTATGATGTGTTCAATTGGGAGATGTGTATTGAATTCCATCCTGCCCTGTTTCTTCGGTTTGTGGGGTTCAGCTGAACTTGCTATTGAATGTGAAAGAACTTAGGACTAGAATTGATGAAATAAATGAACTGGAGGAGTTTGTTGTTCATTGCCCTCTGCTAAGTAGTTAATGGATGAAAATGGCTACTCTGGTCATTTGTATTGTTGTCAATAACTGATAAACTGATGATTGAACTTGTTTCTGGGGTAAGGTGCAAAAGTTGTATGGGCATTTTATAAGGAGTTAAGGACACATAGCTGCCTTCCTCAAGGTTTTACACCAAAAAGCTGTACATTACAGGTCAAGATCCTATAAAGTTGGCTACTTTGTTCACCTGTGATCAGACATCAGATAGCTACCGTGATTCTGGAAATAGTTTTTGATCTTACGGTATCTCATAATATTTCTGGGGCAGTAATCAATGTGCAGCTGCAACAGTTTATAGTAGGACTACTAGGTTTAACTAGAAAGTTAGATAAGCCTCACAAGTCTTGTGAAGAGGGCAACCAAGAAACTCAATTTACAGCTCAATGCCTGATCACCATGACTTTATTTCATTTTCTCCCCACGGACACTAATTTTCTGGCTGATTAAAGTTTCATGGGCAGTTGGTGTTTAGTGCTATACCGTATGTCAGCATCTTTCGATTTTCGTACTTCGCGCCTGCTGAATTGTTAGAATTTTGAACAGGATATTAAGCTTGATGATCTTGAGACAAAACATTTTGTCCTTGTACATGGCGGGGGTTTTGGTGCTTGGTGTTGGTACAAAACCATAGCCCTTCTGGAAGAGAGTGGTTTCACAGTTACGGCTGTCGACTTGACTGGTTCTGGGGTTCATTCTTTTGATACTAATGGCATCGCCAGTCTCTCTCAGTATGTGAAGCCGCTTACTGATTTTCTTGAAAAGCTTGCTGATGAGGAGAAGGTTCGTGCTTCTTCTTTCTTTCTCATTGGTTATGTATCTTCTCCTACTGTATTCTGATCATGTCTTAAAATGTCGTCAAATATGTAGTCTTCATCTGTATTAAGCCAATTGCTGTTATTTACATTTCTCTCATTCAAATGAACTGTCTGAGTCAATGTGGTTATTCATTGAAATTGTTTTCCTGGTTTAATATCTTGATATCTTCATTTCTTTTACTTGATACATCTTTGATCTGAGTAAGATGATAGCCTAGGTATAATGCTATTCTTTCTGAACTATGCAGGTGATCTTGGTAGGGCACGATTTTGGCGGTGCTTGCATCTCATATGCAATGGAGTTGTTTCCACACAAAATTTCAAAGGCTATTTTCCTAGCTGCAGCTATGTTAGTCGATGGACAAAGTATGCTTGACATGTTCTCCAAGCAGGTAATCCCCGAGTTACATTATTGAGTTTAGAATAGGAGGTGATGAACTTGTTTGAACATTTGTAACTTGAACAGACAAAGAAAAAGAATAGCAGTGATAGTATGCCATCTTTGAACTTTAAAGACCCTTATTTGCTATGTGTTATGCAATGCCATCTAGGAAACTCTGCTTCTAGAGGCATCAAGCTATGTCTATGCTAGTTAGGCTTCCGCTACTCTGCGACTAATAAAAGGGAGCTTTTCCAGTCAGGTGGAAATGATCTAATGCAAAAAACACAGATTTTTGTTTATGCAAATGGGAAAGATCATCCTCCGTCTGCCATTGATCTGGATAAGTCGTTGCTGCGGGACTTATTATTCAACCAAAGTCCTGCCAAGGTACATCTAAACCTTCGAAACAAGTGAATTTAGTTAGTATGACATTCTTGATTCTGCCCATTCTTTCTTTTCTGTTAGTGTGCTATGATTTTGAGACACTATTGTTTTCACCTACTATTCATCAGGACATTGCATTAGCCTCCGTGTCAATGAGGCTGATCCCATTTGCTCCAGTCCTGGAGAAACTCTGTCTCTCCGATGCCAAGCACGGGACTGTGCGACGGTTCTATATCGAAGCTCCAGAAGACAATGCTATACCTATCACCTTACAACAAACCATGATCAGCTCGAGTCAGCCGGAGAAGGTGTTCCGGTTGAAAGGTGCGGATCATTCACCTTTCTTCTCAAAGCCTCAAGCTTTGCACAAGATATTGGTAGAGATTTCGAAGATGAATAAAGCTTGAAAAAGAAATTAGAGAAAAGGGGGGTCCATGGGCATCGTTACTCATGTGCATATCATTATGTATAGTTGTTGATGGTGCCCCCATGTTTCTTCTCCCATCCTTACGCCTCCTTTTCTATTCTTTTCTTTTCTTTTTTCCCATCTCCAGTTTCTTTGGTTGTTCTTCATTTGTTATTGTTCACGGGACTTTGCAGTTACAAAAGGGTTCCCCTTCTTACTATCCCCAAGGGGATGATTTTGTTCATGCAAAGCCCATATAAAAGTTGGGGGGATAAAAGGATTATAGTTTATAGGTAAAGACATTCAAAGTGTATGGGATAGATTACCTGAATATCGTTCTTCCTACTGTCCTACGCAAAGATTATTTCAGTTAAAACCCTCATAACCGAATTGGTTGTTGAACATGGACTTTATCAGCGGGATATCTCCAGTACAACCTTTGGTTGACGACCTAATGGAGGAATTTTAAACACAAGTTCCACAAGATTTTCATATCGAAGGCAATACAAATGACTTAGCTTGTATGTTAAGAAAGTCCCTTTACATGCTTAAGTAGACCGGTATATAGTGGATAGTGGTTTGCTACGTTAATTAGCTCACTCCTATGGAATGCCTTCTCAAACTCCATCCTCTAATTACACAAATATTTATCGTGTGGGTTCGATGTAGAATAGTAATCTTATTAGTTTATGTGGATAACATCATATTGGCTAGGTCACATATTCTGGATCTGGAAGTAGTTAAGTTTACTTGAAGTGAGATTTCATGATGGTCTTGGCAAGAGCCTAGGGTGCATTGCAATGTTTCCAAGGATCATACTTATCAAGAAATGAGAATGGGATTTCAGTTACTAAAAAGAAATGTTGTGTCAAATTGTTGATTGCCACTAGATATATAAAAGTAAGGAGTTGCAACAGAGTCATGATAATAATGCACTAGCCTCTGTCGTTCTTGCCCTATAAATCCTGACTATTAATAGATTCAGATGTTTTTATTCCTCACCTAACTTCTCCGGCAACGCAAGAGAAGGGTCACTTAGTATTCTAATCCACGGAGAGAATTGTTATTTGTTAATAAATAAAGCTAAAGTAGCATGGGAAAATGAGTTAAGCTGGAATGTAGAGTTATTGAGGAACAACTAACCGTGTTGGGAAGTTCTACAAGGACTATCAAGTATTTCAACAACTTACAAAATATTCTTCCCAAACGATGCTCATATGTGCAAATGCAACAACAGAGCGACAATGGTTGATGAAGTAGCTCCACAATCTTGTCTCTAGAAGCCGTATTCGAGCTCGAATTTTCGGAAGAGAGATATTCATCATAGATGAATCTAATAGATGGCGAACGTCGAACAAAAAGGCATTAGAGATATAAGAGTATAAGTAGAACAAATAATATTATATGCTAGACTACAAATATTTTAATATAATTTAATTTAATTATCATATAAAAATATGAAGTTATACATAAAGGTTATCAATTGTACTTCAACTTTAAAGGTCAGCCAACCATTCAATCTCTTTGACTTGTTCAAATCTTAATTAAAATGGAGACTTAATTGGCTGGCTATTTGTTGCCAATGCTCATTTAGTGCTTTGTATAAACTAGTAAATCCAAGAAGGCTAGCTTTTTGCCCTTTCCTCATCTTTTCTCCCATTCTTGGGGGAATATTGGAAACCCAACAAAAGGAAGAAAAGGTACATGTGCTAACAATTGCTTAAAACAATCATTTTTGTATATTTAAAATATTTGAAATCTCATGTTCTTTGAAAAATCTCTATGTGTTTTTCACCTTTTTGTCATAAGAAAATTGTGTTCCCCTATATTTGATTGCATCTCATAATATATATATTTTTTTCTGTGAACACATGAACTTCATTTCTCGTGGTTGGAAGATTTATTGGATTTGATCTATTATCCAACTTCCAAAAAGGAGCTCATAATTTATTGTTGCAAGAAGTTTTGCTTTAGAATTTCATACATTATATGCTCAATATTTTTGTTTGAGGTTAATCAAAGTTCGATAAAGATATCTATATTTTTAGAGAAGATAAAATTTAACTTAATTAACATGCGAAAGGAAAGTATATTGAAATTCAAGTATATTCGATATCATGATGTAATTTAAAAAAAAAACATTTATTGTATTAATCCGTGGGTGATTATGTTTCAGCTGCTAAACCACATATAAGATAGCTACTAGGCTTGAACTTGATGATTGATTACACAAGCGATTGCGCTAATTATGCCAAGCATGCAGTTTACATATTTAATCGCAATGTGACTAATTCCATAACACAAAATTGATCAGAAGGAAAAACATGGGCCGTGGAGTGAGCTATGGCGGCGGTCGGAGTTCTTTGGGATACTTGTTTGGTTCCGAGTCCGAGGGAGCTGGCCGGAGCCGGAGCAACAACTCTTCCTCTAGCTCCAATAGTTCCCCACCACCACCACCTACTACCAAAAAGGAAGAAACTACAAGAAGCCCAGTGGCTCGTCGGAAAGAAAACAGTAGCAGCCCAATCAAGTGGGACGTCCAAGAAGCACCTCCGGCCCAACCACCACCTACTACCAAAAAGGAGGAAACTACAATAAGCCCAGTGGCTCGTCGAAAAGAATTCAGTAGCAGCCCAATCAAGTGGGAAGTCGAAGAAGCACCTTCGACCCAACCTGGTCACTTGAAAAACAACTACTATAGGTCTGAAGGTCAGAATTGTGGCAACTTCATTACGGTAAGTAACGATATTACAAAAAAATTGATTGATTAATCTCTTTGATTACCAGATTACTGTTCTTAACGTTTGTTTTGGGGTGTTGACTTGTTCGTGATATAGGACCGACCGACGACCAAGGTTCATGCTGCTCCAGGAGGAGGGTCCTCGTTAGGCTACCTATTCGGCGATCCTAACAAAAAATGATGTATTCTTGTCCAGAAAAAATGATTTGGTGGATGTGCTTATTGTATTTTGATTGTATACTTTGCGTCAGTTGATCTAAAATATGAAATTTAATGGCAAATGACAGAAAAACAATTACGAATGTCAAGTCTATCTCATCCATTTATCTTTTTTCCATTTTATCTATTTTTTTACATGATGATCTACTTAGTTAGGAAATGAATTTGCTCGATCATGGATCATTTTAGTGCACTTTTGTATGACACATTCTCCTCAAAAGAGCTCTAAGGGTTAGTTGCCATTGCATTGAGTAATGAATTCTAAGATTATAGATTTTAAATTTATCCAATTGTAAATCATTCCCTCTCGCCCCCTAATGATGATATTAATTAGAAATTGAAAACTTTGATAAATTATTTTGAACGTATATGCGTGGATTTCTTTGTGTCATGTATCAAAATTGAATGCAAGTCACTATTTATAACACAATACCATACTTATTATTGGTTCAGTCTAGCTTCAAATGTCCATAAAATAAAAAATCGAGACGTTCATCTAGACGACACTAAGTATCGACATTTAGAAGTTAAGAATTTATAATTATTGAATTACCACAACACCATTATCAACGATACTGTATTTCAAGACAATAACTGGATAATATCGTATAAAAGATCGGCAATTCAAATATTTTACATAAGTATCCATATTATATGTGACAAATAAAAGTATCTGTATTTGTATTAAACTAACACAAATACACAATACTATCATCATTCCATCAGCCAGCAGGTGGACATGGCAAACAAAAAAATTGATAAATTAGAAAAAACGAATTCACCTTTACGATTATCGGGGAAAAAAAGAATTCACCTATACGCCGCCGTTGGGGTCAAAGACGTAACTGCCCTCAGTCCTTATTGGTTGCCGCAGCTTCTGCGTCTGGTTACTGATACTAGCTAGGGTTTTTGGTTCGTCCCCGCTCTTCGCTTTCCCTCTTCCCCGTTCTCTGCATCGCCCGCACAAACGTCTACGGTGTCGGCGTTGCAGATATTCCCCTCCTCCGGCAATGGCTACCATCGTCCCAACCTCTGAAGAAGATCCCGCACTCGCAGTTGTCCGCTTCACCTCCGACCTTGCCTGGGCTGATGCTGGTCCCGAGGTACATTCACATCTATACAGCTATTTGTATGTACAAGCGTAATCGCAAACGCTTTTTATTCTAGCTTGTATCCGTGGGCGTCCTTAAATTCTTTGTTTGGGAAATTTGATTGGCTGGTGACTGGTCTCTCCTGAATCCATAATCCAATTCGTTAATTCAATTTTCTGCTGTTCTTAGTAGTCTATAATGTTGCCTATGCCTGCTGAGATGTTCGGATGGTTGCTGGCTTATGTCGTGAACTGTAAATCCTTCTTTATTTCGTGAATTTCATCCATTCTTAGGTAATGTTAGAAAACTGCAAAAAAATTTGAAGGGGGAATAATCCATTCGTAGCGTCCTGTACAGTTTTCTATTTAGTACTATCAGCTCTATTTTGCAGCCAGTAAAGGTAGTTGCTTGATCAATTATACCTTTCTTTACAGGTTGCGGAACCACAAGTTACCAGGCTTTGTATGGAGGCCCAGGAATGCATGGTGGTAGGAAGATGGTTGGACTTGGCTTCCTTGATGCTAACTTCAGCTGACTTGTTATTCTCCAATGCCAAGGTGTCAGAGAAAGGTGCAACTTTCTTCTTCTATGTAGTGTTATCAAATTCTACATTAGTTGTAATTGGACTTTGCAATTTTTGGGATGATACTAAAGGAGGTTAATTAGTAGACGCCTGGTCTAGTGTGTGTGGATGAACTTACTGTTCATGGTATCTGAACTTTGTATGAATCACGATGGCATCTATGAATCGTGCTTGAATTGTTGTGTTGATAACTTAGTGCCATATTCTGCTGGGAGAGTACTTAATTTCAAGCCTGCCAAGACTCTGCTTGAATTGTTGTGTTGATAACTTAGTGCAACTACGAATTCTTTGTAAGTTGCTCGGGAGTCATATCTATGAGGTGGGGAGTTCTGCGGGCAATAGATGACAGGGCCTCATGGACTTACTTGTCACTTCTCGTTTTTCCTGTCCTATCATTTCGACCTCTCTGGGTGCCCTTAAAAGTCAAATGGTTGCGCGATGTTGTGGTTTATATTAGGTAGCAGTCATATTAGAGGGTGTGCAAGTGTGTTGGTTCAGAATGCTTTTGTAAAAGAAGAAGCAATCATTTATATCAGAATACTTATCAATAGCTGCCCCATTTGCTTATTTCAATGACGAAGTATATGTTTCCGTCTTCCTTGTTCCAGACCTCGAATGCATCTTCACTGTTATTTGCAACCTTGTCACGAAGTCTCAAAACCCGAGTGAAGCTCTTGAGATGGCTAAGCTGATATCAGCAAAGATTGTTCAACAGCCAACTGAGAAGCCTACACTGCGCTTAAAGATGTATGTCAAGGTGTCATGTTGATTTGATAACACGTACTTTTTGTTGTTAGTATCTCATGAAAGACTACTTTTCAGCTTGTTCAATCTGTACAATCTTCTGGAGGATCCATATGCACGGTTCTCTGTCTATATGAAGGCCTTGACTTTAGCATTGAATGGGAAGGTTGCTGATCACATAATACCATCACTCAAGAAGATAGATGGTTTCTTGAAAGAATGGAATCTTGATGTCAAGGATAGGAGAGAGCTCTATCTTGCCATCTCTAATGCGCTCAAAGACAGTAAAAGGTACTGTGTTGCTGTCTGATATATATCACTTAACCATCTGGAGAAGTGTGATGTTTTGTTCATTTCTGGCCATGCTTCATTTTTTGTTGCAGCTCAGCTAAGGATGGCTTTAAATTCCTGACAAAGTATTTGGCAACTTTCTCCGGTGAGGATGCAATTGCGATTGCTGAAGCCAAGGAGGAAGCTGTCCGTGCCATTATTGAATTTGTGAAAGCGCCTGACATGTTTCAGGTACAAATTGGGATGTTCATGCTGTTTAATGGGTTGATTATTTGTATAGTTCTCCGAATCACTTGAGTATAGAGAATAATGTCTGGTGTGATTTTATGCTGAGGCTTAACACCTTCACTATAAGTTTCATTTTGTATTTTCCACTTGTACCAAACACCATACTTCTTTTAATTTCTAGAGAAAAAATGGGCCCACTTGGTGGATACGGAAACGTTGCTTGCTTAAGGGATGCCATTATTAGAGCATTGCCAATATCAGGTTATTGTTTGAGGATTAGGTCTGAGTAAGCATGTGGCATAAAAGGGATGCAACTATTGAGGTTTAAAAGAGATATTGAACACCTCCTAAGGTCTAACTATGGGATAGACATTCAACTTTAAAGATGGTAAAGTTTAGTGTTGCACCTCATGGAACCTCAGTTTGTTTGAACATGTTTTGTTTAGTGTAACTATGTTTCATTCTTGACCTTTCCCAAATTCTGAAGTTTCTTACTGATCTTTTATACACTATGGTTTTGTGCTTCTGTTTAGCTTGTACGTGAATGTTTCTGAGCTTTATGTATATATATTTTTTTTTGCATATAAATGCATGGGTTTAATCTTTATGGGGTTAAATTCATGTACCTTTTTGCAAGAACCTGTATGATAATATGATTCTTCATGGGCGGTTGCAGTGTGAGCTGTTAGATATGCCAGCTGTTGTGCAGTTGGAAAATGACGCCACTTATGCATTGGTATATCAACTACTGAAGATATTTTTAACTCAGAGGCTTGATTCCTATTTGGAGTTCCAAGATGCGAATACTGCCCTGCTAGAAACCTATAGTAAGATTTTAACTTCGCCTTAATCAAACAAGTGAAACCTGATTTTTGATCTTTGGGAAGTAAACTCAGTTCTAACTTATGAGTCTTTGTGTGCTCCAGACCTTGTTCACGAGGATTGTATAACAAAGATGAAGTTGATGTCATTAGTGGATCTCGCCTCAACCCCATCTAGGAAAATCCCATATGCTCTTATCAAGGATACTCTTCAGGTAAATCTGAATCGACCTATGACATTGTCCTCGACCAAGTTTTATGCTTGACCTGGTTTTCTAATTCTTCTGCTTCACGTCATTCCAGGTTAGTGATGATGAGGTAGAATTATGGGTAGTAAAGGCAATAACTGCCAAGCTGATTGACTGTAAAATGGACCAGATGAATCAAGTGGTGCTCGTGAGGTATTTATCTTTAATTTTTATATGTTATACGCACAATTTCACTATTGCCTGTTAGTCTTCAACTCTTTCGGTACATATGCAGCCGCTGCAGTGAGCGCGTCTTTGGGCAGCACCAGTGGCAAGAACTTAGGGAGAAGCTTGCAACTTGGAGGGTAATAACAAAAAATGCTCGTGTCCTACATTTCCGAGTCTCTCTTCTTGACGTTTTGCTAGTCGTCACTGTCAGGTGCTAGTGGCTTATGAGATTACATGTGCAATTTTTTGCAGGAAAATATTGCGAGTGTGATAAATACCATCCAAGCTAACAAGATAGTTGAAGATGGAGTGCAACAGGCAGCGCAAGGCGTGGCAACTCGGTAGGGAGACACTAGAAAACTTGGGGTTTTGAGATGTTGGATCTTGTTTTTTATTCAGACATGGTTGGAAAGGGGAGCTTAAGATTTTCAATTCGGCCATCATACTGAAAGTGTTGGAGCAAAATTTTGATGCTGTAGTCGTTGCTGTTCTGTTTGAGAAATAACAATTTCAGGACTTAGTTGGATCATTTGTATTGTATGTATCACCTGTCGATCATTTAACGTCTCTATCGATCCCTAACGTTTGTCACCAGCCGTATGATTCCCAACATAAATCCTCTTGTAGTGATATATTGAGAACAATTTGTAGTATAGCAGAAGTGACATTTACTCATACGTGGAAGTGAGTCAGCTCATGTCACTGATTGGTGATATTGGAGCCAACATCATTTGACATGGCAAATTGGCAATATTCGAATAGGACATTCAAGGTTCCTAGGCCCTAGCTATTCAAAGACCTTCAAGAGTTCCATCTAGCTATACATTCGCCAGTGTCACGGTCCATTGCACAACTATACATTACTCTCCACGAGGATACTTCATATACATGGAGGAAAAGGATTGTGTTTCCAATGATCTTGCCAACTCAAGGAAATACTTGTATGGTTTCATATTTGAGATCACTAGGGTGATGATGAGGAAGTAGACGCTGAGGAGGATACTTGCCCTTGGTGTAACTGTCTCCTCACAAGTGCAGTGTAGATGCCATCATTATCGAGTAAGAGTTCATCGTGTGTCCCCCTCTCTGCGATCTGGCCTTCTGATATCACCGCCACACTGTCTGCACTTTTTACTGTCGAAAGTCGATGTGCTATCACAAGCACTGTCCTTCCTTTCATCAGTGAATCCATAGCATCCTTTATCCCACAACGCGAAAGGAAAGATACATTACTGCAGATGAGTGGCAAAGGTAAAATGAAAGCAATGTCAAGACAACTTGAATTGAGAACTTACCTGAACAAGGTACTCGCTCTCTGCATCAAGAGCACTTGTAGCTTCATCCAACAGCAGCACTCTTGGGTTCATCAGCAATGCTCTCGCAATCGCCACTCTCTGTTTCTGACCACCGGACAGCCTCAGCCCACGTTCACCTACTACTGTCTCGTACTTGTCAGGAAATTTGTCTATGAACTCGTGCGCATTGGCCAATCTCTGCACCAGAGTGTCTTGTAAGTGATTTCCTCATATGATTAAAAAGACCATTAAGGAACCAGATAAGACGGTAAATTACTCACAGCTACGGCTTCTATCTCAGCACGGCTAGCTTTGCCACTGAACCCATAAGCAATGTTCTCTTCCACTGAACAGTTGAAAAGTACCGGCTCCTGGCTTACTATACTAACCTGCATCCCCCACGAACACGGAAAGGTCAGGTAGATATGAGACGGTGAATCTCATAGAGAGAAAAAGAGCGTGAATTTGTCATTCGTCATACCATAAAGAACAAATATAATACCTTTCTATGAAGATACTCATGTGATATATTAACCAATGGCTCTCCATTCAGCGAAATGCTCCCTTTGAGTGGGTCATAAAACCTTTCAATCAAATTTGCTATTGTGGTCTGCAGTAAGATGACACCCAAAGAAGCAATCTTTAAACAAATGCAAACTAGGTTTGGCATGTAACAAAAATCGGTATCCATGACAGTTCATGCAATAAGTCACTCGATACTGGGACTAGATGACTTGATAGTGGCAAATGCAGAATGGGTATTATACCTTGCCACCACCACTTGGACCAACAAGAGCAACTTTTGCTCCCGGTTTCAGTTTCAATGATATGCCCTACAGTTCAAACATACAATTTTAACGTCAAAATTATCTTGCTATAATGAAACCTTTTGGGACTTGAGGTATCATTTTGATGAGATATAATCGTAATATTGCAACCTCTTTCCATTGCTAACCATTGAGAGAATCAGTTACCTTGAGCACCATATGACTTGGACGCGAAGGATAAGCAAACCAAACATCGTCCAGTTCTACTTCTCCATCAGGATCACTGGCACCACTTAACAGAGTTGGTGTAAGATTAATTCTGATAAAGGAGGCATTGCGAGTACCAACTAAATTGTGTCTGAGCTTTGCTCAAGCTGATTCCTTTGGTTAGAGTTATGCGCAATGAATCAGAAGACAGTAACAAAGACACACAAAAAACTAACCCTATAGGGCAAGTATCCCCAGATTTTGGCATGGTTGAGACGCGATCTAACAGCTGAAAGACTCTCCTACTTGCCCCTGCAGCCTTCATTGCAGTTGTGTACAACCCTGATAAAGAAGAAACTGAAGAGCCAACTGCACACAAAAATTGACAAAAAAATGAGTCAATACAATGCCTAATGCATATCAGTTACAAGTTTTTTTTACAGTCTCAACTACAAGTTATTTGACACATATATAAGCTGATAAATAAAACAAAAGTAGGTTGGAATGCTTGTTTCAGTTTGAGAAATAAAGAATCGAGTGCCCTGGTGCATCTTAACCTGTGAGGCTGTAAAGGATAAAAGACGTAAGAGCGCCTGCTGTCAGGTTGCCCATTATTGTCAAGTATGCTCCATAAATCACAACTATCATGACTGACAACGTGGATGCTGCATTCAGTCCTCCGAAAAATAAGCCAACTACTCTCTGGAGACAAAAGCGAGAGGAAACAGTTTATGACCATCACATCTGTAAAGCTTATTTTTGGGAGAAATGGGATGGAGTAAGACTTACGGCTTGTCTGAGTCCCAACTTCAGTGTCTCATCAACCTTTTCTGAATAATGAGAAATTGCATATCCTTCTTGCGCAAAAGATCTAACTGTTCGAATAGCTCCAAAAGATTCCTACATTAGTAGAAATTAGTTCAATATACATCATATTATGACAGGAGATAAATCTGTTACTAGACTAGTGGAATAGAAAAAGAAGAGATAGGTGGTGCTTCCAAACCTCAGCTATTGAAGCAGCAACAGCAGCTGCAGCTTGAACAGAATGTGAGAGTTCACGAAGATAGCGTCCAAATTTTCTTACAGCCACAGAAATAATAGGCACCACTGCTAGAGCCAATACTGCAACACAACCAAAACATAGCTCAGCAGAGTATTTCTTTTAAGAAAAGCATCACATAGATAGAACACTTTCCTTTAGGTTTACCGAGATTACCTACATGTTAGCTTCCATGATGATGAAAACATAAAACCAACACCGATCAGTGCAGTTGTTACATTACGCAGTGCCTCAGAAAGATTAGTTGTTGCTGCACTTTTTATAATTTGAGTGTCTTCTGATAGCCTGCTTAGAAGTTCGCCTGTTTTTGTAACATCAAAGAAGGCAATTTCCTGTTGTTCCATGGCAGCAAGAAAAAATATTATTGTGAATAACTAACATAAAAGTTGATTACGTATACACTCATATGTTAAGGTCAAATGCAGGTAAGTAGCTTGTAGAACACGAAATAAGCATTCACAGGATGTCACTTCAGCTGACAAACAACTTGCCTGATTGAGAACATGGCTGAATAAATCTTTTCTCAGACGAGCCACAACTCTTTCACTCGCAGAAGCAAATAACCACGCTCTAATTGCTGTGCAAATAGACCTGAGAACTAGGAGGGAAACACCAATTAACAAGACCTCTAAGAGGCATAAGTAAGAACCTTCAGAAACACAGCCATGGTAATAGGTGTCAAAAGCTATCAACATCCATGATCAACCTTAGCTGCTCAGTTGTATAGATTTCTAAGCAGCTGATTCCTTTTCCATATCAGCAATACCCCTTGACAAGTGCCAAAATGGTATTGTATGTGAAATTGCAGTAAAACCAGTATTGAGCCAACAGCCCAACACCACCTATATAAGCTACGAGTTAAACAAGGAAAGTCGAGAACAACGCTGTGACATACCCAATCACAACTATGAGAAATATTTCTAATATGGTATTCTTGACTGCATCCAGAGCTTCTGCTTGCTGTTCCGGGGTTGTTACGTCTCTTGATACTACATCAATTATGATTCCACCAAATTTTGGCTGCAGTAAGTAGTTCACAGTGTGTTAAAAGGTATCAACATCCCAGAAAACAGCTGAGCAGTGAAATTCAAAAATTCAAACTAGTAGTCTCCAGCTATCAAACAAATGGAAAGTTCTATCTAACTCACTCCAATAAATCTCACAGAGGCAGCGTGGTTCGAAGAAAAGCATCAAAGACTTACAATAAGAAGACTTGAGGTGGATGATATCAACAAGGCTATGGTGCCAATGACTAGCTTCCCAGCATCAGGTTTTGCCTGCAAAGTAATAATGCAGCAGTTGAGAGATAACTAGTACAGTCACTACAGTGGGAAAGAAATATCATCATAATTAAGTGGAGATGGGTTTCTTACCAGTGAAAGAACTCGACCAAACCCAACATTCGCCGCCTGAACCCAGAAACAAAAGTTAGTAGCTTTGCCAGAAATGCGAAAGAATTGGAGCGAGAGAAGGAAAAAAAAAAAAATGAAAAAGGAAGAGCCTTTAGTTACCTCCCCGGCTCCATGCTCAAGATCACTTGCAGGGGCGTCATCAGAATGGTCTTCTGCACTAGCTTTTCTCTTTCCCTATATCAATTTCACTTTCTCTCATAAATCACCTGTTTAATCGTTCAATTTCGTTAATCATAGCCTACAAAGAAAGCGAGCTGCAAACCTGCTTAGATAAGAGGGACACTCTCTCGGAGCCAGTGGAGGAAATTGATTTGGCTGTCCAATCCAAGTGCTGCTTCTTCCCCATCTCCCCCGCCGGACAGCACAAAGCTCGGTGACCGCCGGCCTATGAATTCTTCCGTCTCCCGCCACCCAAGTGGTTTTGCGCGGGGAATCCCCTGCTCTCTTCTTGCTATCCTCGTCCTTTCTGTTCTTTTGTGGGGAGAAAATGGGCCGCTGCTGTTGGTCAATGCCAAGTGCCACAGCCAACACTTCGTACAGTGTTATAGTTTGATAATTATAGGCCCACGTTTGGTACAAAAGTTTGTAAAAAACTAAAAACTTTAAGAGAAGGAAGAGAGGACAAAAGGAAAATTGGAATGAACGAAGGAGGGAAAGGTCAGATGAAAATGACGGAAGCTTGGATTCGAGCAGTCGTTGAAGCCATCCACTCTACCCCTTCTCAGGCCGTAATTTATCTCTCCGGCGGCGCGTCTCAGGTCTCTCGCTCTATCTCTTCCTGAAACTTCTCTCTTTCTCTCTCTTCCTGTCTGGTTAAATTTTGACTTCGGATGATGATGATCAGAGTCTCGGGTTGTTGATGTCCTTCCCCGGAGCTACCTCTACAGTCCTTGAAGCTCTGGTGCCATACTCGAGAGTCTCCATGGTTGATTTACTCGGAAAGGTTTTTCTTTTACTCCCGAGCACTCTATCTATTAGGTCTTTTTCCTTCCTTTTATTCTGGGTTTCAGATTTCTAAAACCAGCCATGTGATGTTTCTCTTCTTTCAGATTCCTGCAAGTTACTGTAGCCAGCAAACAGCGGAGGAGATGGCTTTGTTGGCTTACAATCGGGCTCTTAAGCTCTCTTCCCCTGGTAATGATTCTTCTTCACCAACATTCTTCACTATATTTAACCAACTGCAATGCTGCTGCTATAATATCAGAACAGAAAGGTTGTTTACATGTCTGGAGTAGGGAGGTAGTCTATTTATGTCAACCCAATTGTTCCTATCACAGGTGCTCCTGTTGTTGGTGTGGGTTTCACTGGATCTCTTGCAAGTTCACGTCCAAAACTTGGGGATCACAGGTATTATTTTCAGAAAGCATTGCTTGGCTCTACATGTATCTGATTTTGATATATGCAGCTCGGTGGCTTCTTTTCAGGTTTCATTTATCCACAAGATCATCTAACCGACTTTACGCGTCAACAGTTACATTGTCAAAGGTAGTTGTGGTACTCTTCAAGTAATGCTGTGACTCTTCGTTGCATGGTTTATCGATTCTGGTGTGCAATGTGGTTTTAATATAGGGAATGCGAACTCGAGAGCAGGAAGATACAGTTTCAAGTCGATTCTTACTGAAGGTACACAAGAATGTGAAAACATTGCAACACAGATTAGAGTTCCTTGGATATATGTCTCCATGTGGCTTTACATTTGTCAGCAGTCCCTGATTGAAACTTCTTCCCTGTCTTAACAATAAGGCATTGTCAAAAGCTTGCAAAGTTGTCCAACAAACATCTGGTTCTCCCTTATCTGAATCAGACTCATTGGATGAACATGAAAAACATTTCACAGAAGATGAAGAGCTACAGCAAGTTATAGATGGTCAAATATGCTTCAAGATATACCCATTTGCAGGTGGAATCCTTAGGTTCAACAGACTCATCGTGGTAATTTGATCTTCCTAATATTTTTTCCTGATGATTGTTATGCTGGCCAGATTCGCCAAATGGTGAGAGGAAGATCATACTTCCTGGTTCTTTTAACCCTTTGCATGATGGTCACCTCAAGCTTCTGGAGGTTGCTACTAGGTAGCTGGATATGTTTCCATAATGTATTAAAAATTTGAACATCTTGAAATGGCATTTATCAGCTCTTGGACGTTTATGTTATGCCGATGCTTATTAGAGCAAATACCATGTCGTCTGACTTCTTAAAACTTTTTTATGTAGTATTTGTGGCAACGGCTATCCATGCTTTGAAATATCAGCGATAAACGCAGACAAACCTCCCCTCACTGTCTCCCAAATCAAAGATCGGGTGAAGCAGTTTGAAAGAGTTGGTGAGCCATTTGAACTTTCTTTACACGATGATGATATGTTCCCTTCTGAGTTTGCACAGGATCTCACGAGCCTTTTTACTTTTCGGTACTGAGATGACCTGTGTCTGAGTTGTAGCTTTTGATGACAGGCAAAACTGTAATAATTTCTAACCAGCCCTATTTTTATAAGAAGGCTGAGCTCTTCCCTGGCAGTGCTTTTGTCATTGGTGCTGATACAGCAGCAAGGTTGATAAATGTATGCTACTTGTCTCCAGCTTGTTTTGGATTCTACTGCAATTTTCACTTGATCTAATACTGCTACACTTTGTTGGGTTGTACAGAACAGAAAGCCATCTGATGCAACTTTGATTGATCTACTCTCGGCCTTGCTTGTCGTCTTCTTTTTTGCAGCCCAAGTATTACGATGGAAGCTATGAAAAGATGCTTGAGATCCTTGGAGCATGCAAAGCAAGAGGCTGCACTTTTCTTGTGGGTGGTCGAAGCACCGATGGTGTTTTCAAGGTACAGTGACTAACTAACTTGCAGCTTCTGCCAGAATTTGAGACCTCTCTTTGTTTACCAATTGATGTTGCTGTTATCATATAAAGATAGCTTTCTTTGTTTACTACTAAGGTTCTTGGGGACTTGGAGATCCCGGAGGAGTTGAAGGACATGTTTGTGCCGATACCAGCTGAGATGTTCCGCATGGATATTTCTTCCACCGAAATAAGGAAGAGTCGAGGGATGATGTGAAGAACTTGATGCAGATGCAACTCCACATGTCTTCTGCAGTTTGCAGTAATATATGAAGTTTTTGTCCATGCCATTTTGTTGTACAGGTTTTCGAGTTTGGAATTTCGGGTCCTCAAGTAAAATTGCACACAGGATGAGATGAGTTAGATTTGTAAGCTGTGCAGCTTTCACCCTTGCTATAGAGAATTCAAGCCCTCAAATGATTACGGAGTTGTTTGAGCTCTCTAAATGCTCATCAACACAGTTTGTCAAGCTAAGTATAAGTTCGGCTCAAGATGAGCTCGATTTTAAATCATTCTTGCTGAAAAATGTGTACACATAAGAATTTAAATGGCTTAATTGCAAGTTTGGTCACTCGAATTGCTATAAAATTTCACGTTTGCCACTCAAATTAATTTATTCCATTTATAGTCACCCGAATTAGTTGAACAGTTCAAGTTCGGTCACTCTCCGTTAACCTCCGTTAATTTTGACTGACGTGGCGGTCAACTCTGACAGTTGACCGTTAAATGTGTGATGTGGCAAATAAAAAATAATTAAAAAATAAAAATTAAATCAACCGTATAATTTATAGCTGAAAAGTAAAACTGCCACCCCCATTCAAATTTTCCTGTCCATAGAGTGATTTTAGGAAGCTGACGTGGCAGGGTGTTGAGCGGGAAAAAAATAGAACTCCCCGCCAGATTGCAGAACTAAGAATCGTCCACTACCCACCTTTTTCTCCTGGTTTCCCACGTTATCATTTAGTTATTATTTATTTTTCATTTAATTTTCGTTTGGCTGAAATAAGCCCACCTTTTCTACTGTGTTCCCACGTTATCCTTTCGCCTACCCGCAGGACAGGAGGAGAATAAGTTTCCATCGGAAAATTCTGGTAAGAGGGCGTCACGGTTTCGTGTTCAGCGGAGGAAGGCGCTGACGGCCGGCTGTTGCTGAGTTCATGGGAAGACGACCAGACGTTTTGGTGGTCAGTGGCGGAAAGCAGTGACGGCCCGCTTCTGCTGCGACTGGGGAGATCGCGTTTGGGAGTGCAGCGAACGATCTCCATGCCGAAGAGGTTGTCGACGATCGAGACTTTCCCTTCCGGCGAGAAGCACAACTACTGCCGCCGCCACCACCGTCTCCCCCGCCGCCACGAACCCTGCTTCTTCTTTCTTCTCTGCTTCAGCCTCTAGAAGGTCGCTACAAATCGCTCCAGCTACTCGCATCCGTTGAGGAGCCATTGCCGTTGGGCTCGACGCAGCTGCTGCGGCCACCGCCGCCATCAGCGAAGTGCGCACCATCCCCTTCTTCTCCCACCCGCTGCCGTTGCTTCTGTTTCCTTCTGCCGAGCACTTCACCACTCTCCCTCTCTTCACCATTGACGGCAGCCCTGCATATCACCCAATCGATTCAATTTCTTGGTTCCCCCAAGCTGAATTGATAAAAGCCAGAGGTAATTGTGAATTTCAGGGGAGGGGGCGTCAAGAGTACTCATCGAGAACTGGGGCGGAGGAAACCCCTAGAGAGGGGTTGCGACGGAGAGATGCATGGATGAAGGAAGAAGCTGTGGTTGTGGCGGAGATGGACGCCATTTTTCACACTCTGGCCCTGGGAAGGAAGGAAGGGATTAGGACGGTAGCTGGTTCTGTGAGAAACTACTGGAAGTAGTGAGCTTTGCAGAGGTAAAATGGAGGAGGTGATATAATTTGCACAGCTTAATACTGACCATAGAATTTGCCCCCATCACAAAGTTCCATGCTAAGTTACTCTCCTTATTGGATCTTTTAGTTGTGTATAATTCTTGGTTTCGTGATATGGTATTGGAGATATGAGCAGGTGAGGTTTGGAACGGACCAGAGCATTAGCAACAGTTGGTTGTGAGATGGTATGTGTAAAATGGAATCATGGTAATTACTTGGCTCTGCTCATATAGGTAGGCTATATTTGAATCTCAAGGGAAGAATTCTCTTGCCACTTTTTAGGCTTTTTGTTTAGGTTTCCAACGTCAATGTGTGCCTGCTTTATGTTAACATAATCAAGCTTAATTGAAAGCAATACTTCCCACTTTGTTCACTAAATTTTTCTGTGTTTCACGGCTTTCTTATCTAACTTTTTTATTTCTAAATTGCCTATATTTTGGATATAACTTGCAGTTTAGATGTAATTGACAACTAATGATTTAATCCATGACCTTCGGAAGAACGGTTTGAGTTTACATTTTCCTTATGTCATTAGTTCTTATAAGTAATTTGTTGAGTTCTTATGCTGATGTACGGTCTCTTTTTTCTTTTTTTCCTTTAGTAGTTTGGTCCAAGAAATCATGTGATCATTAATTTTTTCTTTAACAGCCTGTTTGGATAGACAAAAACTCAGGAATTGGAATTCCATTTTCAATTCCAGTTCCATATTTTATGTTTGGAAGGATAAGAAGGTTGAGAAATGAATTCCATTTGGGCTAAGTTTTGGGAATTACAATTCCTATCAAAAGTGATAGGAATTGTGTTTATGAAGATGGAATTAGTGGGTCCCATCACTATTTATTATTATTTTATTAACCAACTATCACACTACTCTCTTTCTCTATCATTCATATTTCATTTCCCAAGATAAAATAAATATATTATATTATTAATTATTGTTAAAAGTGCAATTCATTTCTTTAGTTGGAGGAATTATACCAAACACTAAAATTGGAAATGGAATTCTATAAAAATAGGAATTGGAAATAGAATTCCATTTCCATTTCTTCTTGAATTGGAAATAGGAAAGATCACTAGGTTCATTTAAGCACGATTTGCCAATCAAGCATTTAACCTTCGTTTAGTTCCTAATTGAGAGCGTAAGATCATTTGTATAATAATAGTACATGCCTCCGATACTGTGTTAAGATGGAACTGAAATGAGTTTGATGCAATGTCTTTGTTTGGTCCACTTTTATTCAGTGTTCAAGAAGACGCGATTAATCTCTCGCCTAGGCGCGATTAATAGCTGGGCAGGAGGAAATCGCCCAGTCTAACTCTGGGCGATTGATCTAGGCACCTGGGCACTCGGAGACACGGTTTCACTTTGGTGGGCGACGCCCAGAACAACTAATAAAGGTGAATTTGTAGCCTTTTTGTGAAAATCCCAAACCCTATTCTATTTCCCCTTTCCACCCGCTCTGTAGCTGATAGATCGATAATTATACATGTTTACACCCCTATTTTGAAGCCGTTTGTGATGAGGAATCTCGTGTTTTAAGCCGATTTCACGCTAGGTTGTGTGTTTATGTCATATTTCAGGTCCTGGCGTTGGAATCGAGGCGAAGGAACGAGTTCCGGGTCGAAAGGAGCGAAGATGGGATAAAGGATGCTGCTGGACCAAAATACCCGGTCAAAGGAAGAAATACCCGGCCGGGTATATTCTGGCCTCGACCGGGTATTTTTCCCTTCGGGTACCCGTGAGAAACAGAAGGGGGCCCGGGCGATGGCCTTAAATCCCCGGTCGGGGTTTTTGATGTTGGACCGGGGATTTTCCCAAAAGTGGAACGACGCGTTTTATGAAATACCCGGTCGAACCATGAAATACCCGACCGGGTATTTCGACCGGGTATCGCGAGGGCAGCTGATAAAAGAGGAAGAAGGCCAATTTTCAAGGGGTTCCGAGTTTTTGAGAGAGAAATCGATTCCTAGAGAGAGAAAGCGACGAACCAGAGTTCCCAAGCGCCCTAGATCGATCTTCAACACCATTGGAGCCCGTCTTGAGCTTGGAGAAGTGCGATTAAACGTCCAGGAGCAGAAATCCAACTTCACAGTATGATTTCCGCGTCTGAATCTGCTTTTGCTTCTTTCTCTATGGAGTAGTTTCCCCATTCATCTGGGTATGGGGAACCCTAGATTTGTATGCTAGGTTTGATTGTATGAACCCAAGTAAAGAGTTTGTGAATTGATTATATTCGATTGAGGTTTGAATGATTGAATGACTTGAATCCTGATCAAATTCCTGTTGCTTCTGCTTTGACCTGGAATGAGAATATCTGCCTAGGTTGATAGAGTACCCTTAATCGAAGGTGGCGAATTGGTGACTTTAGTCGAGGAGCCAATTCGCTATTCTGTACCGAAGTTAATTCGGTAGTGGAGGTTTGGTTCATTAGGGCCTCAATCTGTTTACTCCGGTGGAGGTTAGTCGCCCGCTAGAGACTCAGATTGAGAGGGTCTGGAGACCTTTAGTCGAGACTTCAGGCTAATTGAGAACCTTCCGCAGTATAACTTTCATGAAAACTGAACTTGGTAATTACAATCCGACTTAACTGCAGTCTAGGGGGATCCATATCCGGGTGACCTCTCTTGACTTGACAACAAACCGTTTACTTGCTTTGTGTTTTGTTTGCTTGAGTTGCACTAAAAGTTCACCGCTAAATAACAAGAATTCACCGAGTAGTCATCACATCTAGGACCCGGGTTGACAATAAAACCCAAACCCGCTATACTACGCTTTAGGAAGTGGTTGCACTTGGCCATTTTCTAGAGTGACAGTAACAGCGAGTCAAGTTTTTGGCGCCGTTGCCGGGGACGGCTAGGTTGTTGAAGAAAAGTGATTTCTGTTACTTTAGCATTTTCATTTTTGCATTGAGTTTTTGTTCTTCCCACTTGTGCCTTCACGGGTTTGCATTGCTTGATTGTGTGCAGCTAGTGCATGACCCGTAGTCAGTCGGGAGGTTTACTGCCGTTGAATCCTGAGGTTCACTGTCATGAGGGACCTACTGGCGGTCATCACGGAGGAAACCGCACGGCGAGGAAGGTGCTCCAGTCGGGCTTTTACTGGCCCACGCTCTTCAAGGATGCAGACGCCTTCGCACGCAGGTGCGACCGATGCCAGAGGTCAGGTAACATCTCTGCCCGTGATGAGATGCCCCAGAATGTGTTTATCACTTGTGAAATTTTTGATGTCTGGGGTATCGACTTCATGGGCCCCTTCCCTCCATCTTTTGGTAACACTTATATTCTGGTTGCTGTTGACTACGTCTCTAGGTGGGCTGAGGAGCAAGCTTTGCCCACCAATGATGCTAGACGTGTTTGTGGTTTTTTGAAGCAGCTCTTATCCCGGTTCGGGACACCTAGAGCCATCATAAGCGATAGAGGCACCCATTTCCAGGGCCAATTTGATAAACTACTGTCTCGCTATGGTGTGACTCACAAGGTGTCCGTGGCCTATCATCCCCAGACCAGTGGCCAGGCCGAGCTGACGAACCGGGAGCTCAAGCAGATCCTGGAGAAAACGGTGGATCAGTCCCGCAAAGATTGGTCCACCAAGCTCGATGATGCTCTATGGGCGTATCGCACTGCCTACAAGACGCCCATTGGTACTTCACCGTACCGGCTTGTCTATGGAAAGGCCTGCCATTTGCCCGTGGAGCTAGAGCATAAGGCCTTCTGGGCCCTTAAGCTGCTCAACTTGGATGTTCATGTTGCAGGTGTTGAGCGAAAAATGCAGATGTTGGAGCTGGAAGAGTGGCGTTACCACGCCTATGAGAACACCCGGCTGTACAAGGAGCGCACTAAGCGCCTGCACGATGCCCGGTTGCGGGGTCCGAAGGAGTTCCAGGTTGGTGATCGAGTTCTCCTCTATAACTCTCACCTGTAGCTCTTTCCCGGAAAACTCCGCTCCCGGTGGTCAGGACCGTTCACGGTCACCCAGGTGTTCCCGTATGGCACTATCGAAATTGCCAACCCGCAGACTGAGCCGTTTAAAGTGAATGGCCATCGTCTCAAACTCTACTTGGGAGACGAGGTCGAACGTGCGGAGTTGGTGGTGGAACTCGCGGACCCTTAGTTCCGCCATGGGCGTCCAGCTAAAAGACGGTAAAGAAGCGCTTGTGGGGAGGCAACCCCACCACGGTTTGCATTTTCTTTTCCCTTTTTCTGAGTTTTTGGTGTCATGTCGAGTCAGTTGCATGTCTGTCGTGAAGTTCGGTTGTCTGTGATGCCTCGATTTGGTGTTTTCGTGCAGGAGAGGTCGCGATTTTGGGACGAATGAGAATTTTGGCCGGAAGGGTAAAATACCCGGTCATGAGCCTAAATACCCGACCGGGTATTTTTCGGCTCATGCCCGGGCCCCCTTTTGCCTTCCGGGGCGAAAAATGAAAAAAACCCGACCTCAGGCCAAAAATACCCGACCGGGTATTATTTTTTGCCTGAGACCGGGTATTTTTCCGCTGTGAAACGCGGCGTTTCGGGGTCCCCCGATCTCCCGCCAAAAATACCCGACCGGGTATTTTTGGCGCGGGACCGGGGATTTGTACCCCTTGATACGCAGCGTTTGGCAGAAATCCCCGGTCGTGGACTCGATAATACCCGACCGGGTATTTTTCCTATTTAAAGGAAACCCCCGGTCATTTCTCTCTCTACTCTCATTTTTTCCAAAATCACTTCTCTCTCTACTTCCATTTCCTCTCCCCTCTCTCCTCTTTGGCGGCCGCCGCCCGCCGCCGCCGGTCGCCGCCGCCGCCGGACATTTTCCGGCGACTTTCCGGCGATTCGCCGGCCATTTTCAGGCGAGTCTCCAGGGCGATTTTTTTTCGCTCCCCTCGCGTCCCTCACCCTTCCTTCGAGTCCTAGCTACGGTCCTCCTTGTGTTTCCAGGTGTGTTTCCTGTTCATTTCTAGTTTATGGAAAATCGGACTGTAGATTCTAGGACCGAGAACTGTGTTGCCTGCCTGATTTAGAGTAGGGTGAGGGATGACTTGAGCTTGCAGGGCTGTGTATGTGATAGATGTGCTGTCCGCGTGATTATTGTAGTTCATTCTGTGATCCTGCCTTGAATTCCGGTTGAGTTGCTTGCCATTCAACCGGCTGTGCTTAAATTGTTAGCCTAGGTGAGCTCGAGTGTGGGGAATGTGCTGACCCCATGCCGTTGGTCCTGACATTCTATTTTCTTGGCTCCACCTATGGTGTTTTGATTTTGCAGGACCATGTCGCAGGACCATCCCTTCGTGCAGGATCTGCGCCTGCACGCGGAGTATGCGGATCAGTTCCGCAAGGTGATCCGGGGGAAACTGGAGCGTCACCACCACCTCGAGTGGGCGGTGTTTGAGCAGCTCCACTGTTTGCAGGAGCTCAGCGCCGCTATCAGTCACCCCGACTGGCGGATGTTGCTGACCATCGACGAGCCTACCTTCACGGAGCTGGTGTGGGAGTTCTACACCACCTATCGCTATGACCGCTCGATGGCCCGGGACGAGTATGCAGTAACGTTCCGGCTGGGTGGCGATCACAGGGAGCTGACCATCGACGGGTTGGCCCACGCTCTGGGTATCGATTACCACCCCTTCGATGCCCATGAGATCGAGGTTGCCCACCCGACCGACTGGAACCAGACTGCTTTCTACCGCACGATAGCCAGGCGCGCCCATGGCTACGACTACTTCGATGCTGGCCAGACCTCCGTCAACACCCTCAAGCCGCAGTGGCACATCCTGAACTTGCTGATCACCAGATCCATCGTCCCCAATGCCACCGGTTCGCATAAGATCCCGAAGCGGGTGTTGTATGCCATGTACTCGATGGGGGACCCGGCCCACATGCTTCACCTGGGCTCCTTCGTGGCCCTCACTTTCCACCGGATCCGCGGGCATCCTACCCACCTCTTCTGTGGTCCCCTAATCACACGGTTGGCGAGGCATTTCGACATCAGCTTTCAGGGGGCTTCACAATGCGACCGTGCTGGGCGGCTCCGCACCCCTCAGCCGGGAGGTGCTCCACAACGCGCGTCTCCTGGCCACTGATGACATCCGCACCTGGGTGGATGGACTCTCTATGCCCCCCGCGGGGGTGATTGATCTGGACTCGGACGAGGAGGATGCGGACTACTCGGACGAGGAGGAGGTAGATGAGGATGCTGATGATGATGATGACGGCGCTATGGATGCTGATGAGCCGGAGCCCTCGCTCTCCCCCCTGGGTATCTTCAGCCTCGACGGAGACCAGTGCGAGGTGAGTCCTCCTCTGGTCCTTCTGGTCCGTCGATGGACTTCTTCACGGAGCATTTCCAGCATATGGGGCTCCAGTTCCAGCAGCTCGGTCTTCAGAACCAGCAGCTCATGGACCATCAGGTCCAGTTTTACCAGCAGTATTCGGCCCACCAGGCCGAGTACCGGTCCAGGATGACGGGCGTTGATGAGCGCCTGGGCCGATTGGAGACCCACATGGGACACACTACTGCTCTCATCGAGCGGGAGAGAGACCGAGGCCGCCGTCTGATGGAGTATTCCGAGCATCTGATCCAGGCTTGCCACCCTCCAGCGGAGCACCACTGGACCACCCGGTGGGAGCATTCACCACCACGGCAGCCGCCGGATGATGGCGTCGACGACCTTATGGACCAGATTGATTTCTCCGGTCTCGGAGGGCCCTAGGGGCGTGTTTTGGGCATTTTTATCTGTGTCAGCATGCAAACTGTCTGTTTTGTGTCGTTTTTTGTTTCTTTTTCTTTTCATTTTGGATGCTGTACTATTGGGCTGACCGTTGGACCTAACGTCTGTGTTTGAGCTTATTGGTCTCTTTTAGCTCTGCCTGTGTTTCCGACTGGTCCTCTGTCCAGTCCGTCCCATGCCGACTGGTCCATTTCCAGTCTCCTGCAGTCTGCATACCGGTAACATCGTTCCCCTTTCCTTCCCTCTTCTCCATTGAGGGCACTGTCGATCTTAAGTGTGGGGGGGATGTTTATCTTTTGACTGCATTAGCTCTGTTTGTGTGCTTGGAGCCTAGTCCACTGTCCAAATTTCTACATTTGAGGGCTCCAAGTACGTGTTCCTTGCAATTGCCTGCTCAGTATGCTTTGAATTGACAGTCTCTGTAGTGATTTGCAACCTAGGGAGGTAGTGTAGCACTATGGAGGATGTTGATGCATTTAAGAAGTCTCATTTCTTCTTCATATTGTGTTGGTTGATTGAGTGAATTAGTGATCTTAGGACCCTTGAATGGTGTGGTATTGTGGACTCTCTGCCTGTCATGGACTCTTGTATCATGTTCTGAATGTAACAGGTGCTCGAAATGTGCTTTAAAATGACGTCTCCCATGCGAATAGGGCGAAAGTGTGTAAGGGGAGACGGGAATCCGTTCCCAATTTCCACCTACTACCTCCAGCCCCCTTACATGTCTTTCCCCCGCACGAGGCTCGAGACACCCGCTCCTGGCATGGCCGGTAAGAGCCGGGCTCCCGCAAAACCTTTGCTAGGTGGGAGCCCTCGTTTTCTGCAGAAACAGGTTGGAACCCGTGGAATAAAAATAGAAAAACAGAAAAACAAGCAAAAAGAAGAAAGAAAAGGGTTCCAACCATGTTCACAAAGAAAATCGAGCACCTTGAATTAATGTGAGTCCGTGATCTTTTGTTTGTGAGAGTCTCTTCATCCACGATTCATTTGTCCTCTGTTCACTATTTGCCATGATGCCGATTCGAGACTAGATTTCTCGCCGAAGAGGCTATGAGATGACTTGTGCGTCGGTTGACCTCGTAAGCTGCTAAATGATCTAGGACGTCCGCTACCTACGATCGAGGTTGTTTGTTGCTATAGAGGTCTGGAGAGTTGCATTGGTTTGAGTTGGGTTTGCTTGGGGACAAGCAAACGGTTAAGTGTGGGGGAGTTTGATAGATCGATAATTATACATGTTTACACCCCTATTTTGAAGTCGTTTGTGATGAGGAATCTCGTGTTTTAAGCCGATTTCACGCTAGGTTGTGTGTTTATGTCATATTTCAGGTCCTGGCGTTGGAATCGAGGCGAAGGAACGAGTTCCGGGTCGAAAGGAGCGAAGATGGGATAAAGGATGCTGCTGGACCAAAATACCCGGTCAAATGAAGAAATACCCGGCCGGGTATATTCTGGCCTCGACCGGGTATTTTTCCCTTCGGGCACCCGTGAGAAACAGAAGGGGGCCCGGGCGATGGCCTTAAATCCCCGGTCGGGGTTTTTGATGTTGGACCGGGGATTTTCCCAAAAGTGGAACGACGCGTTTTATGAAATACCCGGTCGAACCATGAAATACCTGACCGGGTATTTCGACCGGGTATCGCGAGGGCAGCTGATAAAAGAGGAAGAAGGCCAATTTTCAAGGGGTTCCGAGTTTTTGAGAGAGAAATTGATTCCTAGAGAGAGAAAGCGACGAACCAGAGTTCCCAAGCGCCCTAGATCGATCTTCAACACCATTGGAGCCCGTCTTGAGCTTGGAGAAGTGCGATTAAACGTCCAGGAGCAGAAATCCAACTTCACAGTATGATTTCCGCGTCTGAATCTGCTTTTGCTTCTTTCTCTATGGAGTAGTTTCCCCATTCATCTGGGTATGGGGAACCCTAGATTTGTATGCTAGGTTTGATTGTATGAACCCAAGTAAAGAGTTTGTGAATTGATTATATTCGATTGAGGTTTGAATGATTGAATGACTTGAATCCTGATCAAATTCCTGTTGTTTCTGCTTTGACCTGGAATGAGAATATCTGCCTAGGTTGATAGAGTACCCTTAATCGAAGGTGGCGAATTGGTGACTTTAGTCGAGGAGCCAATTCGCTATTCTGTACCGAAGTTAATTCGGTAGTGGAGGTTTGGTTCATTAGGGCCTCAATCTGTTTACTCCGGTGGAGGTTAGTCGCCCGCTAGAGACTCAGATTGAGAGGGTCTGGAGACCTTTAGTCGAGACTTCAGGCTAATTGAGAACTTTCCGCAGTATAACTTTCATGAAAACTGAACTTGGTAATTACAATCCGACTTAACTGCAGTCTAGGGGGATCCATATCCGGGTGACCTCTCTTGACTTGACAACAAACCGTTTACTTGCTTTGTATTTTGTTTGCTTGAGTTGCACTAAAAGTTTACCGCTAAATAACAAGAATTCACCGAGTAGTCATCACATCTAGGACCCGGGTTGACAATAAAACCCAAACCCGCTATACTACGCTTTAGGAAGTGGTTGCACTTGGCCATTTTCTAGAGTGACAGTAACAGCGAGTCAGTAGCCTCCCCGAGAACCTGCCCAATCCTCCTGGAAGATTGATCAATCTGCACTCGCATTTGCCGGATTTGGTAGGCTAACTGGGTTGCCGGCGCCAATAGTCTCTCGAAGGCCCAGAGGTTTCTATTTTTCCATAGTTGCCAACAGAAAGTAGCGAAGAGGGATGCGTCTATCGGTCTATGGTATTAATAGTCATCTTTATCACTATGCTTTTCATTTTATTTGTTGCTTCTAATTATAATGATCAACAGATAAGTCAATAAAATATGTGATCGCGTTGACCTATCAATCAATCTGGAATTGTGCAAATTGTTGAACATAAACACTATTTTCAAGAGACATTGTTTTATGCAGGTATAACAGCTCCATTCTCTACTAGCAAAAGCAAAGTCGATCATTTGCCTGGAGGGAGGGAAACATCTTTGGGAATCTTCTTGAAATTCCCCGACTTTTATTGTTGATCATCTGACCTTCCAAAAATAGCGATGAGCATAATGTAATTGTCCATTTTTTTGCAAGAGGATAATAGATTACCAACTAATTCACTAATAATTCTTGAGCTTTACGGATGGTATTCTTTTTAATTAATTTTCTTTATTATAATTATTTATTGTTGTAAATTTTCACTTCATAATGTTAGTATACGTGTAACTATAAACATAATTGTTGAAAGCGTACTAATATTTGTGGATACTCGAAACCTAATATGCTATGAAATAGGTGGCAGACACAAGGACTGTCGTAAATTTAGCATATGTTATACTATCGAGCTAAAAGCCGAGCACAAAGCTAAGAACAAATTTATGGGCACACAAATTTTTGACAAAAAAGTTTTTATTTGTTGGTGGTACATATTTGTTTTAAATTTTTAGAATCTTTCTAATGACATAGTAGACAAATCTATAAGTGTTGACTTTTAGATATCAAAGGCAACACCAAAATCAATTATAAAAAATCCATATTGATTTCCTAAAATTATGAATCTTTTTCAGAAACTTAATTTTCACAACAAATGATTGTATGTTTGAACTATAGAGTGCCTTATTTAATTAAAATTATGAAGAAATAATTGGAATATTTCAGATATGTCCATTATAATACAATTGTACTATCCGTATACATTAATGTTAGCTATTAACAACCACAACTGCTTTTGGAGATATATATTATTTAAAAGTGAATTATTAGTTAATAATTTTGTATTTTCTAAATTTGTACCTAATGGTTGTCGACCATAAAATTTGAATCCTTTATTTGATAAATTTTTATCCCTCCAAATTACTAATAGGGAAAATCCCTTGGAGTTTATAATTAATACTTCAATGCTTAATTATTTTATTTTCATGGATATAATAGAAAAATAAGTGAATAATATCAAATTTTATGAAGAAATATTTTTAAGTAATTTATTCTAACAATAGGAAGTGATTTTTTTCTTAAATGTAAAAAATATATAGACAACAGTAAGCGATAGCATGATCAATACAAATACTTATAAACTAACTAATGTTACAATCAATAATTCGCACAAATATTAGTTTCAACCCACTAATAAATTATTTAGACGATCCCAAATTATTTGAAAATATAAAAAAATAGATTAATACAAAAATATAATAAATAAAACTAAATTCATCCGACCAACGGGTCGGGTAAAAAGCTAGTTTTTAAAAATTACACATCATTATAAAGAGTTTTTACCCAAATTCTACCTCCTTTCTCTGTCCATTGGTGACGAACAGTTTTTACCCATTCTCTCGCACTGAAAAATCAAAGTCAAAGTCTTCCCTTGGCCTGGCCCTTTCCTTGCCTTTAGTTTCCTCAGGCAGGGAGCCATTCTCTCCTCCTCGGGTCCGGCGTTTACCCTTGTTCCCGTCCCGTCCAGTCCAGTCCAGTGATGAAAAGCCCGGAGCCGGCTTCCTACGCTTCTCGGACCCCTAGTTCCGGCCCCCGCTACAACGCCTCCAGCTTCCCTCCTTATTCTCCCACCTCCGCCTCAACCGCCAAGAAGCGCAACCCGGCGGCTGAGGCCTTGAGATCGATCGCCGGCCTCTTCGCTTCTTGCTTCACCCCTCCACAGCTTGACGCCTCTAGCAACTTGGATCCCTCCAATTCTCGTTCTGGTATAGTCTCGGCATGCAGTCTGAAAGCAATCAGCGAATTCAGCGATTGGAAATTTGATTCGATTTCTTTTCTTTTCTTTTCTTCTCTTTGTTGTTTGCAGTTGCGTCTGATGGTTCGGGATCCGGAAAGAGACGACGGAGCTCGGCTGGGGGAAGCAATAGCATCTACGGAAGTCCGACCCACAACCACAAGCGAGAGCCAGGGAGCCAGGGAGCATGAAATTTACCATTGACCAGATCTACCGAGCTTCCAACTCATTCTCGCTTCAAGATCGGCCAAGGTGGTTTCGGGACCGTTTACAAAGGAAAGCTCGAATGATGTGTAATTTTTAAAAATTCAATTTTTATTTTTTAATTATTTTTTATTTGCCACGTCACACATTTAACGGTCAACTGTCAGAGTTGACCGCCACGTCAGTCAAAGTTAACAGAGGTTAACGGAGAGTGACCGAACTTGAACTGTACAACTAATTCGAGTGACTATAAATGGAATAAATTAATTTGAGTGGCAAACGTGAAATTTTATAGCAATTCGAGTGACCAAACTTGCAATTAAGCCGAATTTAAATGATAAAAAGAACACTAGAAACTAAAAATAACAGCTAACTTCAATACACATTTGAATTAGCGAGATAATTTTTATGTTTAGAAGAGTAATTAATCGTTCCACAAGCTCTAATCAGCTCTCGAGCTTAGCTCAACAAGTCATTGAGTCAAGCTAGCTAACGAGCTTATCAAACTGAGTTTTTTACTAACGAGTTGGCTCGTTAAATACCAAATCAAGAGTCGAACGAATTTTTTTCGATTCGATCTTCGAGTTGCTCGTGAGCGGCTTGGTTCATTTGCAGCCATATCTACCATGTGAACGAATGGTTGACTGATTTTAATATAGCATTATTTTATCAATGTCTTAAGAACTAGATCATATCGACCGATCAATCTAGAAATATTAAATATTGAACCCAAACAATAGACGATTTTAAATAGTACAAAACGATTCAATTACAATTCAACCATAATTTTAACACAAAATAACTTATCATTAAATTTTCCATTATAACTTTCGATATGTTTTCGCACCATTATTACAAACTAAGCGACTTGATTAGGGATGACAATGGGTCGGGTTGGGTCGGGTTTTGTCAAACCCAAACCCATGGGTTTATCCGCCAAAAAACCCGGGGTAAAACCTGTTGGGTTTGAAAAACTCAAACCCAACCCAACCCTCTGGGTATCCACGGGTTCATGGGTACCCGTGGGTTTTTGTGGTAAAATATTTACAATAACAAGTTTCTTTTCAAATAAAAGTTTAACATCAATTTTCTCATACAAATTAATCATACAAAAAAACACCAATCTAGAGCATACAAGCAAACCGCAAATAATCAATACAAATTGTTCAAAATTAAAGATAAACATCTATAAACAAAAGATTAATTGAAATCTTATTCCTCGTCAACTAAGTTTCTTCACTCTCCACTTCATAATATCAACTTCATTCTAAACAATTAGAAAGAACAAATTATACATGTCTCCACAAACATAAAGAATATTAATTGTTTAAGGAAAATATATTATTTAGAATATTAAATATATCGGAAAAGTAATTATATGTGTGTGGGCGGGTACCCATGGGTCAGGTTTACCTAAACCCAAACCCAACCCGACCCGGTGAATAGTGTAGCGAGTTTAAACTCGAACCCGACCCAAAACCGTCAACACGGGTTACCCGCGTTGACCGGGTTGGGTCGGGTGGGTACCCGTGGGTTCGGATTTTGTTGCCATCCTAGACTTGATGTCTCTGTTTTCTTGTAAATTAAAAACGGGCTTAATTGCAAGTTTGGTCACTCGAATTGCTTAAAAATTTCACGTTTGCCACCCGAATTGATTTATTTCATTTATAGTCACTCGAATTAGTTGAACAGTCCAAGTACGGTCACTCTCCGTTAACCTCCGTTAATGACGACCGTTAAGTGATGACGTGGCTAACAGAAAGACACAGTCAGCACATTTAAACATTAAAAAAAGACAACCCGACCCGCCAGCTCACCCTTACCCGCACAGTCAGCCATTCTTGCCCAAACCCGCGAACCAGACCCAATTAACTGATCCTAAACCCAAACCAGTGACCCAACCCCCCCTGAAAACTAAATCGCAGACCCAATTAGGGCATTTCCCTTCCTCTCCATCTTCATCCTCTCATCCTCCCGACCGCCTCTCTACTTTGCACACCGCGAAAATCGCCGTCGAAGGGATGGAGGCCGCCGCGCCGCCGCCCTGAATCCCTCACCCCTCCCGCGTTTGTTCTTCCTCCGCCGCGACCCTTCTTCGCCCGCTGCTGTTTTTCCCCTTTTGCAACCCGCCCAAAAACCTAAATCGAAGCCATCGAAGCCGCCGTCGCCCTGAATCCCTCCCTCCCGCGTCTGTTCTTCCTCCGCCGCGACTCTCCTTCGCGCGCTGCTGTTTCCCCCCTATTGCAACCCGCCCGAAACCCTAAATCGACGAAGGAGACAGAAGAAGGAGACAGAAGAAGCCGTGGTTGACGAAGGTTCACGAAGGAGACAGAAGAAGCTTTCTCTCCTGTTTTAAAGGTAACGCTCACCTGCTTCCCCTCTTCTCTCCTCTTCTCTATTCTTCGCTTTTATAACCCGACGAGTAAAGGAAGAGTTGTCGCTGTCCTGGGGCAAGGGGAATCTTTTGGGGCTGGAACTTTACCTTTCTTTATACTGATGGTGGAGTTTTTGTCAGTTTTTCCAGCTCAGCCTTCACCATGGTGGGTCATGTGCGTGCACCAAATGCGCCCCAACCAAAATATGGTGAGTCAACTGTCCCTGAAACAGCTCCCCTTTATTGCAGTAAAAGACATCAGTTTGTTGTCTTTTTCGAATTGAAAAATAGGAAGTGTGTGAAATAGCAAAACCAGCAGCATGCGTGAAGTGGTTCAGATGTCATTTTCATGGCTTTTAATACTAGTTGTTGGGTTAAAGAAGTTAGACTTTTAGCATCTGCCCTTTACTGCTTTGTCATTTTAATTACTCATTCTCTCTTTCGTTGTTTGCAACAAGTACTTCTAGTGGAGAGTTCACATTTGAAGTGCACTTATCAGAGTCATCGAAGAAGAAGGGTGGCAAGCATTTTCTGGATGAGAAGTCTACAGTCTACTGGGACTATGCAGATATCGACGAGTTATCAACGCTTGATCTGCCTGACATATACAAGGCATGTGGAGGGAACCTTGACAAGCCGAAGTTCTTCTGGAGCACTCCTTCAACTGATGCTATGTCAGAGATCACGTCAGATGAAAAATACTCGCCATGTCAACAAGTGCAAATGAAGAGGCGAGGGTCATCGAACTATATGCCATCTCTGAGGAAGACATTGCTGAGATCATGGACAGTGATGATGACGAAGATGGAGGTGCCACCAAGGGTAAAAAGGGTAAAGAAGTTGCTGGTCGTGATTCGGATGATGATGATAGTGATTATGAGGCTAGTGAAGAGGAGGATTTTAGCAGAGCTGACAATCTGCAGTTTGAAAGAAGCGTAGCTGCAGATGTAGAAGCTGATTTCTACACCGAAGAAGACGAAATTGAGAAGTGCAAGAAGACTATCATAGAGGCAGAAAAGGGTTCAGATGTCGACTCAGACGATCGAAGGACAATTTGTAGCTCGGATGAAGATGAGGACAGTCAACAGGTGGAGTTTCGAGCTGAGAGAGACATGGAGAGTCCTACCTTCGCTGTTTCGCAAAGATTCAGCAGTTTCGACGAGTTGAAAGAGGCCATAAAGCAGCATGCCTTTGTGGAAAAGCGCCCCATTCGCTTCAAGAAGAACGACAAGAGGAGGCTGCAAGCAGTATGTGCTGATCCATGTGATTGGTATATATGGGCCTCCAAGATGATTCTCACAGATGCAGTACAGATCAAGAAGTGCAAGCTACAGCATTCTACAGATTGCCGGAGGACATTTAAGGTGAAGTTTGCAACTGCCAAGTTTCTTGGAGATAAACTTGCTGGGAAGATGGCAGCAGACAAGAAGATGAGCAAGGGGCTGCTCAAACAGATATGCAAGGAAGACTTTAAGGAAGATGTATTGGATTCAAAGGCATGGAGGATTCGAAGGGCTACTCTTGAGAAGGTTAGGGGCAGTTTTATAGAGCAATTCCGAGGGCTATACCACTATGCTGAGGAATTGAGGAGGAGCAACCCAGGTTCTACAGTGATCATCGAGCAGAGAAATCAGCACTTTGATCGGATGTATGTGTGTTTCCAGGCTTCAAAACTGGGTTTCAGGGCTGGTTGCAGGCATGTCTTGGTTATTGATGGCTGTTTTTTGAAGCATGAGTATGGAGGTCAACTCCTTTCAGCAGTGGGTATTGATGCAAATGATCAGTACTTCCCAGTAGCCTTTGCTCATGTACCTGTGGAGAATAAAGAGAATTGGGAGTGGTTCTTGGAGCTCATCGCTAGTGACTTGGAGGTTAGAGACAATCCCGGATGGACTTTCATGTCCGACAAACAAAAGGTATGCTTTCACTTTATTTATTCCTTGTTTTGTGCTTATAATTCTCGGTTGTCCAGAATTTGAATTGTGTGTTATTGGTGTTTTAGGGACTAGTGCCAGCTCTCGATGGACTCTTCCCATCCTGTGAGAAGAGGTATTGTGCAAGGCACTTGTGGACCAACTTCAAAGGTGCTTGTGGGGGGTCCCAAAACATGAAGAACCTGTTCTGGGCAGCAGTTAGAGCGGAAACGGTGCCTGAATTTCGCAACCAAATGCAAGCCCTATCGGAGTACAACAAGGCAGCCTATGATTGGTTGATCGACAAGCCATTCTACCATTGGACAAGGTCACATTACCAAACCCTCTGCAACTCTAAGATTCATACGAGCAATTTGGTGGAGAGCTGGAACAATGTGATTATAGAAGAGAGGGATATGGGTCCTGTATGAATGTGGGAGGGGATTAGAAGAAACTTGATGGTGTTATATGCCCACAGAAGGAAAATGGTGGAGAGCTGGACATCTATGTTCACTGAGAAGATTGAGAAGGAGCTAGATGAGACTACTGAAGAAGCATTGAAGTGGTCAGCAGAAAGTAATGGGAACGGACAATTTGAGGTGAGGTGGCACAGCCACCAAGTTGTGGTCAATCTGAAGAACAAGACATGTACATGTAGACATTGGGAGTTGACCGGCATTCCGTGCTCACATGCTATCACTGCAATCAGGAAGGCAAAGCTTCTGATCAAGGACCATGTTGTTGATTGCTACCTGCGAGAAACAGCGGCGAAGATATATGAGTTCTCCATTTCACCTACTAATGGCAAGGAGTATTGGCCAATTTCTGAGTTGGGGGATTGTGGAGTCCCTCCAGTTGCAAACTCGAAAAAGAGGGGCAGACCAAAGAAGCAGAGAAGAAAGGGACTTGATGAGGATGAGAAGGGGAAGAAAAAACAGAAGAAGGGTGAAAGGGAATCATCAAAGCCGGAAGGAAGAAAGTACGCGTGCACCACATGTGGGGTAGTTGGGCATACCAAACTGTTCCATAATGAAGAAAGGAAGAAAAAGGTGGAGGAAAGGAGACAGGCTAAGGAACAGGCTAAGGAAGAAGCTAAAAGGGCGAAACAGCTCGAAAGAGCTGAAAAAAATAGATTGGCAGCCATACAGAAGCAGCAACAGAGGGCTGCAAAAGCAGCAGCAAAAGCGCCACTGAGTCAGCCCAACACTGTCCAGCTCATGCCAGATGTAAGCATTTATTCAATTTTACAGTTTTGCTTTATAATCAAGTCCTACTATCTTCTAATGTTGTTTTAACTTCGCAGGGAACTACTAGGAGGCCACGGATTGAGGCATCACAGCAGCCCACACAAGGATGTGGAGGATCGCAAAATGTAAGCCAAGTGACTCAAGAGCACGAGTGAAGATTAGATGAAGTTTAGGTCCAAATGATAATTACCATTTTGAAGCCTCCAATTGGCTAGTAATGTAGACGTTGAATGTTGCTTTGTCGTATTAGATAGCCTATTAGATAATGGTGAATTGCTCTTTTGGAAAAACACTGTCCTCGAGGCTATAATTATCATTTGGACCTTGTAAGACTAAGTTTTATAAATGACTATAAGGTTTATCAATCTTCCAGTACATTGGAAGGTTCTTTTGCACAAACAAGTTTCTTAGTTGTTCCATTCGTTCACCTACCTGTCAGTGACCAAACATGAAACTATTAAGCAATTCCAGTGACCAAACTTGAAACTATTAAGCAATTCCAGTGACCAAACATGAAATGGATAAGCAATTCAAGTGACCAAACTTGAAACTATTAAGCAATTCCAGTGACCAAACATGAAATGGATAAGCAATTCAAGTGACCAAACATGAAATGGAATCGCAATTCAAGTGACCAAACATGAAATGGAATCGCAATTCAAGTGACCAAACATGTTTCGAATTAACAATTAAAGTGACCATACATGGAATGAATTAGCAATTCCAGTGACCTTACATAGAATAATACTGGCTTCCACATTGTCAACAACTAGATAGATCTCTCTACTACATCAACTACACATCAACCGATTTAAACACCTGCAACTACAACTACACAGACGCCTTATCACTTTCCTATCCAAAACAAAGAAAATACAATAGCTCCTAAAATGATGAACGACACCATTTTCCGATCAAACTTGGACACCTTCTTGTCTTGCCTCTTCTCTAGCTCCCGAATTCGACGATGAAAGTTTAGCAACACATTTCTCATATGCTCATCAAGGGCTGGGTCAAGCCATCTGAAGTAGTTACATGCTCCATTTGTCTACACACCATCAAACAGAAAAATAGAAGGATGAAAAAGGCGGCATAATAGTCGAATCGTAACATTAAAAAGGAAACAAAGGTGGATGAACCTTACCCCATATCTGCTGCATCCATAAAACCTTCTTCCTGGATTCGCCTCAGTCCAGCTCGTCTTCAGATCTGTTGGCTCTCCACAGTGACAGAAGGGAGCCGCCATTGTTAGAGGTGAAGTGGGAGGAGGAGGAAAGGAAGAGGTGGATGGGGATGGGGTGATTCTCGCGCAGAGTAAAGAGGAAGAGATGGTTAGGGATTCACTTCATGGGGATGGGGTGATTCTCGCGCAGAGTAAAGAGGAAGAGATGGTTAGGGATTCACTTCAGAGGGGTAGACTTATACAAGGGGGCTAGATTCAGGGGGGGTTGGGTCACTGGTTTGGGTTTAGGGTCAGTTAATTGGGTCTGGTTCGCGGGTTTGGGCAAGAATGGCTGACTGGGCGGGTAAGGGTGAGCTGGCGGGTCGGGTCGGCTTTTTTTAATATTTAAATGTGCTGACTGTGTCTTTCTGTTAACCACGTCATCACTTAACGGTCGTCATTAACGAAGGTTAACGGAGAGTGACCGTACTTGGACTGTTCAACTAATTCGAGTGACTATAAATGAAATAAATCAATTCGGGTGGCAAACGTGAAATTTTTAAGCAATTCGAATGACCAAACTTGCAATTAAGCCATTAAAAACGACTTGGTATCTAGTTCTCTTTTTGTTACGTGTTACCCAATTTACCGTTTCATTATTTTGTCGTTTGTGCCAACCGTTCTTCACCAACTCTTTCCCCACTTTCTCCTATCGTCCTTTTGCTTAACTTTCTAATCTTTTACTTTCCCGGGAACCCGCGAGTA
Organism: Linum tenue; assembly: GCA_946122785.1. Lineage (NCBI taxonomy): Eukaryota > Viridiplantae > Streptophyta > Magnoliopsida > Malpighiales > Linaceae > Linum > Linum tenue. Next base: position 2,231,905 of record CAMGYJ010000008.1, read on the forward strand.
CAGCTGTTCCGATTACCGCTTCCGAACAACCGCCGTTATGAAAAACCATGGCAGAGCAGAAGTCATTATCGATTTGGGCTTCATCTCCCCGACCGGCTCAGAATCGAAAGCGCTATCAGCGAATATTGTCTGCTACTGTTCGTGCTGGGGGAGAAAACATGCATCAGAATGGGAGGAAGGTTTGCCGGCGAACGAATTTTCTTGCCGGGATTCTTCTGCTGGACCTGGGTTTTGGGGGTTCTTCCCTCCTTTTCCATCTATACTGGTACTCTTCACTGTCAATTCTTTGTTTAGGTTAATGGGTTCTCAAAGGTTGGGGTTGGTTGTCGGCGCCAGCCAGTCAGCCAGCCTTACAGGCCGTTCTGTCACTATCTGTCGGTATTGTCTGTATCCCAACCATGATTCTCCCCCTTTCCCATTATTTATTTACTCCGCCGCTCTATTCTTTACCAACTCTACTGTATTTTAAGCACTTGAAAACGGTCTCTGAAGATTGATTCAATCTAAGTTCAATGATCGAAGGAATAACATTATCAAAGTAATCAGAACTGTTGCAAGCTGGAAGAAATTATATATGCTTGCCATTTCTCTGCTTGACTTCCTTTTTCCAGCCCATAGTTCCTTCCTTCCAGTGGCATAACAACAAGGCAGAATGAACGGAAGACCCCCACCCCCACCCCACCCATTAAACAGATAAACCCCACACCGCACATCCATTTCGCTTTCTTTTTTTGTGTGGGTTGGTTTGATTGATTTATTTGCTTTTGTTTCCCATTCATTGTCTTTGTTTCTTCCTTTCCCCTCAACTCAACTCAGCTGATAGCCTCTCTCCAGTCAAGTCTCTTCAGGCCTTTCTGATTTGTAAACTGCATTGCATTTGGGAAATGCGGCTGAATTGATTACTCATTCTTCTGCTTCAGCTGTCGCCTTCCCAAGCTCTAATTTACTTTCTCATTGAAGATCGATCGAACCATCGGTCACCCCATCATTTGCTCTGCTTGCTTACTTCCCTATTCAGGTTCCTTCCTTCCTCAATTCACCTACATCTCTTAAAGCTTGATTCTTTTGGTCCTTTGACGTAGATAGAGATGGGATATGGCAATGCATCTGTATTGTAGTTTAACCTCACTCCCAGATACCATGTTTCCGCTTAGCATTCCTTTTTCCAGCTCTAACTTCCAATTCTCCTCCTGCCTTGCCCTTTTGCTCTCTTATCTAATACTCCTTTTATGCTCTCCTTTTAATGCAGCTTCAATCAATGTTCGTTGCTGGTTAGTGGTTAATTGATTTGTCTTCAGAAGTGGGAAACTGGGTTCCCGTACCATATGTCAAAGACTCTTGCAATCACCGTAGGTGGTGTTGCAGGAGCCGTGGCATTGGTTGGGGTAATAACCTTTTGCATATGGTGCTACTGCCGCAAAAACAAGAGGGTTTCCAGAACCTCGGAGACTGGATCTTCTGACCCATCTGTTCAAGGTATCTAATTTCCCCACCACCCCCAAGTTTTTGCTGATGTGATTTCCTTTTTGCTTTACTCCTCTTTCTCTAATGTTCTTTTAATTTTTTATTGTTGGTCACCGTCTTCAGCGGGAAGACATGTTGGGGTTGAGCTGTCTGTACCAGAGGCAAAGAGGTTTGACATGGAAGATTTGTCTCTGGCCACCAAGAATTTCAGCCACCAGAACTTGATTGGTGTTGGCAAATTTGGTGAGGTGTACAAGGGTCTGCTCAACAATGGGATGCTTGTTGCTGTGAAGAGCCGATTTGGAGCTCCTACTCAAGATTTTGTGGATGAGGTACTGATTTGATCATTCTCATTTGCAGTGCAGCTACTTAGATTAGTCTAAATAGTGTGAACGTAGTTTCCTTTCTGATTGTGGGATGGGTATCTGCATTGTGTCTTCTTAATTGTGTTTCCCAGTGTACCATTTTAGACTAAGCAGTAATGTAACTTCTCCAATAAAGTGGAATCCTTCGCATTGTTCTTTGCTTGATCCTAGTATGCTGAATTAAATTTCTCAGGCACGCTATCTTTCAGCTATCCAACATCGGAATATCGTGACTCTGTTTGGATATTGCCAAGAGAACAACATGCAGTTCCTCATCTATGAATATGTACCCAATGGGAGCGTTTCCAGTCACTTGTATGGTAACTATCTATCCAGTCGCCAATATGGCAGCTGAGAAGCTAAATACATTCTGCAGTTAATGTGTTAATGTAGCCTTTGGAAAATTGCGTTTCTCATGGAAAAGGTTGAAATTTTGATGTCAGGGCTAGGTCAAGTATCAGATGGGCAGCTGGAATTCAAGCATAGACTTGCAATCGCTATAGGGGCAGCTAAAGGTGATCCTCTGCAAAATCAGTGACAATTTTGGCTTTCCTGGTATTAGTTGCTCCTTTTTCAATTTTAAGATAATCTATATCTGGTTTAAGTACCTCAAAAGAGTATGAGCAAGCATTTTATTATTCAGACTGCAAAGATTGTTTCTAGTAAGCCTGTTGAGCATTTAGAGTGACGGATAGGTCCTTCGCCTTTATACAATAAGTGTAAAAGGAGCTGGAGTAAGAGACCGCCTCATGTTATGATTTTTCTTGCTGTCCAGGTCTTGCTTATCTTCATGCTCTGAGACCTCGATTAGTGCATAAGAACTTCAAGACTACAAATGTGCTGGTGGATGAGAATTTCATAGCCAAGGTAGCAGATGCAGGGCTTCGTAATTTCCTGGGAAGAGGAGGTGAGGGTGGAGCGGGCCCTTCTACACAAGTGGCAGTTGACGAGATATATCTTGCTCCAGAGTAGGGCTATTTCAGCAAAATTCAAAACTTTCCCCACAATTTATCCATCCTAAGTCCGAAGCTGATTACTTTTGAGAAAGACACATTGATAGTTTACCTTCTGTGTATGGGGATGCAGGGTGAGGGAGTTCAGGCAATTCTCGGAGAAGAGTGATGTGTACAGTTTCGGTGTGTTTGTGGTGGAGTTGATCAGTGGAAGGGAAGCATCAGACCAGAACATGGCAGAATGGGTAAGCTATGAGCCATTCTCCAAGACATTACATATGAACAATGATCAAGTTATATGGACTGTGTTGAATGTGACTGTCTAATATGTGAAACTCTAATGAAGGTACAAAGCAGTGTCGAGGGAGGCATCAGTAGCCGAATGGTTGACGAGAGGCTGGGGAGCAGCTTCACGTCGGAAGGAATGGAGGAGCTGATGGGTTTGGCGATTCGTTGTCTGGAAGGGTCAAGCGAGAGGCGGCCAGCAATGAGCTACGTGGTGATGGAGCTTGACCGGATCCTGGAGAAAGAGATGAAGGTCAGTACGGGGATGGGGGAAGGTGTTGCCCCAACCGTGACTCTGGGTAGCCAGTTATTCAGGCCTTCCCAATAGAGATCAATGCAATGCATATAGAATCTGGGTTTTTTTCAGTGTGGGGAACATAGGATGGAGTGTGTGTATTTATTTTCCTTTCTCTGTGATTAAAAATTGTTTACTTCTTTAAATTGAGAGGGTGGATAAAGGAGTAGATCAGAAAAGAGTACTGAGAGTAGCTGTTTGATTAATGGCAAGTGTATAAAGAAGAGAAGAGGACAGCTGCTGGGTTCATTGTTGTCATTAATATTCTTTTTCATCTTTTGGTGGTTTGGGGAAAAAGAGAGAATTTATATGGAGGGGGATGTGTTCATTTGTTGTAAAATCAAATAATCAAATCATTATAAATGCCAATTCGATTGTTATTGTCAATTGCTTGAGTCTCAGACTGTTGACTGGCTTTATGTATGAATGAGAAAGAAATCTGAAATTGTGTACTCTGTCCTCTGCTGCTCTTCTCTGGCACAGCTTATTCTCGTTTCTCTCTTCTGCATCGATTCATCCATCTATCCATCCATTCATTTATTGTATTCCCAATTGCTTTAGCACAGGGATGATGTAACGAACTTGATTGAGATGCTACTCGACATGTCTTCTGCAGTTTGCAGTAATACTTAACAGTAGTTTGGGCCCAGCTTTGTGACATTTGCATCTTTCCCCGCTATTGAGAATTCTAGCCATAAGACTACTGTATTGCAAAAATGCTTCCCGTCCCATATACCTTCATTCATGTGTTGTCTAATTGGCGTAGATTGCATAGTGTCACATTAGTTAAGAATTGAAGTTAAGTGAGCATATAGTTAGAGACCCCAAAATTTATCTGCTAAGACAGTTCCGATAGCAAATTTTTTAAGAAGCATACCATGCTGCTTGCTATAGACATTTTATCCTGAGCTCATGTAGTTCCCATTTAGGTACGAATACACTGAACTATAATGCTCCTCTAACCTATAAATAGAGACCTTCATTCATTTATTCAAGCAGCAGCACGTGATGCAGTCTCCCTGCCACTTGCTGCTCCGTCCCTGTCACCCTCGAGCCGACTCAACACCAGCTTATGCTGAGGAAGCTGGCCATTCGAAAATGCTGTCACCTCTATGTCAATTACAATGGTATCTTCATCTTTGAACTCTCCCCTCAGGATACCCTTGGCCACTTCGTTCTCGACATTCTGCTGGATAACTCGCTTTACTGGCCTAGCACCGTAGCTCGGGTCATATCCAAGGCTACCCAGAAGCTCTACTGCAGGTTCTGTCACCTGTAGTTTCATCTTCCTATCTGCAATCCTCTGCTGCACACGGGCCAACTGCAAAACGCGCACCTCAAAGAGGTTAGCAAGAACAGATAATCTACAGGAAAGATTTAAATGATTTGTTAGGAGAAAAAGCTGAAGCACACACGCCCAAACATCAGACCAAACTCACCTGTAACCTGACGATCTTGTTTATCTGGTCGCGATCCAAAGGCTGGAAAACTATGTACTCATCAACCCTGTTCATGAACTCAGGCCGAAACACTGATCTCGCAGCGTCCATAACCCTCCGCTTGATAGTCTCGTATGCAACCTCCTTCGGTAGCTCATCATCTGTATCGAGAATATACTGCGAGCCCACATTCGAGGTCATTATAATAACGGTATTGGTGAAACTAACTGTCCGACCTTGTGAATCAGTCACCCTCCCGTCATCTAAAATCTGAAGGAAGACATTGAACACATCAGCATGAGCCTTCTCTATCTCATCGAACAAAATAACTGCATAAGGCCTCCTGCGAACTATCTCCGTCAACTGGCCACCTTCCTCGTACCCTACATAGCCAGGTGGAGCACCTATCAGTCGTGACACTGCATGCTTCTCCATGTACTCACTCATGTCGATTCGTACTAAAGATTCCTCTGTGTTGAACAAGTATGATGCAAGAGCTTTGGCTAGTTCCGTCTTCCCAACACCGGTGGGTCCCATAAACATGAAACTAGCAATGGGCCTACGGGGATCTGAGAGCCCAGCACGAGACCGCTGAATTGCCTCAGCTACGGCAGTGACAGCAGGATCCTGACCAATTACCCGTTTGTGTAATTCTTCCTCTAAATGGAGGAGTTTTTCTCTCTCAGATTGCTTGAGCTTCAAGACAGGAATGCCGGTCCACCTGCTCACAATTTCAGCAATGTCGTCCCCTGTAACTTCTTCTCTTAACATGGACTTCCCTGATTTCATGTACTCATCCAACTCTACTTCCGCAGTTTCAAGTTGACGTTGCAAGGAATTCAAGCTCCCATACTTGAGTTCAGCAGCACGATTGAGGTCATATTCTCGTTCAGCTTGTTGAATTTCCAGGTTCACCCTGTCTATCTGTATAAGATAGATGTGCCTCGTAAGTGGTTTCATATTAAACTAGCAATGAAGGAGAAGGGTAGATTCAAATAAGAGTTCTGATTACCTCTTCCTTAATTGACTGCATACGAGTCATGACTGATTTCTCATGCTCCCATTGCTCAGTTAGCTCAGCTTGTTTCTTCTTCAACAGCGACAATTCACCCTCGAGGCGACTCAACCTATCTTTTGAGGCTTTATCTGTATCGTTAGTGAGAGACAGCCTCTCCATTTCCAGTTTCAACACTGTCCGGTTGATTTCATCGAGAGCGGTGGGTTTTGAAGTAATTTCCATCTTCAGTTTTGCAGCTGCTTCGTCAACTAGATCAATGGCTGTAATTCAACATGCATAATGTACACATCAACCACAGAAAACCTACGACTGAAAGCACCTAAAAACCATATAAGTTATCAGCAACAAAGGATATAAATCCATATAGTCTCTATTAATTTACCTTTGTCAGGCAAGAACCTCCCACTAATATAGCGGTCAGAAAGGATTGCAGCTTCCACTAGTGCACTATCAGAGATACGAACTCCATGATGTAGTTCATACCTTTCACGCAATCCTCTCAAGATGGAAATTGTGTTTTCCACTGTTGGTTGGTCGACATAAACTTGCTGAAAACGTCGCTCCAGAGCAGGATCCTTCTCAATATACTTACGATACTCGTCCAAAGTTGTAGCACCGATACAGCGCAACTCCCCACGTCCAAGCATTGGCTTCAAAAGATTTCCCGCATCCATCGCACCATTTGTAGCCCCTAAAAGAGATGTCAGCATGTCTCAGTTTCCACCCAAATTAGCATCACTCACGAGACTAGATGATTATAAATGCCTTTTAGAATATCAACTATAGGAAACTAGCACACTGGAGAAAACTAATCACTCACGCGAGGAAGTCAGTAAGATAAAAAAAAAAAAAAAGATTAGCAAAGCCGTTACCTGCCCCAACCACAGTGTGTATCTCATCAATGAAAAGGACAATCTGGCCATCCGAATCTGTAACTTCCTTAAGTACGGCTTTTAATCTATCCTCAAATTCTCCTCTGTATTTAGCTCCAGCAATTAGTGCACCCATGTCAAGGGATATCAGCTGCAGTTCGAGATCAAACCCGAATGTCACCACCGGGTATCAGAACTATGAAATAGTAATTCCTACTCACACTGAAGTAAATAGCTTCCCTAATTGTTCCAAAAGATCTCATGAAATGGTACTAATATCTTATATCAAGAGCACACCTTGCGGTTCATTAAAGCTTGTGGTACATCCCCTTGGACAATCCTCTGTGCAAGCCTGCCCAACAAGCAAATAAAGAGTTAGGAGATGCTTCTTTCCCCCCATTTTCTGAAAGAAGAGTTAGAAGAGGTTGTAGTCACTCAAAGAGGCTTCTGAGGAGATCATAAAAGAGAATGCTTTACATTGAATAGCCAAACAAATCAAGTCAATCTAAATTCAGAACTTTCATAAAAAAATCTTTAACACAATTCACGAATAAGAATCATCATCAACTTGCCTTCTTTGAATGAGAAAATTTAATGCTTACCCTTCAGAAATTGCAGTTTTGCCCACACCAGGTTCACCAATCAACACAGGGTTGTTCTTAGTCCTCCTAGAAAGAATTTGAATACACCTACGTATCTCATCATCCCTTCCAATAACAGGGTCCAATTTCCCTGCTCTTGCCATGGCAGTCAAGTCTTTCCCATATTTATCCAGTGCTTCATACTTACCTTCGGGATCTGCACAAAAGCAATCAAAGGAGACTCACTTCTGAGAGTCACATAGAAGCAATTCAAGAGCTCCAGAGCTAATGCTTCCCAATCTTTTATAGCATGAGAGTGCACGACCTAATTCAAACATTTCTGAACCAACCAAGCATAAAAATGCAAATTTTCTAAAGAAGATTTTACCTTGATCAATTACAGACTGACGTCCCCTGATAGACTCTACTGCAGATTTTAAAGGTGCAAGAGAGATTTGAAAATCCTTAAACAATTGGCGGCCAAATCGTTGGTCCTGAGCAAAAGCAAGAACCAAATGCTCAACGGAGATGAAGGAATCCCCATACTCTTTCTTGTATTCCCGAGCCCGCTGAATCAATCCTTCCAAATCACGACCCAGCATTGAACCAGCCGACTCACCAAGAACCTGGAATGGCATTGCCACTCATAGATGAGAATCAAGTAATGTAAACTAGCTAAACCCAAGTTTTAAATTGGAGCTGGGGCAATCGAGCAATTAAGCATTTCAACTACGCAGGTTAAGCTTCTATAAATGATGAGCGTAGAGTGTAAAAAGTATATACCTTGGGCTGGCGTTGGATGAACTTATCAGTGGCTTCGAGGAGGCGAGTGTTATCAACACCGACCTTGGAGAAGATCCTGCGAGCAAGACCATTCTTCTGCTCGAGGAGTGATTTCATCAAATGCTCGGTCTCAACAATTTGATGCTTGTTCTCTTTGGCGACGTCGGGGCACGACACAATCGCTTGCCACGCCATATCAGTGAACTCCTGTTGAGTAATCTGCGAAATGGGGCCGAAAAAAATCCAATCTTTAGACAGCAGAAATGAGAAAAAAGCACGAAACGATTAATTGAAGGACTTTGCGAATTCCACTCACCCTTCCGCTGCTGGAAGCATCACATCGAACAACGAATGACTTGGCGGGCGGAGTCCTGTGGTGAAAGCCGTCGGTGGTCTTGAGACGGAAAGGAGGGTTGAAGGAAGTACGAATTGTAGGGCGAAAGCGGAGGGAGTTGGGAGTCGAAGAAGAGGAGTGGATACGGAGAGAAGTCGTCGGACTCGGCCGGCGACACAAACTGACCCCGGCGAAAGACGCGGTACCGGTGGCCGCCATTGTACTTGATGGAAAAGAATGCGAATGAGATGAAGAATGCGAACCAATTGCGTGCTAATGGGGGAAAGGGTCCATTCGTTGTGGGCGTGATTCTGAGAGTGGCGAGGAAAAAGAGAAGAGTTTGCTTTAGCGAGGGACGACGGAAGAGTGTGGACGGTTCGCGAGGAGTTTCTCACTCTCTCTCTTAAAACTTCGGATTTTTGGCTGCGTTCAGGTGTGAGATGAGAGGGTGATGAAGTGGGGAAGCAGCCACGTGGATCTTGCTTGCGGTTGGATACGTAACAAATCTTCCAAATCTTTTTCCTCAATTTTAGCTACAGTAAATTTCTGATCGCCCGATAATGGTTACGATGATAATAATAAAATCAATTAAATCTAAATTTCATTAATTATGGAATAAAATTTTTTAATCAAACCGTCCAAATTAACACGAAAATCAAATTAATCAAACCAAATTTTGATTGGGTTGGTTAATTGGATAATCGTATTAACCAAATAACATAACATAACATTACATGAAAACAATTATCATGTTAATGAATAAAACATAACGGATAAATTGCAAGTTTGGTCACTGGAATTACTATAAAAGTTCACGTTTGCCACTAAGATTAATTTATTCCATCCATAGTCATTCAAATTAGTTACACAGTTCAAGTTTGGTCACTGGCCGTTAGTCTCCGTTAACTTTTGCTGAGGTGGCAGTCAACTCTCATAGTTGACCGTTAAATAGGTGACGTGACAATTAAAAAATAAAATTTTAATTATCAAAATGGACATTCCACCTCATTATCAATTCCACCTCCACATAAGTTATTTTGATAATTACCATCTGCACGAGGATTTGAGTCCGGAATTTACACTATCCAGAGTGATGTCCGGAATTAAAATTTTATGTTTTATTTATTTTTTAATTATAACGATAATGAGTTGGAATTTTTAATATATATAAATTTTATTTTTTAATTGCCACGTCACCTATTTAACGGTCAACTATGAGAGTTGACTGCCACCTCAGCAAAAGTTAACGGAGACTAACGGCCAGTGACCAAACTTGAACTGTGTAACTAATTTGAATGACTATGGATGGAATAAATTAATCTTAGTGGCAAACGTGAACTTTTATAGTAATTCCAGTGACCAAACTTGCAATTTACCCAAAACATAACCATGTGATGTTACTATCATAACTCATTATATATAAGCAATAATAATAAGACTAACCATCCATGATTATCATCATCATTCAAGTTAATACATCATTCATCATCTCTGCACCTAATATAGTTAGCTTACAACAAACCCCTTAATAAAAATACATACCAATACTCATCATCAGGAAGTTAAAGCTCTCCTACAAAACACTTAAACTATACATAGTTTGAAGTGGCTGTCATGGTATTGTACGTAATCCTAAAGTCTAGTAGCTATCTAAAATATTTTGGTTTAGTAAATAGGCAGACTCATTTAATTTTTGACCCATAATGTTTTGGTTTGTTATGCACATGAAAATAAAATAGGGAATCACGAAAGTTTGGTTTGATTGGTTGCATGAAAGTATAAATAATTTTGTATATTAGGTGTATCATTAATTGGTTAATTGGTTTCATTAGTTAGCAGTGTTGAAACCAAACCAAATCACTTAAACCAAATAAGCTAAATTGTTTAACCAAACCAAACCAAACCAATTATCCAATTTAGTCAAACCAAATTAATCGAATGCTACCGGTTAATATGGTTACCACGGTAACCAATCCGTCTGAACACCCCTAGCCGGATCAGTATGTAAGTAATTTTTTCATAAAAAATTCATCATTACTAAGATATTAATCCAAATCATTAGAGTAAGAGCCAAGGTTTTTTGTCAACTAAACTACAACAAATTTGTTATTTTAAACAATTAAATTATAAATAAGTACACATCTCAAAACAACATTACTTTGTTACAGTCCATTCATAGTTAGCTAGCCTCGGTCTAGTCGTTCCTTGAGACTTGTCCATGTCCTCCCCATATTGCTATCAGTGTCTTCATGTCACACGACCTTTTAGCATTACACCACTGAATTCCCAATCCTTTGCTTGCTGCCCAGTGATAGTACCAATATCCACTAATCGTTGTTTCCACATACGATTGTCGGTTGACAAGAAAAATAATCAAAGTAACATGATTTATTCATCGTGACAATCAGTCCTCCAGTAATTCAACAAAGTACATCTAATGGTTAGATCAGTATTCCTGGAGTATATAAGTCTTTACCATATATATATTTACAAACTTGCAACTTTGCCTTCTAGGGGTGAGTCATCTTTGATCTTTTGACCGGTGCTATATGCATCTTCCTCAAATGAATAGTAAAACAACGCCTATTCACAATGTATCCGGAGCCTTTCATTCAATATCTGTAGTTTCAGTATACCTTGATACATCTTTTTTTTCCAAAAGATTGCTTGTTATACGAAGGGTTGTTGAGTAAGGGCGTTTCGGTATACATTTATATATATGGATGGTTCTATCGTAAACCAGCCAAAAACTTATGTATGTTGTACACCAGTCAATCTTCACCATGTACGTCCATCTCAACGGTCACCATAAATGCGGGTTCTGTTTTTTGTGAGATTATAAAATAAATACTGCATTTATGCTGGTCGTTGAGATGGATACGGACGACGGAGATTGCTGGTGTGCGACATATACCAGCTTTTTCCTAGTGTATGATAGAAGTCAACTATATACACTTCAATATATTTCGTTGAATCAGAACCGTCGATTATTATTTTTTAGATTAAAGGAATCTCATGGCTTCGGTTAGGGAATTAGGGACTGGGATTCACCAATTAGAGGTTAGGGTATAGTATCATGCCCCAAGCTCCGGTTAATTCGTGCTCTAAATAGTAAAACTCGACGGTGTACGCCTGACGTACGCTAGCCTGAACCGAGTTTGGAGTATGATACTATACCCTAACCTCTAATGGATAAACCCCATGCCCCGATTTTCTAAACCCCAACCCGAAGTTTGGTTTAATGAAAAACAAAATTGACCATTGATCTAGCTGTTAGATGTACTTAGACGAGCTCCGGCCGATCTCAACGGTCAATTTTTGTTTTTCATTAAATCAAACTTCGAGTTGGGGTTTAGAAAATCGGAGCATGGGGTTTATCCATTAGAGGTTAGGGTATAGTATCATACCCCAAACTCGATTTAATTCATGGTCTAGATAGAGATATCTCACTAGTAGTACCTGACGTATAATATACGCCTAACGTACGCCAGTCTATATATATATGTGTGTGTGGTTCAGGCTAGCGTCTGTACACTCGTTTGAGTTTTTCTATTTAAATCATGAATTAACCGGAGTTTGGGGCATGATACTATACCCTAACCTCTAATGGATGAACCCTAATCCCTATTTTCTAACCCAAACCACATAATTCGTTTAATCTTAAAATGAAAATCAATGATAATTTCGACGAATTAGAATCGTTTTTTTTTTCATTTCAATATATATAGTTTAGGCTAGCGTACGCCTGAGAATATGCTAACCTTACCATACGACCGTTGAGTTTTGTTGTTTAGATAATGAGTTAACCAGAGTTTGGGGCATGATACTATACCCTAACCTTTAATGAGTGAATCCTAGAAGTCGATCAAAATAAAATTCTCATTGTAAGCTCTTCTTTTCATCCATATCCACTAATATGAGGCAAAAATTTAATTGAAATGGAAACTAAGCAGTGATCGGCCAAGGAATATAACAAAATATCGAAAGTCAAGAAAACAAGTAGAGAGATATACAATGCAACCGGTAGAGTATAAAATTACATCTTTCATTTATAGAATTAAATGAAACATATTACTTCTTACCTTGCACAAGAGGCTAAGGACCTCTTGACAGAGGACATATGTGTGCTTCAATCAAGAGATTACGTCTAGTAAGAGTTTATCGGATGTTTCTGAAGGGACATGTCAAGTAACATTTGAGGTTAACTGCAAAAAAAGTAATAATAAATGGGATTTCAAAGAGTTCAGAGCATTACACAAATATTCACAACCAAGTTATCCATCATATGAAAGCAAAATCAATGTGTAAAAGATTAAAAATTAAATATCAATCAAACCAACTTGGCCATGGCATGACGGAGTTTATCCTTTTTGGCATTGTTTGAAAGAACTTATAATTGAATTGTCAATAGACGCGTGATGAGAGAAACCCACCCAATGAATTTTTGTAGAGACTTTTAGTGTCATGTGGCATTTGTATTTGCATGCAATCCTTTACAAATGTTACTGTATTTCGTGTTGTCAAATATTCTATTCGAATTAGTTGCTCACAAATAGCAGTAAGCTTGCATAATTTTTTAAACGGAAACAATCGAGTGGAAATCATATTACTTTTAGGAAAATAAGATATTTGTGCCATATAGTAAGTTTTAGAGACACATATATAAAGTGTCTTGAATATTATATATTAACTGCTAGACTTTGCTTTTTTATTGAATATTGTTTGTCCAGCTCTATTATGGATCTTACTGAATTTTTATATGGTCTCTTTTTATATGTAGGGTTTCACACAATGAAACACAAATAATTGATGAAAGAAACGTTTGACTCATGCTCTTTCTGTTGAATCAATTGATGAGATGTTACTAGCTGACTTTCCTAAAGATGTAAAAGAGTTAAAGTCCATTCGTACATGACAACGAATTTTTGAAGGATCAATGCTTCAATAATTTGAGCAAAAGTTGGTCTTTTGCATATTGGATAACATAATTCATATAGCAAAAAGAATGAGAATGTCTGAGCATGAAGTAAATGTAATGTTAAATAAACAAGTTTTTCATAGATTTTTATAAATCTCCTCCTCCTTCTTCTTTTATGTTATGTTCTTAGGACTCTAATAGACAATCCATGCCTTCTATCGACCACATTTACCATACTTTGTCTAAAACGCTCATGGCGGCAGGATGTGTGCATGAGGTAACCTACGTACTTTACATTTTCCTTACCACTTTAGTCTTAAATAAGGCCGAGTCTAACAGTGGAGTGCGATCATATGCCTCATAATTGAGTTGGTAGTGGTTGTACAATACTAGAATCATAATATGTTAATTTGGGGCTAGAGGCTTGTCTCTTCACATAAAGAGAATGTAAGCTCATATTTGTTATTTTTAACTCGTACTCGGGGAGTAAAAACAAATTTAACCTCCCTGACAAATGTGAGCTTCATAAAATAAAAAAATAATCCAATCTATTGTGAGCTCCTGCACAGACTCAATGATAACTTTGAATGACATTTTGGCTCCCTAGAAAATTGCACGAGAAATACGTACATATCTTATTTCTTTTGAGAGGTAGAGGACAACCTTAATCACAATTCTCGCTTCTTTCTCATTTTTTATGAGTTATGACAATAAATCATCGAAGGTTTGGGTGCTCTAGGATTGCATTTCTAACAACTTTTGCAGCTCTAAGCTCTTAGGTTTTAATTGCGCTTGAGCTGCTTGGTGTAGACCTTCCATCTCTTCAATAAGTGTTTGTATTCTGTGCCACGACAATAGGACATTGTTAACTATCACTTCATTATCATCCATATTTGTGAACATGTTTGGTGCATAACCCAAATGTTAATATTATATTTATGAAACATGACTAAAAACCTTTCATTCTATATAGGCAATTTTTATGCAAAGTATATCTAAATTGTACGATTGCTTTATTGAAAACCATTTTACATATACTATAGCTAGGAGTCGTGCCACAAAGCACATATACCTCATTGGAGACTTACGTTGAAATAATTGATTGTTTTAAAAACTGGGGCTCATTAGAGAATGTAGAAAGTTTCATGTTCGTTCGTGGAAATTATTCAATGTTATCTTGAGAGTTGTGTCTAAGTTAGTACTTTTTATCATTGGCTCCTTCCTAAGAGCTCAAATAAATTGTATGTTAAAAGCTTTATTTGCTACACTTTTTACATATGTTGGTTACTTATTTGTATGAATTGGTGGGAGATGAAAACTCTATTAGTGATTTAGCAAGTAGGGACTATCAATATCCAAATCATTGAACTTACCTTTTACTGAGATTTTGTTTTCCTAGATTGAAGGTATGGACTTAACATATGTTGTTTGTATCTACTTGCATTATTTCTTACGTCATTTATATTATTACTTATTACTTGTCTATTGTATATTCACTTTGGTGAACGACTCATGGTTGTAAAATTGCAAAAACTGATCCTTCATGTCTTAAAATTATTGGTGAAGAATGTCATTAGCCGTGTCCAAATTGTCATATTATTCTTACGAGTGGAAGTGTTTGTCAGTCATAATCTGGACATACTTTACTATGTAAATAACTGGAAAAAACATGAGTGTTACGACTGTGAATGAGTTGTATTTCTTGAACTTATGGGTAAATCAATATTGTAGTCCACTAGATACTGGACATTCAAAATATATTAAGGGAACATGTAGTTGCGATTATATGAATTGTATCAATTGTCTTTTTTGTGGAGTTGAAGGAAACTGAGTATGTAAACAATGCAATAATTCTGAGATAAACATTCTTAGAAGGTGAATTTCAATGAGACTTATTAATCAGAAGGTATGATTTCCTTCTCCCCCTGCCACTTCACATATTTATAGAATTGTATATCATAACGTATTATGTTATTTTCTCTTAATCTTTCCATATTGCATATTTGAGATTACACACTAGGATATAAGATTTTTGGCATGAAAACAAATTAATGTTTGTAGAAATTGATAATATGAAAATAACCTCATTAATTTTGGTGTTTGACACTATCATTTGTTATTTGTTAGTCTTAGATACCTAGCTACAAGGTGATGTATACTAAGAAAATGAGTAATGTATGTATTATTATTACAATGATATTTTTATACTTGAATTTTGATACAGCGCCATATTATTACAATGATATTTTTCTTGTGTCACCCGACCAATTATGAATTTTTATGTGTAACCGATTATTGTTTATTTGACACTCATAATAAAGTGCAATATAGATGAGGGTGACTTTAAATAAATTAATTAACTTGACTATTATTGTCTTGTTATATCCATTGTCTTTTTCTACTTCTTTAAATTAGTTTAGATACTTGAATTTTGATACAATGCCATATTATTACAATGATACTTTTCTTGTGTCACCCGATCAATTATGAATTTTTATGTGTAACCGATTATTGTTTATTTGACACTCATAATAAAGTGCAATATAGATGAGGGTGACTTCAAATAAATTAATTAACTTGACTATTATTGTCTTGTTATATCCATTGTCTTTTTCTACTTCTTTATATTTTTTTCAACAGAGTCAATGTCACGTGAAAAGTATCTACGTGCGACTTCTCTTAGTATCATTGGATCGTCATCCTATTCAATCTACAATAATCCACATCCAATCATCTTCATGATTAACAGATCCTCATGCTTAGTCAAATGGTTTAACTAAACCTTTTCTTTTACAAGTTTGGGATTGACCTTGCGGTAGTGTTGTACAGTTGTACACTATGAGTCGGGATGATATGATATTAAAAATGAATGGTCTAAGGTATTTCTTAGTTCAATTATGAGAGTTTAAATATTTTGTTGTTTTTCTTAACCAGACATTTTTTAATTTCTATTTTGATTGTACCATGCTTTGTTGATTTTCAGGTAAGCAAGAGTGAAATTGGTTGAAAAGAATAGCTTATGTATGAGATAGATTTGATTTTGATAGGAGTTATGATGTTGATATTGAAACAGGTCCTCAAGATGTTTTCTCTTATAATAGACTGGTGTCCTCACCTACAAACACAAATAGTTTCTTGAAAGGTCATTGTGATTATTTCTTTCATCAGACTTCCATTGTTAATTATATAAATTCTCGATTCTTCTCAAACAAGACCGTGAAAGATAAACTTTGTCATGACATGGTCAAGCATGTGCGTGTTATTTTGAATTTCTAATTTTTCATAGAATTCGGCTCCACGTAATGGTTAATCTAACCATAGATATTGGTGTAATCTAACCATGACCTTCGAAATCCTATTACCCTCTTTTGTTAGAGAAAATGGAGTAAGGGAATAAAGTGAGAGAAAACAGGGGTATCGAAGCATTTCCTTTGTTCTTTGAAAATGGAAAAAATAGAAGAGAAGAGAAAATAGTGAGTAGACGAGCCCAATCAAACCATATAGCGTCCGGTGCGCCAGACCCACATAAAACCACAATAACGCGAAAAATGGAAAAAGAAAGAACCCATTACTTTTGTCGTTGTTTGCGCGATTGAGATAAAACCACTCTAACTAACTAATTCAACCCCACGAATCGCTATTCCAGACCGTTTGATCATCATGCAAATAAACGGTGGGATTCGGTCTTTCAATTTTGGTGTGATTACAAACGAAGAAGTTTTCCCCTTCCGGCCTTCCCCATTAGTCTATCTGTTACCCACACATAAAAAAAATTAACCGCTGTTTAACCGAAAAGAAAAAGATTTGCCATCTTCTTCCGATTCTTCTTCTTCTTCTGCGCCGTTCTATTGGTTGATCACTCTGAAACAAACAATTCATGTTAGCAAAAGGGGGAAACCGTTTCAACCCTATAATGCCAAGCAGAACGTCTCCCGGACTAGCACTGATAGATGCCTCCATGAATAATGAAACTAATCCTACATATTCCTTGTTTCATATTGACGAAGATGAAGTGATTCCAGCAATTCCAGACTCTCCTACTGCTGAGATTGACCGTGGTAAGTTTTCAAGAGAACTCCATTCTTTCTGACTTTCCTAAGGTTTCTTTTTCCTTCTTTCCCCTTCTCATAAAGTCGACTACCAAAAAATGAATTGGAGGGCACGAAAGACTTGACATGATTTGTACTCAAAGATGATTTTTTTTGTACAACAGAAGCGCATCTCTTTCTCATAACAACGCCCTCACCCCATGTCGAACTCAGTCAATGATTTTCTCTCTACCCACTCCATTTTATCTTCCTTATGTTTATTTGGTTTGTGGTTGATGAAAAACTATTTGTTTCCCTTAGATTGTCAATGCCCACAGAAATAATTCACTTCCAATCTTGATATTCAAGTGGGGTTTATCTTCTTTACCAATTTCCTGTTTTTCTTTCCCTTCCACATATCGAGAGGCGTTTATTTTTTTTGCAGGGACGCCATTTTTGGGTTGGAGTTTGATCCAACGTTCACTTCCAATCATGATACTCAAGTGGGGTTTATCTTCTTTACCAATTCTCTGTTTTTCTTTTCCTTCCACATACTGAGAGATGTTTATTTTTTTTTTGAAGGGATGCCATTTTTGGGTTGGAGTTTGATCCAACGGTAGTGTTTCATGTCTTAATGGCATTTTAAAAACTTCGCTAACATGTTTGAGTTTTATTGATGTATAAAAGCTCAATTTATATACGAGAATAGACAGTTGATAGGTTGTATGAGAAAAACATACATAGAAAACTATATCTTGTTTATCTTGTATGTCGTTGGGACTTGATTGAATGTGTTGCTAATGATGGGTTGGTAATGATGACTCCTTTCATGATGAGTTGAGCTCACTGTTACTTTTATTTCTAATAGACTTTGTATTGCTTTGTCTTTCCTATTATTAATGATTTTCATTGATATTTCATAGAGAGTACTTGGCTTTGGTGAACAGATTGGTTTGTTTTGACAATGCAAAAGTTTCAATGCTTTTGATATTATGCCTACTTGTATAAGTTCATATTATACAAGTAGGTCACTCCACATTTTTCCGGAGGGGGTCCGGCGCGTGGGGGGTGGGGGGGGGGGGGGGTTTCGAGAAAGGGAAATGAGTTTACTTGAGTTTCTTTCTTTTTTTCCATTATGGTTTCAACTTATTAAAAGAGAAATACCAAATATTTTCTCCAACTCCTCCTCCCAAAAAAGTATTCCAATTCTCATTTTTTTCTCTCTTCCTAGGAAACAAATTACATTTTTTAAAAAAGTGATATAGTTTCACACTTTCAATAGTCAATATAATTATATTATAGAATAAAAGAAGAATAATTGAGTTTCTTGATTCACAAATATAGTTTTCAATGCATAAGTTTTTTCTCATTGCATGTATTTTGTTTTCGATTTGTTTTGTATAACCGCAAAATTTTAAATACAAAAATTGTAGATTCATAATTTTTTATTTTTTATAACTTAGATTAGTCTTTTGTTGGCTCATCATCTTAAAACTACATAAGATTTTAACATTAGGGTTTTTTGACAAGTGAAATGAACCAGGAATGCAAGTTATCGAGGTTTGTTCTTTCACCCTTGTTACTAAAGTTCGTTTAAGTTTTATGTGGTCATTGATAACATAACTTTCCTATTGGTAGATTATTTGCTTAAGTTTGATAACATACCCTTTAGCGACTTTCTTATAAGACTTGATGAACTATCCTCCATCAATTCTTACTTGGGTACTTATCCTGCGCATGAGCTCCAAAGATCAACCCATTGTCACTCTTCTCTCTATGTACTCCTATTTGTCAGGTATAATGGTTGATGATTTTATTGTCATGATTAAAAAAATTCATGGAATGTTTTGGATCCACTCCATGAACTCTACCAATGAACACATATATTGTTATTGCATGTTCAAGTTTATTATTTATTTTTTGAAATTAACAATGAGAGAAAACCATGAGTGATCTTGGATTGTTTTTGTTATTAATGTAGTGGCTCTAGATTTTAGAAGTTTAATGCGGGAAAAATTAACTGAAGTGGAGAATATTATGGTGAATTATTGAGAAACAAATTACGTTTGGACTTTACACTTTGTTTTGATCTTCCACCGGTGGTTTTTTAAGGCTCATAGTAACTGTATCTATGCACTTCCGCATCTTCGTACTAGTCTCTAATATTTGTTTTTGTTGATTTTTTGTGTGTGTTTGAGGCTGATTTGATCTTATCCATTTCGCGATGTAGGATGTTGTCAAAAAAGTGCTTTGGTACATAAAGTGTGATTTTATATGAGCAATCGGGCTCACCAGTCATAGACAAAGTAGAAAACATCTTCTTTCAAACACTGGAATCTAAATGCAAATGGACCGTTAACCAAACACTCCTAAGTGAGTTTTATAATCAGTCAACTTAGAGTTGATGAGCTTGTCTATAGTCAATCTTGTCGAGAAATGATTGTTCAGTTGTTAACTGAGATCGCGAAAAAGGTTCGCGAGTTCAAAGACAAAAGATTTATCAATAGAGAGTCGATAATTTTGAAGTCTTATCTAATGTTCCGTTCTATATGGAAAACTACTATATATGTCAGTGTATTATGGGGTTACATGCTTGTAGTTAAGGGTATATAAAAGGTTGCTAGATTTGTATGTCCAAGTCTTAAACTAGATGCAGCCAAATCTGGAGGTGGGAAATGAATAAATGAGATGATGATAGACATGGCCTTGGTATATTTTTGAAATATTTTTTCTTTTTTAATATCAAGGAATTTCTTGGGAAAACAACAGATGATTAGATATCAGGAGATTTATCACATGCCTTCGATTAGTAGTATACGTTGGGTTCTTGATAAGAATGTAAGACGTTAAGAACCGGGATCAAGCTTTTCTAACTCCATTTTGTCCCCTCATGTAGACCTTTTAAGTTCTTTCCATTTCGTGAATCCAGAACGTGACATTTCCAAATATAATCGTAAGGTTTCACATCCTAACATAATATTTTACTAAAGTGTCAACAATAATTTAAAGTAAAGACATTGAGTCTATTTGGGTGATATCTACATTTAAATATCCAAAATTACTTACTTTTACAAGTCATGATATACTTTGGTATTGGGGTCATGGAAGTGGTACATTGTTTCCACTTTTAGTTGATTCTCATTCTCATTGATATGTTTCGAGACGGAAGATCGATGAGTGGGAAAACTATTCTGCAAATAATTAATCTTCTAGGAGTAGTTGTTTGCTTAAATAAAGTGGATAATATGTTCTCAGAGTGCCTCTCTATATTATATAATAGCAGGTGCACTATTCATCATATACAATTTGTGCGTAGTGCAAAGCGAGAAAATTATTTCATATGATTGTAGTTTACTGCGTGCTTTGCCTGACTAACTTGAACCTGTTGAGAAAGATTTCAACACAACATTTCATGGCCAAAAAGGATTGCATCTTTCATAACGGAGGCCAGGGCAACTTACACATAAAAGTATATTGGGACAGCAACGCGTATTTTGTTCGGTGTTCCGACCTTTATCAAAAGAAAGAAAGGTCCTTGTTGACCAAAGAAAAAAGAGAAATATATAGCACCATTAGAGGCGGAGCACGAGATGAGCTGAAAGGCTTTAACACAACAGTTCATCCATAATATTTTTTTCAATAGAGATAATTTCATGTGAAAAGTATCCACGTTTTACTTCTCTTACTAGTGCCTTCATCCTATTCACATCCAATTATTTTCATGACCAACCAACCCCATCCTTGGTCAAAAGATCTAACTAAACTTTTTTTGTTGTAAGTTTGAGATTGATCTTGCAGTAGTGCTGTGCAATATGAGTCAAGATGATATGAAATATGAAATTAAAGATGAATGACATAAGGTATTTCTTAGTTCAATTATAAGAGTTTAAATATTTTTATTGTTTTTCGTGACCAAACATTTCTTAATTTCTATTTTGATGTACCATACTTGGTTGGGTTTCAAATAAGTGAGAGTGATAATGATTGAAAAGAGTAGCTTATAAATGAGATAAACGTTATTTTGATAGAGCTATAGTGTCAATATTGGAACATGTCTTCAAGATGATATATACCATATATGTATTTTCTTTTTTAAATGAGCTTTTGTTCTTGCCTACAAACACCATTAGTTTATTGAAAGGTCATTGTGATGCTTTCTTTCATAAGATTTTCAATATTAATTATATGAATTTCCGATTCTTCTCAAAAAAGGTCGTGAAAGATAAACTATGTCATGACATGGTCAAGCAAGTGTTTGCTATGTTATCGATTTTTCATAAAATTTTACTCAACATGATGGTTAAGGTAGGCTCCTGCATTTTTTTGACAGGGGGAGGGGAGTGACTAAGGGAAATGAGTCTTTTGTGTTTTCTTTTTCTGTTTTCCTACTTCATGGTTCATAGTTAAAATAACAATTCATCCAATTAGTATGATGATTTACTTGATATTATATCTTTAAATGCACCATTAAGTGTAAAAGACAACAATTAGTGAGTGAGTCATGATTCATGTACCACCCCTCATTGCCCTCCTCATATAATTGGATTTAGTAGGTTCACGGATTAGCTTTGGTGATTTATTCTGATGTGATTTAAGATATTTGCTTGAGCGGGAACAAGGAGCTACTCCAAGGGACATTATTGCATCTTCAACGGCAGGGCAGAGCTAAGGCTCATGAATGCCGTACCGTAGGTTCCTGCTGCTGCTTGCTGCTGTAATCATATCGAACTCATAGCTCTGTCTGACTATTGTATACGATTACAAACGACAAACATTACTCTGCTCCCATATATATATATACACACCCCACACATCTCCAACTTCTACCACCTCCAACTCATCCAACAGAAGACAAAGTGGCTCTCTGTTCACTTCCCACAGAGTCTCTCTCGCACTTAAGCTTCAGAAATGGCAGATTGGAATCAGGAGACGTGGAGGGACGTCAACTGGAGCCCCGGCCTTCCCATCGAGAGCGACGTCTCGAAGCTGAACAAGAACACCGCTGCCACAATCGGGATAGCGGAGCTGGACGAGCAGCTGAGCCGGGCGACCGCCGTGCGCCAGACCACCCTCCACAATCTGAAGACTCATAGTAACTGTATCTATGCATTTCCGCATCTTCGTACTAGTCTCTAATATTTAATTTTGTTGATTTTTTATGTGTGTTTGAGGCTGTTTTGATCTTATCCATTTCGTGATGTAGGATGTTGTCAAAAAAGTGATATGGTACATAAAGTGTGCTTTTATATGAATAATCGGGCTCACCAGTCATAGACAAAGTAAAAAACATCTTCTTTCAAGCACTGCAATCTAAATGCAAATGGACCGTTAACCAAACACTCCTAAGTAAGTTTTATAATCAGTCATCTTATACTTGCTGAGCTTGCCTGTAGTCAATCTTGTCGAGAAAGGATTGTTCAGTTGTTAACTGAAATTGCGAAAAAGGTTCGTGAGTTCAAAGACGAAAGATTTATCAATAGAGAGTCGATAATTTTGAAGTCTTATCTAATGTTCCGTTCTATATGAAAAACTACTATATATGTCAGTGTATAATGGGGTTACATGTTTGTAGTTAAGGGTATATAAAAGGTTGCTAGATTTGTATGTCCAAGTTTTAAACCAGATGCAGCCAAATCTGGAGGTGGAAAATGAGATGATGATAGACATGGCCTTTGTATATCTTTGAAATATTTTCTTTTTTAATTTCAAGAAATTTCTTGGGTAAACAACAAATGATTAGATATCAGGAGATTTATCACATGCCTTCGATTAATAGTATATGTTGGGTTCTTGATAAGAATTTAAGACATTAAGAACCGGGAGCAAGCTTTTCTAACTCCGTTTTGTCCCCTCATGTAGACCTTTCAAGTTCTTTCCATTTCGTGTATCCAGAACGTGACATTTTTTAAGGCTTAATTGCAAGTTTGGTCACTCGAATTGCTACAAAATTTCATGTTTGGTCACTCGAATTGATTTATTCCATTTGTAGTCACTTAAATTAGTTGACCAGTCCAACTTTGGTCACTCTCCGTTAACCTCCGTCAAACTCCGTTAGTACCGTCAGTTAACTGCTGACGTGGCTAACAGAGGTGTTTAGTCATCCTATTTTAACAAAAAAAAAAAAACATGCCACATCATTAACCCCTCCATATTTTAAAAGTCCACCCAAACCCAATCAACCCCTGACCCGAACCGAACCCCTGAACCGACCCATTCACCTGTTCCCCCTCTCCTTTCCCCCTCTTCTTCCCCAGCTCCGACCCCATTCAATCTCCCAGACCGCCTAATTTTCACCGAAATCCCAGACCCCCCGTCGCTAAAGAAGTCGGCAAGGCATTCGGCCTCCTCGTCGGCCTCGCCTCCGACCGATTCTCCACTCCAGTCCTCCTCCTAATCGGCTCAATCGAAGGCCTCATCGGCTACGGCGTCCAGTGGCTCGTCGTCAACGGCCGGATCAGTCCTCTACCATACTAGCAGATGTGCGTCTCCCTCTGCCTCGGCGGCAACAACACGACCTGGATGAATACCTCGGTGCTCGTCACCTGCATCCGCAACTTCCGCCGCAACCGCGGGCCGGTCTCCGGGATCTTGAAAGGATTCGTCGGGTTGTCGACCGCAATCTTCACAGATCTCTGCTCCGCCTTCTTCTCCGACGATCCGGCGACTTTCCTCCTCATGCTGGCCTTAGTCCCCTTCTTCGTCTGCCTCGCCGCCGTCTTCTTCCTCCGCGAAATCCCGCCGGCCACTACTTTGGCGGAGGAGAAGGAAGAGGGGAAATACTCCTCCGCATTCAATGTCGTCGCTGTGGTAGTCGCGTTCCTCCTACTGGCCTACGATTTCACCCCCAATCCGACCAGAGGACTCTCCCTAGGGTTCGGAATCACTCTCCTCGTCCTCCTCGCGTCGCCGCTAGCCGTACCGGTCCACAAATTGGTCAACGGATTGAGAATCGCCGCGGCCGAAGCCGACATTGAGCGGGTGCAGGGCGCGATTGACGAACCGCTTTTGCGGGATTCGACGGCGGAGGAGAAGGCGGTTGAGGCGGCGGAGGAGGATGGAGAGGAGGTGACGAGGAAGCCGGTGATCGGAGAGGAGCACACGATTGGGGAAGAAGAGGGGTGAAGAAGAGGGGGAACAGGTGAATGGGTCGGTTCAAGGGTTCGGTTCGGGTCAGGGGTTGATTGGGGTTGGGTGGACTTTTAAAATATGGAGGGGTTAATGATGTGGCATGTTTTTTTTTTTGTTAAAATAGGATGACTAAGCACCTCTGTTAGCCACGTCAGCAGTTAACTGACGGTACTAACGGAGTTTGACGGAGGTTAACAGAGAGTGACCAAAGTTGGACTGGTCAACTAATTTAAGTGACTACGAATAGAATAAATCAATTCGAGTGACCAAACATGAAATTTTGTAGCAATTCGAGTGACCAAACTTGCAATTAAGCCCATTTTTTAATATAACCGTAAGGTTTCACATCCTAACATAATATTTTACTAAAGTGTCAACAATAATTAAAGTAAAGATATTGAGTATCCTGTTTACGAATTTGGGTGATATCTACATTTAAGTATCCAAAATTACTTACTTTGAAACTGCAGAGCAGCTTTGGAATCGTTCGAACAGAGGAAGTGTTTTTCGAGGCTTTGACAAGTCATGATATACTTTGGTATAGGGGCCATGGAAGCGGAACATTATTTCCACTTTTAGTTGGTTCTCATTCTCATTGATATGTTTCGCGACGGAAGATCGAGAGTGGGAAAACTATGCTGCAAATAATTAATCTTCTAAGAGTAGTTGTTTGCTTAAATAAAGTGGATCATATGTTCTCAGAGGTGCCTCTCTATATTATATAAATAGCATGTACACTATTCATCATAGACAATTTGTGTGTAGTGCAACGCGAGAAAATTATTTCATACGATTGTAGTTTACTGTGTGCTTTGTCTGACTAATTTGAACCTCTTGAGAAAGATTTCAACAGAATAGTTGATGGCCAAGGAGGATTGCATCTTTCATACCCGAGGCTAGGGAAACTTACACATAAAAGTATATTGGGCAACAACGCGTATTTTGTTTCTGTGTTCCGAATTATATCAAAAGAAAGAAAGGTCCTTGTTGACCAAAGAAAAGAGAGAAATATAAAGTACCATTAGAGGTGGAGCATGAGATGAGTTGAAAGGCTTCAACACAACAGTTCATCTATAATATTTTTTTAAATAGAGATAATGTCATGTGAAAAGTATCGACGTTTTACTTCTCTCACTAGTGCCTTCATCCTATTCATATCCAATTATTTTCATGACCAACCAACCCCCATGCTTAGTCAAATAATCTAACTAAACTTTTTTGGTTGTAAGTTTGGGATTGATCTTGCGGTAATGATGTACAATATGAGTCAAGATTATATGAAATATGAAATTAAATATGAATGACATAAGTTATTTCTTAGTTCAATTATAAGAGTGTAAGTATTTTATTTTTTTCGTAACCAAACATTTCTTAATTTCTATTTTGATATACCATACTTTGTTGGTTTTCAAATAAGTGAGAGTGATAATGATTGAAAAGAGTAACTTATAAATGAGATAGACGTTATTTTGATAGAGCTATAGTGTCGATATTGGAACATGTCTTCAAGATGCTATATACCATATATGTATTTTCCTTTTCAAATGAGCTTTTGTCCTTGCCTACAAACACCATTAGTTTATTGAAAGGTCATTGTGATGCTTTCTTTCATAAGATTTTCAATATTAATTATATGAATTCCCGATTCTTCTCAAACAAGGTCGTGAAAGATAAATTATGTCATGACATGGTCAAGAAAGTGTTTGTTATGTTATAGATTTTTCATAGAATTTTGCTCAACATGATGGTTAAAGTAGGCTCCTACATTTTTTTGACACCGGGGGGAGGGACTAAGAGAAATGATGCTTTTGTGTTTTCTGTTTGTGTTTTCCTACTTCATGTTCATAGTTAAAATAACAATTCATCCAATTAGTATGATGATTTACTTGATATTATATCTTTAAATGCACCATTAAGTGTAAAAGACAACAATTAGTGAGTGAGTCATGATTCATGTACCACCCCTCATTTCTCTCCTCATATAATTGGATTTAGTAGATTCACGGATTAGCTTTGGTGATTTATTCTGATGTGGTTTGAGATATTTGCTTAAGCGGGTTGCAATCGTTCAAAGTAGGGACTAAGAGAAATGAGGCTTTTGTGTTTTCTGTTTGTGTTTTCCTACTTCATGTTCATAGTTAAGATAACAATTCATCCAATTAGTATGATGATTTACTTGATATTATATTTTTAAATGCACCATTAAGTATAAAAGACAACAATTAGTGAGTGAGTCATGATTCATGTACCACCCCTCATTTCCCTCCTCATGTAATTGGATTTAGTAGATTCACGGATTAACTTTGGTTATTTATTCTGATGTGGTTTGAGATATTTGCTTGAGCGGGTTGCAATCGTTCAAAGTTTATATTGTTATGACAAATTGGAATATTGAATTATACATATGTTGTCTATGTAGAGAATGAATATGAGTATGATGTAAAAATAGCAATTTGTTGAAGGAAATGATGAACACGAAATTTGTAGAAACCGTTGAAGCACATTTTCTGCTTAACATTGATCCAAAATACAATGATCAACAACTAAGGGCAACAGTAAGTTTTTTTGTCTCTCGAATTGAACACATGGATTATTGCATTTTCTTAGTATATTTTTCAATCTATTTTTCGGTCCCATTTAACATAGTTTCAATTAGAAGTCTGATCACTTATCCTGAAATCCTAAAAATAAATTTGGTAATTTTGTATAGTAGTTTTTCAAATTGTGTATTTTCATTTTTAATAGTGAACCACAATTATGAAAAAATCCATTTTCCACAACATATGATTGATAAAAATTGTGTTGAAAAACTATTTTAATTAATTTACTATTAAATTATGACTAAATACAATTTTTAGCCAAACTTTTAAAAGTTTAAAGTTATTAGACTTTTTTTCGAAATACAAAGTATTAGTAAAATGTTTACTCCTAATTAGCAGCAGTTTTGTTAATAATGCTAATTTGATAACATGATGTTGAGTTTGAAGAGACACGTGATTGTCAACATTCAAAAAAAAGTTTTTGGAGGAGGGGTGAAGGTGACTATGAGAATTGAGTATTTTTTAATCCATCCAATTAGTAGTCTGATCACTTTAATTGCTCAATTAATTGAACACATGGATTGTTGTATTTTCTTAGTATAGTTTTCAATATAATTTTCGGTCCCCTTTAACATAGTTTCGATTAGAAGTATGATCACTTAATGTGAATTAGTAAATTTTGGTAATTTTGGACAGTATTTTTCTTCAAATTGTGTGCTTTTGATTTTTAACAGTGAACCAAATTCATGACAAAACCACTTTTCACAAGATATGATTAGTAAAAATTGTGTTGACAAACTATTCTAAGTAATTTACTATTTAATTATGAGTAAATATAATTTATTAACCAAACTTTTAAAATTTTAAATTGAAAGAGGCAAGTTGGAAGAGACACCCGACGGTCAATATTTCAAAAAAAATTGTATTTTAATTAAGAAGAGAGTTACAAAATTATTAACGAAAAAAGAAAATGACTAATATTTTGTCTCCATTAATCCCTATATCAGTTGCAATCAAAATCAGAAGGTGGCGGTTGTGTTGCACTATGTTTTTTGTTTTAATAATGATGGTTAAATAAAAGGGTTGTGCTAATTTGATTGGATTCCAGCAGCAATTAGTTCAACCTATTCCGTAGTTGAAGAAGTTGGAATTGGGGCTGAAACCAACCTAACTGTAAACAATGAAGCATCATTTACAAGTTGAATATTTATTAACAGCGATGACAGATCACTAATTTCGTCAAATTTTTCGGCTAAGTGTACATAATCCATATGTCAAGTGGGCAAAGAGATACACAATTGATTCTTTGTATAGGAGGTGAATACTTGCGCCTCAGGTAAAAGACCATGTAACAAATGGGCCTTGCCGACCTAATTGCCCCCCAAATCTATATACAATGATGACAATCTATAACAACTCCAAAGTATTGTTTGCATGTATATGAAGGGAAACCAAACAATGGCATTATTTGCTTGTTGCAGATAAAGAGAAAGATAACACAAGAAACCAACTTACTTGGAAATGTGATGGTTCTTTCTGCTTTATTGTCATCGACTAAAAATGACATGAACACACTTGATTAGTATAGGTAACTGTGTTGCTTTCTTGTCTGCTACACCCAGAGGAAAACAAATACAAGGCGTTTTCGGCTTAGAAGCGGTGTGACGCTGCTGAAGTGAGACTGATAAGAAATCTATAAATGATAGTTATTTATTTCCTCAGGCTTTTGCTACAAGAATGTATAGACATGTCCTAAACACATAAATTAGATTTTTTTGTGGAATATAAATATAAATATATATATATATATAGCGTTTGTGGTTGTGAGTGTGGCCGTGTGGGGTTTATGGAGATATGAACTTGTTGAAGTTAATGTATTAATTAGTAATTAGTCAAACAGATATGAACTCCCATTTTTCTAGAGTTGAGCTTGAATGAGTGAGTTGATGAGTGGCAAATTACATCTGCATACCCAAGTCATTAATGATACTTGTTTAGATATAGTTTCATATTTGCATAGCGTTAAATCTCGCGAGATTTTGGATATTTGTTCAACAATTATGATGATTTTTGTTAGGAAAACTTGACAACGCGCTAATGCTATAACGGTCGACATCATTGTCAATGCGTTACATATGAACGTTCAACAGATGCTCAAGGTATAATGTGTTTATGTCCAAACCCATTAAACTTTCATTCAAAGAGGCGTATAATATAATAATTTAAAATTAATTTTGGAATTCTTCAATAACTTGAGTTATTATAATAGTGAAATAATTTTTTATGCTTATATAATTATTATACGCACTATCAAATAAAATCTTGATCATATGTAAAAAAAAAGAAGTTATTGACCATATATTGAGCTTGAAATAATTTCACCAATCCCTATTCTTAACTTTTTATTAATTTCTTTTGTCCGCATCATCGAGATTGTAGGTTCACTAATTATTAAGGGGTCGTTTGGAGAACGAGATTTAAGGCGTGGATTTATTGAAACCGTAGATTTTGTAGAAAGTTATGTTTTTTTGTTGATTTTTGTATTGTGAATTTTAGATGTAGAGATTTCAAATCTCTAAAATCTATGGATATCAAATCTCTCATAATCAGAGAGATTCTATATCTTGATTTGTGAGATTTTTTTTCTTCTACTTTTTCTCTTTCGTTTATTTATTTATCATATTAAATATATTTACTAACAAAGTTTTTAATATTTCTCGAACTACTCTAAATTTCTATTAAGGATAAACATGTTATTTAATATAAATTTTTTATTTTTATTTTCATTGAATGTTAATAATCACAGTTAACAAACAATAAACATTTTAAAATATATTTTCAACAATCCGAAGAATTAAAATCTTTAGAGTGTTGACAATCTATAGATTTAAACTCATATTCTCCAAACGATCCCTAAAATGTGCTGCCATTCTAGTTGAGACGGCCCCTAAATGTGTTGGCCATTCTAGTTGAGACACGAAAGATATTCATTCCTCACCTTTTTTTTTAATATGTTAGGTGTTAGCCAACACCTTTTGATAGTATTTTATAGAGAAATATATAGGTTCGACTAGGATTCTGTAACTAGCATTCTATTTAAACAAATTGTCTCATCTTGATGATTATTCTCCTATGTAAAAGTGTTATCATAGTAATCCAGATCCTCTAGACCACATTCTTCTACCACTTTGTTGAAGGTGTTTATACCTCATACATCAGGCAAATTATTCCCTCTTTTTTCTCCTCATAAGATAAGATTTGATTAAAATATTGCGAAAATTGTTCACGTATACTATTTCTTTGTAAAACAAGTAACAAATTAAGATCATGTAATGTAATCAATACAAGAAATATATAAGATTACGAAATCATGCAAATACATATGCAAAGCGTATGACGTCCTAGCTAGTCGACAAAATTCACTGTCTCTCCTTAAGGAATCTTATTCCCCTCTAGTACCCAAGGTTATGAAATGGTTCCTCCCAGGATAGAAAGGACGTACCTTTTTCCAGCGTAGCGCGGTACCTCAAACCCCGAAACCATCGAACCGGCGAAAACCACACTTGACTAGATTTTTTCTTTTGAAAAACAATGCAGAAAAATCACTTTTTGATTTTGGCAGGGTTTTGGTATGGGAAAAAAATCGTCCCTAAAAACCAGAGGGGTTAATTAGGTGCTATTTATAGAGAATGAAGGGGTGCTTACGAAGGGAGGCAACTCTTCGTATGGGTGGTTACACCCCAACCATTGCATTGGTTGGTTCAAAGTTCTCAATCATTGCATTGCGGTTCGGCCTATGGAAGTTGGATCGGTTGGTTCACTCCAACCGCCATATAAGTTCGGTTCGATTTGGTTCAACTTGGTTTGGTTTTGTCCATTTGGTTACACAAACCAATTTAACCGATTAACCACATATTACATCAAATCGATCGAATTCGATCGAGACCACGCCTTCCCACAACCTACCAACATGGTACTTAAAAAAATTCTCTTAAATCTTTCCCTCCATTCACAACCATTAAAAATCCCAACATTATAAAATACATCTGATAACTTTGCATATTAATAACATTGAACTTTTAACCCTTAATAAAAAGCAAACAGATACATGTGGAGCCAACTTTTTCAATCCTTAACACCACTCCAGACATTAAAAGCACTGAAAAGTAACATCAGAATAAAACAAACTAAATGAATATCGTAGCCAACCAATGCAATGGAAGAAGAAAAAAAGAGTCAAACATAATGATAGTAGTAATAATAATAATGGTAAGTGAATCAATAGTGAAAAGCGTAGATGTCACACTCCACGATCGCGTTTCCGGTCGTGGTATTAAAGGAATACGTTTTGAGATGAACCTTTCCACGTGCGAATCCGAACACTCCGGTGCCGCCGACGACCGGCATCTCCCTTGTCCCGTCGGCAAATATGGAGTTGTGTCCCAGCACAGTGACGGTGCTGCCGCGGTACTCGCCGCCATCCGCGGTAAACACAAAGTTGAATAACTGCACAAAAGCCACCTCGCTCCTGGAAGCGACACCGTATAGCCCCTGAGCGCTCCCAACCGTGGTGGAGTTGAGCTCTGGGTCCAACGTCAAAGGGTTGTCCACCATGGTTAACCGCCCAAACAAATCGGCCGGGTCGCTGAAATCTAGAGGGCCTTTAGGATTGAGAGGCAGGGCCGTAACGTTAGGGCCGGCGAGGAGGTTGTGGTAGTAGAAATGGAGGTGGGTCAGCTTCTCATTCTTCGGCGCCATAGCTTTTGCCGACAGTTTCGTCGAGAAAGGATGCGATGATATGATCAATCTAGCCTCGGAAAAGAGAATGGGGAAGAGGAAAATGGAGAGGAGGGAATAATATTGTTTCAGCAGCACTTTGGCCATGGTAGCGCAGCTGTGTACGTACGGAAATGATCGGTGAAATTAAGAATGACTTGAAAGAAGTTTCAGAATGAAAGTTTTCTATTTTCGGATGCTTGGACATGAAGTATTGATTTCCTCGATCTATTTATCGAAATGGGCAGGCAGCTGGCAGGATACTAGATGGTTGAATTTAGAAATAGCAAACCCCAATGCCGCTTAATTTTGTCGTCGCCGTCTAAAGTTCTTGTATGCATGGATTTGGGTTTTTTTTTTTTTTTTTTTTATCTTTGGTTTCGATCGCCGGCTAGTTAATCTATTGAGAGGTCCTTAATTAATAAATAAAAGGACTTTTACGATCAAGGAGAAATGCTCAAATATTTTTATTGCTATTTGTTATTATTATGTCGTTAATCAAAGCAGCACGGGATGAAAATTGTAATCAACTTGCCATTATTCCCGTAATCCAAATTGTGGCTTTCCATCATATGATATCCACCAATTGGAAAGGAAATATCTATTTTGGTTTTTTTTTTCTTCCGACTTTCTTCTCTGTTTCCATTTGTCCGTTTATGATCAATTAATTGGCTGATTCCCCGGTTGTTTATAGTTTATACTTTATATGTGGTGATTGACCACCTTTTTTATGTTTTAATTAATCATAATTAATATGCTAGTTGTGAACTTGTCACGGATCCAACCTGTATGTGAGTTTGGCAATAGTAGAGTCTGGTATAAGGATAGTCAAGTCTCAAACAGTGTTTGCCATGGTCACTTTTTTTTTCTTCCGTTTCATATTTGGTAGATTCTCTTTCTTATATAACTTAGCTAAAATGTATATGCTTGTGCTTTAATTAATACTTGAATTCAAAAAATGTATAATTCAGTTGGACTTGGATGTTTAATTATTAGCATGAATTGTTATAAGTTTTTAAAAAAAATATATTTTCATAACTTTACTATTTTTTTATTGTTCATCAAATAATAAATGTTTCAAAAAAGTTTTTATTTAATACTTTTCACTACCACTGCGGTTGCCATCAATTCCAACACCACCACCTGCCACCAAATTACATATTAACGTTCGGGGAATACTCAAGGTATGATGTGTCTATGTCCAAACCCATTGAACTTTCATTCGAGGGGGCGTATAAGATAATAATTTAAAGTTTATCTTGCACCTCTTACACAACTTGAGTTATTAAGGTGAAATGATTCTCGACACTTATATCATCATTGTACACACTATCAAATGAAATCTTGATCATATGACAAAAAAAATATTGACCATATATTGAGCTTGAATAATTTTCACCCCTGATTATTAAATTTTTATTAATTTCTTTTGTCCACATTGTCTAGATTACTGACTCACTAACGATCAAACATGTTTATTTTTATTCTAGTCGACGTAGGGAAGATGCTGATATGGCGGATTAGGTGAATCCCTGAGTTCCAAAGGGAAGATGGTTTATCAATGATCAGTAGTTGATGTCAGGGATGTGGGTTGGATACGGTCATTTTTCCTAACGGGTTGTGAGATTCACAATCAAGGGCGATTTGGATATGAAAAAAAAGAATTTATTAATTATTTTTGTATTAATTACACATTAGGAATTAAAAACCCATATTAAATACATGTTTTTTAATATTTAAATCCTACAATTAATACACTTATATCTCTCTTTATCTTTTTCTTCCTTTTCCAACGGCCTTCTCCTATCAGCATACTTTTTTTCGGTGAAATCCTTCAATCAGACTCGCTCCGACCACCTGCAAAAAAGTATCACTCCGTCAGTGTCCTGTTGGTACACTACCAGTGGTAGTGGTAGCGTACTAGTATCACGGATAGCGCTACCAGTGGTAGCGTACCACTAGAGAATAACACAAGAAAACTAGATATGGAATCTGAAAAATCCCAGATCTGAAAAAAGAAAACAGGGGATGAGGAAAAGGGAAGGCATGGGAGAGGCGTGGTGGGAGGCAGAAGCGATGGTGGTGGTGGGTGGCGGTGGTAGCAAGAAGTGGAGGCGGCTCCATTGTCGGATGCAGCGTGAGGTGGAGGCGGCCCCATGGTCGAAGGCAGCAGGAGGTGGAGACTGAGGTGGCAGCGGCGGCATGGAGAGACGGTGGTGGCGACATGGAGAAATGGAGGGAGACGGCGACGGTGGCTAGGGTTTTGGGTGGGAGTGAAGAGAGAGGGTAGAGAGGAGGGAGAAGACATGAGAGGAGAGGAGAGTGGGGCTTTTTTTGTTAATGAAAATGAATTATATAGAAAATGAAAAAGGTAATTATGTGGTTAATTTTTCATTACAACAATACATTTCGTTTAATCTTAACTATCAATTTGACAAAGATAAGAGAGAGATAAGAGAGAACGTATTCAATGGCTACAAAGTGGGCTATGAGACCTTAGTAAAAGTGACCGTATCTCATCCCTTCAGTGATGATAGTCCATGACGATGTGAAACATATGAATGGAAATTATAAAAGAAGTTCTAAGCTTATAAATCAAGTTTTTCTTGATGAAGAACTTATCGATGGGATGTAATTCGGACAAGGAGCCATGAAAAAAATCAACCACAACCATGAATTTGGTTAAAATGACCAACCTCTGTGTCTATATAGACCATAGGAAGAAATAGATCGACCTGCTTGCAAATAAAATAAGGAAAAATTGATCAAACACAACAACCGAAACTTATAATAAGACACTTTTCCCCCCCATAGAGGTATGATGAAAACATTACCTAAGACATTGCTGGAGGATATATCGGCTCTGGATAAGGTGTATAAAGTATAAACTTAGCGTGCATAATTGTAAGTAATTAAATTTGGACATTTCATTTTAAGTGGTTGTAGGTTTAACAGTGGAAGAATTAAAGACATTTTATTTTTTTCTAGTTTTGTTAATCGAATCATATCTTCTTCATTCTTACTTGGATTTCAATTTTTTTTTTTTTGCACAGATGGAACGAGTTCATTGTGCTCTACAAAATGAGACCCATTTTCAATATTTTTGATAATTTTTTATGCCTCTCGTTACCAACTCCATACCATATGATATCTCCTTCATTTTAAGTTGTTTTTAGAAATTTTTGCACAGAAGAAATGAGTTAATCATGATATATGAGATCTAAAAATTTCTAGGTGAAAAAATTTCATACCTCTCATTACCAACTCCATACCATACTATACCACCTGGTATGGAGTGATATTTTTCATATCATATGGTATGCTCTTATTTAATACCAGTCAATACCATATGGTATAGACTGGTAAAAAAAATGACTCAATTTTTTTTGTATAAAAGTATATCAAGGTGGATATCATTTTGAAGAGCACAATTTATCTGATCTAACTGTGAAAAAAAAAATTGAATTCCGACTTAAAAAGAGCGAGAAATCTTCTATTATAATTAAGGGGAAAAAATTAAAGGTTTTCCAGGAGAGAGAAGGGCGCTGATGTGGCGGATTGGGATTGTGTTATGAATGGTTACTCGTCACAAAGTTATGCATGGGATTGGGATCTAAGGGGTCATTTGGATGCAGGTTTTGGGTGTGGGATTTGGGCACAATCCTACATAATCTGGGATTTTATTAAAATCACTTGTTTGGAAAGCAATTATATGATAAGAGATTTTAAATATTAGAGATTTCAGAAACCCACAATTGTGGGATTATGAAATAGCTGATGGTGATTAGCTATTTTAAAATCCCACACAAATCCCACAAATTAAAAACCTAGGTTTTTAAACCAGTGATTTGAGCCAAAGTTCCACAAATTAAAAACCTGGATCCAAATGACCCATAAGAGTGGGAAACGGTGCGGTCCGAACCAGACCAGACCATAGACACGATCTGTGGTCCATATCGAGAGGTTGGAACACAGACCATGGACCAAACCATGTACTATACGGTCCAGATCAGAACACGCCTGTGCGGTGCGGTCCGGTATGGTCTTAATCAAGCATGCCATGTTAAAAAAAAAATCACTCTTCTTTCGCCCTCCAACCCTTCGCCTGTATCTATAAAAATAAAAATTCAAGTAACCAATATGCTAGTGAAACAAAAATTTAGTGATCGTAATTAAAATGAGAAGAAATATATGGGGGAGAGAAGTCGGTTTTTTCAATTTTCAAACTCTCTATCCAATCTCCACGGCTCTATCGAGTATCCATTAAAAAAACCACATATCAAATAGTCTTGTTTCCCTCTTCTTCTTTGTGCTACTGCTTCTCTCCCTCTCTCGGGTGGTCTGAAGGTTCTAGCGATCGATCACCTTCTTGATGACTTCGAGGTCATTTTGAACCACTAAGATGGCCGCTTATCTCTCAATAATTTTCCTTGTGAATGAATTTTGTCTAGTGTTTATGTTTTTATCCACTCCATAGTCTAGACATTATCGGTGAATATTATTTATGAATCTTTCTGGTTTTTGTGTGGTTCTTTGATAAGGAGAGAACGCATAAGCGATCATTTGGGCAATCTGTTGTCTCTCAACTAGACGAAGAATCAACTAACTTTGTTCTTCAAATAGATAAATGGAGGTTTAATTTAGTGTTATTTACTTATTTTGGTATGAGTTAGTAGGTAGTGTGTCACGGTTTGTTACGGTTTACTGCGGTAGATCGTAGTCCAAAACCATTTCAGACCACACACTAAAATAGGAGACAACAAACCAGACCAAACCACAATTCTGGTCTCACGATCTAGACCAACCAATACAATATGATTTAGACCGTGGTTCCCCTTGGTCTAGAATCCCAGCCCTAATGGGATCCGTTCCTGGATATACCTATATGTGCGCTAAATTAGTTAAAGCCCATCTATAGACATACTTGGAGTAGGTCCGATCCATTGTCTCAAATCTTTCCTCGTCTCGTGTTCTCGGCTCGAAATCTCCTCCCTCCCATTCTATTATGGAGGTTCTCCATCAAAAGCCAATTAGTTCCACTTTTCCGGCCTCTTGCGCATAGTACGGATGGGTGTTTTGGTCAAATGGTTCTCACTTGGATTGGCCATAAACAAATGCAATAGATGGGCTAAGCCTCTGTTTTTCCGGGGTATTGCGCTGAGGATGGGGCTTTTGTTTTAATTTATATTGGTCATATAAGTCCAAAATTACTTCTAATTATTTCCTTCTAATCATATATTATTATATTAGTGTTTTCAAATACAATTTGAATTAGTGCTACAATGTTAAAAGTATAAATTCAATTTGTACAAAAATATATCGATACAAACTATACCATAACGTTAAAAGACAGTTCCGTTTGTGTCATAAATGAATTTTTATGAGAAGATATATGTACAACTAAATTTGTAAAGTGACATTAAAAGTACAATTTAGTTTGCAGTAGAAAATATTTGTACGAAAAGGTATACACACAAAATGAATTTGACTATAACGTTAAAAATATAAGTTCAATTTGTACTATACATACATTTTTTTCAAATAAAAGCATTGTAAAATTCATCTCTACATATTTATTGAAATTATTATTAGCAGTTTTGTTTTACTGTATTCATTTAGCTAATTTATAATATTGTTAGTTTATTAATATAATTTAATGTATAAGCAAGGTTCATAACCACTTTGTTATTAGTTTTCAATTATTCATATTACATTTTTTATAATTGATATTAACTAAACATCAAATTAACTATATTAACAAAATAGTATCCATTTTGACATATTTGGAATAAAGTGTATGTTATCTAGCATCATATATCATATATGATAGCATTCATGAACTATTAATTCTTCTATAATGGTACCCAATCTATGCAATAATTCCTAATCGTGTTTTCCCACCATCAATTTTTTGTTAGTTTGTTATGAAAGTGGGTCTCGCCTCCCTTACTAGACTTTAACTAAGCTTCCAATCTTCCTATCATGATACTCCCCACCTAATTCACGATTTATAAATTATAAATAAAACCACCACAGATAAAAAAAATGACATTCATGGTAGGTTTAATTATTTTCATAGTTGACCACCATGGTTTCCTAGCCAATTTTAAAAATAAATTTTGCAGATATACAAGAAAGAAGAAACGTATTTATTGGCTAATAGTCAATGCCTACAAATTATTCATTAAGTTTTCAATCTATAAATTATCAAATTTATATGTTGGTCTATTGGTTGTTTGCATAAGGGGAAAGAAGAAATCTGATAAAATGTTCATGAGACATAAAATTCTACTAATATTTAGTGTTTTAAACATTTTACTATTAAAGATTGGCGTCTAATAAAAAAAGTAGGAACAACCTATTGTGAAAATAAATGTTTAGTTAAGGAAGAAAAATGCATTATAATTGGTGGGGATGACGGTGCTTTAGATGGTTGAGGCAGAGTGATCACATGAAATTCTAAATAAAATTTGCAATAATTCTTGAGAGCGGTGAGCAAATAGTATGGTTTGATTAAACTTATAAGTGTTGATTTTATTGCATGGATTTTATTTTTACTTTCATTAATGACTTTAGTCAATAAATGTGGTTAGCATCTTGAAAATTATACCGGTATGGAATAAGACATACCTTTCTTCAAACAATTACTATGTTTATCTATACTAGTTATAGTAGCTAGGGTTTATGGAACTGGAAGAGAATAATGAAGCTAAGATAGCAGTTGTGCAGCAGTACTTTGAAGTGATAGGTGGACTGGTAAACCAAAACAATTCATAAAAAAAAAAGTATATGAAACTTTTAACTTGCAATACAAATACGACACGACATATACGTAACATAACTGCCATTTCTTTTACTATTGAACATCATTTTGAGCAAGTGATTTAAAACACTGAATTAACACGAGAAGTATAACAAATTCATGAATGGACACCATAGATCAGTGTAATGCGATTTAAAAAAAAGTCAAAACATAATGATAATATTAATAAGTCAATCAATATCAATAGTGAAAGACGTAGATGTCGTACTTAACGATCGCGTTTCCGGTTGTAGCATTATAGGAGTGCGTTTTGAGATGAACCTTCCCACGAGCGAACCCGAAAACTCCGGTGCCGCCGACGACCGGCATCTCCCTTATCCCGGGGGCAAATATGGAGTTGCGTCCCAACACAGTGATGGTGCTTCCTCGGTGCGCATTATCGGTGGTAAACACAAAGTTGAATAACTCCACAAAATCGGCATCGGTCCTGGAAGCGACGCCGTAGAGCCCCTGAGCGCTTCCTACCGTGGTGGAGCTGAGCTCGGGTTCCAGCGTCAAAGGGCTATCCATCATGGTTAACGGCCCAAACAAACCGGCCGTGTCGTTCGAATGTAGAGGGCCTTTAGCGTTGAGATGCAGGGCCGTAACGTTTGGGCCGGCAAGGAGGTTGTGGTCGTAGAAATGGAGGTGGGTCCAGCTTCTCATGCTTCAACGCCATAGCTTTTGCCGACAGTTTCGTCGAGAAAGGATGCGATGACAACATTGATCTAGCCTCGGAAAGTAGAGGAGGGAATATTGTTTAAGCAGTATTTTGGCCATGGTAGCGCAGCTGGGTACGTAAGCTAGAATGACTTGAAAGAAGTTTAAGAATGGAAGTTCTGTATAGTCTATTGACATGGAAGTATAGATTGCATCTATTTATAGGAAATTAGGAATAGACTATGGAAATGGGGCGGGTACGACATGATTGAATTATTCTTCTTTATGTAATTGCAAGAGAGCGCAAGTCCCAAAAGGCAGCTTAATTGTATCTATGCGCTTTGTCGTGGTGACCCTATATGATGCGATTTTGCCGTTTGAAGAAACTTGTGTTGCTTTGATTTGATTTGGGGTTTGACCGAATCGCCTCGTCCCTTCTTATCAAGGAGGATATACAGAAGAAGGGCCAAACGTCCAAATCATTTCTTGCTTTGACCTCAATATATCAAAAATATCCAGAGGTTTTGGTTTATACCACATAACTTTTCAAAATCTTTCAAACGGCAAATAAATGTAAATTTGCGTTCGGTTATCCGGTTGTAGCGGAATTTTTTTTTATTCCACATAACTTTTCAAGATCTTTCAATCTACAACAAGCATTCATCTCAAAGAAATGTCGTTTGTTACCCTGAACGAGCAATTTTTCGATTTTGTCAAACTTTGGAAAACCATAACTTTTAGCTCCTCAATCCGAACTTCGTAAATTATTTTTTGATTGCGCATAACTTTTTAAGAAATACAAATTTTACTAGGAAAGAATTTTTTAAAAAAGAAATATTTTTGGGTATACGGAATTCTGGGAATAACTTTGCCTTTACTTTTCACAAATCCACATACATTCCAAAATTATGGTTATAATCAAAGTTGTACTCCTTCAAAAGTTATGCTAAATCAAAAAAAGTTTCACGACATTCGGATTGTGGAGCACAAAGTTACGGTCTTCCAAAGTTTGTCAAAATCGAAAAATTACTCGTTCGGGGTAGCAAACGAATTTTTTTTGGGATAAAGGCTTGTAGCAGATTGAAAGATCTTGAAAAGTTATGTGGGATAAAAAAAATTCGCTATAACCGGATAACCGAGCGCAAAGTTACGTTTGTTTGAAGTTTCAATGTTACGTCAGGCATTCACTGCGGCCGTCAACCGCAGTGATGCCCAAACATGTGTATTTTGGGGAAAAATTTAAAAACATGTGTATTTTGAAAAATTTTCCGTATTTATTTTAATATAGTAGAACTCAAATCATTTGAATAAATGGTTTGGTTTAATTAAACTTTTTAGTTTGTTTGGTTTAATTTCAAACACTGTTAACCAATCAAATCAAGTAGACAATTAGCTATTATCTAATATTTATATAACTCATACTCGATACTTTGAATAACCACTCAATAGTCAAGTGTTCCTCCTTTCGAATCTATAAAAAAATCTTGTAATTGTTACTATACTATATTTGCAATAGGCAATATAATTAAGCACTCCTCTCTTCAAACCCATAAAAACCTCACTAGCTTTGCTCCCGGCCATTGGCCCGGGTAATTTATTATCATTAATTATTTTCCAAGTTTCATGATCTTTCGTATGCCAAAAAAATAATGAATGCTGGATATGGGCACAGTATTAATAATTTGAGTATTTTGGCTAATTGTTAGACAAATATGATCAACTACCAATTGTTATATATCATATAAAATTGTTATAGAAACACTAAGCGCGCATTATAAACATTCAATTTTTTAGCATAAGCATACAGAGTGTATGTTTCTATATTGAATATCTTGATTTAGGAACATGCTGATGAGATAATAAGGGTTGGGCTTTGGAGTTAGTCTGTTAAGTGTTTTGGGTTAGTATGTACGTAGTTCATGGGTTAGTCATGGGTTACGTAGTAGTAATGGGTTGTAAGAGCATGGGCCAAACATAATTAGTAGTCTAGGTATGAGTCTCCAGTACATGGTCGAGTCGGCTAATGTAGGTAGTAACTAGGGTTTCTTTATAGTTAGGGTTACGTATTAGGTTTAGTCACCTAGATATTGTAATCACGACATTAGTCCGATTCATCAATCAATCAATAAACAAAATAGGTTTTCGACACTTACGTCGTGCTCTCGCTTGTGAGTTACAAGCAAAATCCTTGAACTCGTAGGTTACGAGTTCATCACATGCATGGGTTTTGAAGTCCAACTCTAGAACCAGTAACTTTTATGAACACATTACTACTCTTCAAATGTTTAGATTTGATACGGTTTATCACTTTTTGAGGTCAACATTCAAACAACCCCAAAATAAATGGTTGAGGGAAAGACATAAGAGAATATGAATAATAGAGAGAACACGAATAATTATGGGGAAATCGATCGTTCAATTTACATTATATATAAACTCATATATCTTATATATAATAGAACATTAACTAAAATGTCCCATTTTTTCTAATTTTGCCTCATCGTGCAGAATTATGACGAACAAAAGGCTCCATTTGCATCAAATCAGATGATAAAAGGAGAACTAAGCATATGCATCTCCTTTAGTTGAAACCAAGGAACGCAGGTCATTAGCCAAAGAGCAGAAGCATCAATCAGAAGATAAATGGTTGATCAGTAATGATTTCTTACGCCATGTATCAAGATCAACAATGAGCAATATCCGTACGTTCATCCTCGTTCCTGTCCAACACGTACGCAAGCAATAAGAAATACAGACTGTAACATGCGGCCAATAAGAAATGCAAACGCTAGAGTTGTATCATGACAGCAAATCATACAACTCCTAGCTAATTTACCTCTTCTCATATCTTGGGTGGGGGATGATGAACAATGGTTGACCGAAACGAGTCCCAATCAAACTCTTCATCATTTGCCAAATGACTTTCGTCATGGCATCCTCCCCCATAACTATCCCATTCAGCATCAGAATCATAATCGGGAGGAAGAGGAGGGTGTCGTGCAATTTCAGCCTTCATCGCATCAAGAAACGCTTGAGTCAGTGTCTTCTCAGACCCTGCAGTTGAAGGATTCAGGACATGAAAACCAAGTTAGCAGCAAATATCCAAATACACCACCAACACACAAAAGGGAGAAATGAATTACCCTTGTTATACTTAGCAAACAGGTTCGGACACATTGCCGCCAGCCATGGGGAGTTGTTGACTAGATCATTTTCTGTGGGCTGCAAAACCAAAAGGAGGAACCAACAAAAGAAATTCAATTACTTCACTACAAACGGGGTCGAAATAACCAATGAACCTGTTGCACCAACGCTACTAGCTAGTCAGAGAGAAGGATCTCTCAACATCCTAAATGAGGTCACACGTACACTCTACATTTTAAAATCAATTCTTCTCTTATATATTCTTCAGTGGGATTCCTAGAACCCTAGCAAGTTGAGGGGAAAGCACAAAATGCATGCTTTTCGTTAGTTGGCTGTTTTAAGAAGAAAACCCATTTTTTTAGCTAGCTGCTGGCTTAAACACGAAAGGAGATTAGTATTGAAAACCAATTAAGTAAAGAATGATTATGGTATAATCTGCCTGCTGCTTACTTCCGGTCGAAATGGATCAGGA
This sequence comes from Linum tenue, assembly GCA_946122785.1. Lineage (NCBI taxonomy): Eukaryota > Viridiplantae > Streptophyta > Magnoliopsida > Malpighiales > Linaceae > Linum > Linum tenue. The sequence continues at coordinate 2,274,762 of CAMGYJ010000008.1, forward strand.
AGTACAATGGAGTCCAAAAAGGCCTTCTCTGATGCCGCCCTATCATGTGAAGAGCCAGAGTTAGGGGATGTGAAGGAGGGCTCAGAGGTTGTGATCTCCGGCGGCAGCTCCTTCTTCGGCTCAACTGCGGCAGTGACGTCATAGCTAAGTACTGTGGAAGAGGGCTCGGAGATGGCAGATATGGGTTTAGTCGATGAGGAACTACGTATCCCAGTGGTCAGTCGTAGCAGCTCCCTCCGCCGCACAACTGCAAGCATTAAGCAAATCTGGAAGATCAAATAATCAATCAAGCAGCAAAGATGGGGGAGAAGAGAACCCTAGATGCTAAAATCATGTCGCAGATAAAAGGGGAGAATTGAATTGAATTGAATTGAATTGAATTACCCTTGTTCCTTTTCTTTGTCATGCTCTGCAAATTCAGGAAGGAGGAACCAACAAATTAAATTAAGAGTCTATCAGGGACAAACAGACACGCAGATCAGGTCTCGCAGCCTCTACGAAGCCAGTTCCGATCTGCCGCCAATAACAGCGACAGGAAGAAATAATCGAGATCCAACGGAACAGCTGCTAATGAAGATTTCTGCAGATGATCTCCTTCGAATCTTGTCCAATTGGCGGAACTAGGGTTTCTAAGCTTTGCTTAATTTGCCTCAAGGCTGAAACAGCAAAGGGTTTTCTATCAAGGATTTCCTCCGAAGCAAGAAACGGCGGAGACAACTTAAACGAACTTATCAAAGAGCAAGGCAACGACTTACAAAGATTTTTTGACGACGATCTCCTTCAATTGGCGGGAATTAGGTTTCTTCCGCTTTCCCCAAAGTATGCGGTTTTGGGCTTCGAAGGAAATACTTTTTTACGGTACGGGTGATATATTATTCCGGCGGATTATGATTGTCGGATCATATATTGATTTGCCTTTCTTTCTTTCTTTTCCCTTTCCCTTTTCCTTGTGTGAAGAGCACCGAGTCCGGTTTTCCCTAATCACTAATTATTTTTCCTTGTGGGAGTTGCTAAATGTCGCCCTACTTTCACTAAATCGCCCTAATTTAAACATTAAACTTACATTTTTATCCTTCTCCTATATTTATTTTTAATCGGTATTTATTCTAAAAAACCCATTAAAGAAAAAGTTAATCCACGCTCCATCACCAAGTCGCCATTGTCCGCCGTCGCCTGTCGGCCACTGATTCCCACAGCCGCCGACCGTCGACGGCGCTTTCAGACTTTTCATGTAGATTGAAGACACCGTTGTTGATTCGCTCTCGGACAGACGACGGCGGGGACTTCATTCCGGCGATGGGGAGAAGGGAATGATGCGGCTGGGATTTGATTTCGAGAGCAGGGTGAATCAGATGACACAAACCGTGGGGAGGCGTTGATTACAATGGCAGGCGTCGTCTTTGTCTCTTCCAGAGGATTTCCATACTCAATTTCAGAAATCTCATCCATTTCGCCAAAAAATTGATCTCCGGCGCATTTCCCCTGTTCCCCAAGTTTCTGATTTAGTTAAAGAATCAACCCGCCGCCGCCGCCAACTACACTGTCGGGAAGCGTCCATGAAATTCCATCGACCTCATGATCATAGTCACACCTTCCTCCTCCTGCTCTGCCATTACTGACTTCTGTTCCCGTTGGAACAATGACACTGAACCAAGAAGAGTATGCCCTGTTTCCGACATCGCCGGGAACAGAGTCGACGAACGACTCGATTGGATCTCGCTTGTGGCGGATTGCGACGGGGTATAGTAGCGACAATGGGTGCCATCGTACATGAACGACGATGGAAGTTGCTGGTCTAATTGAGTTTTGATGGCATTCGTTGCAAGGGAAAGATGGGACAAATCAGTTGGTTCCTAGGATTAATTGACTTCCTCATTACTGCGTCGACTTAATTCGCCGGGAATTTTGGGGTATCGTGGCTGCGGAGTGGATGGGAGAAGGGCACCGGTGAAGTGTGTTTGGAGAGTAGGAGGTTTGAAGGAATGTGTGTTTTCTTTAATTTGAGTTTATTATCAAGGATAATTTAGTAAAATCATAATTTAAGTTAGGGCGATAATAGTAAAACGAGGGCGATGTTTAGCCGTCCAGTTAATTAATTGGCTTGCATGCTTATTTATTTATTTTCTTTTTAATTTTTATTGGAGGGAGGCAAAATTCCAGGGGCCGGGCTGGCATGCTTATTCGTTTGATAATTTGTCACGTAGAAAATTAGTTCAAAAAGGTATATTATTAATAATATAAATAGTAAATACATTTGATTACTTTGCATATCCTCCTTCCTCCTCTAAATCATATAAGGGTGCGTTTGGATAAGTGTATTTTAAATGTAAGGTATTTGAAATATTAGTATTTGAAATGGATGTATTTGAAGTATTAGCATTTGAAATACATGTAATTCAAATTCATTGTTTGGATACTCATTTGTAATTTGTTTGTATTTTTGTATTTATGATTTTCAATTTCAATTTTTAATTTTCTGGTCACTTACTACAAATTTTGGTAAATTACAGTTTGGTACCCAAAATTATTTTTTCTTACAATTTAGTACCTAAACTTTTAAATTTTTACAAAAAGGTCCTGCAATTTTGATGGTAAAATTACATTTTGGTACCTTTATATGTTTTGCCTCACACTATAGTACCTAAACTTTTCATATTTTACAAATAGGTCCATTCTTTTGTTAGGAGGTATTTCAAATCACTAGTTGTTGAAATGTATTTGAAGTTGACAAAAAATACACTAGACATGTATTTGGAAGTCACCCCATGAATTTGACACAAATCCAAATACCAAATGTAATTAATATCCAAACACATGATTTGGTATTTGAAAATCCAAATCACAAATACCAAATCCAAATCCTTGTATCCAAACGCACCCTAAGTAGATTCTCCTTAACCACTCACCCAATTCACTTTTTCCTGACTACATGGTCCTTCTTTTGTTTATTCAGCATTTCAGCTCTTTCTCTGCTATTTGGTAGTTTGGTGGGTTAAAGGCCAATTTAATTTGGGGTACCTGTAAAGATTAAAAAGCTTATTAAAACTCATGCTCAAATTGTTAATAATAAAAATATAATTCAAACCTCAATTCTTGCGGCCCTATTTCTTGGCGACCAAAGAAAGACCACAGCTAATTCCGGACATCTACAAAATTTGGGTTTAAAACATCCATATCAATACAATTGCAAAATCAATTGCATATGAGATTTCAATTACCATCTCAATATTTTTATAATCCAACTCATATTACTATCATTGTACCCACATCAATGGAAGCCACATGCAATTGCATATATAGTTAAATCTTATTTTTAAATTATGATCGATACAGTTAATTAATTTATTTTCATTAATTCATATGTAGTTGCTTGAGATCGGCTACTATAATTACATGTTCCTAACCCAATACCCACTTCCATCCACTACTATAGCTACTCCGATAAGAAATGTTCCTCCAATAACTACAACAATTACAAAATGGATGGAAAGCATATGCTATCATGTTCACGAAAGCGTTGTTTCTCATTTTGCATGCCTCTGATCTTAAAACTGCAGAAAAGGAGGAAAAACTTTATGATTTTTTAAACAAGATGCGATATTATCCTAGAGTCTGTTGTCTTTAACTCGCGTTTCATGTTATTTGAATCAATAAATTTTGTTGTGTTTTATGAATCTGGAGTTTTCAAAATAAATAATGAGTTAATAATAACTTTTTGCGATGAAAGTGATGGAGATGCACACCTTCCTTAATGAGTGAAAGAACGAACCCGACCACTAATCCCCATCAAAATATTGAAAAAGTTAAACAAATTGAGAATAAAGTACAGAGAGGTGGCAAAATTCAGTTTTAATCTAACCATTCAAATGATTATGTTTCTCTAATATTGATGTCAATGCATATCCACTGCAGAGCTGTCAAAATAAAATGGGGTTGAGATTTTGATGCATAACCTCATTCAAATAAGATGTGATATTATCAAAGAACTTGCTATGTCAAATCGAGCTTACCGAGCTACATGCCATTTGCATTAGTGTATTTTTTTGTATAATAAATTTGGAGTGTAAAAAAAATCATGGTTTCATAATAATTTATTTATAAAAAAAGTGATGGAGATGCACCACTTTCTCTGACGAAAATCAAAGATCGAACCCGACCATCAATCTCCACCAAAACATTGAAAGAGATAATAAATTGAAAGTGATGGTTGGAGAAGTGATAAAATTCAATTTCATTAATATTTAATAGCTATTGGTATATCCATGCAAAATTGTCAAGATGAGGAATGAGGTTGCGACTTTGGTACATAACCTTCTTTGTTTCTTTTGGTAACTCTAATTTAAGCACAGATCTCGAGCGTTGCGGCTAAGATTTTTTCAATCTCTCACAAATTTCATACGAACTATATTTCCTTCTTCAAATATGATTAATTGAAAGTTGTCGACGAAATTTTTTACAAATGCTATAACGAGTATTTTGTGAGAATTTATAATAACATCGTCAAAGATAACACCCACTAGGTAACATTATATTTGCTCCTCCATCCTTATTAAGTTCAAATTTATTAGAGAAAAGAACATTCTACCCACTAAAATATAGTTTTGAACTACATGTTGTAGCTCGTTGCTGCCATTTATAAATTTAGGTTCTAGTTTTGAGTTTTGTGGACAATTGCACATATTTTAATTTTTGTTTAGGGTTTAGTGTATTTGGTGATTGAGATAATAACGATTTGAGAAAAAGGAAGAGACTGTTAATGATGAAAATATAAATTTTAATGATGGAGAGAAAGAGTGAATATATGATAATGTTCATGGTTTGGATAAGATAAGATAAATATTACTAAGTAAAAATTATGTTACATATGATATTTTGAGTTTTCAATAGTTAGATAATTTAGACTCTTTTCTTATAGCAAACAAAATATTATTTCATCAAATAATTATTATTGTTATTCTACCATTAATAAAATGTATTCGGCCAACGGGCCGGACCCCAATCTAGTTAATTATATAAACTGTAACTTTCACTAAAGTGACAATTACGGGTAAGAGTTATCTGTTATGAAAAAAAAGACAGATAGCCACCATTTTTTTGCAATCCTGAACATCGTTTGAGCAATAAAAAACACTGAATTAACATTAGAAATGGGTATGTCTATCGTGATTTTCAAATTATCGTGACTTGTAGAAAATAGTCGATTGCTTTTGACAATTGATTGAGCGCTTCTTGTAATCGGTCGATTATTTTCAGCAAAAGATCGACAGTTTCTAACAAAAGTTCAATATCCCTTTCTTCGATTTTAACTATATAAAAATTCATTACCCCCTTTTTTCATCCGGATTTGTTTTTTTTAAACTCGCTTCATTACTTCAGGCAAAACATTTCTTCCCCTGATAGTCTTTATCGATACTTTAAAAATTAGAATTCTACGAAAGAATAAATTACATCCAGAAAATAATGGGTCCTAAATATACAAAAAAAAATTGCAGTAATACAACATTTTATCATCCATGAGCAACCAAATGTCTGCGAAGATTATAGGCTTAGACAGAAAGGAATAACACCTTTTTAAACATTTTTGGAATAAGAACCTGCAAAAACAAGATTATAGAAGACTTCTGGACATCGAATATGATGCGATTGTATAACAATGATATTATACTTTTTAAATCTCTTTGTAACAACAATAGCAAGACAACAAGACAATTATAGGATTACAAGCACAAACATAAGTAGAATTAAAGAAAATATGATAGCTAAGTCGAATCTTTGAAACAAACCTACAGACCAATTTCCAAATAATACGGGAATAATCACATGAGAAACTTCTTATGTATGCTTTAAGGTTTTCACTCACTTTAACTTTCTTACCATCAATATCTATTAATATTCCTGTAAAAAAATATCTATTAATATTGGACTTTTATAATAAAATACAATGATTTCACTAGTAATGGTTCATTTGGTCGACTATATACCAGAAGCAATCGACCTTATTATATCTTAGATGAAATCGACCTTATTTTAGCCAGAGGCGATTGACCGTTTTCTTCTTCTTCTTCTTCTTCTTCTTCTTCTTCAAATCACGTTCATCATAGTAAAGTTCATCTTAGTAGTGAAATACGTAGATGTCACACTCCACGACCGCATTTCCCGTTTTTTTATCAAACAACTGCGTTTTGAGATGAACCTTTCCACGAGCGAAGCAGAACACTCCGGTGCCGCCGACGACCGGCATCTCCCTTGTCCCGGTGGCAAGTATGGGGTTGCGTCCCAACACAGTGACGGTGCTTCCTCGGTACTTACCGTCGGCCGTAAACACAAAGTTGAATAGCTCCACGAGAGCCGCATCGGTCCTGGAAGCGACGCCGTATAGCCCCTGAACGCGTCCCACCTCGGTGGAGTTGAGCTCTGGATCCAACGTCAAAGGGTTGTCCGCCATGGTTAACCGCCCAAACAAACCGGCCGGGTGGCTGTAATCTAATGGGCCTTTAGGGTTGAGAGGCAGGGCCGTAGCGTTTGGGCCGGCAAGGAGGTTGTGGTAGTAGAAATGGAGGTGGGTCAACTTCTCATTCTTCAGCGCCATTGCTTTTGCCGACAGTTTCGTCGAGAAAGGGTGCGATGATGTCAATCTAGCCTCCGAGAATAAAATGGTGAAGAGGAAGAGGAGGGAATATAGTCTCAGCATTTTGGCCATGGTAGAATCAGAATGTGCTTTTTTTTTAGTGAAAGAATGAGGGTATAAGATTTGCCTCTAATTATAGCTAGAAAGGGCAAATCTCTTGGCAACTTAATATTTCTATAGCTCTTGTTATTTCAAAGAGCCTTAGACGGCAGTATCCTATGTAGCCAAGGTTCCATCGCCGCAATTATCCTTAGACGGCAGCATCCTATATAAACCGGAAGCATGAGCTGCTGGGCACATATAGTGATGGCAAACGGGTGGGCATACGATGGGTATCTTAGTACTTATATCCGTTCCGCACCAAGTTCAGGTTGGAGTAGGTAATACCCACGTAGGTATAGAGCGGGACAGGTCAATCCACTTTTACGTGTTATTTGGGGGGAAAATACACGCAAAGTTTTAATGTTTATGATAAAACGAAGGAGAAACACTTCATGAATAAAATTAGAGATAATAGAATGGGCGAAATGAGTTTAACTAGTTGAAAGATCAAATTTAACTAGTTAAAGAAAAGCCAAAATAAGATAAATGTGAATAAATATTGTATGAAACTTAGATAGAATTGATTCCACTCCATGTTACTTTGAGTCGAGTAATACCCACTGACCCACCTTATTGCAAATCAGATTGAATAATACTCAACAAGAGGAATATTCAAATTGATATCCCTAATCACCGCCGTCTAGGTCTCTTTGTTTGCATGGATTTACATATCCAGAGCCTCGTAGCTGCTCCATTTTCCTAGTTCCTTGTCGTATTTTTGTTGGGACTGCATTAACAAGTAGAATGTTACCTTTTGGCCAAGGCCACCAGGTCCAGGAGGATATACAAGAAGGCAAAAACGTGCAGAGAGCATTAATTCTTGGTTTCACTTTTTAATATTAAAATATTCCGATTGCTTAATTATTATTATTATTATTATTGTTGTTGTTATATGTCATTAATCAAAGAGAAGTAGAAGATGAAGGTTGTAATGAACTTGGGATTATCCCGTAATCTCCATGTGGCAAAACTTGTGTATTCCGCAGTTGGCGGAGCAAATCCATACCAAAGTGGTTTACTTTATTTGCACTTTTTTTTGTCAAAAGATATCATGTATTGATAAAAAAAAAATAGATAGTTACACCTTGGATATCAGCCAGGTCTGGAAATTAAAGAAGCAACTCATAGTCAGATACAAAGAGAGGGCTTTCCTAGCTACCAGATGAGCTACCCTATTGTTCTCCCGACCTACAAAACGCACACTAAAACCAGGCTGAGTACGAAAATAATGTCTAATCTCTTCCAGAATAGCACCCCAACCGGCTATCTCTTGTGTCGGCTTGATTAATCTTGTCAATAATCACCTTTCGCATCACCTTCAAATCGGACCGCCGACAAGCCTTGCTCCACGCACCAAATAATAGCTTCCCTGAGCACAAGCAACTCCACCACAGCACCACCTTAACTATTTGAAGAACTTATAAAAATTAGATACGATAGTCTATTGAGAGTAAGAAGTGAGCTCATGCCACTTTGATTCAATTCTTCTCCACCAACAAGTTTGGACACATTTTATGATTTTAGGTGTATACATGATTTTATAGTTCTTTTTAATTTTGCGTAGCATTTATTCTCCAAATCTTTAATATTGACCCACATAAATTACAAGAGACAAGCTCTGTCCCCGGCCTCCGCAGACTCTTGCTCTTTATCTTCGATTCCACCACGTCTTCACTCTTCACTAGCCACAAACAGCAAAAATAACAACCAATTGATCCGTTTTTTTGTTGTCGTTCGCGTACTCAGATGCTCCCCATCCCAACGATTAACGTCCTTTCTACCTAACCTAAATTCATTTTCTCATTCTGGAGCACATTCTTCTTTTTGTCATTGGCCTGCAAAATCAGCAAGGAGGAACCAGCAAATTAAGGATGGAAAGCAGACCGACAGAAGGTTTTGGAGCAGGTATGAAGCGAATTCCAGGCTGACGTCAAATTGCAGCGCAAGAACAACTACTTATCCCAGTGGGCTGCCGTAGCACCTTCTTCTTCTTCTTCTTCTTCCGCGCAACTGCAGCCTGTAAACAAATTAAAAAGATCAATAATCATAGGGAGACCCGTAGAGAATTACCCTGACTTATTTCTTTTGTCATTGCCCTACAAAATCAGGAAGGAGGAGTAGATGAAACTAAAACAAGAGAAAGGGATTACAACCCCAGTTCCGGGCTGACGCCAAATTACAGTGGCAAGCAGTGGCATAGCCAGAAATTTATCTAAGGTGCGTATGTTGTTGAATGTGTTTATGTTTTGAAAATTTTCTAAAATATATTCATCAAGCAAATGATGAGAGATGTTAAGATATCACAACGAAAAATCGTTCATGATTACACAACTCATCTTATTATGAAGTGTTTCTTTACTTTGCTAATTGCATAAGTACTCTTTCAATACTTGAATGACAACCGATAGCAACAAACGGGTCTAAGTAATAACATTACTTTTCGAGTTTTTGTATATACTAAAATCTCTTATCGAATATATAAACTAAAAGTTAAATAGAGATCATAAAACATTACTTTACGTATCTACAATCATATAGAAATTTTGTATTTTATCAACAATCATATAAATTAATTTACTCCATATTTTTTGGGCCAAGGTGGTGCAAATGACCCACCTTGGCCTCATGTGGCTCCGCCACTGGTGGCAAGAAGAAAGAATCGAGACCAAAAGAACAGCAACTTACGAAGATTTTTGTCGATTATCTCCTTCAAACTTTCTTCAATTCACGGCAATTAGGTTGCCGATGATCTCTTTTGAATTGACGGGAATTATATAGGTTTTCTAAGCTTTCCGCAAAGCAGACGGTTATGCGGGGAATAGTTTTTCTTTTTCTTTTTCTGTAAGATATATGATGATAATTGATGTCGCAAAAGCCCAAATTCATTGAAAATCCGATTAAATGTACTGGATATCATGTAAGTATTGGTTAAGTTGTATATTAACCATTTAAGTGTTTTTAGTTGCAACTAAACCACACAAGTCTACTTCCGGTTTCACCGTTATATTTTTCATTTTGAAACTTAATGGTGGGTATTAAATTGAAAATTTCCACCTTAATTTCCACCATGCCATTTTTCTTTCACTTTCTTCCTCTCCACAAAATAAATAATTTTTTTATAAAAAATGGAGGATTGAATAAACCCGATCACAATAGCCATTTGAAATTCTTCTCTTGCTCTATGGCTGCCGATCCTCTTGTAAAATTATTTATAGAGTTGGAGATGGGGACTTCGGTCGAGAAACTGAGTTTCGCTGTGCCGATTTTTCTTTAGTAGAACACTAGTAACAAAGCTATGATAAAACTTCACCTGTTCAATTTTATTATTTAAGACCTGTTTCTTAATTTTCTTCACTCATTCAGTTTAAAACATTCCCTTGTATTTAATCTCAATATGTTTCTTTAGTTTTTATCTGATTGACACCTGAAGTTCAGGTGTGCAGAACTCAACTAAAGAAAGACTTTTTATGTTTTAACTTTTGTCCGCTCAAATATTCATTACAACACTTATACAGCAATAACATGTACAAATTCATGCATAATAGATGAATTTAAACAATCTATAAGAGGGCACCCAAAAAACTTTCCCCCTAGAGAAAATCCTATATAGAGGTGCCAATTATGCATAACATGTTATAAACGAAAAAATATAATAAGGATTGCATTTCACATTCCACATAAATTTAAAAAATTTAGTTTATTTGGAAGGATACCAAAGTTTATTTCAATTAGACCAACAAAAAAAATAAACAATTGTAGATTTTGACGAAAACAATAGAGGAGGGCATAAAATAATTAAAGAGAGTGCTAGTAATACCGAAATAAAGATGGAAGAATGTGTGGGAAAATGAAATTGGGTAAATTGATGCGGAAAATTATAATTTGATACCTGCCGTTAAGTTTACTGATGAAAAATATAACGGTGCAATCGGAAACCAACTTATTTGGTTTATTTGCAACTGAAAGAACCTAAATGATTAATATGCAATGAAACCAATACTTACATGATATTCGGTGCAATTAACCCTTGAAAACCCCTCCTTGTGGATCCAGATATTTTTTTATAATCCTTGTGTATCCTGGTTGAGTTATGAATTATGATCAACTTGCATCTTTTTCAATATGTTAAGGTTAAATGATATTATTTAGTCATCTATTTTTTTAAATTGATTTTTAATTTCTTATGGTTACTACATTCATACAAAATTTCATTATCATTGTAAGACCTCTAATGACTGTCGTAAGTTGTCTTACGTATTATTGTAAATTCAGTGTTATTATTGTTGTAAAACTTCTCACGATAATAGTCCGCTTAGTAAGTACAATCGTATTAAAGAGTCAAAATAGGTCTTACGATCGTTGTAGGACACGTCTTGCAACAATGATACAACATGGTATTAGAGCATGAAATATTTTATTACCAAAATGAATTTTACCTTGTAGATCACATTTACCACAATTTGTTGGTATAAAGAAACGAAGAAGAAAAACAACTCAACAAATGAGAATTAATAAAAGAGTGATTGTATAAATTTTAATTTTCCATTATCAAATAAATTTTAATTTTCATATTTTGGGTTATGCATCTATTTCGTTCTCCTTCCTACGGTTGAATATCCATTATGGAACCTATTCCAACGAATTATTAGTACTAAATAGTTATAAACATGATATCGGAGCTTTTTGTCGATAACTGAGAAGTCTTTTGTTGGAGTATCAATGGTCTCTTTAGTGTATCAATGGTCTTTTTGGAATATCAAGGTATTCTGAATCTATGCATATTTCAAGTCCATATAAGTTGACTGCAAACCGTTTGCTAACCACACTTAAAACGTGAACTCGCAGCTCCATATATTGCTTTGCATTAATTGAAATGTTACCTGAAAAAGATGCATCCTAAATCAGATTCAACCATATAACTCTTCCAACAGCCGAAATGAATTTGGGTACTGGTTTTGGAAAGAACCCAAAACCGTCGTACGGACAGTGCATCAATGAGAAAGTGACTTGACCACAAAAAAGGAAAAAACTGTCGGTCGTAGTTAGATTGCATACAAGTGTAAATCCAATTCATTTCCCCCCACATTATCACAATCATTGTATACTGAATTGACAGTGAGACACACACAACTGTTTCTCTGTAGGAAGCAAAGACTTGCGCCTCAAGTAAAAGACCCTGTGAGCTGTGACAAATGCGCCCTCCTGATGACCCCAATGCCCCCCTCAAAACCAATTCACATAAATGTTCATCTGTAACAGCTCCAATGTGTATTTTACCTGTATGAAGGGAAAACAAAACAATGTCATTATTTGCTTGTTGCAGATTAGGAGAAAAAACAACACCAGTAAAAATAACTTGCCTGGAAATCTGGCTGTTCTTTCTGCTTTACCGTTGCCAATTATAAAATGACGCAAACACACTTGTTTTGTTTTGGTAGATGAGCTGCTTTCTTATCTGCTACATCCAGAAAACAAATACAAGAGAGGCATTCTTCGCGTTAGAAGTCGCCTGAAACTACTAAAGTGAGCTCCATTATTGGTCATGCAGTGCATGGAACTTAAATCCTATGGTACAACAGAACAACAAAAAGGAAGTAGCAGCAGCCTGTGTATAGTCACAAAGTTTATCGCCAAGTGAGATGAACTATCACAAATAATAAGCAAGGGGTTCACAATCTATACAAAAAAAAGTATGAGATGTGCATGGTTTGAGAAGTTTCTTTAAATGCAATATAAGTTCAGTCAAAAGCAGAGTTCGTGAAGTGAACACAAGATCGTACCTTTCTCTGTTGATGGTGGTTGAACAACTACGTGCATGGTTGTGACCCCACCAGGAACATCACATAGAGGACTGCGGCATTCCCCTATGGTTCGTGTATTCTCCAATATCCTTCCTGCACTTATCAACTTCACATCTTTCACCGTCCGTGGACCATTCTCTTTCTCTGTGATAGAAAAAGACATTCAACAAATCTTAATACTCTCTCTGATCCAATCTGATCCATTAACTAAATGAAGAGAAAGCACCAGAGTTGACATCTCTGGAAATATAATTTAGCAATGATCCATAACGAAAGACCTACACCACTCCTTCAACTATAAATTATGTTCTCAGAGCATGAAGAATAACACAAAAGTGAATCTTTTATTCACAGCTGAAGCTGCCTCGATACATCATAATCCGCTCCGGTTCAAAAGGCATTATGTTATCGAGCAGACTACTCCAGATTGGTTGTAGGAGGGGACAAGACCTGTCAATGGCTTCTTCCACAGTATAGTATGTTTTTATGTTACCCTATCATAGGTAGAGGCTGGACAAGAATCAAGGAGACTGGATTCAACAACTGAGAAAAGAAAAAACACAATGGCCCAGAAGGGTATGATGGCAAGTACATGGCTCCCTGTTTGATAACACTAACTTTTTTATTCAGCTCGAAGAAAATGAGTTTCTTTTCGCAAAGTGGACCACTGCCATAGTGAGAAAATAAAACCAAGAACAACTTCCTTTTATCACTTCATGGGCGAGGATGCTAAGAACATGAAAAAACCATGAGAAGCCAAAACGTTTATAACAAATTTACAAGGAGCTTCTGCCCAAGGAATGCCACTATTAAGGTTAGCAAAGCCAGGATTCAGCTAAGCAAAGCACCAGAGCAGTATTATGCAGTATAAACATACACAAGGTGATCTTGGCGCTCTTTGTTTGGAGTTGAATATCTCCCTTTTCTGAATTTTTAACAACAAATGATAAGAAACTGTAGAGACAGACCTCTTAAGCCCACATTCTATAACAAATGTCAATACATGAACAATGAAACAGACAACATGATTTCTCATTAAGCATAGAATGGAAGTTGGCATTACCTTTAGGCCATTGAGCAAGAACGGTTTCCTTCAAAGTTGCAACACTCGCAGCAGTAGGAAAGCTTTTGGGACCAATATCTGATCCATCTGTCAATCGAAATTTGATCTCTAACTGATCTTGTACCCCGGCCATGTCTTCGCGGATATAACAACTACTGAGTTCCCAGAATGCAGGGAGCTACAAGGTTTGTTGTTATCCCAATATCAACCACAGCTCAAACAAGCTGGAGTTTTTATAAAAAAAAAAAAAAATTGAACCTTGTAGTGTTTTCTAGGAAACAAAGGACTGATGAAGACTCTTGAGTCTTGACTCGTTTAGCTTCCTGCCAAAGACAATACGGAAAAAGGGAGTCTTCTTCAGTATCTTGCAAGTGGAAATTTTAGGAACCAGAAACGTAAGGTTGAATAAAAGACATCTTTCAGAATCGGATTTCTAAGGAAGGAATCATTCACGTGAAAATCAGCAACCAAAACTCTGAAATTACCCTAAAACTAACCATCACGAATTCACGATTGGCTCCAATTCTAATCAGCTGACCTAGTGCTTTGATTTATGCCTGTTATGAATTCTCATCGCTGCTACTAGCTGAATTAAAGGCAACAAAACAAGAAAACCCTGGATTTTAAAAACAACAATAGAAATAAACAGAGACGGGAAATACAGGGAAGGAAACTGAAAAGATCGCAAGCTACAAAAGAGCAAGAAAACCCCAAAATTCTGCGAAGAGCAAGCAAAGATCACAAACCACATCTCCGCCTCCTCTAAAGATCATCATAATCAACAAAGAAAAAGGAACCCCTCAGTTCCAGAAAGCTGTAAATTACAGCTGCATCCGATTGACGAAACTACTGACAATAAATTGAATCGATCAGACAAGCAAGAGTAGGGGTAGGGAGTGAAATTGGGGAATGGGTTTTCTTACTTGGTGGCAGAACTGATCTGGGCCAATTGCTAATCGCTGAAAAGATTCGAAACTGAACAATTATAATGATGGGCACCGAGAAAGGGAAGTTGAAACAGGGTATTGGGCATCAGTATACAGAAAGGTGAAAGAAAGACGAAGGAAGAGGGAGAAGGAAAGGGAGAGATTAGAAATAAACGAAAAGGGAAAGACAGAAATAAACGAATCGGCAGCGATGGGGAAGAGGGAAGAACTAAGAAGAAGAGAGGTGAGGGAGGAAGGAAGGAAGGAGGGGGCGTTTACGGAGTTTTCTAAGTTGTTTCCATTTCTAAAAATCTAATAAAAATGGTGAGAAATTAAAAACAAAACTATGCATATTATTTTGTGCGCAATCAATTCACAATTCAATCCCCCCATGTCCATATCTGGCGTCTCTCTCTCTCTCCCTTGCCTTCTTCTCCATTTCTCCTCCTACCTCCCTCCTATGACCATGGAAATGGACTTCCATTTTCTCCTTTTATTTCCTTCTTCCTTAATTTTCCTGCTTCGTTTATTTATTTTATTTTTTTCTTCTCTCCTATTTTAATACTTGATCTTGGACCTGAGAAAACTTCTGCCGTCCTTGGCTAGAAATGAGAAGAACGGGTTATTGACTTTTCGGCACACTCCTTTAATTTGTTGTTTTTGACAAATTAGTCCTCCAACTTTTTTTAGGCCATTCTGAGAAGAAGAAAAAAATGACATTCATCAATAACACTATTCACTTCAGCAATGTGTCAGCAAGTTTGGAAGGTACGATTGAATATATGAATCGAGATCACTCGTTATTAACAAACTAAATGTCGTGACATTTTAAATGTAAGAAAAGTAATTATCAAAGTAGTGAGACAGAAGTAAATAAAATAGATGGACAATTGGGTGTAATAATCTTATTGTTAATGATGGTATGTAAGTAATACTGTAATATGCAACCTCTATATATATATATAATTAGATATCCTACCCAATCATTTGTTGTGACTTGTGAGTTTCTGTTTTATATTATCATCCTACTTTAGGAGGAAAAGGCATGCATTTGCTTTATTTGAATTAATTTATACGATGATCTTTGGATAAAAGTGATGACACTAAAAGATTCAACAATACTTGAGTGGTTCGTCCATGTGTTGCCAACTAATTTATGAAAGGATTCTAACAAATCAATCATTGAAGTTCACTTTTTTTTATGAATTCACTGCTAATAGTTGTAACGATTAACACAACAACCACTTTTATTTATTTTAGTGAAAATTATTTGTCCAAACCGTGCATACAAGTATTTCACTTCAACTCGTCAATTATAGAAGCAACCAAATAAACCCTAATGAAGTGACACGATATAATTCATATCCAATCAAAATCAAACTCAGTATTCAGCTGCGTTTTTAACTCACATTATCTCGGGATCACTCACATGCTTGCTCCCCCTATCTAATAGTCAGTCAGAGGGAGGGTTCATAGAAATTCTTTTCGATATCGACTAGTTCACATGCTGATAGAACAATTTAAGTGAAGAAACTCCATAAAAATGGACTAGTCATTCTTGACCGAGAGGGAAAATAACCAGTCCAACATAACAATAAATGAAGAAATAAGTAGTGACACGTAGAAAAGTGGAATTTGGTAATGGCTGGTAGTTTGGAAGAAGAAGAAGAAGAAGAAGAAGAAGAAGAAGAAGAAGAAGAAGAAGAAGAAGAAGATTGCGCGTTAATAAAGAAAAGGAGTAACTAAGGAATAACTGAAACTCAGTGACCGAATAAAATATGAGCTTTGGCGAAAATGAAAAGAGAAATGGTTGACGCTAATAAAAAGAGAGGAGAAGTGTTGATTCTTCTTTGGAGTCTTCAAACTCTGGTCAAAGTACACATTTATGTAACTATCCCTCTCTAGTCAATCGCCATGGAAGGACATCGACAATCTTTCCAGCTCCTCTGTTTCCTATTTTTTTTTTTTTTTTTCTCTCATTGTTCTTTTCCTTCCATCCAAGCAAAAGAGGGAAAGACAGACAGACTTTTGCCTTTGTTTTGTCCAAAGGGATACAAATGATGATGTAAACTACAGGGACAATGATTCCAATTCATCAACAGACACAACGTATTCCCTTGTTTGAGTGTTAATCTCCGAGAGTTCCTGTGTCCTGTTTTATATGTTTGTCTCACCCACATCTTAATTTAGAAGAAATGAAAGAAAGAAGAAAAAAACACTGATTAAGGGTTTTTCCCCGACCGTCTCTATGTGGATTACAAAGATATTAATGTTAGTTCTCTACATCGTGGGAAGTTTCGTACTAAATTGTTCGAATGGTGTTTTACAATCAGGAATATCAAGGCCTAATGATAGAAATTTGTTTAGCAAACAATGAATGAAACCGAATTTCGTCAATAGGTAAAGGGTAACTTGTATCGTGATGAACTCAGGGTTATTCACTTAGTATCAGGCATTCATAGACTTGAGCAGTTATGATGATGAATAATCATGCAGAAAGAAGAAAATGGAAAGGATCAGAATTCAAATTCAAGCATACCATCATGAAACTGTTCAACACAAAGGGGGAAAAGAAAGAATATTTCTGCACATTTCCAAATGTTTGTGTCTCTCCTGAGGTTCATCACCATCATTATCCTCGTACATTATAAGGGAGTACCTATAATTGCAGTAGCCAGTCCCCCAACAAAATTTTAAGACGGAACCTGTTTGTAACATAGCAGCAATCTTCATTTTCTTACCTCTATTTCTACAGTTTCACTCAACTGGTATCAAACTTCAAAAGCAAGGGAGAAGAAGAGTCTCTAACAAAAAATCTTTGACAACAGTAACAATAAGAAGAATATGAAGGAAAGAGCTTCTTCTGGCTTCATAACAGAATTACAGAATATAACAGCAGCCCTCCCTCTGCAGTGCAGAATATAAACTGTCCTATTCATTGCTCGACTTCTCTTTCCAGCCACCAAAATCGAAGTGTATAGTATCGATGGTTGGTGCAAATTTCAGCCGCCAGTGCAGAAACTTCCTAATCGTGTATCTCGTACCTTCTTTATTCTAGACATGGGAACTAATTGAGCCAAGAATTCAGGCTAGCTTCCTTCAATATAGTCTCTTTTTTGTTCATAATTCCAACCGGAAGAATTAATATGCGATTGCTATGTTACAAATGAAAGAATGAATTCTCAGTGCCCGTGCTAGTGATGCAGAGCTAATGGGTAGTGAATTCTGACCTGAAAACCATTACGCCCAAGTTTCTGCTAGCCTTCTGTCTTTCGGTAGACATCCAGAGAATGCTCAAGTGTATAAAGTCTGACTTCATGTGACAATTCATATCACTCAGCTAATAATTCTATCTCTCTCTATCGTTGTATGAGTTGGCTACGTCTCCATGATGTGGCAGTTGCGTACAAAATCATTGGAGTAATTGACATACTTTGTCCAAAATGGCCGCAAATGCTCAAACCCGATTGGCAACCATGGTTTTGACTGGCCATTGTAGTGGATTACTGCAGCTCTCTTCACACTTTCAATGTCTGTCTTATTCTGATACCCCAACCCTAGCATATGCCACTCAGGATCAATTGCATGCACATAACCTTTAAATGCAATCAAAGCTGGGGGCAAGGTTCCAAGCTTCCACATGGTCAGGTTTGATTTCAGATTCTGCAAGTACAAACAACCAAAAGCAACCCCGTGAGATGAAAGCTGAACTAATAATGATACATGACACAACTATATGCAAGCGATTTATTGTCAGTACTAAAAGCCAATGGAGATTTGAAGTTCCACATTGAGTTGAATCTCAAATTACTAGGTTGAGCCTAAATGGGTACGCAGCTACAAAACTAGAATACTTTGTCATGATGTCAGAAAACACCGAAAAGAATACTTTTACAGAATTGACTAAAGGACATGCACAAGATTTGTTTCTAACATCCTCGAACAAAATAAGGGAACAGAATGTAGAAGATGCTTCTATATGTATTCTAATGATAAAATTTTATTGCTTTGTATATATATATGTATGACTGCATGCACACCCAAATAAATTGAACAAGAGTACTAAAGAGCAAGGCAAGTTAATAATGTGTGCTTAACACGAAAAGAAAATCTACCTCTCTCAACCAGGAATGGTATGTTTCTCTGATACTTGTCTTCCTCCATGCATGAAGGTCGAATACATTCATTCCATAAGCCCAAGCACATTCTTCTGAGTCCAAGTTGTTTGCTATGAGGGGATGAGAAAAATTGAAGTAGTTCTTGAAACGCTTGGACATCACCCACTCATCCTCGCCTCTACATGTTTCCACAGCACCATTAACCTTTCCTTTAAGGTCAATATCCCAAAGTGGAGATAGATCACGCTGAATGACAACATCATCGTCCAAAAATACCACCTTATCGAGGTTCGGGAACAGCTGTTTTTGAAACACCGGCAGTTAGGCGGAAAAATAATGAATATTGAGTAATGGATGGAAGAGCAAGGAGCACATTCCACAGTACTTATTGAAACCACAAATGATTACTTCTTAAGACCCAAAAACTTGATAGTAGTTAGACATGTTGAACTCCAAAAATGTACCAGATGTGACTTACAATTAATAAACTTATTGTGTGTCAGAATCAGAAACATGCAACCTACTGAACGGGTTCAGATTCCATTTTGGTTAAAAAAGGGCTATATATTCTTCAACAACATTTTGCAAATGCATTTCAAATTCTGAAGAAGCTAAACCTATGACATGCGCTAAGGTTTCTCTGTTTAGTGTAAAACAAGACAGGTAAAGACAAGGCATGTGAATTATGTACTAAATTACAACTTCCCACAAATCAATTTATTTTACCTCTCCTATTCTTTGTTGTGTAGCAGCATAGACATAGGAAATTCAGACCCATAACTAACATAAAGCACTACTTCAGATCATAACTGATTACCTCAGGTAAATATATCCGCAGGTGGTTGAGTAAGGAAATGTACTTTGGACTTCTAGCTTGTAGTTTTGAAGCAAACATACGTGGAGTTGTATCACTGAGATTTGTTCCAGCAACATGATTTCCATGATAATAGTTCCTGATACTATTATGGCTCTCTACAGCTTCGAGCACGGGAACATTCTCCCTGGTCAACCATTCAAACTGATGGACGCCTTTGACTTCAATGATAGCAGGGGAGACAGGGTTTAGCGCAAACCAAGAATGCATCCCGGCATAAGTCTTCTTGTCAGTGATGACATGAAAGACAATCTTTTCAGGTCTTAGAGATGATGCCACAGTAGAAGTCACAACAACAGATGCTGCCAAAATGTTGTCTGTTGATAGTATGAAGTGATGGTAAGAGTTGTCAGACAACAAAGGGAGCAACTCTGGAGCAGGCAGTTGCCTGCGTGCATGTGCATTAGAGGAATATTCATCCGTCAAACGCAAAGAGAGACAGTGGATGCCTTTTGGAATGGAACTTGCAGTGAAGTGTTTGTTCATCAGCTCTGCGAATTTCGATTCTCTAATTTCCCTTTCAAATTTCTCCATCTGGAACAGGAAGAAAGTAGTTAGGTTAAAATGTATTTTACCGGTGTTTCACTGATTTCCTCCACAGACACTAGGCTTGGCACTCTGAAGGCCATGCATAAATCCATTGTCTCTTTCAACCAAATGCATATAATCAATGTCTCTAGACACATTGCCTATCTATGCAATTCATTGCATACCAACCAAGATGCACAACAAAAATCATAAAGACTTGAATTCTTAAGTATTCGTTAAGATTTTATCCACATAATATCTATCGATCAGCCAATCAACTGTACAGATAATCAGGGTATAAATATATATTCGAAGATACCAAGGTATTGATTCTTATTTTTATGTTTGTATCACATGCCTCGTGAATATCTCCTTTTCCACCAATTCCCTCAAGAAATTAGCAGCAAGTGTATCATAGCTAGAGCTATAAATGGAAACATAAACATACCATAGCTCTCAATGTCAGAGCAAATGTCTTTGCATCGTATTGGTTGCTCTTCATTTCAGCAACGAGTTGACTAAATGACTCCGGGAGCTTTAGACCATTAGGGATTTCCTCTGTATTAACTTGATTCAGTATCTTGTGGAAGTCCTTGACCAACCTCTGCTGCAACATTGTCAACAGAGAGGACTTCAGTTAATCAATCATTAAATAACCACTGAGCATATGAACTGTGAGGGGAGGGCAAGGAATGTTTACCCCAGAATCATCGACCCTGCCAAGAAGCCTTGGTCCAAGTCGCCTACCTAAGCAATCTGAAGGATAACAGAAAGGACCAATAGAAGATAAATAAAAATAGAAATACCCAATAGTTAAGCTGACAACACAAGCAAGGAAGGAATCATTCCGTTTGGCGTAACCTAGCAGTTATCCGCATTCCAACAGAAACCTTAGGAGAAGTGTGCCACATGCAAAGGAATTTCATCATGTAAATAATCTAAAGGAATAGGTGTTCCAATGGGACAATAGCTAAAGAAGTAAGGATCTACAAACTGTGGCTAAGAAGGATTCATAATCCTAATAATGCTATATGTATGAATTAAATCAATGACTCCGCAACTGAAGAAAAGGATAGAGTAAATTCTGATTCTGCCCAAGGTAGATCTTAATAAGTTACAGCCGATCTTATAATTTAATCACATTAGCAACGGGACAGTTATGGGAACACAAGTTTGTGTAGACAACCAACACACATTAATTATCCCAGACAATGATGCAACATCTGAAAGTAATGCACATAACCAATCAGCAAGGTAGTGGTATGTAATTCTGAATTACAAATTACAATATGAATAGCAACCCATTTGAAGAGGCACAATCACAGGAAAATGACGCCAGTCATATGAAAAACCGTAAATGCAGATCGATACAGCTCTGAATGCAAATGCAGAAAAGATGTCAAACCAATGCATCCATCCTCGAACTGCAGTAAACAGAAAACGATAACAATCACTATCAATGGATGCAAGACTCGTTCCCTGAATATGAATCCAAGTGGAAGACAAAATCACATGGAACGTCGGTTACATTAAGTCAGGGGATATACAATTTACAACCCAGATCAAATCAACCGAAACCCAAATCAAGATCCATTAATGGATCCAGATTACATGTCACATCATAAAGATTGAGAAAAGGGAAAGAGAACGAGAGGAGATGTACCGAATGAGGAGCAATTGTTGACACCTTCAAGGGTAACGAGGGCAGTGAGAATGAAGACAAAGGGCAACAAGAAAGCAAGAATGAGAATGGTGTGGAAAAGGGTTCGATAAGAGATGTGGCGAGCTGCGACCTTGATCTTCATCAAGTCAATAAACCCCCCATTGCTGTTACTGCTCGATATCGTGATGCTTCTCATGCTAGGCGAGATGTGAAGCTGCATATTCTTCTCGTATGCAGCCGCACTACCCTAGCAGCACCACAAACAGCAATTGTAAGAACAAATCGAGCCAATACCAGCTGCTTGTTTGCCTTCGTCACTTGTCCTTGCGATCCCAGCAATGCCCTTCCCACCATCGGCGGGGATCCCTTATTCCCAATCTGCCCAAGATCCGCCCAGCTCCGCAAAATTCCTCAAGAAAATGATTCTTCCTCCCTCCGCCTTGTCTGGGTCTTCCCCTCTAAGACCGCATTGGAGATTCAACGCCTTCCTCGTCCTACACCAAGAGCCACCCCATTACAGAAGAAACTGTAAATGGGTTGATGGCTTCTCTTTTTTTTTTTTTTTTGTTTTCGTTTTACCTCCCTCTCGCAAAAGAAATCCCAGATGCCAATCTAATAACAAAAGCAGAATCAAATCGAATTGGGTTTTTCTGGATCAATGATGGGTTTTCCTCCCTTTTTTTCCTTTCTTTCCTTCTTCTTTCTCCTGCCGCTGCCGCTGCAACAATGGGATTGATCCGAGAGAGAGGGGGGAAAGGGAGGAGAGAGAAAATTGAGAAGGGAAGAAGGGAGGAGGCGCTGTTTTGTTTCGTTTCCGTTTACGTGAAATTAATTTCTTTTTCACTTCTTTTCCTTTTTCCTTTATTTTTTGGGTTGCGCCGGTGGTGCGCTGTGATTAGTAGATCGTCCGATCCTGAATTTCTTCTTTTTCATTAAATTAAAAGAAGGAAAAATGTTCCTATCATAAAAAAATTGAAGGAAAAAGGTTTGATTATTGATTAATAGAAATTAAATAATAAGTTAAGAACAATTATGATGGGTCAATTACACAAAGGATCGCTGAACTTTGGGATTGTTCACAAATCAGTTACTTACTTAACTTTGGTGCTTAACAAACTTGTAATCCCAGTTCTTGGTAACTAATATAATAGTCACGACATATATCTCATGTCAACTCATCTGAATTTTGGCAACGAGGAAAGTTAGATCCTATTATTAGGTTTTGAGTAAGAGTGTATGAGGATGAAATCATTGGAGTAGGAATTACAGTATTGAGAGGTGGAACAAGACTGGTATCATAACATTGTTTTGTATTAATTGTCGGTCCAATTAGAAACACAATGGTGTGACATGAGTCAAGGAAGGTAGACTCGCTACAACGTCTAATCATATAAAAGATTACAAGGAAAAAGGAAACTACACTTCGACAATAATCATAAGTTCATTGTTGTTAAAACATTATATAAGAGAAGTGAAGATGACCGGTACAATCAACAATTGAGATAGTCAAGATAGAACAGGTTGAAAACAGGAAGGGGTCCGGTCAGTAATACGCATGCCTCAACCTCGTGAATGTATGTCACAAACAAGTCAAGCCAAATCGGGTCGCGTGGTAGAATGAGTCGAATCAGAAATTGGCATCTTGAGATGAATATGTAACTTGGATTTGAATGCATCGAAGGAATTTAATTTTGCTCAGACATTGATTGAAACAGGTAGTCCACTACAGTTAACTAATAAGATTTTGTGTTTTTAATAGTGAAAAATTTCGTAGAATGACATGTTAATCTGAATAATTGAGCACCACTTTCGTGATATAATAAAAGTTGGTGATAATTTATGTAGTTTACCTGGCTAATAATCGAAAAAGGCAAAAAAAAAAAAAAAAAGGCGTCGTTCAAAATCCATAGAGTCAAAAGACTCAAAACCGTGTAAGGTGGTGGCAGAGAAAGAGATGGAGAGAGAGTGTGTGTGTGACATCACATGTGAAAATTAAGAGGGGGAGAAAAGCAAGGGGATCAGAGTTTGACCTATGTGAGATGGCCTAAATTTGGGGGTTGTCCCCTACGTTTCTGGCCCAAACTTTTGCAGGTTTTGTAATTAATAGTAAATTAGAATGACTTACTCACTGTGTTACTTTCATGTTCTTTTTAATTTTCAGTCATTGTTTTTGTGAAATATAACAAATCTGCCTTTTTACCTTGTCTAACCAATTTAGACCAACCATCAATTT
Source organism: Linum tenue (assembly GCA_946122785.1). Lineage (NCBI taxonomy): Eukaryota > Viridiplantae > Streptophyta > Magnoliopsida > Malpighiales > Linaceae > Linum > Linum tenue. The sequence goes on from CAMGYJ010000008.1 coordinate 2,298,698, forward strand.
TTTTTTTGGGTGGAAGACCAACTATTAAATTTAGGATTGGTTTTGGTGATAGTTAAATAAATGCATTGTTAACAATGTATGCATAGCATAATAATATACGTTTTCGTTTCCACATACAATCTTTAATGTATAAAATCAGACTAAATTGCGTTTTAAAGCTTAAAAGCTTACGCTTTTACGCTTGTAGTTCACCAAAATGCTTTACATTTTTGCGCTTCTATTTCAATAAATGGGTACTCTATTCCTGAAATTAATTATTAGTAATATATCCTAAAGGTAAATCACCAACAATATATGACATTTGAGATTAAAAGATACATAACAGGTACTTTGATGTATTTTTTTTTTAATAGCGTAATATAATTCACCAGATAGGCCCTTCCCAAATTTATTAGCATAGAGGGGAAGGTGGATTATTGTTAAGATCTATGTTTATGAACTTATTGTTAAGATGTTATGATTTGCTCTATTTTAGACATGAATTGCATGTATTTATTAACTTATCTAAACTCTATGCATGCATATTTTACATAGTATATGTCATATTTAACATATTTGCAGCTATTTTACAGTATATGTAAAAAACTTACACTTTAATTTTATACTTTACGATTTTACCTATTTTTCGCTTCTAGTTAGAATCGCACTTTTATCAGAAGTGATATCATCTTTCATTCAACCACTTGTATCAAATATGGTTCTCAAAATGCATCCTATAACCGACACACTCACATACCACTTCTTATTTGAAAAACTACAATAGCTACTACAATGATACGAAAGTCGGAGAAATATGAACATAACATCTTTTTTTTTTTTTTTTGACAAAAGATAATCATATATTGATCAAAGAAAGGCAACGTTACATCCTGGATAACAGCCAGGTCTGAAAATTAAACGCGCGACACAGAGACGGGTACAAAGCAAGGGCCTTTCTAGCCACAACATGGGCTACCCTATTGTTCCTCCGTCCAACGAATCGCAAACTAAATCCTGACTGGTTTCCCAAACCCTGCAGTATTTCATCTAAAAGCACCCCTATCCTGCTATCCTGAACATCCACCTGATGAATTTTATCCACAATGATCTTGGAATCCCCTTCAAAGCGAACTTCCGGAAATCCATTGGCCACACACCAGGAGATAGCATCTCGCAGAATCAGCGCCTCAGCCACCAACGGATCATCGATAAACTGGTACTGGATCCCTTGTGCCCAGAGGATTCTTCTATGGTTGTCCAGGAGCACCATCCCACCCGCAGAGTGAGACCCTGCTCGAGTAGCCCCATCCCACATACAAACCAGCGAAGAACCTCCCGCCATCTCGGTTTGGTTGTTCATTCTCCTTGGGCTCACCACCATCTTACCGGACATAGTCCGCTCCCATTCCTCGCACTGCTGCTGAAACTGCCGCATCAGAGCCGGAGACCCAAACTGCTTCCCTTCGAATACCACCCAATTGCGGGATTTCCATATCCTCCAAAGAACTGCTACCACAGCCATGACCAAACGCGGTTGATGGATGAGGGTAAGCAGCTGTTTGAGAAACAGAGGAAAATTATGGCGAGGCAAGGCTTGGCCCAGATGTTCCAGCCCTGAATAATCCCATAAAGCCCGAGCCACTTGACAGTCCAAGAAAAGATGTTCCAGTGTCTCAGAGGCCCCCCAGCAAACCGGGCAACGAGGTAAGACTGGAACACTCCTAGCAATGAGGTAAGACATCGATAACAGAGGAGGAGGAGAAATAACCATCAACTGATCTTGCCGATTAAGTTTCGTTGACTAAGACGTAGGTGGGCTCAACATTACATCACGGCCCAAGATGATTACTTAGCCCATCTCACCAACTATCGGTTGTTAGTAGACCCTTTGAGCAGCAGTAATAACGAATTTACCGCCTTCCGAATCACCTGCAACTGCAAAACAAAGGAGCTTTTAAAGAGTGCACGTAGGTATAACACAAAAATCATAAGGAAGAAGAAGATAGGGAGGATTTTTTTTTTAAACCGAGTTTCCTAGAGGTTCTCTTATTAATTGAACTAACTTCAAGTTGAATTCCTTTAGGTGGAATTGATCGATTCATTTCGTGCAGATTATTGTCAATGATCAGCATGTGTCAATAACTACCTCATCCTAGGCTAAGTTTAACCTAAAATGACCTTATCATATAGTTGCAATCAAGGTCGTATTCACTCGGGTCCCAGTACCCTAGCCTACTTCCCACGTTGTTGTTGTCTAGCCGATCGGTTTAAGAGTTTGTGTTGGAGGATTCAAGCGAAATAACTAGTGGAGAGAGTAAATAAGGATAAAAGCAGGCACTTCGGAGAAATATACCTCACCTAGCCTAGATCTACTATGCAATGTCTAGATAAGTAGGGTTTGTTGAATGTGGAGAGAGAGCTATTTTCCATGGGCTTTCGTGGCTATCCACATGCCTACGAGTACGCCTCCCCTAAACCATGTCAGTCACCTCGATCTAAGCTATCGTATTTGTGGCATTAAGAACATAACTCATTTCAATAAGTACTACCCACCGTCCACACTGAGGTTTTATCTCGGGTTCTATCTAGGAAGGCATTCCTATGGCAGGGGTACGGTCGCCTCGTCCACCATAAGATCCTATTCATACATCTAACCTTAATTTGCTTGATGGCGCATACCCGTCTAACCCTAAAACTTCATACTCAACGTAGAATCTCAAGTATGCTAGTAAAGAAGATTAGGGTGACTTACCCAAAAACAATCAAAACTAGAGAAACAATGAAATCAACTAGATAAACACATTCATTCATTAAAACTCTAAAATATCCATTCATTACATAGTAACCCTAAACTAGGGTTTGGAGTTTAGAACTCCTAGTTTTTTAGAGGACTACTCCATAAAGGAGGGAAGAAGATACATAGAAGAAATTGAGGGAAAACTTGATGTAGGCTCTGTCAAGAACCAGTTGATCTCAATAACTCGAGTTGTTGGGAGAGGTTCAATCGTGGATCATATAACACAACACTAACACGCCCCCTCAAACGAAAGCCACTCACAAGGGCTTGAAGTTTGCACAGGTCTGAAGACAAAAATACTATGTGCTTAACAAATTGGGGTCACCGGGAATTGAACACAAGACCTCTCGGTCACAGAAGGCTCTGATACCATGTCAAGAACCAGTTGATCCCAATAACTCGAGTTGTTGGGAGAGGTTCAATCGTGGATCATATACCACAACACTAACAGGCTCCTCTCTTCTGGCTCCTCCTCCTTCTCCTCTTCTCCTTCCTTCAGCTTCTCTCTCTTCTCTAACTCTAACCAGGAATTTCTCTCTCAAAATCAGCTCTCTCAAATGGGAGAATGGAGTCTTCTATTTATAGTCTTCAGAGGACAGACAAGTTCACAACCAGACAGGGTAAAGATCGCGATCGCGATCTGCCGACGTCGTCGTTTTGGCCTTCAAACGCGAGGGGTTCACAGGTTGACTTCGCGTTCGAGATCCATGAGTCGCGGCCGCAATCCGTGTGGCCGTGAATCGTGATCAGATTGGGGAAACTCTCTGTTTCTCCTTGGTTGGCTTCTTCACGAAGTTCGCGCCCAAAGCCTCCTGATTCACGGCCGCGATCTTGGGCTCTCAGACCATGATCTTCGCTTTGAGTTTGCAGTCTGTGTTCACGGCCGTGATCATTAGTCTTCTGACCCTTTTGCTACACTTGTGTCATTTTTCGTACCTAATGCGCATGTATTGTCTAAAAAACCATAAAATCGCATCATAATCAAATAGGAACGAAATAAGAATACAATCAATGCTAGTCAAACAATTATGCACATAAATTAGCACGAATCAAACCTAAATATGAAGGGAAAATAAAACCAATTTAGGTGTTATCAGGAAGTCAAACTTCTTTACAAAACCAAAAGCATAAATCAATCTATATCTTCCTCCCAATCACAAAGTGTTTGTAGCTTTGTGTCGATTTCGTTCACAATTCTTTTTTCGGCTTACAACTTGCACTTTTTAAGTATCATGTAAAAAACTTAAAATTAAGACTAAAGCAGGGGTAGTATTAACAAGGAAAATCCTGAAAAAAAAATACTCAAATATGTAATACTTAAAATGACAATTTCTCGAGGAAATGTATAAAGTCTACAAAAATGTAATCAAAATTATAACACATACTCCCAAACTATTTTTTTCAACTCCCATAAGCATTTCTTTTCTTTTCCGATTGTTTTGCATTGGGTGTAAAATTAGTAGAGCATCTCTCGTGGACATGATGATTAATGATCACCCATGAGAGTTGTTATAGTCGGTCTTCTAACACCACCTTTCGCTATTGTGATGAGCAGGAGAAATAGAAGTATTGGCAGTTGTTGGCAGTGATGACATTTATAACATGATCGGGGCGATTCGATCTGTCTCGACCTGTTTTGGAGTATTACCCGACTCGTAGTAGCATATGATAGGGTAAGGCTATTACTTTCAAGCCGTCCCCTCCCCACCCAATCTCGAACCGTTCTATCATAATTTGCATCAATACCTACATGTATTTTTCTCTTTTTGATCTTTTCATAATCATATTTTCAACATAAATGAATTTTTAGACTCCATCTTTCAATTATTTAGACTCAATTATTTCTTCTACTATATTTATAATTAATTTATGAAAAATTATCTCTATATTTTATCGTAAAATAGTTAAATATAGGCGTTTTTTTAAATAACTTATAAGAATGTGTCGACAGGCCCCCGTACCTGCGCGTGTATTACCCTACTTGACCAACGCTTATTGTGACGTGCATGTGTATTGATGTACCCGTTCCGCCTGACACCATTGTTATCGCTACTTATTGGTGGTGGTCATGGGTAGGGGTGAACAAACACTCCCGTAAACCGACCCACCCGTCCAATCCGACCCAACCCATCCGTATTTTATCGTTAAAATAAAGATATTGGGTTGGGTCAGGATTTTCTTTTGTACAACCCGCCTCTTTTGGGTTGGGTTTGGATTTTGGATTACACAACCCGTAGAACCCGACCCAACCCGTGTCCACCTATTGGCATGAGTTCGTATCCAAAAAATATTTATGTTGTATATAGTCATACTTATGAGAAAATCAAGATATTTTGCTATGTTTTTCTCTCATGGTCTCCCTAATTTTATGCATTCATCTACTTAAAGTTTAGACATAAGTTTGATATAGCTACGATTCACGCAATCATTTTTCTTGTGTACAATTTTAATAGAATAATATATTATGGATGCGTTCGTTTATAACTTTTTTTAGCCTATTTCAACAAATATCGTGAAAAAACTAGACATATGTTGAAGTAAATCATATTTTATTAAAATTTAAACAAAATTTGTGAACTTTGATACCTTTCACCTCGGTTTATTCGTTTGAAATTTTAATTAGTTATAAAATATTTTTATGGTGTAGAATAATTACATATTCTGTGTTGGGTTGGGCAATATCGTCAACCCAACCCAACCTAATTAGAAACAAACCGTAGGGGTTTAATTTTTTTTTTGGTGGGTTTGGGTTTAATATTTTCCAAACCGTAGTTCATGGGTCGGGTGATTAAAATGACTAAACCCGGACCACCCGACCCATGTACACCCCTACGCATGGGTCGATGGTCATGGTTGTTCGGAAGTGGTGAATCAGTATTGATTACTGATTTGGGTAGATAATGATCGCCTATGGCAGTGAGAGAGAACGAGATATTGTTGATAGACGGAAAGGAAAAATAAATGTTAGATTTTGCTAATTTGGAAAAAAAGTTTACCTAATGGTTTGACCTGATTGCATTAATTTCGTTCGATTTGTTACAAATTCAGTCAATTATATCCTTACTTTTAAATTGTTGAAATTCTATAAAAATATAGATTTTAAGAATTTTAATCTCAAATAGTGTGATATTTTTTTTAAAATTGTGAAATATCATTACTAACGAAATACGTAAGAGGTATACAAAAAAAGGAGAAAAGAGAGTACAAAAGTGCTTAGCAATGCAGCACAACAAAGCGGTTAAAACCCCCTCCCTGAAGCTGTGGATATAATTTTGAATAGTACAATTAATATGATTTATTTGTGCAATTTTTTTTTAATTAAAACTTAAAACGAAAATAATATATAACCCATTAAAATTTCTAGAGGACATATTAAAAGATTTTTGTAAATAATGATAGTACAGATTATGCATAGTTAACTGCTAATCCATGGAGGGGGATGGTTGTGTGGTCCTTGTGGATGTGGAATGTTGACTGAACTAAACAAAAATCAGAGATTAAAATGTGCTTTCGGTTAAGCACTTAAGCGGCTTTCTCTCCTTTTTCGGTGGAGATATTTTTTTTTCTTTCCCTTTTAAAGAAACAAACAAACAAACAAACAAAACCCAGTTTGAATAATGCGCTCACTTCACTCCATGCACACTTGATCACTAAACCTCTGAAACACCATTTGCTTGGTTTCACTTGTGATCTGGACTGGAGGGAGTGCGGAATCTAGGAGACGGGAGCGAAAATGGCGACGCCGACCACCACAAATGCACCCGCACATCCTTGTCTGGTCTCTAGTTTCATCGATTTTGGCTCAGGTAGCGTCAGTTTGAGGCCGAGATCCAATTTCTTCTTCATTCGCACCTTCAACTCTCGCCCGTTCCGCAACAGGTCCTTCTCCGTCACCAACGTCTCGGTGAACCACCCGACGGCCGTCCAAGAAGGTGATCAATCTCTGATTGTTGAAGCAACTCTTACTCATTTCTGGCATTTTCAGTTAAGTAATTGCACGATTTCATGGCCGTTCGTCTGGACTGTTTTATTGGATTGATTTTCTGTACATTAATGAGTCATAACAAAGCGTTGCGATCATAATGTGGTTGGAGTTGGGTTTCTCTTCGCGTTGGCCTGCTTTCTGATGTGGTAGATTATAGCTAACAGCGCTAATTCTACCATGGCGGCATTGAACAAGGACGAAACCTCATGTTTATAATCATCTAATGAATGATATATGTACGATGGTCCCCGTACATAATCAGCTTGGAAACAGATGTGATTGAGTTGTTGGCATAATAGATTGGAGGTGGAATGCTTGGATACTGATTTCAGTTGTTACAACTTTTGTGTGTGTGTGTTTTAGAATCCTCCACAAATTGGCCAGCACTTGCACCGGATGCTTCATCCATCGCATCGAGTATCAAATACCATGCGGAATTCTCGCCATCGTTTTCCCCTGGGCAACTTGATCTTCCAAAAGCTTTCTTGGCAACATCACAAAGTGTTCGTGATGCTCTCATTAGCAACTGGAATGCGACGTATGAGCGCTATGATAGTCTGGATGTAAAGCAGGCTTACTATCTGTCCATGGAATTTTTGCAGGTATGCCCTGTTGTGGAGCCTACAAGAAATCATCAATCCATTCCTTGAGATTCTCTTAACTCATCTGTGTTTCATGATGTTCTTTGTTTTGTAGGGTAGAGCGCTGTTGAATGCAATTGGTAATTTAGAGCTTACTGGTGCTTATGCAGAGGCTCTGACCAAGCTTGGACACAACCTAGAAAATGTAGCTTCCCAGGTGTGGTTCTTATGATTCTCCTGAACAAGTTGGAGCACTGTTGATGACTTTTCAATGTTGAAAGGCATGGTCTTTGTTAACTTTGTAGGCAACTAGTGGTATCTGGATCTTGAAAACATAATGACAAAAGATGGCTGTGGATTCAATGCCAGAAAACCTAAACTGCTTCCCCAAGTAGATTGATAGGCTTTCAGAAGGTCCGTGCAGTTGTGCGATTCAATGGTTGTTAGTTTAACCGAAATGCCATATGGCTCTCTTTGTTTCTGCTTCTACTTTCCTTCTCCTTTTAGCACAAGGTTCATCAAGCACCGTTAAAATTTCAAGGTTATCCACCTTTTCTCCTTACAGTCCAAGCATCAGGAGTCATTAGTATATCTGTCTGTAAGTTCATCTGTTGATATGCTTGGCTTGAAAAATAATGATCAAGTCACTTTGAAATCTCTAGCCCACTTTGTAATCAGTTATCCTTTAACCATGCTGTTTGACCACCCTTTAGGAGCCTGACGCTGCACTTGGTAACGGAGGTCTTGGGCGACTTGCATCCTGCTTTTTGGACTCTATGGCAACTTTAGACTACCCTGCATGGGGCTATGGATTGAGGTACAAGTATGGCTTGTTTAAACAGCTTATCACAAAAGATGGTCAAGAAGAAGTAGCTGAAAATTGGCTTGAGGTGTGTTTACTTCTTCATGGCCTTTGCCTCAGCTTGATTGCATGAACTTTGGGTCATCACTTCTGATGATTTGTTGACGTCCTCTGTTCAGATGGGCAGTCCTTGGGAAATAGTCAGGAACGATGTCTCATATCCTGTGAAGTTCTATGGCAAGGTTGTTTGTGATGCAGATGGGAAAAGACACTGGATTGGCGGAGAAGATGTAACAGCTGTTGCCCATGATGTCCCGATTCCAGGATATAAGACAAAAACCACAAATAACTTACGACTTTGGTCAACTAAAGCTCCAGCAAATGATTTTGATTTGTCTGCTTTCAATGCTGGAGAACACATGCAAGCATATGAGGCCCTAGCAAATGCTGAGAAGGTGTTTAGTTGTTAATATTCACTTTGGTATCATAACTCCGATGTTCACTAAAAACATACATGTCAAGCCAGTTATGTCATTTATGCTGCATTGTTGCAACATGCAATCAAGATTTGTTTTTTACCCCCTTAGCAATTAGTTTTTAAACTAGATTATTTTATCTGTTAGCTTCATTCTCATACTCCTTGTCCAAGCTTTCTAAAAGATATAGAGCCTTCTATCTCTTATCTGTGTACCTAAGTACCTCTGATTATTTATGTGAACTTATATTATAGTTTCTATTAGCTTTAGTCTTCAATTCCTTATCCAAGCTTTCTGAAACATATAGTTTCATCTCTATTTTATTCTTCACCTTTGATTATTCATATAATTACTTATGTTATAATTTTGATGGTCACTTGAGTGCAAATGAATTGCGACTTTATAAGAATGCAATGTTGTTTCATTATGCTTTCTGTCAATTGCAGATTTGCTATGTCCTCTACCCTGGAGATGACACAGAGGAAGGCAAGGTCCTTCGACTGAAACAACAATATACATTGTGTTCAGCTTCACTCCAAGATATCATTGCACGATTTGAAAGAAGATCAGGCTCTAATATTAACTGGGGACAATTTGCTGAGAAAGTTGCAGTTCAGATGAATGATACTCATCCCACACTCTGCATCCCTGAGCTGATGAGAATTTTGATGGACTTGAAAGGTTTAAGCTGGAATGATGCATGGACCATCACCAAGAGGTATTCTAATAGGGATAGCTCCCTACCTTTCGTACTTTGTGTCTTGGGAATTTACATGCTATGAGAGTATGGGACTGCTGGCAGGTTTTTCAGTTCTTTAGGAATTGGTTTGGGGAAGTCGAAGAACATGCTTAAACTGAGTTTAGACGTTGTTTCTAGAGTACTTTGGAACTTCTCAAACTCTAAACAGGTTATTAATCGTAAATATGAGCTTTTTCATAATTGGTTGACCGCTTTTTTATTATGTTTTCCCACAAATTATGATTTCTCTTCTTTTCTTCATATGCATGCTGTTTTGCGCAGTTTTTTTCATTCTCCTGTTGTAGCTCATCATCTAGTAGCTTGCAAGGTTATATTCACCACTTGATGCACCAGGACTGTGGCGTACACAAACCATACTGTTCTACCTGAAGCTTTGGAGAAGTGGAGTTTAGATCTAATGCAGAAACTACTACCTCGACATGTTGAGATCATAGAAACCATTGATGAGCAGGTAACACTAGTTACATCCATGATTAAATTTTATTTCTTATGGATCATGTATCTTATGTCGAATCTTGGTCCGTTTTTATCCTACAGCTTATAAATGAGATTGTGTCCGAGTATGGTAAAGAAGATACAGAAATGCTGGAGAAGAAACTGAAAGAAATGAGAGTACTGGAAAATGTTGATCTGCCTGAACAATTTGCTCATTTAATAGTTAAACCTCGAGAGATCTCTGTTGCTATTTCCCTTCAAGAACGGGAAGAGTCTTCTGAAGAATCTGAATCAGCTGAAGAGAAAGATGAATCGGAGGATGAAAGCACTGAGGAGGAAAAGGTCATGGCAGAACCACCACCGAAACCTCCGAAAATGGTCCGCATGGCTAACCTCTGCGTTGTTGGTGGTCATGCAGTAAATGGAGTTGCTGAAATACACAGTGAGATAGTGAAGGATGAAGTCTTCAATTCTTTTTACAAGGTGTTGTCGACCTTTCTGGATTATCATATAATTCCTTGAGATGATTTATATCTGCTGACATCTTCTTTGGTTTGCTTTCAAATTATTGCGAATGCTTTTATCTTTAACATTGAATGCTATTGCAGTTGTGGCCCAAGAAATTCCAAAATAAGACCAATGGGGTTACACCAAGAAGATGGATCCGTTTCTGTAATCCTGCTTTGAGCAAAATAATTACTGAGTGGACTGGCTCTGAAGATTGGGTGTTGAACACAGAAAGACTGGGAGAATTAAGAAAGGTAATATATCTTCCAAAATTTTGAATTTCACAGATCCTGCACGCTCAGTATAGTTGATTTAGCAATATCACAAGTTCTCTTAATGCTTGAATACCTCATGTTGCCCCATTAGATGTAGTGGAGATGAAGCATCTGACCCATACTAGTTTTAAACTTTGAAGCCAAAGAGTCTCATTGAAAATTTTCGGAGGATTTATCTATTGCAACTAATATAGCTTGTGACCAAGAACTCTCCTATTGAAAGTATTTCATGTTGTGTAGACCCACGATATGAGTTCCTGGAGAAGAGTTGCTCTGTGTAACACTTTAACTCAGTGGCTATGTATTAAGATCTTATGTTGGTCTTTTCTTGCATGTTCGTTCAATTTGTCTTCTTCATTACAAGTGATCAAGTATTCAAATCTCAGGAATGAGCTACCTCCCTATGTTTTTTTTATAAGAGAAGCAATTCTAAATGCTTTTTACATCGAAATTCAAAATGTAAGTGGGATTTTGGATGTATCGAGTTTTCCTATATGGTTGTTGGCTAGTTATAGATCTCAAGTAGTCAAGTCAGTTGTATATCTAGACTAATGCTGACAGCTAATCTATAATTTGAATGTAGTTTGCAGATAACAAGGGTCTCCAAAACCAGTGGAGGTCAGCAAAAAGGGAAAACAAGATGAAGGTTGTCTCATTCCTCAAAGAAAAAACAGGGTATACTGTGAGCCCCGATGCATTGTTTGATATCCAGGTAATTTTCTTCAGTTGAACAACAGTACAACACAGGCTTGTACAATTCAGCAGACTTGGCAAGGATTTAGGCGAACTTGCTGGATTGAATTAGATAATCAGGTCATAGCTTGGTTAGGTAACTTGCTGGATTAGATAATCCCACTGGTCTGGTTTAGTGATGATCCCACGTGGATGCAAAGCATATCACCGTGCTAGCTTCGACCTAGGGGCTAAGCTCATCTATATAAGAAAACAAATAAACCGATTTGAATTAGTCCCTAGAATGTGGGACAAATTCTGAATGAAATCTAGGAGAGAGGAGTGCAATAGAAGGCAGAAATCAGCAGAGGAATTTTGATGATGTGGTTCTACTTGTTTCATGGATTACCTTTTTAATATTTGCACTGACAGCTCATTGCTCATCCTAGCCTATGTTAACTGATGCTTCTAACTGGAAAACTATGCATAACAACCTGACTCTTCAAAACCAGCATGGACTAGTGTCATAGTGGACATAATAACACCTTTTCGCCTCAGTTTGCAATTCCCCTAGCACATTACAAAACCATTACTGCCATTCGAAGTCACTGTATTCTCATTCTTATCCCATCTCCAGGTGAAGCGTATCCATGAGTACAAGCGCCAGTTGCTTAATATATTAGGCATTGTCTACCGCTACAAGAAAATGAAAGAAAGTAGTGCAGAAAGGAAAAACATGTATGTTCCACGAGTTTGTATATTTGGGGGGAAAGCATTTGCTACTTATGTGCAAGCCAAGAGAATAGTGAAGTTCATCACAGATGTTGGTATCACTGTTAATCATGACCCAGAGATAGGTGACTTACTGAAGGTATGCATGCTTCCAAGAATCTGTAACATTGCTGATGTGTGATTAAGAAAAAATCGTGCAAGGATCATTGGGAATGTGATGCAAGAGATAATTTTGGTTTCCAAATTTCTCTTTCTTTATCTGATTACAAACCTATAGTGGCGTAGGTGTCTCATTCTACATATCCTTCCATGTAGACAGCGGGATACGGGACCTGATTATATGTGTATGCATATTAAACAACAAGGACCCTTTGCATGGTTTCTTGGCATATTTAACTCTGATAGGAGTTTCACTTGATCATCATCAGATAATTTATGTGCTTGGTTTTGTTTGTCTTATGTACCAGGTGATTTTTGTCCCAGATTACAACGTCAGTGTAGCTGAATTGCTTATTCCAGCAAGTGAGCTCTCTCAACATATCAGGTACTGCAAATGTGCTTTCCTCGACTATTCCTCTCGATCCAATTATTTGTTCATCCAGACATTAAGAACATGCTCAAAATACCAGAGAAGTTTAAATGTACATGCCACCTGCATTGAAAATGCTCGACACACCAGATTAATATCTAACCTTATTCCACTAATTGAACTTGAAATTTGGTAACTCTCATCTGTACTTGGCGAAATTTTCCTTTTGAGTGTTTTACTAATTACTGGGTTCCGCTGAGACATGGCTGGTACACAAGGGAAGGCAGTAAGCTCTGTGCATTTATTTGTAGGTGATATATGCATGGCGTTTAGCTAGTTGAAGTCTATGGCTGTTTAAACTGAAATTGTAGTATCAATAGCGCTCTCTCCCACTCATCATATTACATATACTTGATCTTTGGTTGGCTTAGCCAAAAACTAGAACAATATTATATGCTTACTGGTCCGTTCATGTGAGAACGGGACATTACAAAAGTGAGTGGCCACGATATCTAGTATAATGAATTTAGGAATTACGAGTTCTAGATTTGGAAACCAGCCTGAGATTTCCGAGTTATGATTGTGTGCGCTTCATTTTTTTCTTCTTTCTGATCCATGAAATCAATCAACCACCAAAATATTTACCCCGGAAAAAAACATTAAAAATGATTGGTTGAGATGAACACAATGAGATTTGCTTTCTCTGAGTTTCTTCTCCTACATTTTTGCAGTACTGCTGGCATGGAAGCAAGCGGAACCAGCAACATGAAGTTTGCAATGAACGGCTGTGTACAAATAGGAACCTTAGATGGGGCTAATGTCGAAATAAGGGAAGAGGTTGGTGAAGAAAACTTCTTCCTGTTTGGTGCTCGAGCCGACGAGATTGCTGGGTTGAGGAAAGAAAGAGCTGAGGGGAAGGTACTTTTTTCCTGCCTATTGTTACCATTACATTCAAATGCAACATTATCCAGCAGAGTCGATTTCAGCATAATGATTGCAGTGCTAACTATGGCTGGTGAATGTTTCTAGTTCATCGCTGACCCACGGTTTGAAGAAGTGAAGGAGTTCGTGAGGAGTGGTGTGTTTGGCAGTAACAGTTACGACGAATTGCTTGGATCATTAGAAGGCAATGAAGGCTATGGCCGCGGTGATTATTTCCTTGTCGGCAAGGATTTCCCGAGCTACATCGAGTGCCAGGACGAGGTTGACAAAGCGTATCGAGACCAACAGGTGAATATATTGTTTAAAGCTACAGATATATATACACACACAGTACGAGCAGCAGCGTTCCATAATCCAATCACATTCCCTTAACATTCTTGAATCTGTCTATGTTTGATGGTTTGGCAGAGATGGACGAGAATGTCGATCATGAACACTGCTGGCTCGTACAAGTTCAGCAGCGACAGAACGATCCACGAGTACGCCAGAGACATTTGGAACATTCAGCCCGTTCGTGTAGAGTAGCCAGCTAGCTAAATCCCAGCTGCAGCAGTGATTAGATCAGGTCAAGAATAAAGGCGGCAAATGACAGGCATGGTAAGTTGAGCTTGAGTTAGTTAGGCCATTCTCGTAAGAAATAAGTTAGGTAGTCGCCGCTGTGTACAAGGGGGCGAACACGAAAAGGCTCTGCTCTCTGATCAATATTATCTAGGCAGGCAAATACGATATGTAATGCGTCAATTTTTTTTTTTTTTTATGTTTGCTAAAGAATATGGCTCTTTGATATGGATTTAAATACGTACCTAGGATCTGGTTGGTGGAATTGGTTTGGATCTGTTCTCGAACATCGTCATTAGAAAATTTCCAGGTGGGTTTAGAGTACCTTTCCCCCCCAAGAATATAATTATCATCAAATGATGGTGAAAGCTTGGGAAACACTCATCAAATTGCAGGCTTTCCTTTCCTGTATCCTGAAGCAAATAATTAGGTCTAATTAACTTGGTGGCTTAGTTCACAAGTTTCCCTTTACCCGTTCCCCAAAAATAAATTGTACTTGCACATGGAACTCGTTCATCATTTCTTTTTGTAAGAACGTCTCTCCATCATCATCATAATTGGTGAATGGTTGGAAAATGTTTCAATGAAGAAGACTTACCATTCTCGTGACTTGCAGGCGGAGGGACCCACCAATATACATGTCCAAACAAATACAATTCAGAGTGAAACCAGCTCGTTAATATATTTTCATCACAATATCTTTCGAGATGTTCGATAGAAGTGTGCAATATTTTGGTTTGTATCAAATTGTATCAAATCAAAATCAAATTAATGGGCTCGGCCCAACAGTCTGCTGCCGAGGCCTCGAATAAGTCCAAGTCCTATGCGTATTGGCGGTGTTCCTGTGTCATGGCGTACCAAAAAGCAACAGGTTGTTGCCCGGTCTTCTGCCGAGGCCGAATACAGGGCCATGGCTAACACTGTAAGTGAAGTACTCTGGTTGCGTTGGTTGTTACGCGAGCTTGGTGCACCCCAACGCCATTCCACCCCGCTATATTGTGATAATCAGGCTGCCCTTCATATTGCTCAGAATCCTGTCTTCCATGAACGTACTAAGCATGTGGAGATGGACTGTTATTTTGTTCGTGAGCGGGTTCAATCTGGTGACATTGCGCCCGCCAAGATTAGTTCTCATCTGCAGCTCGCCGACATGTTCACTAAGGGATTAGGTGCAGACCGTTTTCATTTTCTCCTGTCCAAGCTGCGTGTTCGTAATCTTCACAGTGCAACTTGCGGGGGAGTAATGGGCTCGGCCCAACAGTCTGCTGCCGAGGCCTCGGATAAGTCCAAGTCCTATGCGCATTGTGCAAGGACTCCTAATTCCCATGCATGTTCATTGTTTGATTGCCCCCACTGTTATGCCCTAGTTGAGATTGAGAAAGGGTATAAATACCATGTAAGGCCGCCGGCCACCATTGAAGAATAAGCCTAATAAAATATCAGCTGGCAGAGCTTTGCTCTCCCGTGGACAAGTCCCGTCAATCGGGGATACCACGTAAATCTCGTTGTCTCATGTCTGGTTATTCATCGTTTATCGGATATTTTACACAAATAAACATGACCGTTCGATGGCAGGTTTTGGAAAGTGTTGTGGAATCTCCCCATCCCGCCGAAGCTTAAATTTTTCTTCTGGCGGGTGGTTAGGGGATTCCTCCCCCTACAAACCGTCTTACTTCACAAGACCTTAGTTGACTCCCCAACCTGTCCTGTTTGTTCCGATGCTCCGGAGACTTTTGCTCACTGTTTCTTCCATTGCAGGGTCGCGCAACCTCTGTGGGGATTGGCTGGTCTATCCGGAATCCGCTCGTCGTTGGTAAGTCTATCTATAGATGATGCATGGACTAATCTTCTAATTTCAATGCGATTGTCAAAGGTTCAGGTGGCGGAAGTGGTTTTCCTCTGCTGGAGGATCTGGAAAGGTCGCTGCTGGGCGGTCCATGGGGGTATTCAGTATCTCCCCCCTGCCCTTTTGCGACAATTCCGAGCGCAGAGGGATGAATGGCGGTCAGTTACGGCCGATCAAGGGGAGCAGCCGGAAGGAATTAGTGCCCAGGTTCCGGACCGCAACAGAAATTCGAGGCCGTCGTTATCGGGGGTTGTCGCGGCAAGGGTATTGGATTTGCGAGCTGCGGCATCCCAAGGCTGGTTGGTCAGGTTTGATGGAGCCACTAAACGTGACCGTGGGTGTAGCGTTGGCTTCGTTGGGTTTGATCCTACTGGTGGGCTCACCTTTGCTATAGGTAAATTCTACCCTGATATTCATGATCCATTTTTAGCAGAACTCCTTGCCTTGCGTGATACTATGGATTGGTGCCTAACCCGAAACTTTCTCACTGTCAAATTGTTTGGGGATTCGCAACTGGTGATCCAACGTGTGCTATCCGGGGATCGACAACACGTGCTGGGAGGTGCGCTTCTAGAAGACATTCACAGGATGGCACAGGGATTTGAGTTCTGCTCGTGCGCTTATGCCAAGCGCACCTTTAACAGGGCCGCCCATTTTGTGGCAAAACAAGCCCTTTCATCGGAAGTTCGACTATTTGTCGACTTCCGCACGGCGTTGATCTCTGTACTTTGACTATGTGACAGTGTTTCTCTTCTTGTCTATGTTAAAAAAAAAAAAAAAAAATCAAAAGCCATCTATTCGTCGTTCCACCACCACCACTCTCTCTTACAAAATCATCAAAAAAAAAAAAAAATTAACATCTAAACCATGTATGTTGAGTCACCTCACCTATTACCATAATGAAGCCGTTAATCATGGTATCCAGTAATCCAGAGATTTTCATTAACTAGTTCACCTCATCTTCACCAAATACAAAAGGGTTATCGTCACATTTGGACAAAGTTCCGGTCCGTGCCGTGCTGTCAAAGGGAATCCTGCGCCACTCGTTGTTGGCTCGGCGGTGCCTGCCTGCTGCTAGCTGCCGTACGTGGCCGCGGCGCTGAAACCGCGTCTTGGTACAAGTTAGGGATGGAAGGAAGGTCATTTCCGTCCATTCGACTTAAAGCCGCCACCGTCCTTTTTGCGTTCCTGCTCCTTTCTTTCTACACCTTTTCTTCCTTTGCCGTTTTCTCCCTCATCATCTTCCCGCAATTCCACTCCTCCACCACCTTCTGCCAACTGCAGGGTTAGTAAATAATAATATTAAATACTGAAATCCCTAACACCAAATAGTGTCCTAAACTCGATCCCAACATAAATTTGTTATCCCAGTCCCTAATTATTTCGTCGGTATCAGTATATATCAAATACAATGTTAATTCCCTTCAAAAATCACAAATCAAATGTACAAACCCAAATACTTCTCCTCTACAAGCCGCTTCACAAACCATTATCACACCATATAAAAACAAACAATGGTGCCAATACTCGTATACAAATCTCAAGTATAATAATAACAAACTAGAAAATGTGGTGCCTAAGAAACATGTTAACAAACTAAAAAAACAAACTAAAACATGAGACGACTAAGCTGTTAGACATACTGAATCAAAACCGAATGAACAGAGACAAGCGATTTACGTGGTATCCCTGATAATCAGGACTAATCCACGGGAGAGCTTAGAAGACTCTCCGGCTACTGATCGTATTTCCTTACTTCTTCCATCAACACATAAGGAATATATATACATACTGTAACCCAACCGAAACCCTAGGTTCGGCCGAGTATTGCATGGCTGCATGCCAACGTGGGCTTTTACTAACTCTTCTAACCTTTAACTAAGTCTAACTAAGTCCTTAATCACACATGGGCTGAATACATAATGGGCTAATTATACAACAATGAATGACTGTCTAACAGCCTCCCCCAAATTGATGCCGTTCACGAAGCATCAATTTGCTAGAGAGGAACCAATGGCGACTTGTCGTGAAGGACTTGGTGAAAATATCAGCCACCTGATCATCAGAGGAGATATACTGAACTCGAATAACACCCGCACGAACCAGATCGCGAACATAGTGAATATGGACTTCAATGTGTTTCGTACGGTCGTGAAGAACAGGGTTGACAGCAATCTGAATAGCACTGGTGTTGTCCACATGAAGATCCATAGGCGAAGGAACATCAACACCAAAATCATGAAGTAAACGACGAAGCCATTCCAACTCACTAACAACATCAGACATAGCCCTGTATTCAGCTTCAGTGGAGGACTTAGAGACCTTGTCTTGTTTCTTGCAGCGCCAAGAGACAAAAGCATCACCAAAACGAATGCACCAGCCAGTCGTCGAACGACGGGTGTCTATACAGCCTGCATAGTCAGAATCAGAAAAGGCTCGTAAACATAGATCACCAGCCGAGGGTAGAAAGAGACCCACGTCACGCGTTCCTTGGAGATAACGAAGAATCCGATGAACAGCAGCAAGATGATCAACACGTGGATCAGACATGAACTGGCTAACAACCTGTACAGCATAAGCAATGTCGGGACGAGTAGCAGCCAGATATATCAAACTCCCAACAATACTACGATACTGACGACCATCCTCCAAGGCCTCACCAGAATCCCGGCGGAGCTTCAGATTTAGTTCAATGGGAGTGCGAACAGGAGTGCAGTCAGAAAACCGATGCTCATCAAGTAAGTCATCAATATACTTTCGCTGACACAACAGAATACCCTGATCAGACCGAACCACTTCAAGTCCCAGGAAGTAAGAAAGATGACCCAAGTCCTTTAAGCTAAAAGCTGCGTGGAGATCGGACTTAAGCTGTGTAATACCCACCTCATCATCACCAGAAATGATCATATCATCTACATAGATAAGCAACACAACTAGCCCACGAGAAGTCGACTTAATGAACAACGAAGGATCATTAAGGCTCTGAGTAAAACCAACCCCCGTCAGAGTATCATAAAATTTATCAAACCAGGCACGGGGGGCTTGCTTCAAACCATAGAGAGAACGATGGAGAAGACAAACCTGGCCAGGCTTGCCATGAGCGTAACCCGGAGGCATCTCCATGTAGACAACTTCTTTCAAGTCCCCGTGAAGAAAGGCGTTCTTAACATCAAGCTGATACAATGGCCAAGAACGAGCAGCTGCAACAGCCAACAGAGTGCGAACTGTCGTCATCTTGGCTACCGGGGCAAATGTCTCTGTAAAATCAATACCGTACTCCTGTGTAAACCCCTGGGCGACAACCCGAGCCCTAAACCGGTCAATGCTTCCATCGGGATTGATCTTCAGTGCATAAACCCAACGACACCCAACAACTGGAACAGAGGGAGGGGGTCTATCCACGACAGTCCACGTCTGCTTTGCATGTAAAGCATCGATCTCGTCGTCCATAGCCCGATTCCAACGAGGATCCCCCTTTGCCTGAGAGTAGCGAGAGGGTACCACAATGGACGAGACACCATGGGCTACAAAATCACCAAAATGCGGCGGCGGTTGACCCTTTGTAGATCGAGTCGAGCGCCTGGGAACAACAACTGGCGGACTAGGCGGCGGACTGGGCGGCGGACTGGGCGGCGGACTGGGTGGCGTCGGAGGGCTGGGCGGCGTCGGAGAAGTGGGCGGCTCCGGGGGAGGCAAGTCGGGAGGGTCCAGGGGGTCTTCATCAAGCTCAGGATCTTCAGCAAAACACGGCAGATGGGACGAGGAGAACAAAGGAGACAATGATTCGGATGGAGTAGAATAGAAAGGGACATTTTCAAAAAAGACAACATGACAGGCGATACGAACACGACTGAGAAAAGGATCATAACAGAGGTAACCCTTGTGAACATCGCTATAACCAAGGAAAAGACAGCGAGCAGCCTTAGAAGTCAACTTAGACCGCTCATGACGAGGTTTCAGGACAAAACAAAGACAACCGAACACACGAAGACTGGAGTAGGAAGGATGACGCGAGAACAAGGCGAAATAGGGACTCGACTGCTTCAAAACTGGGGTAATCTGATAGTTGATGAGACGGACAGCAGTAGCAACGGCCTCTGGCCAAAAGCGAGGAGGAACATGGGCAGCCAGGAGAAGAGCGCGAGTAAGCTCCATCGTATGACGATTCTTACGTTCAACCAGCCCGTTTTGTTGGGACACTCCTGGGCATGATTTTTGACACAAAATCCCATGTTCCTTATAGTAGGCGAGAAGAGGATTGGAGCTAAATTCCCCTCCCGGATCAGAGCGAAGAATTTTGACATTCCTACCAAATTGAGTACGCACCATAGTCAAAAACTCAGTGGCTACTGCATACAAATCAGATTTCAACCGAAGGAAATAAACCCAGGTGTAACGGGTGGCATGATCGATAAAAAGGGCAAAATACTTATAGCCATTTCGAGAAACAGTCGGAGCAGGACCCCAAAGGTCAGAGTGAACAATGTGAAAAGGATCAGTGATAATGGTGGAGCTGGAAGGAAAAGAAATACACTGAATTTTGGCCTCAACACAACTTGAACAAGGGGGTGGTGTGTCCGAAAAAACAATAGGTTTATTACCAAGCAGATTCTGTTGGAACATAGACTTAAGACGAGATGAGTTGGGATGACCCAGACGACTATGCCAAAGATGCCAAGAAGTATCTGACTGACTCGAAAAGACAGGATAGAATGAAGACAAAGCCGAATTACTAGACTCTAACAAAGACATGGGTGGACTCGAGAGCTCCTCTAGCTGAAAGATCCTCCCCTGTTTACTCCCTCTTCCGATCTGCCTCCCCGTCGTCAGATCCTGTACAAAACAGCCAGACGGTGCAAACACAACAGAGCAATTTTGTTCAGTCAACTGGCCCACTGACACTAAGTTCGGTTGTAAATCAGGAACATGTAGAGTATTAGCAAGAGTAATAGTCGGCTGCCGAATAGTTCCAACGCCCTTCACATTCAAATGCTGACCATTAGCTACTTGTAATTTCAAGTCACGAACAGGAGCAATATTATGTAACTGATCAGAAGCATTTGTCATATGATTAAAGCACGCAGAATCAAGTAGCCAAGGTTTGGATTTACCAGATGCTTGAAGCGACGCAAAAGCAGAATTAATGGCAGTGGGCAGCGCCGAATTTATGGCAGTGGGCAAGGCCTTTTGAAGTGCAACATTTACCAATTTTTCAACAGCATCCGCCGAAAGAAAACCCCCATCTCCATCAGTAGCTTGCGCGGCATAGGCAGGACGAGAGTTTGGAGCAGCTGTCGCCGAGGAAGACTGGGACTGGGTGCGATATTTGAGAGTGCGACATTCCAGAACTATGTGGCCGGATCTTTTGCAATAAACGCAATAGTTCTTCTTACGGCAGTGTTTTTGGAGATGGCCTTTTTCTTCACAAAATCGGCAGATGAGTTCGGACACAGGAACCCGCTGCTGGAAATTGGGGCGGCCGACTGCATACGCCTGGGATTCCTCGACAGCAGCTGGAACACTTGAGAAGACAGCTTCGTTGGCACCAGGGCGGACATCAAGACGCTCCTGCGTTCGGAGGCGCGTTTCCTCCCGCAGCAAGCGACCAATAACCCCTTCAAATTTCAGATTATCTTGATTCAGGAGAGAAGCCCGCAGCGGTTCATATTCCGGGCGAAGTTTCATCAGAAACTGATAGAGACGAGATCGGAGACGTTCAGCGCGAGCATCCTCGGAGATTGCCGCGGGTCGAAGTGAGGCCAACAACAAATCTTGTTCAGTCCATAATTTCAAGGCTGCATTATAGTAAGAAGCAATATCCATCTCACCTTGCTTGAGGTGCGACAGCTCAACCTCGAGCTCAAACTGACGAGCTGAGTCTTGGGTGGTGTAGGTCGAAGCCAGCTGCGCCCACATCTCATGGGCGGTTGTAAACAGACGCAGACCAAGAACAATAGACGGATCCACCGTCCCTAGGATCCATGATTTCACCCGTGCATTGTTCTGAATCCACGTATTCAATTCCTGCTCAGAAGCAGGAGGTACAATCGGTCTCTGCGAAGTTCCATCAAGGATCGACAACAAACCCTTGCCTTCAACAAACACACGAAATTGAAACTCCCAAACAGCGTAATTCTTCGAATCCAGACGGATGCCAACGCCTTCAGAAGGCTCTGATACCATGTTAGACATACTGAATCAAAACCGAATGAACAAAGACAAGCGATTTACGTGGTATCCCTGATAATCAGGACTAATCCACGGGAGAGCTTAGAAGACTCTCCGGCTACTGATCGTATTTCCTTACTTCTTCCATCAACACATAAGGAATATATATACATACTGTAACCCAACCGAAACCCTAGGTTCGGCCGAGTATTGCATGGCTGCATGCCAACGTGGGCTTTTACTAACTCTTCTAACCTTTAACTAAGTCTAACTAAGTCCTTAATCACACATGGGCTGAATACATAATGGGCTAATTATACAACAATGAATGACTGTCTAACATAAGCCACTCCTAGATATACTACAAGTAACAAAATGAGGTTGACATGAGTTGTCAAATAGCAACAAAATGAGCTATGTGCAATTAACTAACCATCTTGATTCTTGGCGGTTGATGGGTTGGTAGAAGTGAGTGATAAAATACGCACTAGCTTATTTTTCAGTATGAATCGATATTTCGGCATACACCGATCTCAATTTCTTAATCTCTGATATCGAATAACACTTGAAATGCAATCTCACTCCCAATCGCATAAAATAATACGTATATCCGATAATACAAAATATCGACTAATTTAATACTATATTATTATAATCTCAAATACCGGTACCAAAGTTGCGGGTTCCGCCCTAATTGTGCATACCCGCATAACCGGTTATGCACCCGACCCTCGATTTAGGAGAGTGGCCACACCATTTTACACGCAGTCGCAGATCTCTTCTCCTCCCCGCCTCTTTTGTTGCTGACTAAATTTGCTGGCGCTCTTCTTCCAGTCTCCTCCTGCTCCCTGTATATAAACCCACCACCCTTCTCCCCTTCTCTCTCGTCCACCACCATCGCACCCATTTCCTTTCAGCTCCTCTCTCTCTCTCTCTAGATTCCCTCCACCGACTGCCAAGGTACGCGCAAGAATCCCGATCTCACTCTTTCCGCTTCCGATTTCCATTGTCGTTTCTACATCTCTTCCTTCCCGATTTCTGAAATTCTACGCGTAGATCCATTGACTGTATGCATTACCGATCTGCCCCCCCACGACTATAGTGTTTGATTCTCTGTTAGCTATCTTCCTCGATTCGAGCTCAGTCAGTTAGGCTCTTCGATCTAATGTTCCATACTCTAGCTGAATTGTTTGAATTGCGAGATCTGTGAGCTTGGTTTGCCTGCCGATTTGTGAATTCGGTTCAGTTGCTTGCTTTCTCTATTGACTATGGAAATCGCTAGATTTGAATTGATTTGGAACGAGATGTAGCTATAGATTATTAGGGACTATTGTGGTGGATTCAGTTGTGTTATGTGACCGTTTTGTTCTTGATTACTTCGTACGTTCTTCTCCCCTATTGGCTCAAACGTGCATATCAGCCTGTGATTTGCACTTTTAGCTTCCGAGATCCATGTGGCTTGGCAATAGCATGATGTACGCTCCCTAGATCTGTTACATAATTTCAGGAAATTCATTTACGGGATCCGTAGGAAGTGCTGAATTTGTTGCAAGCAGTTGGCCTATCTCTATGCAAATGATTAGATCTTAGGCACCAAAGCACCGTGCAACAAGTCTTGTTCTTTAAATTAATGGAGTCTGTTACATTAGTCTAGTAAATTATAGATCAGGAGAAGGTTTGGGGGGGGGGGGGGGGGGGGTGGGGGTTTGGGATCAGAATTTTGAGTTC
The DNA here is from genome assembly GCA_946122785.1 of Linum tenue. NCBI lineage: Eukaryota > Viridiplantae > Streptophyta > Magnoliopsida > Malpighiales > Linaceae > Linum > Linum tenue. The sequence continues at coordinate 2,322,470 of CAMGYJ010000008.1, forward strand.
TTTGCATGTGCCTTTTGATTTCGGTATTCTAATTTGGCGTTGCTGTATTTCATCACAGGAAAGACAAAATGGTGAAGATCTGTTGCATTGGTGCCGGCTACGTCGGTGGGCCAACCATGGCTGTGATTGCACTCAAGTGCCCCAAAATTGAAGTTGCAGTTGTTGACATCTCTGTCCCCAGGATCAATGCCTGGAACAGTGACCAGCTACCCATCTATGAGCCAGGCCTCGAGGATGTTGTCAAGGAGTGCAGAGGCAGAAACCTGTTCTTCAGCACCGATGTGGAGAAGCACGTCTTCGAGGCAGACATTGTTTTCGTCTCGGTCAACACCCCGACCAAGACTCGGGGTCTTGGTGCTGGGAAAGCAGCAGATCTCACTTACTGGGAGAGTGCAGCGCGTATGATCGCTGATGTCTCCAAATCGGACAAAATTGTCGTGGAGAAGTCAACTGTTCCCGTGAAGACTGCAGAGGCAATTGAGAAGATCTTGACACACAACAGCAAGGGGATCAAGTTCCAGATCCTCTCAAACCCTGAGTTCCTTGCTGAAGGAACAGCCATCAAAGACTTGTTCAACCCTGATAGGGTTCTCATTGGAGGAAGGGAAACCCCCGAGGGGCAGAAGGCTATTCAGACATTGAAGGAGGTCTATGCTCACTGGGTCCCTGAAGATCAAATCTTGACCACCAACCTTTGGTCTGCTGAGCTCTCCAAGCTTGCTGCCAATGCCTTCCTGGCTCAGAGAATCTCTTCGGTGAATGCCATGTCAGCCTTGTGCGAGGCAACTGGTGCTGATGTCACTCAAGTGTCATTTGCTGTTGGTAAGGACTCGAGAATCGGTCCCAAGTTCTTGAACGCCAGTGTCGGCTTTGGTGGGTCCTGCTTCCAGAAGGATATTCTGAACCTGGTCTACATCTGTGAGTGCAATGGTCTCCCCGAGGTGGCTGAATACTGGAAGCAAGTCATCAAGATCAATGACTACCAGAAGAACCGATTCGTGAACCGTCTCGTTTCATCCATGTTCAACACCGTGGCGACCAAGAAGATTGCCATTTTGGGCTTTGCATTCAAGAAGGATACTGGTGATACCAGGGAGACCCCGGCGATTGATGTCTGCAAGGGGCTTTTGGGCGATAAGGCCCGGTTGAGCATCTACGATCCCCAGGTGACCGAGGACCAGATTCAGAGGGACCTCTCCATGAAGAAGTTCGACTGGGACCACCCTCTCCACCTCCAGCCCATGAGCCCGACCACTGTGAAGCAAGTCGGCGTGGTCTGGGATGCCTATGAGGCAACCAAAGATGCTCATGGTCTCTGCATTTTGACCGAGTGGGACGAGTTCAAGAAGCTGGACTTCCAGAGGATCTACGACAACATGCAGAAGCCTGCTTTTGTGTTCGACGGGAGGAACGTTGTGAATGTGGATAAGCTGAGGGAGATCGGTTTCATCGTCTACTCGATCGGTAAGCCTCTGGATGCGTGGTTGAAGGACTTGCCTGCTGTGGCTTAGAGGAGAACTTTGAGATGCTTTGGCCAGTTGGAGATCCCTTACCAGACAGATCATATTATGCTTTTATTTGAGACACAGAAAATTCCGATGATTCTTTCTTTCTTACTTACCCGTTTTAAGTATTATTGCCCCTTTGCTTCTTGCATTGTCATTGTATTGGGAACGCAAGAGGCGGCTGTATCGTTTTTGGCTTACATTGTATTTTGACGTATATCTCTTTTGTGATATGGTACTCTCTTTTTTACTGTCTTATTGTAATGTTGGGTTAGAACAGCTATTCGTCTTCGGATAAACTTCGATATACTCCCATTTTGTTGGGCGATGGAGTTCAATAGTTCTGCAGGTTCCCCAATCATTGATGGTTCTAGAACTGCTAATCCTACATTACATGCAATAGTACCTAGAATTACTACTGGAAAGATATATAAAAGGTCGTTGGGCCATGCGGGTTCTCCATAATAATTATGACCCATTCCTTTAGATAATTTCGCTCTTAATACAGGATCATTCAGGTCAGGTTTTTTTGTTATTGGGATAGGTGGATTTTTAGAAACCCATCCTCCGAAGGAACCGGACATGATAATTTTTCACCATCCGGCTCGAGCAAGAATCAAACGAACCAAAAGGATCCATATAAAAACTCGATATGTCTCAATAGTATAAAATTATATATTATCCATATCTACATGTTATCTATATCTACAATGAATGGTTTGATGTAATAAAAATTTGACTGGATTCTTTTTCCAGATTTGTTTCTTGTTCTTTTCCTAAGCCCCCTTAAGCCATAGTATCTTCGTGAATTAACGTTGTTTTTGAAGTTGAAATATATCGTAACAAACATTTTCGGTAGTCAGTATTTACATCGCAACAATTAGGATAGCAGAATGTTCTAATTCTATGTAAGAACTTCCTTCATAAACTAAATTACAAACTCGCCTCTGATCCATACTAGTAAATACTGCACCTATTTTTTCAGTTCTCCAATTATGAGTGTAAGTTTTATTTATTTTATCTGCAGAATATTCCAATGTGCAGCCCAATTCAGGACATACAAGATACAGTGGCCAAGAAACTGCTTGATGGACTACTCGCAGCCCGATCGAAATATAGAAGGCCCGGCCCAAAGTAAATCATAAATACGTCCAGCATATAAATTCAAAATATAATCACGAAGCGAAAACCCTAGTCATTTCTGCAACGAATTGTTCCCAATCCAGACCTCTCTCGCACTCAACAGCGGCGGAGAGACTCGCGGGCAAGGAAGGAAGGTAAGGAAGAATGGCGGCTCCCGGCGAAGTCATGAAGGCTTGCACTGTGAAGGATGTATCTCCTCACGAGTTTGTCAAGGCCTATGCCGCTCACCTCAAGCGGTCTGGCAAGGTACTCCCAAGCCCCTAGCAATTCGCTTGCGTCGATGCACACTCGACGGCTCCATTGATGAACTGTCATTGATCTATGGCTGTAGTTTAGGCGTTTTTAGATGCATAGTGGTGTTCATTGCAACCTGGGGAGCTTTTATATTTCGTCATGGTGGTTTCTGTTGATCATTGGGTTGTGATTGAGCCAAAAGGGATTAGCTTTAGGTTTGGAGGTTGTGTTGGTTTTCCTTAGGATGAATTTTTGGTTTAGTACTTAGGAGAGAATGATCTGATTTACTATCTTGTTGATTTTGCCATACAATTGTGAAATCTAAAGATCAGCTTTCACTTGTATGATGCCTCAACAGTGAGCAACTTTGTGTGGTTTGAGTGAGGGGTCTTACATCCTTTTCAATTACTTCTGTGGATTGCAGATAGAGCTGCCCCCATGGACAGATATTGTCAAGACTGGTAAATTGAAGGAGCTTGCACCATATGATCCTGACTGGTATTACATTAGAGCTGGTGAGTATTAATTAGCCATCTAGCTCTGATTTTTGCTCTCTTCAGTTTATGGTGCGAGTTTACAGACTTGATTCCTTGATTATTTGTTTATAACCTTGAGCTTGATCATGACTGCAGCCTCAATGGCAAGGAAGGTGTACCTGAGGGGAGGCTTGGGCGTGGGAGCTTTCCGAAGAATCTACGGCGGAAGCAAAAGGAATGGAAGTCGACCGCCCCATTTCTGCAAAAGCAGTGGTGCTATTGCCAGACATATTCTTAGTGAACTACAGAAGTTGAACATTGTGGAAGTTGTTCCCACTGGGTGAGTTGAGAGATTCTGCTTCACCCTTCTCTAACATTGAACGTGAAATTCTCATCGTTGGTTAACTTCTACTCTGCTGTCAAACCTGTATTGGGTTTCCTGTTCTTGCTATCGTAGCAAAGTTTCCTAATCTATGTTTTGTTCTTGACTGGCTTGCTAATGACGGTAGGCATTGATTGTTTTGTTCTCAGTGGAAGGAGAATCACCTCAAATGGACAGCGGGATCTCGACCAAGTTGCTGGACGGATTATTGTTGCCCCTTGATGAGTGAGCAGGTGCGAGTGCAAATCATGCCAAGGGTTTGTTGTGGGCAAATTTTGTTGGGATATATAGTGTAGGCCTTTACCTAGTGGTCATTGTCTTTCAAAGATGTGCACTCAATCCAGTAATCTATCGACCATTAAGCAGATTTTCGCCAATGTCATTCCATTTATGTATTGTCCTGTTATTGTTCCGAGAGACAACCCCGTATGCTCGTTTCTCCTTTTATTCATGGTTTTCATATTATTACTGATGTTTTGCCAGTCGAAAGTTGTTGATCGTGATGAATTGGTTCTATACTTCTATCTGAATATAATTTTTGTGAGGGTAGAGTTGCCATTCACCAACTTGCCGTAGCTTGATTGACATTCAGAATATCTCAATAAGATTTCGTCAACCCTAATCAAAGTTGCAGTGCATGCAACCTTATTGTTTACATGTTTTTGAACTATTCTCGAAATCTTCAACTCCAAGATGAACACAATGAGATTCGGAGTTTGCAACTTAAAGATAGTTGCAAATATGACGCAGGACATGGATCTTGTTCATGGATTTTCTGCTTATAGAGAAGATGGGAGCAAGGACAACTCAGTAATGCCAATGAGTAATGCCTATTCAGTAACAGGAGAAAGCTGGCTCTGCTCAAATTTTGTTTCATTTCATTACTTCATTTGATTATTTTCACACAAAACCAAACCCAGACCGCTGATAACCAATTTGGAAATACCAAAAAGACCAAGCCACCCTCTCATCACACACACACAACACTGTGCTCTATTGGCAAGAAACCCGATTCAAAGTTTAGCAAGGGGACTTCATTAATCCACTCATCGCTGTCACGAGACGACGACATTTCCAGAGGGCTTCACATCTTGGAGGGAGATCACAGTTTCGAAAGCACCCACCAGGGCCTTCACCTTACTCTTCCTCGTCTCCGCCAGTTTGCTCGCAGTTTCCTCAATCACATTGTTGAACAGCCCTCCTTGCCCAGCATCTTTCTTTCCATCCACTTCTTGATGTCTCAAAACAACTTTCTCCTCGCTCTTCTTTGCATCAACAACATCACCTTCTCCCCTGCTCTGATACCTCACACGACCATCAGCCTTCGGATTCTTGCCCTCACTTAATACTCTGCTTCTCCTGAACTTCAGCCTTCTTGGACCATCGTTCTCCGACTTTATCTCAATCACTTTCCCCCTCCTGAAACGTAGCTTCACGGGTTGTGGATCAATATCTCCAGAACAGGAAACCATCGCCTTCCTTCTGTTCCATTTATTTTGTTCTTCAATTCCCATGGACTCTGTTTCATCGTCATATTCATATGAAGACTCATCTTCACCGTCAGTCAAACTATACTCGGATCCCTCTTCTTCTTCTTCATTGTTAGTACGCGATGATGCTGAAGAACATCCCGGAAGAGATAACTGCCTCGGGGATGACACTGGAAGAGGCGAAGTATCGCCGTCGAGACGTTCGTTCAGGTCAGACTCCATATGTTTGTCCTCGGTTTCCATTTTGATGACATACAAAGTTTTTTCCTCCACCTTGTCATCGCCCTCTTCCTTCACTTTCTTTATCGTTCTCTGCTTGTTAGTCACCTCCTTCTTACTCTTGTCCTGAATTTTGGGCTGCAAGTTACTTGCTGCCTTCCTAATCTTGTCCTCTTTCTTTGGTTGGTCATTCTTCATAGCAGATAAAACTTTCGCAGCCCGATTTCTCTTTGCATTTAGGCCTGCCACACCAGCAAGGGAAGACCTGGGAGACAAGGAAACCCTTGGGGAAGCCAAAGCTCTGGCTGATACAGCAAGTCTAGGGGATGACATGGGTTTTGGGGACACCTGCAATTTCCTTAGAGCTATCTTGGGGAGGAGGCTAGATTTCTGTCCTGATCCCATGTCGCTTTGTCGTCGAGCACTTAATCCTGCCCCAGAAAGTCTAGGGGACACCAAGGGTTTTGGGGACACCTGCAATTTCCTTAGAGCTACCTTGGGGAGGGCGCTAGATTTCTGTCCTGTTCCAATGTCGCTTTTTCGTTGAGCACTTAACCCAGCTGCATTGTTATTAGGAGAGGACGATAATTTAGGCTTGAAAGAACTACCAAGTTTTTCCGACAGGGCAAGTCCTTTAGCCCTTGGTGAAGCTTGATTTGAGGGGTTCTTGAGCTTTGCTAGAGAGGATGATGGCATGCCTTTCTTGAGTGTCTTCGATGCAAGATTGGTTTCTGGATCAGGTAAAGTTCTGAGATCCGTTGGCTGAGCAGTAGTCTTCCTTTCCCGTGATGATGTCCTTCCCATTTGGGAGGATGTCTCAATAAACCCGGAAAGTTTACCATCCAATGATCCTGTCAACCTTTCAGCCGGGGATGTCTTGCTCTCATGAAACCTTGAAAGCTTTGAGTCAGCTGACTGTCTTAACCGCTCTGGGACTGATGCCTTCCTGGCAGTGGATATAGCAGCCTTTAGGACATCATTGTTGCTGTCCGCTGATTTAGAAAGCAAAAGCCCTTCTGTGTTTTTCTTGCTACGAGGTTTGCTAAAGACTTGAATTTGGATCTCGGGTGAGTGTTGGTTACTATCAGTAGGTTTCTTGATCGCTCTTCTGGGAAATGGGCGCCTTTCCTTCTCCTCAGCAGCATGCTTCTTCCCATATTTGCAGAAATCATGACACGAGCCAGTAGAAGCTCGCAGGTAATTGGGAACAATCTTTTCTTCGTCCTTGGAAGATGTCAACTTTCCAGTAGAGCTTCTTCTAGAATCAGTTGAATCTGGAGTCACTGGCAGACTGATGCTCCTGTCAGCCATTGGATAGGACTAGATAACAGCGAATAGATGCTCAACTGAAGAAACCATCAAATATCTGTGATTAGTGTGACAAGAAGATGCAATACAACTATACAAGATTATTAGCATAAGAAGGATAACTTACCAAGTAATGCCACGAGAAGCAATGGACTTTGAGAAGAGTCCTTTGGTTTTGTAAAAGCCAACCTCAGGCCTATCAAGAAATAATGTCTTTGTTATAATCTTAACCTCCATAGATAAATTTCCTAAAACATTACTCTTAACCTTCAGAGAAAATAAAAGGAACAGAGACAATTATTCAGAACTGTTTTTCATAATTTGTTCTCAATATTGTTTATGAACCTACATTTGGAGTCTAGAACTGTATTGTATCCAGACTAATCAAGAACAATGAAAAGGGTTCTCAATCTGCAGACTTTTGGGTGGAAATGGATGGAAAAACCTATTGACAAAACCAAAAAGAGAACATACAATAATCATTTCACAGAAACATGAATCCACCATCAATATCAAACACCATTACTCAGTCCATCCCTTACACAACAAGCACAAGTAATAATTATGTAACAGGAAAAGTAAGTGAATCTGGAATTGCAGCAAACAGGTTGATCTTCCAAGAGAATCAGAAATGACAGATTCAAACACTTAATGTAGCATAATGCAAATGCATCCAAAAGCCATGGATCAACATAAATACATTCTATAAGGAACTCGAAACAGCAAATCTTCTAATCCACTCACCATCCATAACAACGTATTGGATGAACAACCGCGTCCCATCAGAGAATAGAGATAAAGAAAAGAAAAAGAACAAGCAAAATAAGCCGTACCAAATGGGAAGACACACCCAACTTCAACTAACATTCAACAACCAAAATGGCTCAGGAATCCCAAAGAGAAGAAAGCTAGAACCCACCCAAAAAAACCCAGAACCAAAATCAAACAGAGTCCGACCCGTTAACTCAAAGCAAATGCCCAGAAAATTTTCGGCTAAAGATCGAAGCTTTAGGAGGAAGAAGGACGAGATAACCAAAAGTAGGATGTGGGGATTATCGAGGAGGAGCGTACCTTCCTTGGTTGTTGGTGTTACGGAAAAGGAAGTGCCGCACAAAAAAGCAGAGGATAGTGCGTAACCAGAAAGCGAAGGAAAAGGGGAAACAGGGAAAACCGAAAACTAATTCAATGGGGGAGAAGAGTGAGAGAGATTTGATTTGGAGTAGGATTCTGCCTTTGAGAAGATTGATTCCTAGACTATAATATGAATTAAGCTTCCGTGTCGGTCGACTCTGCCGGAGAAAGATCGTGCAAGCAATAAAAATTCAAAATCAAGATCAATTCCCCCCAGGCTGAGTTTGGCGAGCTTTTCCTTTCTCTCCGCTGCAGAATTTACGAATCTCCTATTTATATTCCCATTACCCATTTTTTCACATCCCAAATGATAAGTATGGAGTAATTTATCCAAAATGAATATGGTATTTGTATAAAATTATTAATGAGTATTTATTACTATGATTTTTTAATGGAAGACAAGTTTGAAAATTTGAAATTTCTAATAAAAAGTTCTTGTCGTCCACCTTTATTTAACTATTTAAGGCCTCGTTCAATTTGAATAAAATCTTATTAATCAATGATTTACATGAGGATGCATAAACGCTGTCACACAATTCAGCAAACCTATAAGCAATCTACATTCAAAGCTAGAAAAGAATATTTGCACCTGATAAATGATAAAAATGCGTATTTTCTTTTTCGATTTTTAATTTAGGTATACGAGTGTATAGGTTTAACTATAGCTCTGCTGAGTTTGGTTCTGCATTTTTTTAGTAAAATAGAAAAGCTTCATGACTAGTTTTGCAAATGTCAAAGTTATATGATGATTTAGGATAGTTTTATAGATTTAAATTCTTTTTAGTAGAATGATTTACGCAAAATATAACTTTGTATTCTTTCCTTGTATTAATTTGGCCTGAAGGGGAACAGAATGTTGACTGGTGGCTGAATGAATGGGGAGACACTAACTTTGGTTTATTCAAAATTCTATTTTTGAAAGCTAATTGGGTGCATTTAATTCCTTAAATTTGTATTCTTATTGTCACTCACTTGGTCAATTGTTTTCATTATTGTAATGTGGTGGACTTTCCATTTGTTGGAATCAATTGACCGAAAATGAGATTCTCAAAGTTTTGAAAGGAACTCTTTCGTAAAGTAAATTCGCGACAATTTGTTGGAGTATGAATTTTTGAATTAAGATACAATTGTTTATTTTCTAATATTTATTTGAGGTGGTTAATGATCAATTGTCATTTGAAATTGATAACAGAGAAAATTCAATTTTTTTTTACAATAGAGAAAATTCAGTTTTGTTCGTGTATTTAACTTGTATTATACGCTATAGATCAAGGTTTATCGTGTGCATAGAATGTGAGGTACCGCAAAGTTATTTTTTAGATTGATTTTCAATATACTATCCAATTAATTTCAAAGTACGAATAAGATCATGTTTCGAAAGATGTATGCTAATTATTCAAAAATCTAAGATCTGAGAATGATGAAGCTTGTTAACAATCGACTTCCGAAGGAATGCAATTGTGGATCTTCTTGTTGTTGCCTTCCTCTAACTCATGAAATGAATCACCATTGAACTCCCCCCTTATTTAAACACATAACCAATAGCCAACGATAGCTATCTTTCCATGAAAAGCACATGGATTAACTCTCCAAGGATCATTAATATGGATATTTCTGTCGTTATCCTCCTTTAAGTCATGAAGTAAATCAAGATCACACTCCTCTTTTCTAGCCACCAATTCCAAATAATGAAAATTGTGTCCATATTTCACATGTTCACTAATATTGATCGTACAATTCAAATTCATATAATTGACTACTCTATCATTTCGCGAAAGCACAAGAGAAATAATATTTTTCATGTTATTATATTTGCATTATTATTATTATATGATCTATCTCGTGATCGAGATATATACTCAATTTCCTACAAAAAATTTACCATATACCCATGTGTGAATACCTCTTTAGTTGTTGAGTAACTAAGTTAAGTACTTACAACCAAAGGTACAAGGTAGATTCATATCAACAATTACAATGGTGGTCCAGCAATCTATCTTTAGGATAAAAATGTCAGCAAAGAACATGCCATTGTTGGATCAAGAAAAAGCTAAAGCAGGAGGGAAAAGGTGAAATGAACGTTAATGGAAGCTACTCGAGATAGAAGTGAAAGCAGAAACAAACCCACCAAGAGTGAACGTGGAGAAGAAAGGATCCAAGACGATTCTCTCTCTCTCTCTCTCTCTCTCTCTCTCTACTATCACAAAATTGTCTCTTAGCTTGTCCCCATTCCTTTTGACGAAGAAAGAAAGTCAGAAAGCATAATATGATGATTCCCATGCAATCCCAAATCCCTAAACCCCATCTCTTTTCTTCTTTCCTCGCTCTTGAAATCAATGATCGAAGCCAGGAAAGTAAGCAAGCAAGCTTTGCTTCCCCTGCAGGTAAGGCTTTTCCCCTCCCTTGATCAATCATTGAAGTGGCTGGCTGCTTCACCTTTTTCATAAGATACTATCTAGCATCTACCAAGCTAAGTAACAAGTAACTAGGGCTGTCAGTTCGGTTGCCGGTTAGCGGCTAACCGGCCGGTCTAACCGTTAACCGCCGGTTAGCGGCTAACCGAAAGCCGAAAAAAATGGGTGGCGGTCGGTTGTCGGAGGCGTTCAGTGGTTAGGCGGTTAGCCGAAAAACCGAGGACGGTTAACCGGCTAACCGACGCTAACCGACCGACGCTAAACGACGTAGTTTTGGCCTAATATAAAAGTACCCACCTCTCCCTAAACCCTAGCAGCCCTCCCCCATCCTCCCTCCTCTCGTTTCGCACAGCCGCCCCACTCCACTCCCACAAAGGCCACAACACAGCAGCGGCGAGCCGGCGACGACTCCGGCCGCCCTCCCCTGCCTCCTCCGCCCTCCCCTGCCTTCTCTGCTCCCCGCTCCTTCACCTCCGACTACATCGCGGCCATCGATCGGGCACTCCGCGACGGCGTGGACGTCCTGTCGCTGTCGCTGGAGTTCGACGACTTCGCGTTGTACGACGTCGACGTCGCGCTGGCCACCTTCGCCGGGAACAGAGGCCCGATGCATGGGAAGATCCACAGCGGGATCTGACGGTAGCGGCTGGAACGATCGGCCGCGAGCTCCGATCGTGTTCCTGGCGGACTGTTCGAGCGCCGCGCCAAGCAAGATGCCTCGTCGAAGCTTCGCCTCGCCTCGACGACCTCCTCCTCCCCGTCGCCGCGCCGCCCGTCACCGCACCTCGTCGCCTCTGCAGATCTATTTCCATGGACAAAGAAGGTGAGAGAAGAAGAAGAAGAAAGGTGAGAGAAGAGGTCTGGTGGAGGAAGGAAGGAGAGAGGAGGAGATAAGGAAGGAGTGGAGGAGATTTTTTTGGTTTTTTTTTGGAAGATATTTTTTTTCCGGTTGGCCGGCTAACCGAGCCTAAAATCGGTACCAACCGGTCGGTTGGCCGGCTAACCGTGACCTCCTCTTCGGTCGGCAGCTCTAGGGGATGTCTCGGTTTAACCGATAACCGGGTTTTCGGTTAAACCGAAACCGACCGACTGCCACCCCTTGAAGTAACAACTATAGAACAAATCGCATTGGTATATTAGGATTTTGTGAGGATGATGATTGATCATGATTCATGATCAAGATAATCGCAATTCATCATTCCTTCTTTGAGGTGAATTTAATTCTAACAAGTTCATGTATATGTTGTATGGATAATGATTAGTGTTTTGGTTTGGTTTAAAAACTTTAGACTGGGTTGAAAATATGAATAATTGGTCCTGATTTATCAAAGTTCTCATTTGTTTGATTTTCTTGAATATGGAGAGGTAGCAATAGTCTCGGATGATCGAATCAAGATAAGAATACATTGGATATTTAAGGAAGAGTGGTTGCGATAGAGTTATAGAGAGTAACATATACAAATTGTTGAGGGTGAGGAAGAAGAGCTGAAGAGGTTTCTCATCTTTAAAAGAAACACATTCATATAAGATATTAGGTATAGGTATAACCATTTGTAAGACTCTAGTAAGATTTTAAGAATTCCACTTGACGAATTCAAAATCAAGTATATCCATAACCTTACCGTCTTAAATCTTCATGCTCACATAACAACAATCGTTTGTAAAGTCACAACGAAAAAGTCTCTCATCTTTAAATGACATACGTGCTATATAAGAGAATAGCTACAACCGTTTTAAATTCTAGCTAGACCACTATAATCAGTTTTAAACTCTCACTAGACCTCAACACGGATACATGGTAATTGGATAATTTTCTCCCTTTCTTGGATACATTGTATCCGACTACTTACTCCTTGAATTTCTTCTCATTCTATTATTTGTAGTCATCTCAGGTGGGCTCTGCAGATTCCCCAAACTCTTATTATATATTCAACTAGACTAGCAGTGTTCATAGAAAATGTTCAACCGATTTGTTGGTGATTAGTAGATTCTTGTATGAAATAGATTGCTTTATGATGTTTTTTTATGGGGAATGGATGGGACGCCGGCCAAATTTATCATTATGAAACTAGTTATATGGACGAATGCTGTTTTGGCGGGTACCACAGTTATGGCCAACCGATAGTCCAATTTCATCAAACATATAAACAATGTTCCAACAACAATCACATCATAACAACAAAGGACACAAGAAACCCACAGCCATTGCGACTTGTTCTGCAAAAATATTTGAAATCCGAGGAAACGCAGAAAATGTGGGTCGAAACTGTTAATGCGTGCTTAAATCGAAGGTATATATATTCAACTTTGTGAAATTTGGAATCACTATGACGACTAAACTATGGCACAAGTATTTGTGTATTATCAACAGCAAGTACTAGAGACAGATGATGCTTACATTGCAGTTCTAGAATGCTGCTTTTCTCTTCCGGCGGCCTGAGACAGTCTTCTTGACTGCACCAACAGAAACTAAGAACTGATCAAGGGATGATAGAGTCTTCATGTCATCCGGAGGGAAGTAAGTTGCAGCTTTCCCCATGATGGATGCGAAGAGGAGAGATAGTGATGGCCGAGTAGCATATTGTTCCCCCAATAGATCGTCCAGAAATGCAAATGCAGCCATGAAATCTGACCTACTGGCATTCACTGGAGCAGCGAAATGGGCTGGGATGATCCTCTTGAATCTCCAGTCCTTCCCGATCCTATCTATCCAATCCCTCACCTGTGTAGTGTTCAAGAGACGAGCCAAGAAACCGGCGTTATTAAACCAAGGACAAATAAGGAACCGGTTACCCTGAAAAAACAGGATTATGAAGTTCTCTCATTACCTTTTCTGGTACTTTGCTGAATACTAGTGTCTTTACGATGGGTGATACTATCAATTTCTGGGACATCTGAGCAAAACTGGCATTGGGTTCTAAGAGATTAGATGGACCGAGGAATAGGATCTGGAGAACCATTCTTTCCCACCCTGCACAAAGTAAGCAAATTAGTTGATTCTAACCCTTTTGATGGACTAAACCTTAAGAATACAGTTGCAAGGTCACACTTTTGATATGTAACACTGTCCTTAGTTTTTGGATGTTGGGTTAAGAACAAAACAAAACAAAAAAGACTAACCCTTTTGACGGTTCGTTGGATTATCGACAACAGGCTCCTCGGATACTTCCTTCCCCTTACTAAGGATTTTCACTGCTAAGCCATTCTTTGCAGAGGCTAACAGTGAATCTTTACCAATACAGTCAGGTGGCTTTCTTGGGACAAAAATCACAGCATCGGTTACCAGAAGTGATCTTGAGCGCTTATGATAGAAAGCAACCTCCACATAAGGCCCAAGCCCTGAAACAAACATTGTCACATGAAAACCTGATTGTGCCGCCACTGCCTAAATACAACTGGAATTAACTCGAACTTACCAACTTCAGGTGCACTGAGAACCTTTTGCTCAATGTCGTCCGCCCAAGGAGTTGACAAGTCCTCGTCTTTCAATGTTTTGGCACCAAAGATCCCGAAGAACTCAAGTGGCAAATTCAATGGCCAACTCCACTGCCTTGGTGCAACCCAAATTTTTGCATTGGGGAACTTCCTAGAGAACGGACCAACAAATATTTTGTGCTCGTAAGCAAATGTGGGCAGAATGATATACTCCACAGGGGCATCTAAATCCTTCAGAAGCTGTGACATATAAACCAAGATCTCTTGTCAGCGAAGCCACACGTCGGACTTACTGTGCAGATGAAGGACGAGAAACATTAGTGGATATTGAGCTTCTCGGTCCCTAATGTCAACAACAAGCTCAACTCAACAACACAAGTTATAAAAAGATGATCAAGTTTGAATCTTCTATCATTTTCTACAGACTTTGAGGATTCAAACACAACACTTCAAAGATCAAGTATATATAGAGAACCAATTCATCCTCATAACTCAAGTCGCTAAAGCCTAAGAGGATCAACTGTCAATCTTATATCGTTTCTTTGCAGTATGATATTAAAAGTAGAAGGTGAAGAACCTGAATGCACTCCTTTGTTGGGGCAATGGGAGCATGTACCCACAAGCCTCCAGATTTGAGCTTGATGACTGTCATTCTGATGTTTGTGGAGACACTGCTGAACCCTAATGCTTGTTCTTGTTCAAACAGCCATATGGATCCTTTCACAACCTATACCAACATACACAAACCAAAGTACCAAACCCACTTAACAAAGAAAATTACTTTGCTAGCCGCAACTGCTAAAGAAGGAGATGGGAAGAGGGACCGACCTCAGTTCTAATAGTGCGCCTGTTGAGAAAAGGGCCAAGAGGAAAAGGAAAGCCAGTGAAGTTGAAGTAAAATCTGCCATCAGAGCTTCCCTTTGAGATGGCTTCTTCTTCTTCTACAGCAGCAACTACAAGCCCCAGTCTTCTTGCGCTTCTGCTGCTGGTGGAGAATCTGGGTTTGGATTCCCAACAGAGATCCTTGAACTTCAACGATGACCCACCAAGGAATCCATGATTTGGGTCCTTGAAAGACACTGCTAGATTCTGTAATGCGGCTGACTTGGAACCGCAAAGGTTAATGGCTCCCGCCATATCATATCCTTCTGCAACAATACTTCTGGTTTGCCTGGCGGGTTAGAAAGAAGAACCTGAAGGTTGGATTATTTTTCCTTCGAAATATTGAGTGGCTAAGTTTGGAAGCTATGTCTGTGACACGTGGCGATATGCCTGCGATGAAGTATTCCCTGCAGCTTTTTTTCTTCTTGCTTTCTGTGGATGGGAAATGAACGGTCTCGTTTCACATAAGAAAAATTGATTTCCTGCTTTCCTAAACCATCAATTTGAAACACATCCTCAGTAAAATGAAATTTGTAGGCGATTACGGATCGCCACGCATAATCCTCTATCTCAATCATTCGATGAGTCAATGGACATCCACCTGCAAATGATTCCATCCACCAGCTGAAATTGTGCAGTTGGTAACACCTATAGAGAAGTTATTGGACATCCACAGCCTGAAATCGTAACGGTCGGCTATTCGACAGCGTCAGACTACAATGGTGAAAAAGGAAGAAGGCCAAGCAATGATGAGTATAACACAGAAACCACTGATTCTGAAGCTGACTGCACTAGCATGGTAGCATTTAATTACACATATATGCGAAACCAATTTCCCTAATCCACTATCACCACAAACTTGTCTTACATAAAGAGATCTCTCGAAATGACCAGAAACCAGTACAGTGCAGAAGATGGCTTCTGCCTCCAGTACCTCTGCTGCCAACATAGACCCTATACCAATGGGGAGCAAGCAGAAGAGATTCATTACAAAAGCTCATGTATAATCTACATAGATACACAATGGCGATCCACATTTGAGGCTCGTAAAGTCATCGAATTATGAAGTAGCTGGCAAATACCATGATATCAAGTGATGATTTCTCTGACAAGCCAATCCAAACTGGGATAAGCAAAATAGAGTATGAGAAACGACGGTATGGCAAACAGAACAGTGATGAGAACGTACAGCGCCAGAATGGCTGCACTGGCAGGTACGGCGTATAAGATGATCAGAAGGAATATGATGACCAAAGGGAACTTGGCAGTAAGGTGAACAAAGAAAACCAACGACTTCTGCAGCGATGATTTTATCCTCCCCACACTGAGGAAATGAGGATTATTGTTGCCATGAACAGCATCATGGCTTGACCTAGATTGCCGCAGGTGGTGATGGTGATTATTATGTTGACTTCCAGAACCAGCCAAGCTGGAATTCGCCGACCAAACATTTGGATGATCCTCAAAGGTAGATGATGCACGAGTCTTGACTCTATCATCATTCTTGCTTTCAACCATCCATAGTAGGAAGTAGTTCTTGCGTGGAAACTTGAGGTTTCCACCATAGACCAGGCGAAATGACAAGAGATTGCACCATGGACAGGAGATGAAAAGCGGGAGTTGAACTGGTAAAGTTGGGAACTTCACAACAGCCCACTGGAGAGCCAATATGCAGTTTTTGCAAAGGGTATGACCGCACCACAGGACGTAGGGCACGTTTTCCACAATGTTGAAGGATTCCCAGCATATTGGGCACTCCAGGCCTTCTTCTCTGCTCACAACAGAAGATGCTTCATCGTCCGAGTATTCAGATGGGGTGACTTGATTTGGCTTTGAACTTGATGAGCTGTTTAAACTGACACTTCCAGCAAGACAGTTTGATGCGAAGTTCCACATCTAGTGCCGTCTCTTTAACCCTTCCGCTGTACAAAACTCAACATTCGCTTTGAGAAGTCAGCCTAAAAGAAAAGAAAGAAGCGAGGAACTGAGAGACATTCTTGCGAGCAACTATTAACCAAGTTTTGGTACTAGAACTTGAAAAAGACACAATGCGGATGAGATGGGACAATAAATCTGTAATCCTCAGGAATAAACAAGATTATAAAAAATTCACACAACACAAGCACTCTATTAATTGGGAAACATTTAGATTGCAGAAAGTATCAGCAAGAAACAAGTCCTGTAGCATAAGCACACCAAAGAATTGCTGAAACCGCTCCATAATATATCGATCTTAACCAAAGACCTAACTTTCCCCCTTCCAATCACTTCGGCGAGCTTTCTTTATTCGACTGACTTTCCCATACTAATTATGGTTTCCCCTGAATTTAACTCATCCCCTCAATCGAGAACCAGTTAAATATATCATTCGACAAATCTCATGCCTCAACTATACTTCTATTGCAGCATACTGATTGATGCCTTGGCAAATAATCAGGGATCAGTATTACACAAACAGCAATTCTAACAAACACATTGGTAGGTAGGGCAGCACAGCACACGTGTGGTTTCGTTGGACCTCCTCAGAGTAGCCTAGAAAATATCAAAGCGAGCTGACTTCACAGAGGTTTCCAGCTTCAGGCTCCATCTTATCAGCAGAACAATCAATATTATCCAAGCAGAGTCGCCCAGATTTGCCTCCACCATCCACCAGGACCCTGAGACCAGCTTTCATCTCAGGCAACCCTTCTTCCAGAACAGCACATACTGGGTAAATGGGAACACCCTGCACCCGTCTTTTCAATTCTTCAAACACTAGTTCCGCCCCAGCCTCGTCTATCTTGTTAGCCACAACTATTGAAGGCCGATCAGACAACCCTTCCTGATGGTGCTCCAGCTCCAATACTAAATCTCTCAGTTGCTCCCATGGTGGAAGTCCTTTCCTACCATCATCCAATCCACTTGCCAAATCTACCACATAAGCCAACACCTTTGTTCTCTCGATGTGTCGTAGGAAGGAATGGCCAAGTCCACGGTTTACATGAGCACCCTTTATCAGTCCAGGGATATCAGCCACTGTGACTGAGAAGTCTTCAAAATTCACTTTCCCTAAGTTTGGCCGAAGTGTTGTGAAGGCATAGTGGCCAACTGTGGGCTTCGCTCTGGATAAAGCACCCAAAAGAGTGCTCTTACCAGCATTTGGCATACCCACAAGGCCTACGTCTGCAATGCTCTTGAGCTCCAGTATGCAGACAGCTTCAGAACCAGGTGAACCAGCTCTGACGGAGGGGTGATCATCAGGATCAGTAGAGTTTCCCTTATTCAATATCCCTGGTTTTCCAGTCTTGGCATTGTTCGGAACATTTGAAGTAGAAACATTACCTAAACCACCTTCCCCTCCATGAGCAACGATCACTCTCTGGCCTGGTATAGTCAATTCTGCAACATTGTATTGTACATCTTCACTTTCTGCAGTTGTCAACTTATTCTGGTTAACATCTACGTTCGGTGATTCTTCATAAGTTGATTCCGACCTCTCAGTAGCCAATGCCTCCTGCTGAAAATTTGTAGTTGGATCAGTATCTAACGTACCAGGGAGATCCCAGGGATCCAAAGCAGCTTCAGTCGATCTGGCCTGAACTAAAGATGGAAGCTCACCCCTAACAAGATGAATCACAGTGCCAATGGGTACTCGGACGACCTTATCGTCTCCTCGAGTGCCTATCATATTCTTGGAGGCTCCATGACCCCCTCTGGCTGCATTAACATGATGCTGCAAACCACTAAAGTCCCAAACTGCAGGGGAACATTCCAGGATCACATCACCACCTCTTCCACCATTCCCACCATCGGCTCTCCCACGGCGAACAACCCTGCTTCTGTGGAAGCTGCAGCACCCACCCCCACCAACACCACCTTTGGCATGTAGATTCATTCTGTCCCTCATTCTAGTCTCCTGCAAAGGCGCAGCCTTTGCTTTCTTTTGAGGAGTTTCTGAGTAAGAAAACAGCGACGAAAACATCCATGGAAGTCTAGATGGCTTCCCCACCGCCGCCTCTAACTGTAACAGGGATTTCACTGAGGTCGGCAACCTCATAATCGCCGGAAAGAGAAGCCCCCAATGGGATTTGAAGGGAAGGGATCCGTGGAACCCTAATCTAAGCGGAGAGTATAGAGATTCACGAGTAGGGAAGCGCAAATTGAAATAACACGACACGAACAAGAAATCAGCAATAAGATCGGGAAAGAAAGGTAATTTACCAGAGGAACTGTCGGTATTGCAGATGGGTGGGGAAGAAAGAGGATCTAGAACTCTACTACATGGCGATCGATGACTACAGAAGAGGAATTGGAAAACCCTAATTGCTTGCTTCCGCCGTGCAGCTAGGCGACTAGCTGCTGTCAAATTTTCACGAAAAGGCTCCGGTTTCTGGAAGGAGTGTCCCAGAATAATGAAGATAAAAAAAAAAAAAAGAGGTCTAGACTGGAGACTGTACAGAAAATGTTGGGCGATTTTTGTAGTGGACCAATTTAGAAATTTTATTTTTCCCTTCATAATACAACAATAATTAGAATAATTTTTAGTTGACAAAAAACAGAATAATTTTTAAAATGATTTAACTACTTTAGAAAGATGTGAAACTAGTACAAATCATTCTTAAATAATTTTATACTATCTTTAAGAAATATAATATCTACGTGTACTCCTACACTAAAAAGAAAGGGAAAATAACAGATGATAATTCATAGTTTACAATTGAAATTAGTTTTTTTTATATATTGGAAACGATATGATTGATATTTTTTTTTTGTAGAGATATTTGAATTATTGGCTTTTAATCTCTAGCTAAATTTGGATCACAATGAATGTAACCTTCTCGAACATTTTGTTACGAGACGGTCTATTGTAATAATTCGGCAGTTTCTCAACTTATCTATTTTTAGTAGTTCATTAATTAGTTAAGTATTTAGTTATTATTCTGGATATTACTGTTGTTTTAGGTTTCGATTTTCGTTTGGTATTTATTTAGCATTTATTTATAGTGTCCTTATGAGTGAGGTTGTCATATTTTGGGTAGGAAATGGAAGAGGGATGGCCGAACCATGGTTGGGAAGGAGAAGAATTTTGAGGTTCTCTGTGCCTGTAAATATCTCTTGTTCTCCCGTTTAATGATAAGAAGATTGAAACTCAAATATTAGTTTATTGTCTTTCTTTTATCACACTTTATTGTAGTTTACTTGGTTTATCGCATGGAAGTTGCGAGACAAGTATTCTTCAATTCCAATGTTTAAGATTTGCGTCAGTTGTATTCCAATGTTTCTAACACGAGTGATTGTGTTCTCAATTTCGTCTCCCAATAACGACACGCGTTACTCAATGACCTGTCATACAATTCATAAATAGAGAAAATAACAATAAAGATAAAAAAAAGGCTCTTGGCTCGCCGCTGGGTGTCGGTATTAATTGGGAAAAGCATCATCACTATGTTAAATTCGACTAGATGTTCAACCAAATTATGATTTACTGTGACAAAGACATAATACATGAATAATGAATGGCAACAAACAAAAGCAAATGTTAAATAATGGGGAAAATTATACCTGCTGCCCTGCCTTTAGTTATAATCCTAGAAATGTCTCCTTAAATTGAATTGTCTCTTTTTGTACTTTTATTTAATAAAGCAACAAAGCCTTTCTTGATCCACTGCCCACAAATTACTGCACAATATATATATATATATATATCATATGATCAAGCAAGCATGGGGAGGAGCTCAACCTCGTGCTTCTTGGACATTGAGGTTTCGTTCTTCTTCTTCTTGTACAAGGATTCGTAATCCCATCCTCGCCGTCGCCTCCGCGCATCCCCCTTGCTCCTCTTCTCCTTGTACACAAACGCCCCAATCCCCAAAAGGCAAGCGCTCCCCAACACCCCAACTCCAGCTTTATTCCACCCTCCTCCTCCTCCTCCTCCCTCCGCCGCATTCATTTCCATGCTGCTGTCGTCATCATCCGCCTCCATCGTATCCGCGTCCACCACTGACGTCGGCTGCAATGGAGCCTGAAACGGCGCCGCCAAGTCCTCGCCCTCATCACCCAAGGATGCCGATTCGATTGGGGATGGCGCTGGAGCTTCGAGAGGGGCATAATCGTCCTCCTCCTCCTCCGCGGGGGAAGGCGCTGGAGCTTCAATAGGGGCATAATCGTCCTCTTGGGTTGGCGACGGAGCCTCGAGAGGAGCATAATAGTTGTCGTATGAAAGCTCGCTTGGCGCTGGAGCTTCGAATGGCGGGTAATCGTCTTCTTCTTCTTCTTCTTCTGCTGGAGCAGGGGACGGAGACTCGAGGGGAGCGTAAACGACGTCGTACAGCAGCTCATCAGTTGGGGAAGATGCTGGAGCTTCAAATGGCGCATAATAATCTCCTGCATCGTCTTCGTCGGTCGGGGAGGGTGCTGGAGCTTCAAAGGGAGCTTCTTGGTCGTCGGATTCTGCAATTTCTAGGTGTGGGAAGTCGGCGGCGGCGGCGGCGGCAGTGGGAGATTGGTAGTGCGACAGAACGAGAATGAGCAGAATGGAAAAGCAAGTACTGGTGGAGGCAAAGCTCACGGTGGTTATTGGTTTAGCCATGGTTGAACCAATTTTGTTCTGTTATTGCAATGCAGAAGCAATTTGGTTGCATTATATAGTTGGCGGGGGAATTTTCGGATGGAGACTGGGACAGGACTCGGCATGAGAAATAGGTGCGGGGGAAGAGGAAATTGAGATTTGCTAACGGCGACAGGAATTTTTAATGCGGAATGATGAAGGGGGTCGTCGTTTTAATTGGAATTCAATGGCCAAGGAGCTGTCGTTTGGGTAGGTCTTGGTCTCGCTAATAATTTTCTGTGCTTTGAATGATCTGATGTTGAAGTCCAAACAATTTGGGCCGATGGCCTTTAACATTAGACACAATTGGGCTGACTCAGTGGGCTTCCGTTGCTGCGTCCGTCTAACTGGTAAAGTGTAATTGTCAATTTGCCATTGCCCATTACAATTTTGATTGGACATGCAATGAGATTATGCGAGTATGTGACACACTTGATCTAAATCCAAAACGCCGAGAAAGTAATGATTGTACATGCAAATATCAAAAACAAAAAAAATGGTGGAACTTTTTTTAATGGAGTTATAAGAAAATTTACTGTACAAAAATGGGCCGGATAAGTCCTTTTTCTATTCCCCCCCCCCCCACATTTGTTAGCAAACATAATGGAACATCTTAATTAGCCAAATTACACATAGATAAAGTATGAGACATCTATGATTTTTAAGGAACATTCAATATTAAACGATTAGACGAGTTTGTGAATCAAACGCAAAAGTTTTTGTAAGAACTCTAAAATTTAATATATTCAATATAGAGGAGTATTGAGATGGGTCACTTCTCGAAAAGTCACCATGATACGCTCCAAAAAGGCAAAAACAAAATCTTGTGTAAGTAGGCATAAAACATACAATATGTTTGTAAGAAAAAATCGAAATGTTACATATACACCGAACTAAACACTTGCCAATTCATCTAAATTAAGAACAAATTAAATCATTGCAATATAGCACAAAATCAAGCCAAATAACATAACAACTTCATAAATGTAGCCAACCAAATACATGGAATTAATCACTGGGGAAAAATGCATAAGATCCATCAATATTTTTGAACCAACTCTTTATAACTTGCAATTTGGAACCAAATGAATCAACCATTCGTTTCATTTTGGCAGTGACAATGGGGGAAAACTAGATCCAAGAAACAAATCATAGTGAAAATGAAGTTTGATGGAACCCGACGATCGACATGGCTGGCATTAACATATACAAACAAAACTGATTGGTGGGTGGTCCATCGATAGAAGCTTGAGGAGGGATCGAGCTGGCGGAAGAGAAGAATATGTACGATACGAAGCAGCTGCTATTTCTGTATATGTGTGGGGGTGATTGATTCAATCTGTGGAGCCCCATCGAAGCTCCATCATCTCTGCTTGCAATGGCATACTTGGTTCGTGCTCGCTCGCTTACTGCATCATACCACGTACCAGAGAGAGAGAGAGAGAGAGAGAGGGAGAGAGAGAGGCCACACTTGCTGGTTGGTTCAATTCTTGTTGTGAGTGTGATCCTAATAATCAAACAAGCTAGGCTAGCCTCCTCCACATCTTCTCCATGTTAACCACGTACCCACCCCAACTCAGCTGGACCCCGCCCTCGATTCCTCCTCCTTCATATCTCTCATATCATTTCAATTCTCTCAATCAACCATGAATGAAATGGCACCTCATCTCTCATGCTGCTAATTTCTGTGTTTGGTATTAGGAATGGCAATGGGTAGGTCCGGGGCGGGTTTCTTGGTACCCAGACTCGTTTCGTGGCAGGTCGGGTAATTTATCACGGGTCGCAGGTCGGGCAGGTCGACCCAATGAGTGTGCAATTTATATGAAAAACATTAAAAATATTCGTTATTTTTATTATAAGACCAAGAAAACAAACAAAATTATGATAAATATAGTTAAATTATTAGAGAAATTTAGGCTTTAACTAATTTACAACTTTATTATAGCTAAATTATGATGTAATAAAAGAAAATTCCTAAGTAATTTGACTAAGATCACATGTAATTTAGGCAAGAAAATTCCTAAGTAATTTGACTAAGATCACATGTAAAAGAAAACCAGTTATGATAGTGTTTCAACGCGGGGAATTCCTACATTGATTGGGTATGGGGCAGGTATGGTTTTAGTCTCCCCCGCCCCATACCCGCCCCACCAAAAGTATTTCTTCACATATGAAAAATATGTGAATAAAATTTATAATCTATCAATAATAGTGAGTTTAACTCAAGAAAATATATAGTAGAAGGGTTCAAGAAGGCACGCCTAGGCGCACGCCTAGGCTCAATTAGGCGCTAGGCGGTGGAGGATCGCCTTGACTTGGCCATAGGCGTTGTAAAAGGCGCTGGTAGCGCTTAGTAGGTAGGAATAACGCTTAGTTTGCGCCTAGTGGAGAGAAGGCGTGCCTGGGCGTTCCTGGACGAGCTTAGGCGGTTAAACCCAATACTCTTCGTTTTGTCCTAGAAAATCAGAAACTTGCCTCTTGCCCTAGAAAATCAGAAACACGGGAAGTAACATCTGCTGCCGTCTGCCGCCCTAGCTCTCGCCCCATTTGCTGCTCTCTGCCGCCGCAGGAGAAAGCTATCGATCACTCTTCTCGCCTTCACACCGCTCCGCTGCTATAGTGGGAAATTATGTCGAAACTCGTCAATTACTGCTCCTTCCTTCTCCTCGGTACGTAGTACAAGCTTCTTGCCTCTATAAGCACCTATTAGCAGATGATTGGTCACTATTTGCTTGTTATTTGTTATGTTAAGTGTTTACTGTTAAAAACTAGGCATTGCTAATTTTATATGCACTTGGATTATATGAATTATTCCAGAAAATAAGAAATATTTGAGAATTTTTTCATTTATGCTCTGAACGCCAAGGCGCGCCTAGGCTACGCCTAATCGGGCAAGGCGCAAGTCAGGAGCCGAGCGCCTGCCTTACGCCTAGCGCGTTTTAGAACCCTGAAATGGAATTGAGTGACCACCCAAATCAGAATCTAATTTCGTTCTCTCAATTTTTCCTTCACTCTTTCACGTTTCCCCCTTGTTAACAATATTATATTAGTTAATTATTACTTAGTAGATGTATAAGATCGAGTAGAGAATAATGATTTGAATTACATTGTACTCTATCTTATGGACTAATTGATGTTATAGTAGGTGCATTTGATGTTATAATTAAAAATCTACATGTAAAATATTAGGTACTATAATGCTGGATGTACGGGGCGGGTATTACCCATGGGTTCCCGAAACCCACACGGGACGAGTTTACAAAACCTTCTCCGCATGCATATGGATATTTGAAAGCGGGGATGAGGATGGTTTAGACAAACCCACACCAAACACACCCCATTGTCATCCCTACTTGTATGTTTATATATCATGAACGGTTCTATCAACGATTTACCAACGATATTGTAACAATTAATCACTGAACCCTAAACTACTAACTTTTCCGGTTCACCCTCCGATTCGGTTCTATAAACAAATGTGCAACAAACAAGGACTTATTTTGGTAGTAATACCACTAGCCTAGAACCTGAAGATCCTAGGTTCGAACCCTTTAAGTAATACCTTAATAAAAAAAAAGTTAAATCTATATCACCATTATAAAAAAAATAAAACCAGCCTTAACTAAACAAGAGGTATTGAGAATTTCACTTATAAATAATAAGTAACTTGCATCATAATAAACAAAAAAAAAAAAAAAAAAGAGAGGAAACCATAGTACCTAACTACCTATGATCTTTCTTGGAAGTAATATCCTCTCCTTCCTTCCTAGCTCTTACAAAACCAATTATCTCCCTCCTTTCTTCCCTTCACCATATAAGAGATGTGAGTGACACTGGTTCGTATATGTTTAGCTTTAAACTATGATACAATTCAACATGTTACACATTTAATATCCGAGGTTGAAAAAAGAAACAAATGTAATTTAGCATTATTCGAGATCTAGTAATACAAATACGTAAACGCTAACATAAAGCAGGAAAAGATATCGATTCTTCCGAGAAAAAAATCTTCTCCGGTCCATTACTTCCCAACTATTTCAAAACTAATCAACTCATAATCATAACGACAATGACATTACTCTCCTCGATCTCTTTCCTTGTAATCAAATCCTACCTTAATTAATGGCTAAATTACACATTTGGTCACTCAAATTATCAAATCTTTCACGTTTGCCACCCGAATTACTTTTCTTTCTTATTCGCCACTAACTTTACGAATCGTTTCACGGTTGGTCACCGGCCGTTACACTCCGTTAAGTTTGTCCTACGTGGCAGTCAACTATAAAGTTTGACCGTTAACTAGATGACGTGGAAATTAAAAAAAAATAAAAAACTTTCTTTCCACCTCATCATTGCACTTATTTTGTCTATATAATTTATCATATTAATAATTTAATAAAATTTAATAAATTATAAAAATGGGCAACAGCCTCCAAGTGGCTCCCGGAGCTCTCCCTCTCCTCCTCCTCCGTCGACGTCGACAACAGCCTCCCTGCCGCCGCCGCGGCCGGCTCGGAAGAGAGCATGACCAAACCAAGATGAGGTTGATGACGACCGCCGGTACAGCTTGGGTCCGGGAGCTTGGGTGTGCAGGCATTTGGCGAACAGGGCAGTAGCGGCGGCATTTGATGAACTTGCACTTGATACTCCGCTGCAGCCGTCGCCGTCGACCGATATGTGATTTATGTTCACCGCCTCGATGTCTATCTCAAACAGTTCCTCCTCCTCCTCCTGCTCCGCAAACAAATCTGCCGGCTTGCTTACATCGCCTTTGATCGCCATCACTTCCATCTCCTGTGATATAATTAAGGAGTGACAAGAGAGACTTTATATATGTAGAGGGAGCAGGCAGAGGGAAAAGGTGGTGAACTGGTGAGGTAAGTCTAACCACTCATCCGACGCGTTAGGTGTCATTTTTCCAACAAGTTAAAAATGGTCTTTGACAAAAACTAAACCTCTCTCTGTGCTCGTCAAAGTCAATCTAAGAAGGAGCTAGAGCTTCCCGAATCGGGATAGATTTTGTGTGATCCGTTTGGTTTCTGGATTCCGCACACACAAAATGATGCCAGTCCACCTACCTCACCAAAATCGTCACGGTTCTGCACAACCTCATCTTGGTTTGGTCATGCTCTCTTCCGAGCCGGCCGCGGCGGCGGCAGGGAGGCTGTTGTCGACGTCGACGGAGGAGGAGGAGAGGGAGAGCTCCGGGAGCCACTTGGAGGCTGTTGTCCATTTTTATAATTTATTAAATTTTATTAAATTATTAATATGATAAATTATATAGACAAAATAAGTGCAATGATGAGGTGGAAAGAAATTTTTTTATTTTTTATTTTTTTTAATTTCCACGTCATCTAGTTAACGGTCAAACTTTATAGTTGACTGCCACGTAGGACAAACTTAACGGAGTGTAACGGCCGGTGACCAACCGTGAAACGATTCATAAAGTTAGTGGCGAATAAGAAAGAAAAGTAATTCAGGTGGCAAACGTGAAAGATTTGTATAATTTGAGTGACCAAACGTGTAATTTAGCCCTTAATTAATTTTAGCTCACCTTCATTACAAACCAAAATTGTCCTACCCCTTCACTACCCCATATAGCAATTCCCCTCTCCCTCTCCCTCTCCTTCTCCCTCTCTCTCTCTTGTCTTGGCCCTATTAATCAACAAAGTGTTCTTGTTCAATTTCGCTCTCTTCTTCTTCCCCTCTCCCTAAACAAATTACTCAAATTCCCTCCCTCTCCTTCTCTCTCTACCCTCTCCCATGGTGGTTCCATCATTGTCCTTACTTCTCCCGTTCCAATCCTCATCATGCCCCACTTTCGTCTCCCCTTCCTCTCCGGCGGCCACCGCCGGCCACGACTCCCAGAACCGTACACCACTACCGCTGAAATCAGCACCGGCGGAGACGACGTCGTAGAATGCTACGCGTGCACGCAGGTCGGCGTCCCGGTCTTCCACTCCACAACCTGCGACGCCGCCCACCAGCCGCTCTGGGAGGCCTCCGCCGGCTCCTCCTTGGTCCCTATCCACTCCAACTCAACAACCGCCAACAACAACACAACCAGTACTACTCCCCTCCCGGCCCCACGCCCGCGCCCCCGCCGCCGCCGTCCCAGCGGCGCGTTCGGGACGGTGCTGGACCCGCGGAGCAAGCGCGTGCAGCGGCTGAACCGGGCGTTCCTCCTGGCCCGGGCCATGGCGCTGGCGGTGGACCCGCTGTTCTTCTACGCGCTGTCGATCGGGCGCGGGGGATCCCCGTGCCTGTACATGGACGGCGGGCTGGCGGCGATCGTGACGGTGCTCCGCACGTGCCTGGACGGGGTCCACCTGGTGCACGTGTGGCTGCAGCTGCGGGTGGCGTACGTGTCGCGGGAGTCGATGGTGGTTGGCTGCGGGAAGCTGGTGTGGGACCCGCGAGCCATCGCCGCCCACTACCTCCGGTCGCTGAAGGGATTCTGGTTCGACGCCTTCGTCATCCTCCCCGTTCCCCAGGTACGGATACCGACCCCACGCCTTTTTTGTTGTTGTTGTTGTTGTTGTTGTGATTTTCTGGTGATTTCCGAACCGAACGTGTTATGTTGCGTGTTCTGGTTGTGGTTGTGCGGCCGATGAGCCGCCTGCCTGCATCATACGGCCGCAAGAGGACAACCGTAATACCCATCACCCATGTGATGCGTGGATACAACTACAAAAGCTTCAATTCTTTTTTCCTGGCATGGCGCGGGGGAGAGAGAATTGATGAGAGATCTTGTTGTTGGACACAACTTTGGCTGTCGGATACTAAGGACCATTTGACCCTATACCTGCTAGAAGATAGAAATCGTCGAATCGAAGAAAGTCGGAGTCTGGAATGGGTTACTTAAAAAATTACGGGGCTAAAAAATGAAAAGAAAAAAAATTAGATTCTCCTTTTATATCTTACATCGATAATATTTTTACCCCTGATGGGGATTTGTGGGGTTGAAAAGTATTTGTAGCATTAGCATAAAGGACTGATAATCGATGGTTATTTTATTTCTCAAGATGGATGGAGGGGGTATAATATTTGGATGTGACATGTGTACTCTTTCATCCAATCCCGGTGAAAGAGTACATATCGAAATTGCCATATATTTAGTGGTTTTTTTTGTCTTCTGATACACGTGTGCATTAATTGTACGTAAATAGTTTGTTAATTTTTGGTGGCCAATTAGACGGCGCTAAATCATGGTTTGGTCTATAGGCTTCTGTCTTGTATTTTGTGGAGGAGATGGAACTACCTTTTATATTGTTAATCTTTACAAGAACAGCGGCAACAACTAGGATATTAGTTGTAGTTAATATGAAACTGATGACGCCGCCTAATAGAGCCCGTAATCAGACCACTGCTGTGTTCTATAATATTTTATTCCTTATGCGATCAGTAGGTCTATCTAACAACAAAGAATAAAGTGATCAGATCTGGTCACTAAAAGTTGTCCATAAACGGCGACCACATCATAATGGAGCAGCTCTCTGTCATCTTCTCCGGTTTGTCCCTTAGCTTTTCTTTTGCCAACGACGCAAGATCCTACTTTTCTACTTTGTCGCCGAAGATCATCAAAAGATAGATGATTGCGAAATGATAGTGTCATCTTTGTATAACAACATTGCAACATCAAATTAAATAAGCAAAAAGCCAACGACTGTCTCAAAGGGTGGCTTTAGTAGTCGGCCGATGATATAAGCTTGAAGCGCCCGTTCCTACAACCTATTTGATGAAGTAGTAAGATATGCAGATTAAATCGAGATTTGACCTCAATATTGTTAGTGAATGGTATAAGATCCATTATTGAACCTCTTCCAACAACTCAAGTTATTGAGAGCAACTGGTTCTTGGCATTTTATCAGAGCCTGTTGTGGCCGGGAGATCTTGTGTTCGAATCCCGGTGATCCCATTTGTGAAACACATGTATTCGTGTTCAGGACATGTGCAAGCGAAAGCCCTTATGGGCTGACTGGCTTTCGTTTAAGAGGGTGTGTTAGTGAGTGGTATAAGATCCATTATTGAACCTCGACCCCATTAGTGAAGCACATGTATTCGTGTTCACCTCGACCCCATTAGTGAAGCACATGTATTCGTGTTTAGGACATGTGCAAATGAAAGCCCTTATGGGCTGACTGGCTTTCGTTTAAGGGGGTGTGTTAGTGAGTGGTATAAGATCCATTATTGAACCTCTCCCAACAACTCGAGTTATTGGGAGCACCAATATAAATCTTACTAGTGTTTATGCAGATGGACTCAGACCGCACATAGATGATTTTTTTCTATGAAATTGTTGTAGATGATTGTTGACTATGCATACAGGCTGTATTTTGGCTGGTGGTGCCAAGATTGATCAGAGACGAGCAGATCAAGCTGATAATGACAATAATGCTCCTCATCTTCCTGTTCCAATTCCTGCCCAAAGTATACCACAGCCTCGCCCTAATGAGGAGAATGCAGAAGGTCACCGGCTACATCTTCGGCACCATCTGGTGGGGTTTCGGCCTCAACCTCATCGCCTACTTCATCGCCTCCCACGTCGCCGGCGGATGCTGGTACGTCCTCGCCATCCAGCGCGCCGCCTCCTGCATAAAGCAGCAGTGCAACTTGTCCTCCAACTGCGACCTCTCCCTGTCTTGCTCCGAAGAGCTCTGTTTCCGCCTTGTCTTGCCCGATGCATTGGCGGCCGGAAGCGGCTCTTGCGGTGGTTACAATAACTCGAGTAGTACTAATAGGACTCCAATGTGCTTGGACATGGATGGCAGTTTCAAGTATGGGATCTATAAGTGGGCTCTCCCTGTCATTTCCAGTGATTCCTTGGCTGTCAAGATTCTTTACCCCATTTTCTGGGGCTTAATGACCCTCAGGTAATTAAGATTGATTACCTAGCTAGTCATGATTGTGTGTACATTTTAATTATGTACGACATTAGTGGCAATGACGGGACTGATTTGAACTGTAGTAATCGGGAAGAGGGGTAACTAGACTCTGTATCCTCAATTTGTTGTTACGAATTTTACATCTAATTTAACCTTGATGGGGCTATAGCTCCTCCTGACTTCAACCTAGCTATGCCGCGTTTTGAGATTAGTTTGATTGACTATGGGGGTTTTGTGTGCATGGATGCAGCACCTTTGGGAACGATCTTGAGCCAACCAGTAACTGGTTGGAAGTGATGTTCAGCATATGCCTAGTACTTAGTGGGTTGATGCTCTTCACTTTGTTGATTGGTAACATTCAGGTGTGTGAATTTTAACAAACATGAATGGATTATTTCCCAATTGATATTGTTGTGAGTATCAAGATTTCTGAGTGTGTATGGGGATGTTTGCAGGTGTTCTTGCACGCGGTGATGGCGACGAAGAGAAAGATGCAGCTGAGGTGCAGAGACATGGAGTGGTGGATGAGAAGAAGGCAGCTGCCTTCCCGCTTGAGGCGGAGAGTTCGGCACTACGAGCGCCAGAGGTGGACGACCATGGGAGGTGAGGATGAGATGGAAATGATCAAAGACTTGCCCGAGGGGCTACGGCGGGACATCAAACGATACCTCTGCCTCGACCTCATCAAGAAGGTAATAAGATTAAATTGAGTCAGGTGAAATCAATCAATTGAGGATCTAGTTTAATTAGTTCGTTTGATTTGGCATCATGAGTAATAATGAAATTACTTTGATCGATTGTTTTGAGGTGTGATTCAGGTGCCGTTGTTTCATAACTTGGACGATTTGATTCTCGACAACATATGTGACAGAGTCAAGCCAATCGTGTTCTCCAAGGATGAGAAGGTAATTCGTATAAAGTTTTCATCTAGTAATGCTTGTTCGATTTAGTGCATATGTCAAATATCACTCTCAAATACACTTGGGGTGCGTTTGGATACAAGGATTTGGATTTGGTATTTGTGATTTGGATTTTCAAATACTAAATCATGTGTTTGGATTTTAATTACATTTGGTATTTGGATTTGTGTCAAATTCATGGGGTGATTTCCAAATACATGTCTAGTGTATTTTTTGTCAACTTCAAATACATTTCAACAACTAGTGATTTGAAATACCTCCTAACAAAAGAATGGACCTATTTGTAAAATATGAAAAGTTTAGGTACTATAGTGTGAGGCAAAACATATAAAGGTACCAAAATGTAATTTTACCATCAAAATTTCAGGACCTTTTTGTAAAATTTTAAAAGTTTAGGTACTAAATTGTAAGAAAAAATAATTTCGGGTACCAAAATGTAATTTACCAAAATTTGTAGTAAGTGGCCCGAAAATTAAAAATTGAAATTGAAAATCATAAATACAAAAATACAAACAAATTACAAATGAGTATCCAAACAATGAATTTGAATTACATGTATTTCAAATGCTAATACTTCAAATACATCCATTTCAAATGCTAGTATTTCAAATACCTTACATTTAAAATACACTTATCCAAACACACCCCAAGGCAATCATACATGGGATTTGACTGTGTTTCCTCATATACCTGAATTGTTTTTTTATTTTGTGGAAACAGATAATAAGAGAAGGCGATCCAGTACCAAGAATGGTGTTTTTAGTCCGCGGGAAGATAAAAAGCTCGCAGAAGCTAAGCAAGGGAGTTGTAGCAACTAACATGCTCGAAGCTGGAGGCTTCCTTGGCGACGAACTTTTGTCATGGTGCCTACGCCGGCCATTCAACGAACGGCTTCCGGCTTCGTCGGCGACGTTTGTGTGTGTGGAAGCTGCGGAGGCATTTGCTCTCGACGCCAACCACTTGAAGTACATTACGGACCATTTCCGGTACAAGTTTGCGAACGAGAGGCTGAAGAGGACGGCGAGGTATTACTCTTCGAATTGGCGGACGTGGGCGGCCGTGAACATTCAGTTTGCATGGCGGCGGTACAGGCGGAGGACCAGAGGTGGCGGTGGTGCTGGTCCGATGAACCCTGTGGTGGAGAGTGGTGGGGATATGGAAAATAAATTGTTGAGGTATGCCGCCATGTTCATGTCGATCAGACCACATGACCACCTTGAATGAATGAAATCAGATAAATGGGTGAATTAGAGTGCAATGTTTTTGGTAGACACTTGTTATTTCTTTTCTTTATTCATTTGTTGTCATTTGTCTTCAGATTATGAACAAAGCATATCCTCCAGTATGTTCATGTTATATGATCATGTTGGAGGGTATTCTCATTGATAGCTCCATGAATAAAGAAGATAAATTAGTTAGTTCTTTTTGGAGTAGGGTTCTTGATGCCATAACAGGCAAACACTAAATGCAATGTAATGGTAGGCAAACTTCTACAAGAGGCCTCAATAAACTTATGTGCAATGGGATTGAGGGACTTGGAACATCTTTAGTTACAAAAGTGAAGGAGAAAATCCTGATTTTGAAGCATTCAATAGAAGTTTACCCTGAACGAATTGTCCTTCCTTCCTAGTTCCTATCAATCAATCAACATGTCCCCTGCGGTGGTTTGCATGGATGCTTTGCTGCTCTGCATGCTGAAGTCGTCGCTACTATGCCGCTTAAGGTGTTGAGATCTGATGAACTCTTCTATTCTTGCCTTCAACTCCACGTCCGGTATCAGCATATCAGATGTAAGATGCGAACGGTTGAAGGGGTCCGTCTGCATTTACAACCCAAATACCAAGAAGCCCCGAAATCAGAGAATGATCAGACTATATTGTTTGAACTTAATTCAGAGGCAAGGAAGTAGAAGAATTACGCTGTCACTAAGGAGATGCCTTTGGATGACCGGCCTGTCCACGGTAATTCTTGAAGAAGGTAGTATAACTGGGTCCTTCATCAGAGTGTACTGCGAAAGGGATGAAAATTTTCAGGAATAAAATTCCTGCACTAAGCCCTCGTACAGATTATGATACGTTTTAACCTAAAATTACCTGGATGGGGTCAAGGAACTCGTCCGGTACCTCCCCAAGAGCAGCTTCACTGTCCATTTCCTCGATGGCAGCAACTTTTGCTTTTGCACCAAGTTCAACAAACTCATGTATGATTCTCCCATCTTCACCAATTCTTCGAAGAACATCAGCAGCAGCACTAAATAACTGCAGCAGTAAATATAACCTCAGTCCTCAGATAGTTCCTTCACCCATCAATAGAACAAAATAAAGCAACTCAATTTTGTCGTTCCCACTGAAATGGAACTGCACACATGCCCTATTTTACCTGTTCATTGTATGACCTTCCATCCTTTGAAATGGCAGTTGGGAATATGTTTTCTTTATCACCTCTAGCTAGGTGAACGTATATTTGGACAATCTTCCAAACAAGAAAACCACGAATGTAAGACCATTATCAGATTACAATATGCAATATTCACAAATTCCATATTTAAGCTAACCTGCTTCAGGAGCTGTTTTGGACGAAATTCATACTTCTCAGGGTCTTTCAGAGTAAGAGATTTTCTCTGTGGACCCACAAGTTGTAATAAAAAGTAATTCAGCATGCTGGCCACGCGTTCCACCTGCAAATAGTGCACGTTAAGAATAAGATCTTATGGGACAAGAAAAAAACAATCTCATCCCACTAATTCGAGTTACTAGGAAAACCTAATGATTTACAAGTTTGCAAAATCCATGGTAACTCACAACTAAGTGACTACCTACTACTATTAAGGATGACAACGATTTCAAACAAGAGAACTTTCAAGCATCGACACACTGGCGTCATGCAAGAGAATCTTGTCATTTCAATAAATAAAAGAAGTTGGAAATGGTCTGGAACTGGATTTTGCAGAATATTATATCAAGTTCTGAACAACAAGTAACATCCGAGTTACAAGTTGTAAGAGATAATGAAGTTGATACAAATAGGAACTAACCATCTCAGGGAGTAAGAAAGGTACTGTTATCTGCTCAGATGTGAAGGCCAGCATACTCACATCCTCGTTTGCCAGCTTCATATCAATCCGGATGATCTGCACAAAGATAGAGCTATCCAACTGAGAAAAAACTCTCATATATGTGATGATTTTAAGTCAGGAAGACACCGACATTCTCTTGGGAGTGAAATAGCCGGGCTCTTTCCTGCCTCTCCTGAGCTGGTCTCCGTTCCCATTCCACTGTGTTCGACATTTCAGCTTCCAGTTCTTTCAGTTCAAGAATCTTGTTCAGACTTTCATCCAAAAGATATATACTATCGTTGATCAAGAAGTTCAAGAAATTCAAGTAAACTCCCTTTTCCTCTTCCTTTGCTATCTGCAAATGGTAACACAAATTCGAGTTTGACACTTTAAATACTCAAATGATATCGAAAACTAAATGGTCTATACTCGGTATTCTACCTGTCTCCAGGCATTACGATGACTAGGGACCTGCCACAGATACTCTAGGAGCTCAGCAATATTATGTCTGATATTGAACTTGTCATAGAACTGCAGAAGCCAAAACACGGGAAGAGCCATCATTAACGAGTCACATAGCACGCACAAACAAACAGAACAAAGAAGCTAAAATACTAACTATAATTCTACACCATGCACCAGAACACAAAGTACTACCCATCTACTCTAGTTCATGAATGCAGTAAGTGCTTGCTTCCAACAATAAACAAGGACACTGAAAAACAAAGCCTTTTGGCACAGATAAAACTAGAAAAATCATGTCTATTATAAAAACAAACAATCATTAACTGCTTAAAACACAAATGAATATTGTCACATTCAGAAGTGGTTTTCAGACATAACCTGAGTGTGCGAACCAGTGAATTCAATGTCAACATAAAGCTTCAATAGATTCCTCACGAGATACTTGAGAGCTAATTGGTGTCCCTCAAACAGACTAGTTGTAGCAGATGAACCACTGCAGATACAACAGCACAGGTTATTTTCTACAATTCACATTTAAGAGGAGAAACCGATATCTAAAACACCAATAATCACCTCCCACGGGGCATCCAGCAGTTCAACACTTCAACCATCTTTGCTCTGAGATAAGGGTTCCTAATGTGTGTTGGACTTCCCATAAACATGATTATGAAGTTCATAAAATCATCCTGCCAGCAATCCCAATGAAGGATAGAGATGAGAACAGTTGCAGATGAAATATTTTATTCAACAAGGAAAGCAAACATCATAAAAAAAGCCTCTGTGAAGTCAAGTATACCAGAATGACTCCATCTAAAGCTTTTGGGACCCGAGAAGCAAATATAAGTAACTCCATCGCATCTTCCGCAAAATGCTCAGGCATCGATGAAAATTCCATGGGGCAAGTAGATGAAAGAGGCATTTTAAATCCACCAACCAGGCTGACCAACCAAACCACCATCAATCGGTAGAACGAGAGCCCTTGCTTAATAAGAGTAGGGTCCTTCAAACAATAGCTTAGACTTAGGAGCGTGAGGATAATAATAAATACAGCAAAGTTCCAGCTAGAATATGCAATCTACAAGGTGTTACGAAAGAGAAACACTAGCCTGGGACTAGATATGAAAAGAAAAAAGACAGGGAAGACGATAATGGATAAAAGCAATGAATCTCACGACAAATGACGAGAACTTTATCTAAATTATTCTAAAGGCTAAAGCCCAATGAAAAGATTGAGACTTTAGCTTTACCATTCGGGAATTCATCATGCTCAACAACTGATCAAATGCCCATACATCTAAACAGGCAGTTGGATAGAGAGAGAAAAGAGCAGAAGCAACAACAGAAAAGACCATGTACCCTCAGTAATTGTGCCTCATAGCAAAGTTTTTCCTGAGAATATAATTCTAATTCCTTCTCGAGGCGAGCAATATCCATTTGCATTTGCGGTGAAGGTGACTGTTCATGCAATGCTTTTAATGTCGATAGAGTGTCCTCAGATCTTGAAATGTCCTTGAATGGCCAAGAAGAGTGGGATAATCAATCAATAAGCTACAGTACTTTGAGCAGTCTTGTGGAAATTATTAGGATTATCAAAAGAAGAATGTATTACCTGAACCAAGTGCTTAAAGTCGGAAAATGCTTTTAGCATGCCCAAGTTGAGCACCCTTGCCGTCATAAAGAAGCATTCACTTATAAATGCGTATGAAGCCTTACCACCACTTGATGCAGGCTTAGCACCAGAACTACTGGCTCCCTGTGATTGGACCACACGGTTTTCTATATCACCAGATCCAGAATTTATATCAGCTTTCCCAGAACTATCATTTTTAATCCACTCTGCAACTTCTTCTGATGATGCATGTAAGGCTGTTAACCCTCTGATTAAGACGGTACCAAACAGAAAAACAATGGAAATTAAAGATATGAAACTAACTAGTAGCAAAATCTGCTAACAATAAAGAAGTGCAAAGGATCCAACCTTAAGTCCAATCGGTTACAGTAGAACACATATCCTGGATCAATTTTATCAATCTTTGAGCAATGTGGATCTAAAAAGGGTTCACAGAGTCGAAGCATAACAGCGCTGAGACTGACAAACATGCCCGAGCTTGCACAAGATATGGGATCAACCTGAACAAGACAGATAACATATAGTATGATGATACAAAAGCCATAGTATGGCAACTTCATGCTGACATATGTCAAAAAAGATGTTAACTCCATCCCTTTCCCAGACAGAAAAAACCACAAGAAACCCTCACTTAGTTTATGCATGATGTAATGACCAAGAGATTCTTGAATTATCATTTCGGCCCACCGCCTACCTGGATATGTGCTCTGGAGGCATTTCTGTTGATCACCTCTGCGAGATACTGCAAGACATGCTCGCGAATGTCGGCATGCTTAAGTAGAGTAAGAAGAACTTCCGAGAGACCCTCATATAAGTTATTCATAACTGTCTTGATAGTAGTAAATGAAGACAATAAGTCAGCAGGCCTACGAGTTGATGCTTCCGAGAAGCAATGCTGTCTGTAGAAATTTCAGGTGACTTATCAATAAAACCAGACACGGCGAAGCATGTGGAACAAAATAATCAAATTCCACTAGTTTCTAACTCACCCAACATCAGGCTCGCTCTTGAATATGGTATGGTCAGGCAATGCACTAACATGGAAAAAGGGTCCAAGAATACTGGTCATTTCAATCACTCTTCCATTCAAGTAAGCCCCTTTTGGAATCCACCAAGGATGATTCACTAGCGACTTAGCTCCAGCCGGCAACTTAACTAAATACAACAGTGCAGACAATGGCTGCTGAAAGTTCCCCAAAGCTGATAACTTTATAACATGACCTCTCAAATCCTCATACAGCCCTTTGAATATAGGGTCCAAGCTATCAAAATCCGCCTCCGAAAACAACTCATCAAGAAACCCAGGAGGCGGTGGCTGACTCCCTCCACCACCGCCAAACCCACTTCTATCCACCGCTCCAAAAATCAACGGCGTGAGGCTGCAAATAGTGGATTTCCCAGCGAGAGATTGTGAATTCGAAGGAAACAACTCCGGATTGCCCAAATGAATTCTAACATAATTAACGAACAGCTTCTTAGCCTGCTTGATGGACGCCTCCACCTGAGATTTGACGGTTTTGTCCTTCATGTTGGCGACCTTCTTCAGTTCATCAACAGCCCGGCGATAACATCCGAGTAGGTAAGTAAACGGAGCTTCGGCGTCAGGGAACTCGCCGGACAAGCGATCAATTAACACCCTTTCTACGACATCGCGATTAAGCCTCAAGTCTTTACCTTCGCTGAGAATCTCGGCAGCGGTCATCTCCAAGTAAATGATTCTGGGATCGGCGCCATGGGCAGGAGTAGCGAGCGTGACTAGAAGGATTTTGCGGAGGATTATGTCCTCGATTTCTTCGGGGGACCTCTGGGGTTTCGGCGTCGCCATAACTGATGGGAGTAAACAGCACGGAAGAGAAAGACTGCTCGAACAAGAGATGGATGGAGAGAGAAATGATTAGGCTTTAGTCATGGTGGGAGGAAGCATATTTGCTTGCAAAAGGTCGGAGAATGGAGGAGAGTGAAATGGGTAAGAAATGGAAGCCGGCGAAGGAAGGGAAGGGGATTCTAATGTTTTAGGAGACTCCTACGATACGAGGAGAAGTGGGAATGTGTGATTTCATAATTTTAATTTGTTAAATTTGTTGCCACACCAAAATGAAAGATAGTAAGATAAAAAAAAAATTCTTGCATGATAAACATGGTAAAAAAAAAGATAATGGACAGTAACTGGTCACAAGATCAAATCTATCCAAGGAAGTGAAGATTATATAACCGATGTGAATCAAATAGATATAAAGTTTTTTTTATACTTTTTTTAATTTGATGAATTTTATTCCTAAAATTTTTGTATCGTAAATCTGCCGAAACTTCATTAATCTGTGTTCGCCATTTCAAAGATTTGAAAGAAATTATGGTTGGTAAGAATTTAGAAAAAGTAAAGTTGATGAAAAATGAATATTCTTAAAGGACAAAGTTGGCAAGTGAAATTTTTTTGGAGGTAAATTTTAGATATAACGAATTTGTAAGTTTTAGAGTGAATAATAATTTGTATTGAAAGTTGACAATAGTGTGTAAATGTAAGAAAGTAAAAATGAAAAGAAAAACACCCATATAACGATTGGTTGGCGAATCCAATCTTAGCCACCTAATTACTCTCCCTAGTATAGGAACTTCTACAATTTTCCTGATTTCATATATGTAGACACTCCTCTCGTCATATGGAAAGATTGACCCTTTCATTTATTCGATCTCTTTTCATACTTGTAGGAAAACAATGAATCATTGAATCCATTGTGTAAATATGTCATTTGATATTTTGATGCACCATCTCATTTTTCATACAATCAAGGAGTGCAATTGAAATCGCCCCTATTGATATTATCTATAAAGGAGGATGAATGTGTTTTCGAGGACAGAGCAATGACTTTATAGAAGCATAAAATATGGTCTCTCATATAGATGAAAAATGCTCGATCAAATACCGAAGAAATGAGTTCCTCCGAACATTAATCATATTCTTCTATATCTTCCAAAGAAAATATAAATGATTTTCCTCATATCTCAATGCTCATTGCAGTTTTGAGTATGGATATAGAAACTATGGCTATGCAACAACAAGAAGTTGTGATACACATTAATGTTCTCTCACAAGTCACAAGGGCGAAAACCACATTACAAAGGAGGATCACATTGCTCTTCTCAGTTCTTGGTCACATTTCTTCTAGTCCATCACTAAAATCAACATTGCTAACAAAGGGCAACTCTGAACACTTTGAGTTTGCAGGGCCAAACGTAAGCTCCAAGCAAAATGAAGGGCCACACATTAACCTGCCTCTCTTCCCAAGTTTATCAAGATCTCCAGGTGTAAACTACAACAACATCACAAAGAACAAAAAATTACTACTGTATTTCACAGAATCTTGAATTTGATATAACAGAAAGAGGGAAACAGGGTTCTCTATCAGTAGTACTTGTAGCAAGCTGTTCTTTATGAAAGATGTGTTGAAGCAGACGTAAAAGAGTCTCCCTCCTATCATCTTCTCGTAGAATATAATTCGAACGTCTCCACTTAACTGCATAGTTCGGCATGATTTCATATACAACAGGAAAAAACTCTATAATAAGTTCATGATTTATCTTTGATCATGAATACTCTGGTTCAAGAAATGTTTGCTACTTACCTCTACTGGCTTCTCAAAGTAATGATCAAGACATGTCTTTTGGTAGATGATGGAACTCTCAGTATCCATCTGGACAACAACATGAGGTTCCTGATGATCTGAATCTGATGTCTTCCCATCTTCATCATCTTCCACAAAAGAAATGTAATACCTAGGACTATAAGTCCT
The DNA here is from genome assembly GCA_946122785.1 of Linum tenue. Taxonomy (NCBI): domain Eukaryota; kingdom Viridiplantae; phylum Streptophyta; class Magnoliopsida; order Malpighiales; family Linaceae; genus Linum; species Linum tenue. Next base: position 2,362,418 of record CAMGYJ010000008.1, read on the forward strand.
ATGATATCCTTGCCTAACTTGCCTACAACTACCTTTGGCAACCTCTACCGATGGTCGATACAACTGACCAGGAATCTGTGGATATATCTAAATGGATCAACACAACAACTATCTCGAGATTCAGCCTGCGAGAAACAAGTTTCAGAACTGGAAATTTACTCACCTCCTGCAACTCTGAGACCACAAAGAAGACAGAATCTGTGTTAACAATGTCGTAGAGCCGGATTCGTCGCAGTTCTCTACTACATGATGGAGGCAAATTCACATCAGGAGGGCCATTGTTGATTCCCCTAGGAAAAGAAAGTGCACTAGCCCAATACTGAACATAACGTCGCTGACTTGGTATAGACACCTGCAACAATTGGAAACACAGAAAAACTTTGGTAATCCTGCTACTTCTGGGGTTTGACTTGACTCGATTCGAAGTTTATGCATCGAATTCGTCGAATGAAGAAAGTTCAAGGGTCGAATTAACCTTCGCACGGTTCTTAAAACTTACACCTTGGTTGTTGGTAGTCCTTTTACTCGCATACAACTGGAGAGCATCTTCTGCTGTCATGCCGCAGTAGACTAGGTAAACACAGACCATTAATCCAGTTCGACCTTTGCCAGCCTATATAAAAACGAGTGGCCAAGACAAGTGAATCCACGCACGCTTATTTCGGAGTCTTTGGAACAGAGTGCGAAAGGAAAAATCGTTCTAGCAACCAAAATTTACCATGCAATGTATAACAGCAAGGTTCTTAGGATCCTGAGATAACCAGGAATCAACATTTTCACAGAAGAGCTTGATCATGGGGAGAGCTGGGACGTGATTGTCGTCGATGGGAAACGCCTCGACCCGAGAGTGAAAGTGTGATGGATCATACGATTGCTCAATGCATAAATTATACACCTACAATGTAAACCAACACAACTAAGCACATATCAAAGTACGTATAAATTCGGCTATGGTGGTGATAGGATTGGATAGATGCGTGACTCAATACCGCTTGATCGTTTCACCTAAGCATGTTTTTATCTATGAAGATAATTTTATAAGTGTTTACAAAAAATGTCATTATGGATAGATAATGAGACCAGACAAAATCAACGCGTTCATCCGATTGAATCTGTAGACATTTCTACCCAAATGTAAGATGATGTTGGGAATCAAAGAACCTTGTAGTGTCCACCATGCCGCATATCCAACACTGATTTGACTTGCCAGAGTGGGTTACGATACATGGCTCTCATACGTTCGGCTGGAAACGACATCGCGAGTACACGATCCGTGATGTAAGACATATCGAGATCGTAACCGGCAATGAGCATTCGGCGCCGATGCTTGGATACCAAGTTACGTAAAATGTTACTTGTGGTTAGATAGCTAATCAATGAATCATGAGTGCTACTTTGCAAAGTTGCATTTGCAACTCTCAATGACCCTTGCTTTGATATCTTCGAACCCATTTGGCTAGTGCAGTGATCAGCTCCTTGCCAAATGGTGATAGGCTTATCCTAACGAAAGAGAACAAAAAGAAAACACATTTGTAAGTCAAAGCTATATGTGAATTGTCAATTTTCATGTAAAATAAATAATTTTCCCTTTTGCCGAGAAATCATTTCGCAGTGGGAAGGAGAACTCCCATAAATTACAATTACCCAATAGAGTAATTTTGAACCTAATTATTATCATGGACAAACACAAATAAGAGCATTGCAAGCATGTAGGTGTACGTACCTGGATTGACCATTAATCTATAGTAGACTAAGTTATGTTCATCAATAACCAAAGCAATTTCTAGGGCAAACTCAGAGAAAAAATCACAAGATCTTTAATCTGGGAAAACCCTAGAAAAGGCTTTTCCCTTCAAAGGAGGGAAAACTCAAACGAGAGATAAAAGAGAGTTTCTTAAGAGGATAAGAGAAAAATGATGATTTGGTTTTTATGTGAAAGTTAACACAATTCCTTGAAGGAATTTGCATATTCTGTTGCTAAATTTGGACAGATCAAATTTAGGGTAAACTCTTTTGAGCCCTTGATTTTGAGGCAATTAGATGCTCTAAAGAAACTGGTCTAAAAATCAAATCGACCAAAGCTATGAGCAACTGATTTCTGGGTAGTTAGTTTAAAACAAATGCTAAGAACGATTTCTGGTTCGACCAGCCCATTTGAGCACTGTATGACGTCTGGTCTGGGTGTTTCACATCAGTCAGGTCCGGTTACTCTGTGAAAGGCACCCTATCAGTTCCAATCATGTTGGCAGGATTTCAATCAATGGATGGACTTAGGTGGCATCACCACAACATTCTGAAACACTCAATCATCTCAAGTTTTAGCAGGGTTAACACTTAACAGTGAGATCAATTATAAGGGGAGGTTCTGAAGATCAACTAGCCTTTTCCATTATCAAAATGATAAGCATGTAACAAGTACAATGTTTTTGAGTCGTAAGGAATCTAAGCCATCAGTATCTATACCTGCTTGAGTTCTCTCTTTAGAGCCTGCACTTGATAAAGCTCGTCACCTCCACTTGTTTCCAGGCAAGCACCAATTAACTGTGTGATTTCTTCTTTGCCTCTCATGAAATTGAAACCAACGCAAATTTGCCCGTTGCAGATGTTTCTTTGCTTTTCTTACCGTCTGCATCACAGCTTTGGTACAGGCGTGGAAGCCTTACTTCTCTTTGCATATTCATGGGCGATGCTTATCGCGCTCTTGCTATGGCGCAGTGAGAACTCAGCCAGCAGTATCTTACTTTCTTCTGCTGTTAAATCCCCATGCCGCCCCTGCATTTTACACATTATCCGGGGTATATCGTAACTCCTTCCACCAATATTGATTGTCATAAACTACCAGCCATAAGAAAAAGGTACCAGACGAGAAGTTCTGTCACAAACAGCATGGTGCATGAGAATGCCAGCAGCAACTGATACATTGAAAGAGTCGACCATGCCATTCATTGGTATACTGCAATGCAGATCTGAAAGTCCAAGTGCCTGGTCACTTATCCCCCTGCACACAAAAACCTCTGTCAGCAATCTAGTTCTGCAGTAACAAAACAGTGATAACAAATATATAGATGCTTGTGGGGATATCCAATTGAGGAGGTGCAATTGGACGATAAGCCTCCTTGTGAGAAGTCATAATCTCATCTTAGTTCTAAAACAACTTCTCAACATCAGAAGCATTAACCGGGGTTCTCATTACAGGATAGCAAGGAACTCTCTTAGGTAGTTTCAAACTTTTCTCCGCATCCAAAAGGAATAATTCAAATTAAAACTTATGATTAGAAATGGCGAAGCTTGAGGGATACATACCTATGTTCGTTGCCAACAACTATTGCAGTAGGGCATGACCAATCCATGTCATAAATCGATACCTGGCATAGCACAGAAATCCCAACAACGGTTCAAAATCTGCTGTTGAACATTGCATAAGGTGATTCATAAATATCATAACTCAAATCGATGGCATTCACATAATCATTTGCAAAGTAGAAAAGTAACCCAAAAATGCAGAGGTAATGATTCCTTACCGCATCCATTCCAACATGCGTTGTAGCAATTCTATAACCACGAGACTTGAGAACTTGGAAGCACTCTGCAGTAGAGTCCCACAACTCAATGTCCAACCATTTCTCAGCTCCCATGCTAACATGGCGGTTATCTCTATACCTGCAGAGTAGGTAGAGGTGGTAATATAGTTCCGTCAATTCACTATTCCATACCTCATTCCAGCCTTCCAAACAAGAGATTCTACAAAGAAAACTAGAAGACGTACTTTAACACAGCCAAAGATTCACATGTACTTCAGAAGAAGAAAAAAAGAAACGATTTTGAATCCGGTTCACCTCAACCCACGAAGCACCTTTTCGAGCTATCCGGGTTGATGACATGAACGGACTGAAACCCGAGCGCATCAGCAGAACGAAACGTAGCAGAAACGTTCCCGAAATCGTTCAACCCTTCCACCACCAGACAAACAGAGTAACTCCGGTTCTTCACGGCGGTCCTGAACCTCTCTTTCCTCTCTTCCATCATATACGGCGCTATTGCTTCCAACACTTCTCCGCTACTCAAGCACGCGCCATTCCCACATTTGAACGCATCCAAGTAAGGAAACCATCGCTTCTCACAATCGCCCTGCTGCCGCCTCTCCATCTTCATCAGCCTGGAAATGTCGTCTGGGTTGGTGAGCAAGTGCTCCACGGTGTCCCTCTTCGGGTCGTCTTGGGGTTCATCTTCGGCCGATTCCGAAGAGATTGCTAGTTCTAGTGCTGCTGAAGAATTGGAATTAGAAGAGGAAGAGTGGATATGGAAGGTGTGGGGAAGTTTGGCTCTGGGAGACGTAGAATTGAAGGAGAAGCTAGGGAGAGCACGGGGGAGGAAGGGGAAGACATGGTTGGAATTGGAGATGTAGTAGGGTTTCGAGTTGTGAAGGGAAGGGAGGGAACTCTGGATTAGGGTTTTGCAGCAGCCCCTCATGTTCGGAGCTTTTCAGTTTTCTGGTTTAGATTGGTTTCACTTTCCCCCCTCTTTTATGTTTTCTAGAAAACACTATATAGCAACTGGATTCCTATTTAACGCCCTAACATTTTAAAAAGTTTCGCTCTAAATTACCAAACGGACCAAAGTACCCCCCAAACGGTCGCCCTCAATCTATTCGCCCTAATCCCTAGCTTGAATCTGCTCATCTTCCCTCCCAAGCCCGCTGCTCGTCGCCGGCGGAAGATTCCTCACCCACGCCCCCAGTCCATCGCCCTAATCCCCAGCTTGTCTCTGCTTGTCACCCCTCCCACGCCCTATGCTCGTCGTCGCCGGCGGAAGATTCCCCCCTAGCTTGGCTCTGCTTGTTGCCCCCAAATCCATCCGCACGTTGCCGGTGAAATTCTCCTCCGCTGCTGCGCCGCTCAAGGACGAAGAAGAAAAGAGTTGCTCTGCTGCGGGTCGGACTGAGCAGTTACTTCTTCCTCCTCATTATCGCTCGGCAGTAGCAGATGATGGAACCCGATCGGCGCACCCAGCAGGCATGGCGGCGACGACGGGGAGGACCGAACAGCAGCGGAGGTGGAGAAGAGAACAACCGGAGACACAATTCCGCCGGTGGAGATTGGGCCGGATGGGATTAGGGCGATGGTGACGTCGACAAGGCCACCTCGAGGAATCCCTAGGTCGAGCAGCGCAGCGGAAGGCACTTGTGGCGGCAACGGTGACTCCCAGACGAACGGCGGTGACTGTGAAGAATTCTAGGGCGAATATTTGTTAGAGACTGGGAATAAAAGTGCGTGGCAAAAACGTCTAATTGCAAAATTAGGGCGATAAATTTTAAAAATTTAGGGCGTTAATTAGTAACTCCCTATAGCAATGTCAAGATCCGAGTTTTGCCACGTCACCCCTTGCTGCAAATAGCGCACAGTTCGGAGGGTCCGTTTTGTAAATTTAGACTCCGTTTTTTTTTTGTGAAAGTCTTCGTCTTCTAAGCGGCTCTCTCCCATCGTTCGGCGACACTCTGTTCATCAGAAATCCCTCATCGTCTCTATCCCCCAATCTTTCGCTTAATCTTGCCGGCCGTCCACAATCAATCTCGCCGGCCGTCCAGAAAACAAAAGCTGTATCGCAGTTGCTGTCCCTGTCCGGGTCTCTCTCGCCGTCTCGCTCGACCCAATCTCTCGCTCAATCTCGCGCTCTCCGTCTCTCTCGACGCAATCTCTCCCTCAATCTCGCCGGCCGTGGGGCGTTGCATTCGTCTACCCAAGCAACTTCGCAGCCGCGGATTCGTGGATTCATGTGCGTAAGATATATATTTTGCCTTTGCCCAACCTGTACTGCGATGACCCTTCTTTTCCTTTTCCAAAGAGATATCTATGCAATTGCTAACTAATTAGAGTGGTTTATGTGTTTTTGTCCTTGATGACTGGCCATCCGTACCAATTTCCATTGCTAAAGCCAAGTGAGCAGATAATCAGATTCTTGCTATGTACATCCTGCAATTTGCACATTTTGCAGAATCAGTTTGATGTTAAATTAATATGTTACTTCAGCATATGGATGAGCAATGCAGATTTATGATTTTGTTGTATTTCATTACATGTTCCCCTTAAGTATAGAGTCAAATTCCTGTTGCGAGATGATACTAGAGAAGCTGATTTTGCCATCTTGGAGCATGAAGGGCTGCAATTTTTTCAGAGTAATGGCTTATGTGCTTTTCCAATCAAACCAGAGGAACAAAGAACCTATTATGCCTCAGATTCAACAAATTGTTAACGTGACACTGAAACTCAATGTTAAACTAACTCAGTTCAATTTCTTGAACCCTGAAGCTAAGTATTTTGTTGTGAGCATTGATCATGATCCACTTCAGGCACGCGTAGATGCATTTAAGCTGCACATCACTTCAGTTTGCCTAAACTGTACCAGACTACTATCATAGTTTATACCTATCTTATTTCTAAACTTTGATTGCAGCATTTGACCAAGACTCCAAGTCCTGAAGACCTTGGAGAAGCAACCTTAACTGGGTTGAAAAGGAAACAGGCTGCTGGTGACCTTGACGATGAGAAGTAGTATTGCTGCAACTTCATGCAGTTAAGGGCCACATTGTCATGCTTCTGTTTAGCAGTTTGCTTTTATCTACAGAGTGTTTAGTATTATCTTTCATTCAGGTTTATATTGAACGTCTATTTCTAGGTTGATTCCCTTTTGGATTGTCCTTTATTGTTCAATTTGAGTTGTGGACAGTATGCAGGTTGTTTGCCTGACCAGGCTTGCTGCATTTTTTAGATAGTTTGATAGATGGTGTTATGAATAAAATACTGTTGCCAAGGTTCTGCTGCTTATTGATTCCAGATTGGCTGTGCTTTAAAACTTCCTCCTACTACTTAAACAACACACTTGGTCTGCTATATTAAAATCATTTGTTTTCTTGAGTCCATCATCGTGTGTTGTAGGGAGATTTGCCCATCTATGCATTACTTTAATCATTTTCAATTAACTTTCTCATCAAGTATTTCTTGATTGCTCTTACTTTTTCATGGTAATTACAACTACAATGGATGTTTTTATGTAGGTGATAATGTTTTTATGTCGATGCTATTTGAGTTTTCTATGACGAATACAATTTTATAAGCTCAAAATTTGATTAAGCTGAACCAATAGCTGCTGATCATGCTACTTATTTTTTCTATTCTTCAAAATTTTACAAGACACCGGCCAACGGCCGGGCCCAATGCTAGTACGGAGAATAGCTTTGAGTTTGACAACCATTATCGCAATAATTTATATGCTTAACGTTAATTATTAGTCAAATTTTTATCGCATTATTACTCAAATCTATTCATAATAAGTAAAAATATTATGTTTATGTTTGGCTCGATTTTTAGAAATGGTTTCAGTTTCAAACACATCTAAAAGTTCGGTTTTTTAAAAGTTGAAAAATGTTTTTGTATAACATTAAAGCAGAAACTCCAATTTGGAACTTATGCGAAAAGCTGTTTTGAAAATAAAGATTGTCCTTACCATATCTTAATTTTTTTAGAAAATTTTTCTTTCTTTTCTATCATTTTAGAAATAATATAGATTATAAAATCATATTACTCAATATAAAAGAAATCTAACAAGATCCATTTTGATCGTTTAGAATTTTTATTCGTATTTTATATTATAAATCCTTCATATTCATTTTACATAACCTCTTATATTAAAAAGCACTTCTAATGGTTTTTCTGCCAAACACTCAACTACTTTTTTGAAAAGTATTTCTCTAAAAGCACCAACCAGAAGCAGTTTTTTGCAAAAGTTACATCAAGGCCGAACTAGCCCTATCTTAAATTATGATAAATTGCATATGACCTTATAGTTACTGTATAAAATTACAAATAGGTTCCACATGTAATATAATGACTAGAGGTGACAAATGGATTGGATCCATATATTGATGAATTGAATTAGTGGAGCCATGATCAAGTGGATTGGATCATATGGATTGGTGGATTGATCCATGGATCCAAATGATATCAAAGCATTAGAGCCAAATGAATATTTGAAAATTTTAGGTACTAAAATGTCACTGTAAAAAAAATTATGTGCCAAAACATAATTTTCCAATGACATTTTCCGTATAAAAAATAAATTTTAAGTACCAAAATGTAAAATATAAAAAGTGTAGGTACTAAACTCAGCGGCGGATACAGGACATAGTAGAGTACTGGGCCGTAAACAAAAAATAAATGATGACTATAGTTGTCATTACAATGTCAATTGTACATGACGGTCTTTTAATTTAGTGAATCCATCTAATCATGGAGTCTTCATCCATACCAGTAACATACTCTATCTAAAAAAAAATAGTTAATCAATCAACGAGAAATTCATCGCTCATTTTGTTGCATAAATAAGTTTTCACATGTTTCATTCCAGAAAATGTTATCTCCGTAGTAGCCGTTGAAACGAGCTAGGTCAACATTAGACGAATCAACCGACAAATCTATTTTGTATTGTGTATCCATCTCTGTTTCCACCCGCTTCTCTAGTAATTTTTCAAGGAAAGAAACTTCATATTCATGACTATGCACCACATGAGCGGCATAATATTGTAGATCATTCTTCAAAGAATGCATCTAATAGCCTTCAAAATCTCAAGGATAAACTCTCGAGCAATTTTATAAATATTTTCTTCATAAAAAAACCTGAAAGAACTTTTAGGATCTAGTATACCACTCACTCAAGCAATTTAAATGATGACTCAACAAGTTTGTAAATATTCTTCATCAAAAGAATGGAAAGAAATCAGCGCCTGACGAACTAGCAGAGGAATTCATTTTGGGTTCGTTCATCTCCTCATTCTAATTTTGTATTTTGGGAGAAATTTTTAAGTTCGGACAGAGAAGTGTGAGATGTAGTTCAGAGATTTTCCCCCGATAATTAATAACTTTCATTAAAGCACCCTCTTTGCAAATTGCAAGATTCGAAAAAATACAAGACAAAACAAAGTTTGCCAACACTCTAACTCCCATCTGGGGAAAGAAACCGTAGACACTAACACCTACTTAGAGTCAATAATCTTGTGTAAATTAGGGATACTCCTGAGAAAGGTGTTGAACTCCACATTACCTTTGCTAAATAGCAACACTTCTTCCTGCAACAAGGCTGCAAGGACTGCAGTCTGCTTCGGATTGTTGCCAAATACTATCTTGCACCTCTCCTTCCATATGAAAGAAATGCATCAACGCCAAATAGTACTTTCAATCTTACCTCTGTTGTCATCTTTTTGTGTACTATGTGTCATTAGTAAAACCATCTCTTCCCAGGTTCTAGGCAAATGAATATTAGTCTTGAGTACTGCAGAAAGAAACTCGCAAGTATAGGAGCATTCGCATAATAAATGTTGCCGAGATTCACTAGTAGCTGCACATAGAGGACAACTATCATCAATCAGCAGCCCCCAGTTCTTAAGCATGTCCCGTGTTGTTATCCTGTTCATAATTACAAGCCAAGATAGGAGTCGACATCTAGGGAGAGTGAATTTACCCCAGATAATCTTCCACCAGTCAACTGTAGGTTTCCTGATGCGAATTGTTTTCTAGATCGTGGAAACAGAAGCTCGTATGAACTTGCACCCTTGCCAAGTGACAGAGCCATCGTTATCCACATCCATTCTAAAATGAAGCCAAGGTCTGATTTTTAGCATTTGTCTCCAGATCCAGGAGCCTGCATCAATGATCTTTATCTCCCAAATAGAATTTCCTTTCAACCGATGAGAGTAAACCCAGGAAACCCAGAAGCTCCCCCCTTTCATGAGAAGAAGCCATATTAATCTGGCAATGCATGCCACATTCCAGGAGAATTAATCTTTCAATCTCATACCTCCCTCTTGTGTAGGTAAGGCTAAGTGCTCCCATGCCACCTTTACTCTTCCTGATTTGTCCCCATGCCAGAGAAAATATGAGCAAACTTTCTAGATAGCTTTAATAACTTTTTTGGGTAGAAAAAATACTGCCATCCAGTAGTGGATGAGAGAGTATAACAGTGATTCAATAAGTTGTAACTCCCCCCCCCCCTAAAAAAGTTGTGGATGAGTGCTCCAGCTTCTAACACGTCTTGTCAATTTGTCAATGATCAGAGAGCATTCAAGACTTGAAAGTTTACCTGAGATCAAAGGGAGACCAAGGTATCTCACAGGTAGGTGTCCCTCTCTGAAGCCTGAAACTTGTAAAGCTATATGTTTTTATTGGTGAGCAAACCCTCCAAAGAAAACCTCGCATTTTTTCAGGATTGCATTGCAGACCTGACAGTTGGTAAAATGTGTTCAGGGTTTGCCTAACTCCAGTCAAAGCCCTGACAGAACCTTCTGGAAAGATCAGAAGGTTGTCTGGGAAACATAGATGAGTGAGCTCGAACTTTTTGCATTGTTGATGGAAAGGGATCAGATTTGCAGCTGTTGCTTGGTTTAGGAGACCTGTTAATGGTTCCATTGCGATGGTGAACAGGGAAGGGGATAGGGGGATCCCCTGCCTGACTCCCTTTGCTGCTTGAAAGAATCCAAATAGGCTACCATGGATGGAACACACTAAAATTAGCAGAATTGAGACAAACCAGAATCCAATCTAGGAAAAGCTGAGGAAATCCCATTTGTAGCATTACACAGTTAAGGTATTCCCAATTGACCGAATCAAAAGCTTTCTTCAAGTCAACTTTCACTGCACACCTAGAAGAAATCTGCATTCTTTTATAGTTCTGAACAACTTCCTGAGCCATGAGTATATTTTCCAGGATACTTCTTCCTTGAATGAATGTGGATTGATTCCTACTAATAACTAGGGCTGGTAATCGGTCGGTATCCGGTATACCGGATAACATTGTGTACCCACCGAATACCGATACCGAATGTTATCCGGTATACCGGATACCGAATACTCGATATCCGGTATTAATACCGGTATACCGAATACCGATTAATGCATTGAGATTATACCATTAGAAGTCGAGATAAAGAAACTGACGATAGCATTGGAGATTAACTAATTGGAATCCAATTGAAGTTTATTGTGAATACTTGGAACTTGAAGCATTGGAACTGACTGACGCTCAAAGCATCCCCTTGGTGATAAGGAGAATTTGAGTTTAGGCAAAGGATTAGATAGTAGTGGTGGCGGCGGTTGGTGGAAAGGGATTTGCGACCGATAAAGAAAGGGCGGGATGAATGTCCTGGGGGAAGACCGCCGGGGCGTGCTGTGGTGGCGCTGGAATTCGCCTCGGCGGGCTGGAGAAGAAGAGTTGAAGTCGAACAGAGGAAAGGTGGAGGGGCCGATGTGCTGGGCTGCGCAGATGTTGATTTAATTTTAGGGTTTACACGCCCCCTCCCCTCCCAATTTCAAACGCTGTCGTTTCCTTTTTTTATTTTTGTTATTCGGTATACCGATTTACCGTCGGTATATGACTGGTCGGTATTCGGTATACCGTTTGGCCAAGAAGTGCAGCCGAATACCGATACCGACGGTATTCGGTATACCGAATACCGATTATAATCGGTTCGATACCCGGTATACCGAATACCGGTTTACCGAATACCAGCCCTACTAATAACTGAAGGAAGTACAGACTTGAGTATATTGGAGAGGACCTTTGCCACTATCTTATAGAGAATATTAATGCAAGCAATGGGCCTATATGCACCCAGATTATCAGCATTAAGGGTTTTAGGAACCAGGGTAAGAGATGCAGAGTTCAAACCTCGAGGGAAAGTCTTGAACTGGAGGAAATGCTGAACCCCCTCGATTATATCAAAGCCAACTAAAACCCAGTTCCTTTGGAAGAAGCCTGCAGTCCACTCATCCTATACAGGGGCTTTGGATCCATCCATGGCTAATAGTGCATCTTTAACTTCTTGAGATGTCACTAGTATGCATAAAGAAGTTTGAGCATCCAGGCTCAAGGTACTCTGTAAACAACCTCTGATAGTGTCTCTATTCACCTTGACATCCGTATTTATAAGACTAAAAAGATTCTTATAGAAGTTGACCGATTCATCTGCAATATCTTGAGTGTTAGTCAATTCCACACCACTATCTACAATGAGCTTCCTTATTTTCTTTCTTGCAGCTCGGATTGTAGCAGATTTATGAAAGAATCTAGAGTTCTGTTCTCCTAGTTCGGGGTGGTAAACGGTAATCCGGTAAATGGTTTATCGTTTTACCGAACCGGTAACCGGCGGTAAACGGTAAACCGTTTACCGGCGGTATCGGCAGCCGAGCGGGAAGTTGAGGGAGTCGGTTTATCGGACACGGTATCGGTAAATACCGACGGTAAATCGGTAATACCGATACCGAAATCCCCCCTCCCTACTCCACTAACATATAACATATACATCATTATTCACAAATATAAAATATTACATACATGAATGTAAGTAAGGATAGGCCTCAAAAATATTGTAAATAAGAGTTAATAATAAATTATTAATTACAAAAATGATGAAAAAAAATAAAAAAAAAATAAAAATATTACAACATCACCCCACTTCCAGAAATTCGGTTCGATAAATATTCGGTAAACCGACCGAAAAACCGCCCGAAATCGTTTCTCACGGTATTTCGGTAATACCGGTTTGTAATCGTTTACCGGTAATTCGGTAATCGGTAAACCGGTTACAAACCGGTATCGGTAATCGGTAACCAATTTGACCAACTTCGATATACCGAAACCGGTAAATTCGGTAAACAATTTACCGTTTACCGACCGAATCTCACCCCTACTCCTAGTGTGAGCCACCGAATGCGGGATTTCTACCTATGGAAGCGTCCTCAGCCTTGAGAAGAATTGAATAAGCCTGGATAGCCTCATTTCTGGCAGCAAAAGTCAATGAATAAGGATTCTGCAAAACTTGGAGATGTAGAGACTTGACCTCCTCACCTTTGTTTTTAACTCTAGTGCCAATGTCAGTAAATGAATGCTTATTTAACTTGTGGAGTACTTCACTTTTGAGTATGTACAACTTCTGTCTAATAGCAAAATATCATTTTCCTGCAACCTTCTGAGCCCATGTTTCTTGTAGAATATGTTGATAAGATTTGTGTCCCTCCCACATGTTTTTTTTTCTCTTTCAATGAAACTTTACACTTTTAGTCTATTACGTGTAAGGCTTTTAGGTTTCATTGTCTATTTTATTATTTTCAAATGAAAATTATTGGAGCTCTAAATTTAGAATAGTGGTTTGGATATATTCATCTAGACCATTTTTCAAGTTACACAAAACCATATTATCAATAACATTGGACGACTTTTAAATATTACTAGGTCGAACATCTAAAATCGAAAAATTTATACGTACTATACTAGCTCTCGATCGGAGGAGGGCTGGGCCGTGGCCTGGGGTGGCCCAGCCCTAGATCCGCCACTAACTGAACTGTAATTTGACAATAATCCATGGACCAAATACACGGGTCCGGATAGTATAACAACACCTTAAGTGTTGTTATACTAACAACATGATTCATTAAGGGTATAAGGGTAAATATACTCATATATCTAATAAAATAAAAATTAAATTAAGATATCCCAATTTCTATCACTCTCAATCTTCTCCCCATGACCGCGCGTCCTTGATTCCTCCTCCCCACAGCGAAGGGCTTCTCCGGCTGCAGTGGACTAGATAGCGCGGTTGTTGTTGTTGGAGGAGGATCCCAGAATCGACTTCACCATCGACTGCGCGATCGAGAGATTGGAAGAGGAAACTGAAATCGCCGACTGAATTAGGTCGATTGGAGTAGGGGATTTCTGGAGAGACGCGACAGAATTGGCAAGGGAAGACCGACAGACGTCTGGGAACCGGGTGGCGCCATAAGTGGATGAATGCGCCTGCTTCATGCTGGGCGCCAAGCACCTCCATTACAACCACACCACCATCAGCGCCTACAACTACGGCGACCGCTGGCGCAACCTCCGTCGCCTCACCACCACTGAGCTCTTCTCCCCGTCCCGCGTCGCCGCCTTCTCTACCACTGGAAGCGAAGCTCGGGAAACCCTCAAAGCCTTTCACCACAGAGCTCTCGAAGCGGAGGTTTGAGTTCGATTACCCTTGACTTCCTCCTTAGCTTCAACAATCTTCTCTAATCTTACACAAAAGATTATATTGAATACACTATTCAAAAACTATACCCAACTCTCGGAATATGACATCACGAACCTCCCATGCTTTCAAGTTTCTATTTTGCCTGCTCTGTTTGGTTATCTAGGGAAAAAGTCATCAGTGGGCTTTATAAAAAAAAAGAGGCGGAGGAGTTTCGGGATCTGCTCGGCGAATTCTCCTCCATTCAGGGGACCTCTACGCCGAATGATTTCTTTCCCCTGCTTTGATGGGTTGATTTCCAAGGTCTGGAGAAGAGGATGAATTCTCCCTCCACGCTGACGGATTCTCCAATGTTGTCATCACCAAATTATTTTCATTTTTTTTCCCATTTCCCACCTTGTTTATTGCATTAAATTGATAGAAGAGTACTGGTGATAACAAGTGGAGGATATATGGATAGCTTTCTGACAATGTAATGGTTGATACCTGATCACTTGAGATCAATTGTCCCTACGATCAACAAAGTTTATCATTTTTTTTTTGGTTTTATGATGCATCAGAAGCATCCTAATGTAGAACATAAGTCTCGTGAAGCAAAACAGAAACACCACAAAGTGAGCATAAATATTTTTAAATCACACCAAAAACCTTATTATACAAACCATAACTCTCCTAAAACAAACCAAAAACACCACAAAGCACACCAGAAACTTCATAAAACAAACTACAAACACGGTAAAACAAACCATAAAAAACATACCAAAAACCTCCCAATGCATGCCACAAATTCCCAAAAACAAACCAGAAACACCACAAACCAAACCACAAATATTTTGAAAGCACACCAGAAAACTCATAACGCAAACCATAAACACCGTAAAGCAAACCACAAAAACAAACAAGAAACGTCCTAATGCAGACAAAAAATATATTAAAACAAACCAAAAACCTCACAAAGCAAACCACAGAATTTTCAAAAACACAGTAGAAACCTCATAATGCAAACCACAAACACGTTAAAGCAAACCACAAAAACAAACCAGAAACCTTCTAATGCATACCACAAATCTCCTAAAATAAACCACAAACCCCTCAATGCAAAACACAAATTTTTTGAAAGCAAACCAGAAATTTCTCAATGCAAACCACAACCACGATAAAGCAAACTAGAAACTTCTTAATGCAAACCACAAACACGATAAAGCAAACCACAAAAGGCATACAAAAATATGAGAAACCAAACTAAAAATCTCACAATGCATACTATTATATCCGGTGATCGTTGACCAAACTCCGATGGCCGTCAGTGAGTAGATTCTGGCGCCGATAGGCATATTCCGTCCCCGGTGACTAGATTCCGACGTCGGTAAGCATATTTCGACCACTGTGAGCATATTCCGGAGACAGTGGCATATTCCGGCGACGAAAAGCATATTCCGGTGACAAGATTCCGACGACCAAAATTTTGGGCAAGGGAATTTATGTAAACATATTTTTCATAATGACAATTATACCCCTGGTTTGATTTTGCACTAGGTCAACTCAACTAATAAAAATTCATCACAACCCTAGCTTTCTATTGGTTGGAGATTAGTGTTGTTACAATAACAACAAAAGGAGTGTTGTTATAGTATCTAGTCCCCCAAATACACCACCAATCCAATTGGATTTGGATAGAATGGATTGTAGTTAAATGGATTAGATTAGTTTATATTTAAGTTGATGGATTGAATTGGTAGATTTGATTGAGAATTGTCACCTTTAATTATGACAACCATAAAAGAAGCAAAATTCAGATGAATTTTTTACTTATACTTTTTGTTTGACCAAAATTCAATTTAATCATTTAACTTTTATATTTTATGTTTTAAGTCCTTTACCTTCAAACTATCGATTAAGTTTTAAATTCGGACAATCTCACTTGTGAAAATAATATTTTGTATATACTTGATTACTTTATTTTTTTCAAATACTACAAAGTTGAACATTCATTTTCCAGTTAGGACATTGAAAAACATACTATGCAGTAATACTTATATTATGCATAAATACTTTTTTACCCATTAAACATAGTAGAAATTCAAATTCAAGTTGTAGTGATTTTCATTATCTCAAACAACGAGGTGTGCACTTTTTTTGGACAAAAGATAATCATATATTGATACCAAAACATAGATAGTTACACCCTGGAACCAAGCCAGGTCCGAAGATCAAAGAAGCGACTCACAGTCGGGTACAAAGAGAGGGCTTTTCTAGCCACCACATGTGCTATCCTATTACTACTCCGACCTATAAACTGCACACTAAACCCAGGGCTGTTACCAAAATAGTGTAAGACTTCTTCCAAAACGGCACCCATCCGGTTGTCCCTAGCATCCTTGCAATTGATTTTATCAATGATGATCTTAGCATCCCCTTCGAAGCGCATCCCTGTAAAACCCTGACCCACACACCAAGCAATAGCCTCCCGGAGCACAAGCAACTCCACAACCACTGGGTCGTCAATCCCCTGAAACTGAATCCCGTGAGCCATAAGAACATCCCCCGAGGGAGACAGAAGAACCATGCCACCTGCTGAATGCGATCCCTTCCTGGTAGCCCCGTCCCACTAGCAAGTAAACCCTGCAGCCGGACCCGGCCCACCTGATCGTGGAACCATCGGGGGAGAAGGCATGGGGGCACATCCACCGGTAGCCCCACCCATTCCTCATACTGTTGGGAAAACTGTCTCATCAACGCGGGGAATCCAAATTGCTTTCCTTCAAACATCACCCAATTTCTCGACCGCCAAATGCGCCAAAGGACAGAGACTACTGCCATGAGGAGCGTTGGCTGTTGAATTAACGCTTTAAGAAATAGAGGAAAAGTATGGCGAGGCAACCCCTCCCCTAAGTACTCAAGCCCCAAACTCCCCCAGAGCGCACGCGCCACCGGACAATTCAGAAACAAATGCTCCATGGTTTCCGGGCCCCCCCAACAGACCGGACAACGAGGGAGGACAGGGACCTTTCGAGCAATTAGGGCTTCCGTGGTGGGGAGAATTCAATTCAGAATTTGCCAAACAAAGACTTTCAGCTTAGGGGGAATATTCGCCTCCCACAACCGAATCCAACTGGATCTATCCATCCAACTAGCCGACGCCTTCCACCGCCTCCTCCTCCTATCAAGGGAGACAACCAGATGATAGGCTGACTTGACCGAGAACACCCATCAGGAGTAAAATGCCATATCAGTTTATCCGCAAGGTTCTGCTGGGGAAGGGGAATAGTTTTTATAATACGGCAAGTAGGTGGATCAAACCACTGGCTGAGCTTGAGATCACACCAGCGCCCTTCCCCTTGACAAATTACATCATTCACATTAGGGTCACCCCCCTCTGGTAGATCCACCGGATTATACCTCGGAGGATCAAGCTGTAGCTGAGGAATCCAGGGGGACCGAAGCAGGGACGCCGAGCGCCCATTCCCAATTTGCCATCTGAGCCCCATCTCCAATAAATCTCGTCCATACAAAATGCTTTGCCAGCCCCAGGATGGGCGCGACCTGGCTTTAGCATTAAGGAAATGCCCCGAAGGGAAGTACTTACCCTTATAGACTTGTGCTAGAAGAGACTAGGGCTCAACTAAAATACTCCAACCGATCTTGGCTAAAAGGGCTTGATTGAAATGCTCAAACCGGCGGAAGCCCATTCCCCCCTCATGTTTACTCTTACACATATCCCACCAGGTCATCCACCTGATTCTCGAATGTCCCTCCTCATCACCCCACCAAAAGCGAGCAACATGCTTGTCCAATAGGCGACACAACGAGAGAAGCATCTTGAAACAAGACATTACATGCAATGGCAAAGCCAAGGCAATGGACTTAATCAGTGTCTCCTTCGCTGCCCAAGACAAGGTCCTTCGTTTCCACCCCTGAAGCCTTTCCAACAGCTTTTCCTCCAAATACTGAAAGGTCTCCATTTTAGAACGAGCAATCAAAGTGGGGAGGCCCAGATATTTATCCTGCACCCCAACAGCTCCAACTCCCAAAATCGCCGCTAAGAACTCCTGGTCGGGCAGAGTAATATTCTTACTGAAACAAACCGCCGATTTATCCAAATTGACGCGCTGCCCATTTAGTTCCTCGTATTCATTTAGTACCGTAATTAAATTCTCACACTCCTGCAGCGTGCCCCGCAGGAACAGATAAGAGTCATCGGCAAAAAATAAATGCGAGATACGGGGGGCACGCGGGGCCACCTTAACCCCTGCCAGCCTTTTATCCCCAATCGCCTTACGCAAGAGAGCCGCAAATCCCTCAGTGCAGAGCACAAAAAGAAGAGGTGATAAGGGATCTCCTTGCCGCAAGCCCCGCGATGGTCTGAAGAACCCAGATGGAGTACCATTCATCAGGACAGAGAAAGATGACGACCGGAGGCACTCATGTATCCAACCCTGCCAAACCGAGCTAAAACCCATCTTGTTCAAAATTGCAAGAAGAAACGGCCATTCAACTCTATCATAGGCCTTTTCCATGTCAACCTTAAGAGCCATGTACCCCTTCTTGCCTTGCTTTTTGATTTTCAAGTAATGCATTAATTCATACCCAAGGAGGATATTCTCAATAATTTGGCGATCCCGAATGAACGCGCTTTGGCCTGAAGATACAATGTGAGGTAAGAGGCCCGATAATCGTTCAGCCATGATCTTAGTTATGATTTTATACACGAATTGGCATAACCTGATTGAGCGCAACTGCCTCATGGATTCAACATTACCCACTTTAGGGATTAAAGTGAGCCAGGTGTGATTGAAGCTACGGAGCATCCTACCCGTCATAAAAAACGAGCAGACTGCGTCAACCACCGACTCCCCTACAATACCCCAAAAGGCCTTAAAAATTTGCCCGTGAACCCATCAGACCCAGGGGCTTGCTTAGCTCCCATCGCGAAGACAGTTTTCCGCACCTCCTCCGGGAGGACAGTAGCCGTCAGGCCAGCATTCATTTCCGGAGTAACACTACGGGCGACATATTAAGAACTTGATTTTCCGAAGTGAACAAATGGCCATAGAAATTGGTGGCAATATCCGCTTTACCTTTTTCATCAGTAATCCACTCGCCATTCTCATCTCTTAGACCCGTCACAAAGTTCCGCTTACGACGCGTCCTAGTCACTGTGTGGAAGTATGACGTGTTTTTATCTCCCTTCTTCAACCAGTGAACTCTAGATTTTTGCTGCAAGTACACTTCTTCCGCATCCCACTGTCTTGTTAATTCAGCCTCAAGGCAACGGACCGCATCCCAATCAATCGAGTGAATAAGCTTAAGCCGCTCAATCTCGCTCTGGAGAGTTCTGATATTACGCAGGGAATTAGTGGTTCCTGCTCTACTCCAATCATACAATAAATGACGCAACTTCTTAAGGCTCTCCCAAATGCGAAACATCGGGGTGCCTTGGATATCTTCCTGCCAAACATAAGAAACCATGGCCTTCACTTCAGGGTTGTCCGCCCATCGAGCATCAAAACGGAATAGAGGGCGACTATTCCGAACATAGGGTTTGTCAGAAAGGAGGAGCGCCCGGTGATCCGATCCCTGATCCGTAAAGTGCTTGACCAAGGTATCAGGAAAGCGGTCAAGCCAAGATTGTGAACAAAGGGCTCTATCCAGTCTCTCTCTAACACAGGTCGCCCCCATTTGTTTATTGATCCAAGTGAATTGGTCCCCCTGAAACCCAGGGTCAAGAAGGCCCAAATTCTGGACAAAATTACAGAGGCTGAGGGCTTGCGCAGCATTCCATTGACTCCCTCCATCCTTAAATAATAGAAATATAAAACTTTATACAGTTATTTTGCTTTTTTCCTTCTTATGAATAATGTATAAGCAGATTTCAACCCGAATTCTGACTTCACCTCTAGGTCGTAAGATTTGTAAGTTGTAACGTCTCACGTAACACTCGTGTGTGGACAGTAGAACTTCTTATGTCGGTGGTAGGACTCCTATATGATCATATGTGTTTACACTCAAAAAATAATCTTGTACCACATTGATTATTTACAAGGCATTAACTGTCTTTATAAGGCCAGATCATTAATGACAATTAATGTTACTTGAACTGGCCTCATGATACTAGTTTTTAAGCCCAAATCACTAAGTCTCCAAGAAGGAGCTAGTCTCGCCGCGAGTTGGGTAGCCCGACGTGGTCGCGAGATCTAGACCGCGTTGGCATCAAGTTTAGAGCCCGATGTGGTCGCGAGATCTAGACCGCGTTGGCGTCAAGTTTAGAGCCCGACGTGGTCGCGAGATCTAGACCACGTTGGCGTCAAATTTGGTAGGGGTGGGCAATGGGCGGGTTGGGTGGGTTTTGGTCTCAAATTGACCCACCCACTTACTAGCGGGTTGAAATAATTGTGACCCGCAATCCACCCACATACTTCTGCGGGTTGGGTTGGGTGGGTGGCGAATGGGTGCAGTTGGGTCGCGGGTCAACCCGCAAAAGCAATTCTTCAACTAGCCATTAAGAAATTTGATTAACATTTATAATAAGTTCAAAGCAAAGTAAGACTGTATCATTAATTTGTGATTTTGATACAATTAATAATTTATAGTTTGCATCCCAATATTTAATGGTTATTAACAATAATCTGCATACCAATATCCAATATCTAATGAATATTGCACAACACAATGACCAATGATAGTAGTCAAAACTATTAATTATTCCTCACCTTTTTAAGTATATGGTCAGACTGTAATGCAGTTCGAAAATATAATGAATATTCGATACTATAAGAAACAACATTTTTTCATGTAAAAATAGGATGTGGGTCATATGAGTGACCCGCAATCCACCCACATTAGTGCGGGTAGGAGATTTACCAATTCGCAATCCACCCACATCAATCACCCACTGCGTGCTAGTCGGGTTATTTGCGGGTGGATAGATATCAATCCGCGGATTAACCACTCATGTGCCCACCCTTAAAATTTGGAGCCCAACGTGGCCGCGAGATATATACCACACCGTGAGTCTAGAGTCTAGACCATGTCCAAGATCTAAACTAACAAGGTGGAAGTAAGAAAGCAAGCCATGTGGGAGAGGCAAGTAACAAGACGACAGTTCCAAGATAAAGAGCAGGCAGTTAGCAGAGCAACTGTCGATTATCCCACGTGCAAGGACACGTCAGCCACGTCTGAGGAAGAAGGGGAGCAGTTCTTTCTTGGAAGTTACTCTCAAACGGTTTTTTCTACGACAGTTACCACTTCAAGGCTATAAATAGGAGGAGTTGACAGAGAAAGGGTCGCAAAAATCACCACTCGACACCACTTGTCAAGTTTATCAATTTTATCTTTCCTCTACAATTTTTATCAGTATTCGTAGATCTAGAGCTCTCTCAAAACCTCCATAGGAGTAGGAGTAACTTAATGTAGATATGTCTCGAGAGTCGTGTAAACATCGAACACCCTCGTTCGAACTGTGTTTGAAGAGGTGTGAACCGTGTTTAGTGATCGTTGTCCAAAAAAGTCAAGGTGCATTCAATTCTCATTCAACGCAAGTTTTCTTATCGTTGTCATCGTTGTCCAAAGAAATCAAGGTGCATTCAATTCTCATTCAGCGCAAATTTTTCTCGCCAGAAAACAATATGGGAGCTAGGAGTTAAAATGAGAGAGAATGAGGTTGACGAATGTATTGTATAGTTAGCTAGCTAGCTAGCTAGGTAGGGAATAATTATCATATGCCGGAAATACGTCTTCTTGCGCGTGTCTATGTGCGAAGCAGGAAGGTATCGCCGGAAATAAAATGCCGGCCGGCCTAAACATCTACAAAGAGCACCAAAGACAGAACTGAGAGAAAAGAGAAGATCACTAACAAAACTGTCTTCTTCATTTAATTATTGAATTTCCTAAGGCTGCATTTTTTTGGGCTCATGCCTCTCTGCCTGATCGAGCAGCACTATAAATAAGGCCGGCTGGAATAGATCATTTGTCAAACAGAGGAAGAAATTAAAAAAAACAACATAATTTCTTAAACAAATACTATATATATATATATATAGTACGAAGATGATGATGAAGTCTGGAGCCATGTTGGGAAGAAGGACCTCCCCATTTCTTCTTCTTCTGGCGATGGTTGCCGCAGTACTCTTTCTCCACGCCGATGTTGGCCGATCTCCAATCTTTGCAGGTGATTATATATATGTTCAATGAATTTCATTCTTTTTCCTCCATGTATAATTCCTCTCTCTACTGCATGTTATATGTTAATTAGCAAGTTACTGATGAACCGAAACTTGCTTTACGGCCGTAATAATACGTTGTGTGTTATAGCTGCGCACGTGAAGCATTGTACTGGAGTAACAGTGGTGAGTTCGACAGACACGTGCTGCGATGTGGTGAGAAAAGACGGCATCACAATGAAGCAGCTCTTCCGTTTAAACCCGCATCTGGATTGCGATAAAATCCGCTACGGGATGACACTCTGCACCAGCGGTTAAAATTGATGAACCGTATAATGTTAACTTATCAAATGTCACTGCATGCATGCAGACATTGTGTTGTCTACGTACCTCTTGTAACAGTTTCTCTTGCTACTGCTTTGACGACGACTACGACTAGCTCTAGAAAGAAAGACACTAGTTCTACAGAATTGCCGGCTGGCAGCTGCCACTACTAGATCTCCTCGAGTCGCAGTTACAATATATAGTTTGAGAAAATAAACATCACTGTCTACTGTTGTAGCCATGGAGTTCTCTTCTATCTCAAGAAATAAAATTAGCATTTTATGACTACTCGATCGTCTCTCCTGTCAAGAACCAGTTGGTCCCAATAACTCGAGTTGTTGAGAGAGGTTTAATCGTGGATCATATACCGTTTACTAACACACTCCCTCAAACTGAAGCCACTCAGAGTGGCTTGGAGTTTGCAGAGGCACAGGTCCGGACACTATGTGCTTAACAGAAATAGTTGGGGTCACCGGGATTCGAACAGACGACCTCACGGACGTCACAGAAGGCTCTGAGCATCTTTGGTTTGTTTTCATGATAGTCAGTTTCTGAAACTTCTTTGGAGGAGAAGGGTTTGGAACAACAAGGCAGTTTTGGTAAGAGATATCGTCATCACCATCAATTGTTTTGTGGGGAGCGGTTTTCTTCAACAACGGCGCAAAATTTGGGATTAGCAGCCGTTATCAGTGTCTTTGCTATATATTTTTTCTTTTTGTGTTAGTTTTTGTTTCGGTTTTTAAATTGTTGGTAAGTAATTACCATCAATTTGGGGAGGGTATTAGAGTATGTGTAGTACGAGTAGTATTATGTTATACTACCAGTAATGTTATGTAATTGGTCAGTGTTATATTCCTTATAAGAGTCGTAGAAGTTAAGTAATTGTCGTATTAGTGCTAGAGTTATTATAGGAGTCAGTCATTGTATTCTATATAAACCCTTTGTAGTGTTATAATAATACACAACCGTTTCCACCGTATTCTGATTTCCCAACATCTCCATAGAAATAATCTACTCTTGTTTCCAATGAATGAGTTCCATGGAAATATGGTTTACTTCATTGATTACAAGTATAGGCTTGAACTCTCATAATAATCTAGTCGAGTATCTTAACTATTATTTTACTAAAAACCAAAAACTACATAGAAAAAAGAATTTAGTACAATCCATCATTTTTGTAGTTGTAAATGGCAAATCGCCAACTGCTAGCTAAATTCATTAGGATCTTTTTGAAGAACAAGTATAGGCGCTTGTATTTATTCATGGGCCAATCCAATTATAGAGTTTGGTACCTATTTTTTATAATGACTTTTTATTAGTACCGATTTTTTTTTTAAATTTTTTTTCGTAATGATCCAAAATTTAGATGCCACATGAATTTATGAATCCACCAATTATTTAAATCCAATCTATGATCAATCTATGAATATCTTCATACAAATGGTGAGCTGGGCAATGAAATTAAGCAAGTTCGACATCACATTTGCCACACAAGTCTATCCAGTAATCCCCAACCTCCGATTCCCACACTTGCTTTCTCGTTGTTCCACATAAGAAACCTGTAAATTAAAAGGCGCCTAGATTTTTCAACAAAGGTAAGAAAAAGGCACCTAGAGGAGGAGCCCTCCAAAGCTGCAGTCACCTTGATTTCTTTATATCGATCCCTAGACCGCACCATCATACTAACTTGAACATCCGACTCCTTGATCGATGTTGAGATGATTATGCCTCCCTGTCTCCAGAATTGTAGCTGCTGTCTTTGCTTCTTTCTTTTGTTGTTGTGTATATATGTGTTTACACCAAAAATTAACCTTGTACCACATCGGTTAAAAACAAGGAATTAAATGGCTTTATAAGGCCAACTTAATCATATTAGTTCAAATCAGTTGAGTGGGCCATGAAGATTGGGTTTTTGGGCCCATTACTCCGTACTACCACGCGCGCCATGTATCTCCAAATTTGGCTAAGTATGGGAGCCACCCCCATGACACGCAGAGGGGGTGGG
The DNA here is from genome assembly GCA_946122785.1 of Linum tenue. Classification (NCBI taxonomy): domain Eukaryota; kingdom Viridiplantae; phylum Streptophyta; class Magnoliopsida; order Malpighiales; family Linaceae; genus Linum; species Linum tenue. Next base: position 2,386,953 of record CAMGYJ010000008.1, read on the forward strand.
AGCTATACCACCACCCCCACGACGTGGCAAGGGGGTGGGCACCATACCGCCACCCCCATGACCAGGTGAGGGGGGTTATGGCCGAATTTGGCTAAGGCAATAAGAATGATAGCCACCCCCAGGAGGTACCAAGGGGGGTGGCCATCATCATACCACCCCCATGACAGGCAGAGGGGGTGGCCATCATACCACCCCCAGGAGGTACCAAGGGGGGTGGCCATCATCATACCACCCCCAGAACGTGGCAAGGGGGGTGGACATCATACGGCCACCCCCATGACATGGTGAGGGGGGTGATCATATCTCCACCCCCAGGAGGTACCAAGGGGGGGGTGGCCACCATCATACCACCACCCCCAGGACGTGGTAAGGGGGGTGGACATCATACCACCACCCCCAAGACGTGGCAAGGGGGGTGGCCATCATCATACCACCCCTAGGACGTGGTAAGGGGGGTGGGCGACATGCCGAGGGGGGTGACCATCATGTCGCCACCCTCAAGAGGTACCGAGGGGGGTGGGTACCATACCAACTCCCCCATAGCCCTGGTGAGACGAGAAGATGTAAAATGTGGTTAAGTATGGAAGATGATGTGGGTGGCGAGGAGCACCCCCATGAGGTGATCTGGGGACCACCAACATACCACCCCCATGGTATGATCAGGGGGTAGGGGGTCACCAATGCTGGCTCCCGTAAGGATGATAGAGTGGTGGGAGTGATCCATATGAAACCCATGGGGTACAATATCATGGAGTGAAATATGGCTAAGTATGGAGAATGATGATGCCTCCAATGTTATGGGGAGGGAGTCACAACACACGCCCCATGATATGGAAAAGGGGGGCAAGGGGGTCATGTGGCCACATGGTCTCTTTACTCTCCTAACGGTGAAGTATTTTTTTCATGTGATTCAAATATCCACCCATATGTGGCACATGGTATTCTGTCATGCCTTAGCCATTTTTGCTCTATAGATAAGCGAAGCTATGGAGGAGATACCAAGAGCAGGGAGTGAGATCTCAAGAGGAGGGGATCAGGACTGAAGAAGGTGGCACATCCAACGTCACGGTAACCGTCGAAGCAATTGAGAGGGTAACCGCCACTCCACGTCAGCAGAGCAGTTTCTCGAGGCAGTTACTTCTGGTGGCTATAAATAGGAGGTGAAGATGACGGAGAAGGGGTTCGCCAAAATCACACCAGACAACCTATTGTCAAATTTTATCCTTTTATCTTTACCTTTTCCTCTGCAAATGTAGTCATAGCCATAGTTGTAGTTTCGGAGCTCTCACTGAACCTCCATAGGAGTAGAGTTAATGTAATTTAGTTTGCCTCGTACACCATCAAGAACATCGAACACCCTTGTTTGAACTTTGTTCAAAGAGGTGTGAACCGTGTTGTTCAATCATTTGTTTGGAAGTCAAAGGTGCAAAATCCAATTCTGTTCATCTAATTTTTCTCGCCGGGGAAAACAATATGTATTTCGTGTGTGTGGCTAGTGAAAGAAGAAGAAAGGAATAGAACTGGGACTTACAGTCGTCTCTTTTATGTCCTTTGTGGTTAATTGGCAGTCTGTGAGGTATAAGAGAAAAGAAAGCACTGTTTGTTTATTGTTAGGACATTTGGTATGGTGTTTTTCAATTTTCAGGGGAAAGGACAAGGAAGTGTGGAAGTTTTTTGTATTTTGTTTGTGGGTAAGAGAGGAAGTGGATGTGTTTATGTCTGTGTTTCTAACTGTGTTGTTTTTAGGAGGAAGAGAACTGCATGGAAGAAGACGAAGGGTGTGACGAGAGAAAAGGAAGCCTCGATCTGTTTGGCAGAGGTGTCAAGAACCAGTTGATCCCAATAACTCGAGTTGTTGGGAGAGGTTCAATCGTGGATCATATACCACAACACTAACACGCCCCCTCAAACGAAAGTCACTCACAAGGGCTTGAAGTTTGCACAGGTCTGAAGACAAGAATACCATGTGCTTAACAAATGGGGGTCACCTAGAATCGAACACAAGACCTCTCGATCACAGAAGGCTCTGATACCATGTCAAGAACCAGTTGATTCCAATAACTCGAGTTGTTGGGAGAGGTTCAATCGTGGATCATATACCACAACACTAACAGTTCGTTGTCTGTGTAAGAAGAAAAAGGATCAAGATGAAGAAAAATGGTCTTTGGCAAGAAGTTTGGGAGAGAAGAAAAAGTTATCATTCACTGGGTTTCAAACCCACAATATGGAGGACAAACAAAAAGTTCTCATTCACTTAGGCCTGAGCTACCCAACCCTCATCTAACATAATTGCATACTGAACAATTTTATACAAATACTTCAATTTATACGAAATTTCCAAACACCAATATAATTTATACGTAACATTTCGAATTCTGGGGGCCAACACCAAGTGTAGCTCCGCCCCTGGCCGGAAGCACGTCTTCTTTCGCGGGTCTATGTGGGAAGTAGGAAGGCATCGCCGGAAATGAAGAAGGAAGGTATCGCCGGAAATATAATTAATGCCGGCCGGCCGGCCTAATTAAACATCTACAAATTAAAGAGACATCAAAGACGACAGAACTGAGAGAGAAAAGAGAATATGGCTAACAAAACTGTCTTCTTCATTTAATTATTGAATTTCCTAAGGCTGCACTAAATTCTCCTCCACACGGCAGCTAGCCCGGCTCAAATTTAATTTTTTCAGCCTGAGCACTATAAATAAGGCCGGCTGGAATGGATCATATATCAAAACACAAAAGAACATCATTTTTTCTTAAACAAACACCATATATATATATAGAACGAGAACGATCGATGATGAAGTCTGGAACCATGTTGATCAGAAGGAGAATCTCTCCATCTCTTCTTCTTCTGGCGATGGTACGTAATTGCCGCAGTACTCTTTCTCCACGCGGATGTTGGCCGATCTCCAATCTTTGCAGGTGATCGATTATATATATGCATGTTTGATGAATTTCCTTCATTTTCCTCCATGATATTGTTTAACAAGTTACTGATGAACTGAACTCGATCGCAACATATATTTTGTGTTGCTTGTGTGTATAGCTGCGCATTTTGTGAAGAACTGTAGAGGAGTAACAGTGGTGAGTACAACAGACACGTGCTGCGATGTGGCGAGAAATGGCGGCGTCACAATGAAGCAGCTCTTCCGTTTAAACCCGCATCTGGATTGCGACAACATCCACTATGGGATGACGCTCTGCACCACGGGTTAAAATTAATTAATGAACCATCTATTAATCTATATGATGTTACACTTATTAAATGTTACTGCATGCATGCAAACATTGCGTTGCCTACCTCTGTACGTAAAAGTTTCTGGTTTAACAATATATAGTTTGAGAAAATAAACAGCTACACTACTGTTGTAGCCATGGAGTTCTTCCATCTCAAGAAATAAAATTAGCATTTTATTATGAGTACTTGTCTCTCCAACGTAATATTCTACTCGTTTTTTTCCAACGAATGAGTTCAATATATGGAAATCTGGTTTACTTCATTGATTACAAGTATAGGCTTGAACTCGATCGAATGATAATCTAGTCGAATCTCTTCAGTATCATTTAGCTAAAAAGCAAAACTACATAGAAAAAAGGAATTTAGTACAATCCACCATTTTTGTAGTTGTAAATGACAAATTGCCAAATGCGAGCTAAATTTATTAGGATCATTTTGAAGACCAAGTATAGGCTTGTATTTATTGATGGGCCAATACAATTATAGAGTTTGGTACCTATTTTTATAATGAATATTTTAATATTCTCAAATGGTATTTCATCGGTACAAAATAATTGAACCACGGTAGTATCATAAAGTACCTTATCACCAACGAGTCTGGTATGACTTCTAGTACGATGTTACAAATGGTATTATATAAACCTACCGAGAGAGGACTTGAAAAGTGAAAAATGAAGGTAATTTTGGGAAACGTTCAACACATGCTCCCTTCTCTGTTCCCACCTACGTACCTATAGATGTCAATCGGGCGGGTTCAATTGGGTTGCGGGTTAGTCGAGTTTCGGGTTTGTCGGGTTGTGGGTTCATCAGTTCGGGTTCAATCGAGTTCGGTTTCAACCGGGTTGCGGGTTAGTCGGGTCGGACAGGTTACGGGCGGATCGGATTGCGGGTTGTTCGGGACAGCGCATCGAGTTACTTACTCCTTACTCGCTACCAATTTACACATTTTCTTACTCTAATTTAAAATATTTTCACAATTTTTAACCAACTTATTTCTACCTCATTTTGTATACTTACTTAAAAAAAATATTCAAAATGTTGAATCAATTTGTATGATTTGCAAACTTGTCATCTAATTAATCATAATTAGTAAAGTGCACTAGCTAATAGTAATGGCGATATCAACATTTGCAACCAATAGACACTATTAACAAAACACCACTATAAAAACAAAGAAGAAAAACACTTTTTCTTATCTCAACATTTTTTGGCGACAATATAGATTAATCCAAACGAAATTGGGCGGCAATATAGATCAATCCAAATGAAAATTGGGTGGCCTTGTGGAGAAGGAATGAAGAAGTTGGGCGGCAATATATATCAAGCAAAAAGAAAATTGGCCGGCAATGCAACGGGAAGCAAAATTGAGTAAAAAAAGACATGAATTATATATAATAAATTACAACCTTAATTCTCAGTGAAGTATAAAATTTTTGTTTAACAAAAAAATATATGAATCAAGGTTCGTGTAAATGTTTTGCAATTCATTGTCAATCAATAATCTTAATTTATATCCATATGCAAAATCTAGAAAGTGCACTAATATTATAAACAACAGTTTATGGGAGATGGAAATCGAGCTTAATAATAAAGGAATTGAAACGTTGGTGGGTCGAATTGGGGGGAATTTTCCCTCATTAGATTTTCATTTTGGTATGGACTAATTGTAGAGGGAAAGCAAAATGGGAAGAACGAAAAGTGGGGAGGGAAACATTGGAGAAGTGAAAAGTTGGGTTGAAAATATCAAAATGAGAGGGAGGAAGTTTCCCACCCAAATGAAAATGTGGTGGGAGAATTAGTGAGTAAGATTAAGTTTTCAATCTAAATGTAAAATAATATGCGTTTGAGATAGGATAAACTCTTTACATGTTCTCAAATCTACTATATCAAATTAGTCATGCCTATAAGCTATAGTAAAGTTTGTTATAGAGTATGGACAATATTTTAGTCACTAAATGTTACCTCCTAAATCATCATATGTAAACATTGTGATAATCAAATGGATAATTAATTAAACTCGTAAACCATCATATGTAAACATTGTGATAAACTCTCTCTTCTTTCTTTTAAAAAAATTAAAATACAAAATTTCCCTCTTATAAAAAAAATTCCCTTATTTTCTTTTTCATAAATCAAAAACATCAAAATTTCTCATCCTTTTCTCTTCCTATAATCAAAAGCACCAAAACTCCCTCTTCATTTTTTTCCAAAACTTGAAGCACCAAATTTTCCTCAAAAAGTTGAAAACAAAATATTTCCCACTTCTTTCTCTTCTTATAAACCAAAACACCAAAACTCTCTCTTATTTCTTTTCTAAAAAATTTAAGCACAAAATTTCCCTCTTCTTTTTTCCCCAAAAAGTTGAAAACACCAAAATTTCCCACTTCTTTCTCTTCCTATAAACCAAAGCATCAAAACTCCCCCTTATTTCTTTCTCTTCTTTCTTTTATTTAAAATATATAATTTTAACTCAATATCATTTTTTGAACTTTCTTTTATAAAATAAAAAATAGTTTTACTTGAGTCTTACAACAACAAAAAAAAACTTCATTTTGAAATTTTATATAATATAGTAATTATCTGGTCAATCGGGCGGATTACGGGTTAGTTGGGTTCGGACCAATCGGGTTATGGGTTTAATTGGGTTCGGGTTAATTGAATTGCAGGTTATTCGGGTTACTTATTAATCGGGTCACGGGTCAATCGGGTTGCAGGTCATTGACTTTTAATCAATTTGGATTGCGGTCGGATTGCGGGTTCTGGTTTGACATACTTACCCAATTTCTCCGTACACCACCCAATTAAATGTCTGATGGAAGAAATTAAGCCACAAAACAAAGAAATTAAACGTTACACGAACTGGCGCGGGAGCCATGGAGGGACTATTATTGATTGGTGGTGGTGGAGCTAGCGATGACGATGAGCCAGAACTTTAATGCCACAAGAACCAGCATTATGCAGAAAGCAGAAGGTAGGTAGGGCTTTGATGTGATGTGAGAACTTGGATTTAAAAAATGAGATAGAAAGAGGTTGTCAATTACTCTGTCTGACCAAGATGTAATAATTAGCTAGCTACCTAGCTAACGAATAAACTATCATTTGCCGGCATGCAGTAGGATTTCTATGTGGGAAGTAGTGGGGGAAAAAAAATAGATATGCCGGAATAAAGAAGGAAGGTATCGCCGGAAGGATAATGCCGGCCGACCAGGCTAGACATCTACAAAGAGCACAAAGGACAGAATTGAGAGAGAAATGAGAACATGGCTGGCTAACAAAACTGTCTTCTTCTTCTTCTTCATTTTATTATTGAATTTCCTAATAAGCTCAAATTTTCGGGGTCATGCCTATCTGCCGGAGCATGCACTAGTATAAATAAGGCCGGCGAGATCGGGTCATTTATCAAACAGAGGGAAAATAAAAACATAATTTCTTAAACAATTATACAATCTATATAGAACGATGACGACGATGATGAAGAAGTCTGGAACCACGTTGGGAAGGAGAATCTCCCCATCTCTTCTTCTTCTTCTTCTTCTGGTGATGGTAATTGTCGCAGCAGTACTCTTTCTCCACGCCGATGTTGGCCGATCTTCAATCTTTGCAGGTGATTATATGTATATGTTTAATGAATTTCATTAATTCATTTCCTCCATCATCCCTCTCTCGATCTGCTGTTATTTTTAATTAGCAAGCTACCGATGAGCTGAACTTGGTTTGCTGTATATAATACGTACGTACGTACGTACATATGATATGTATGTGTTACGTACGTACGTATAGCTGCGCATGGGGAATATTGTAGAGGAGCAACAGTGGTGAGTCCAACAGACACGTGCAGGTCTTTGGTGGAAAGAGTCGGCATCACAATGGAGGAGCTCTTCTCTTTAAACCCAAATCTGGATTGCAATAATCTCCCCATGATAGTCTGCACCAGAGGTTAATCAATAATAACCATGACGGCTATGGAAAGTAGACACCAGCCAGCTAGTATAGTTAGTAAAATACTGTACGATTATGTTGTGTATAAAATATGTACAAGTATTTGGCCGTTTCTAACTTATAATGTGTTTAATAGTACATCAATAGTTATAAAGTATATAAATAAATTATTTTCAAATAAATTAATGTATATGTATATATAATAGTTGAGTTAGCAATTTAATTCATTAAATATGAATATTAAACGTGTTATATGAGTTTTATACGTATTTAGTACGAGACCGAGAGACATAATATAAACACGGTAAATAAAACAACTTGACAATAGTACGAATATGAAAATTTCAAACGAATGAAATACATATAATCATATATATGTATATTAAACGAAGTATTTACTAGTAGTACTCGGACATCTCCAACTACGGCCCTAGAGTTGAAGGCGCCAAGTAGCAAATAAATAGCAGGACTCTCTCTAACTATGATGATCGATCCGAAGAAATATAATTGCACATTTTATGAGTACTAGTGTTTCCATCGAAATCTAGTTTTTACCCCCTCCAATGAATGAGTTCCATGGAAATCTGGTTTACTTAATTAAGTACAAAAGGATAGGATATATACAAAATAAATTTGCATGTACGCCAGACACTAATTTAGAGATATCGTTTACCTTAAACGGTTTTGTGCAATTTGGTGTGTTCCACAACAGTGACCACTGCTACGGTAAGCACCGATCGAGGCAGAGGCGGGGACGATGGCAGATATCACCACGGCCTATCTTCACAGCATTTCCGAAAGTGAAATCCTATTTACACTACAGGAAAATGCATTATTAACTAGGGTGAAAACGGTGGTTAATACTATTAGCCACGGTAAAAAACGGAGGATAACTTGACCGTGGCTAAAAGTCAATACTGTGGTTAATAATGATTATTAACCACAATTTCTCTATACAGTAGTTGTAACACCCTACCCTGTATTCATGTTCCTAATATTTCCCTTGACCAATTTAGACTTGGTTTACCTACAATCTTTATATGAAGTGCATAGAAAAAATGGAGTTGTATTTAAAACCGGTATTGTCTTAAGCCTTAGCTTGCAAAAACTTTACTTGTTCCCTAACTTTTAATTGAAAGATTTGTGGAGAGTTCAGTTTCGCCGCCCACCTCTTGGCCATTTGGCCGACAGTACTCATCTGTCACGCTCTACTGATGTCGTTCTAGTCCTGTGAGGAAAAAAATATTGACGGGGCGAGACGTCACTCAATGAGTAAATAATAACCTAATATAAATATTAATATGAAAAGATATCAGGCTATGTTGTGACTCGGAGTGTCTTCTGTCCATTGAATTCGGTGCATATTTAATCACTTGATAACTTTACCTATGTCTCACCTATGTAGATTTACACAAAATTTCTTTCCTCGTCCATTCGATCTTTCACATATACGTTATATGTCATACATGATTTGTGTAGGATTTCACCTTTATTTTACCCTACCTGGTGTTGCAAATAGTTCATATTTATTCTCATACACTATACGGAATTTTCCATCATATCTATGCACTTCTATTAACACTGCATCATGGGATGTGTTATAGACACATAACATTATACACATCAGCATCTCATGGCAGTGTCATAATTAAATCAACATATCATAACTGCTTACAAAGCAGTTCCTTGATTATTCCTTGTACCACTCGTCATAAGAGATTATCACAAAATATACCTCATATAACTTCATATCACATACAAAACACATCGACCTTCACATGTTTCATGTAAGGGTTCACATTCTATATATCAAATATAGCAAATACTCAGATTGCCATCTCAATCACATATCACGCAAACATGACAAATACTAAAATTGACATTCTAGTGCTCATATTTCATCCAAGATCAACCATGTATCAACATCCAATCACTAACATACATATAGTTACCTGAATTCAGTAGCTTTTATTCTTTAATTTGCCAAGTCATGCACTCCCCGGGATCTCGTGAACTCGTAATCTCATAGGCACAAAGTGCCAGATCTCATGAACTCATAAACTCGTGGGGCACATGGTGCCATATCTCATAAACTCGTAGCCAGGCCTGGCATTACCCCTTAAAAGGAGTTCTCCTATAGCTCTTTTATCTCTTAGGCTTGAAGCCTCTTTTCACTTATAATGAGTGCATGACAGGGCGCCATTACGTTTGCTTTAGGTGGCCATGCAATTCTTATAGTTAGTCACAACTAAACATAATACTTGTGTTACCCAAGGGCCACTTCATATCACATTCACTTGCATGACTCATAAGCTATTTTATCTCATCTCGTATAATTGACAATAGGCAACCTTTCTTGCCAATCTCTTCACTTGACAGCCACAAATGGCATTTCACATATCATATACTCATCACATAATATGCTTTAGCACACACATAACAACATGTATTATGACCTTCTGGTCATATCATCATACAATCATTTCATCGTATCATCACATTATCATACAATTACCACGATACGGTAACCTCATTCAATCATAAGATCATTCAACCATTTCATGTCATTCAATCATGTAACCATGCCACATATTAACATTCAATCACCATCGGTTTAAATCCTATAAAGCCATCATACACATTGTACTCGGGCCGCTTCATAACCCGAATACCATAATCATATTAAGATAAACATTAGGTTAGAATTTACTCACCATAAACTTGCTATTAAGCTATTCCGTTTTGCTTCAATGACTCCCCGATTTCCGCTTTTCCTTTGAAAAGTGATGCATAAAAGATTCAGTACAAGAGCTCATGGTTTTCCTTAATCACGATTAAGATAACAATTATATATATATCAAAAGTGTACTCATATCTCACATTAGATGATTCTTTGACCCTCCGGTACACGTTAAATCCCTTCACAACTCTAAATCACATACAAACCGAGTACTTCTAATTCCCAACACACAAACCACTTAAGAATCCGCACATAATTAAGCTAGACGTTTACAACCCTCCCTGAAACTATTATCTAATTGTTAACTAATTATCATCTTCTTATTTATATACACAGCTGATCACAAGATCCCCCTGTTGACACGTCCAGTTTAAACAAGCCACCTAGCTAATTAATCATAACCAAAACCCTTTCTGCCTCCTTTATACACATACTCACATAACCTCTGTTGTATGCATGTATATATACTGTCCAGAAGTGTATAATTCACACCCATCATCATTATTAGCAGTTCTTTTTCTTTCTCAATGAAGAGATTAACTCCACCCACATGCACTATTTCGTATAAGGCCGAGACCAGAATCTCACTAACACTAAGTCATTTAGCATTTACATGTAAGATTTTCGGACTAAATCCCCCATCACAAACTCGGCAAACAACTAACCCAGTTCACCCTCCCTAATCCCTATATAGCTACCCGGATCATGCAAAGTATCACCCTGTAACCTTAAAACTAAGTTATTAAAGATAAGAAGGGATGGTACATACCTGAAGCAACAGGCATCCCCTCGCTAACCTTAGTACTTAGAATTCCCCTCTACCTATGAGAGTGGTCACTGGAATAAAGGATCAATATTTACGGCTTAAGGTTTTTGGGAGTTACTTAGTTTCTGGATATTTCTCTCCCACTGGTTGCAGGAGCAAGAAGGGAGGGTGGGGATAACTTACATCCTTCCCTTAGGCTTTGCATGGAGGTGAGCAGGTGGAACTATTTCCAAGGGTGTGAGGTGGTGACATGAGAGGCACTCCTTCCCATTTTCAGTTCAGTGTGGTGATAAATAGAGCTAGGGTAGCGGTAAGACAGGAAATGTGATTCTTTCCGTGTCAATAAAATTACCAAATTCTCCGCCAAATCATATCGTGGTATTTTATTTGATACAACGTACTTAAGAGCCTCCTATACCCTTCCTATTTCTATTCAATTTTGCCAACTCATTGAGCGGACCATCTAAATTTGATTTGCTCTTTAAAACCCAAAGCATGCATGTGTAACAAGTTGTCAGAACAGAAGCGTGCAATCGATAATCCAAACCAACACGAACGGACACAAATTTAACGTGGTTCACTAACACAATGTGTGCTAGCTAATCCACGAGCAGGAGAGAACAAATTTCACTGTTTTGAGGAGAGTACAGGTTACAAACCAAATTCCGGAACGGACAAACCAAACAAACTAACCCGACTGACCTTACTATAGACTAGGTGATGAAGAGTATTTATAGAACTCTTCTCCTAATCCCAAACAGAAAACCAAACACCTTTTCCCAAACATACTAGGAAAAGGTCAAAACAAAGCTCAATCCCAAACCCAAACAGAATAGGCCTAAAACACAAAACAAACGCAAATCAAATTCAAGTCATATTCTAACAATCTCCACCTTGACTTGAATTCTCTCTCAAATACCAGATGTACCAGACGCAACCAAAGTTGCCAAATGTACCAAACGCAACCAAAGTTGCGAGATGTACCCAGACGCGATACATATCGCCAGACGTATCCAAATGCGATCGAAACCGCCAAACTCAAACGCGATGCAAATCGCCAAACTCAGATGCAATCAGAATTGCCAGACATACTAACTCCTCCAAATCAGCTGTAACAAAATCTCCCCTGCCTCCATATGCCCCTAAGGGCGGTCAACAACTCAAACCATTCGGCAAATCCAACTCATGTTGAGACTTGTCATTCAGAACCAACTTGCTGCACTTATCACCAACAGAACATGTCAAGACAGAACCTTGTAGATTATACAAGGCACCCCGCTTGGCACCTTTCAAAATCACCTTAGAACCCTTGTAGATAGACAACACTCCACCTTCACCTTTGAAGCTGAAACCCTTGCTGTCGAGTAGACTCAAAGATATCAGATTCTTAGTCATCTCTGGAATATGTCTAACATTGTTCAAGGTGCGAACAGAACCATCATGTGTCCTCATCCTGATGGAGCCTCTTCCAACAATCTTACAGATAGCACCATTGGCCATAGAAACATGCCCTCCATCTATCTGCTCATAAGTTGAAAAGCTCTCCTTGCTTGGACACATATGATAATCAGCTGCAGTATCCAAATACCACACATCCTGATGATGTACCTGCTCATTCACTGCTAAGGCTAAACCATCTTCAGAATCAGAGTTAGTTTCTTTCGCCACAGCAGCAGATGATTCCTTCTTCTCCTTATATTTCTTCAGTTTAGGACAATCGAATTTCCAATGCCCTTTCTCCTTACAGTAATGACAGATATCATCCTTCAAACCAGCAGAATTCGAATTTGTATTCGCCTTCCTATTACCAGATTGTTGTCTCCTACTACTAGTAGCAGCCAACCCAGATGCCTGATTTTCCGAACCTGAACCAGACGCCTTATGTCGAACCTCTCTAGTATGTAGAGCAGATCTGACATCTTCCAAAGACAAACTATCTTTCCCAGCAATAAAAGAATCCACAAAATTCTCATATGACTGTGGCAAAGATACTAACAAAACTAAGGCAGCATCCTCATCATCTATTTTAACATCAATATTCTGCAGATCTAACAAGATAGTATTGAGTTGATCTAGATGATTCCTGAGAGATGTACCTTCCTCCATACGCAAACTGAACAAACGTTGCTTCATATGCAACTTGTTGGTTAAAGACTTTGTCATGTATAGACTTTCAAGCTTCAACCACAAGCCCGCAGCAGTCTTCTCAGCAGCAACCTCAGTGATGATGTCATCAGCCAAACAAAGCAAGATTGTAGAGTGAGCTTTCTCCTCTAAAGTAATCCACTCTTCTTCATCTATACTTTCCTTCTTCGATTTTCCAGACAACGGAGCCCACAAACCCTGTTGTTTCAACAAGGCTTGCATCTTGATCTGCCACAAACTGAAACTGTTTCTTCCTGTAAACTTCTCAATCTTCATACTGATAGCAGCCATTCTTACTATCAAACAAACTCCAACCAAACTTCTCACCAAACAAGCGAGATCAAAATACAACTACCCAAAAGCTACAACTTTAATTCCACGCAGCCTTAGTTCCCGAATGCTTGGAATCAAAATTCCAACTCAAGGCAAATTCACAATTTCAAAGTTGAACTAATTTCTCAACTAGGTGGACAAAGTTGACGGAATCCAAAAGCAACTTTAATGACAAATCAAAAAACTAATTCCAAAACCAAAAGGTAACCTCAACAAAAGCCCAAACTGAGACACCAAACGCAAAGAAATCCTCAACGAGAACAAGTCCTCGAAATCCAAAGCTGCGCAGATCCAAAAGCCGTAACAAACTTGCGATGTCACCAATATGCGGTCTCTGAACGGAATTGTGAGGTTCGCAATTTTACCCCTCACGGTCAGATTTTTTTAACCAGAAGCTCCGATCCAAAATTGTGTGCAACTTCCCGAAATTTCAACCAGAAACACAATTCCGAAATCCGCGAACAATATCAAATCAAATAACCCGAAGATCAAACGCGGCTCTGATACCACTTGTCAGAACAGAAGCGTGCAATCGATAATCCAAACCAACACGAACGGACACAAATTTAACGTGGTTCACTAACACAATGTGTGCTAGCTAATCCACGAGCAGGAGAGAACAAATTTCACTGTTTTGAGGAGAGTACAGGTTACAAACCAAATTCCGGAACGGACAAACCAAACCAACTAACCCGACTGACCTTACTATAGACTAGGTGATGAAGAGTATTTATAGAACTCTTCTCCTAATCCCAAACAGAAAACCAAACACCTTTTCCCAAACATACTAGGAAAAGGTCAAAACAAAGCTCAATCCCAAACCCAAACAGAATAGGCCTAAAACACAAAACAAACGCAAATCAAATTCAAGTCATATTCTAACACAAGTACCTCAAGTGGGGAGGGTGTGACAGTAGTTGATAACTTTTTAAAATTTAACGTCCTAACCTTACCGAACAGACGATACTACCCCCATTACTAAAACGCCAACACCTGTCCTCTATCACCCAATCCCTAATTTTGCCCCATCGCCCTAGCCCTTGATCTGCTCTGCCTGTCAAAGAAGAAAAGAAAGAAAGAATCCCTGCCGGCCACTGCCCCGCCTACTGCGGCCGCCGCGAACTCGAAGAAGAAGGGATTCGACGACTCCCACCTCTTCTGCCATCGCACTGCCGCCGCCGCGAACTAGAGGAGGAAGAAGGGATTCGACGCCCCCGCCCCCACCTCCTATGACATCGCCCACCTCTTCATCTCCCTCCATCTTCAATCCAACCTCCGACACCACAATCGACTAGCGCTGCACGAGTGACTGACGAGAAGACCCAATCCTCTAATCCGCTCTGCGGAGGTAATCCTCCCATGGCTAAACCCATGAGAACTTGCTAGCGCAACCTCCATCACCCTAACCCTTGCCCTGCTCCGCCCGTCACGGGGGGATTCTGCTACTGCTGGGTTCTGCTGGGTTGAAGCATGATTGATCGAGAAGGCAGTTGCGGCAGCAAACGACAGCAACTCCCAGGCGAACGGTGGCGAACTGGAAAAAAATCTTCGGGCGAGATTTGGTTAGAGTTGAAAATATTTTGAGGGAAAAAACGTCAAATTACCTAACTTAGGAAGACAAATTTAAAAAAGTTAGGGCGTTAATTAGTAACTCTCTTCCGAAACTGAAAGCACCAGGCAGCGAAATTGGTTGCGCCACTACATATGTTCTAAATCCCCTACAACGCAGCACAAGTAATGACTAGTAGTAGTACTATTAGTGTTTGTAAAATTGTACCGTATCAGTGGCCCGACTAAGAAAACCTTCTACATATCGGAGCTTAAATAGGTAGATAGTTTTCAACTGTACGAAACGGTTGAACCACTATTAAATCACGATTTCTACATAAAAAAAAATACTCTACCATTGAAGTTTCGGATACCGTTTTAAAATCCAACTAAACATATAGCGAGTACACCTGAAAAGGTGAAAAATGGAGGTAATTAAATTTGGGAAACGTTCAACACATGCTCCCTGCTCTGTTCCCACCTACCCAATTTCTCCCCTCTACCCAATTAAATGTCAGATCGAAGAAAGCCACTGAACAAGGAAACAAGAACTGACGCGGGAGCCATGGAGGATTGATTATTGGTGATGGAGCTCGCGATAAGCTGCCAGAACTTTAATGCCACAGCATTCTCCAGAAAGGTAGCCCTACTAGCTAGGCCATCCGCCATATGCCCCCATATTACCTGCGCACAAACCAGCCCCAGAAATGGCACGCACTTCAACTCAATTTGGCCATGGACGACGACGGCAGCAACCCATCTCCTCCCTACGATCTCGTAATCCTGGGAGCATCCGGATTCACGGGCAAATACGTCGTAAGGGAAGCACTCAAGTTCCTCAACACCCCATCTTCACCTCTCAAATCCTTCGCCGTTGCGGGCCGAAACCATTCCAAGTTGTTGGACACCCTCAAATGGGCCGCAAAGCCCAATTCTCCACCTCCGTCCATCGCAATCCTCACCGCCGACACCGCCGACCCTGTTTCACTACGCATGCTCTGCTCTCGGACCAGGCTCGTTCTCAACTGCGTCGGCCCATTTCGTCTCCACGGAGGCCCTGTCGTGGCGGCCTGCGTCCAGGCCGGCTGCGATTACTTGGACATCTGCGGCGAGCCGGAGTTTATGGAGAGGATGGAGTTCGTTTACCACGACCAAGCGGTTGAGACCGGTTCGTTGGTTGTTTCGGCTTGTGGGTTCGATTCGGTCCCGGCTGAGCTGGGTTGGATGTTTAACTCGAAGCAGTGGGTCTACCCGGCTGTGCCGAACCGGATCGAGGCTTACTTGAGCCTGGAATCTGATAAGAACATTGTTGCCAACTTCGGGACTTATGAATCGGCGGTGCTTGGTGTTGCCCACATGGACAAATTGATAGAGTTGAGGAGATCCAGACCCAGAAGGTCTAAGCCAAAGGTGAGGAAGAAACTTTCGGTACTTAATTTACGTTGCATTATGCTTTTTTGTCATGACATTTTTCTAATATATTGATATTAGTATTTTATCATACTCGGATACGGTTCTAACATGTTCAAGATGGGTGCTGTATAATTAGATACATGTACTCTTGCTTTTAAGTGGAGTCAGATATAATGGGTGGGTATTGTAAGATTTTATATTTTTTCATATATTTTTTTATTGATATTTTTTTTTTTGTTTTAACTTAGAATTTCAAAGAATTTTGTACAGATGGAACGAGCTTCTTGTGATATACAAATGAATCCTGCTCATTTCGGGTTGAAGATGGGCTCTGAGTGCTTGATAGGTGTCTTTCAATTCATTGTTCTAGGCTTGTTCGTTGGGCTCTTGGCTAGAAGTTCTGTTGGAAGGTGGCTACTCCTAAACTTCCCATCCTTTTTCAGCCTTGGATGGTTCAGCAAGAAGGGTCCTTCCGAGGATGAGGTCGCGAGCGCTTCGTTCAAGATGTGGTTCGTTGGACGTGGATACAGTGACTTGAGGACGTCAATAAATGTTGGAGACAAGGAGGTCGATGCGGAGATCATAACAAGAATTATGGGTCCCGATGCGGGCTATTTGACGACTCCTATTATTTTGCTACAATGTGCTCTGATCGTTCTAGGTCAACGTGACAGACTGCCTAAAGGAGGAGTTCTCACTCCTGGGATCGTGTTTGGCCCGATGGATCTCCAAGAACGACTCCAACAAAATGGAATTTCTTTTGATGTCATTTCAAGGAGAATTGGCTCTACTAAATGATGGGTGTTCTAATTGAACATTTGGTCGTGTGAGAAATCGATTTATCTCCAAGTTTAGTCTTTTCCATTTTAAGTAATATGAATAGGTTGACAACAATGTAATGTGTTTTAGTTTGTTTTAGATTTGTATTTCATGAATTATTCCATACAATCATGAGAGTCGAGATGGAGTCCGCCTCCATTTGTCGTTAATGGTGTTAACAAGACTTCTGATTCTGTTGAAAAAATGAACAAAGATGGATATAGTGGTACATCAGACATTCTAGTTACTAGCTACTGCCTACTAGCTACACCACTTTCAAATATTTAGCTAATCACAATAAGTAGTTACCATTTTACTTTATATGTCTGAAAGTTGAATGTTACATTCACTTTTGTCACAGACAGGTGACTTTCGTAGCTAAATAAAATAATATGCTACGATGGTTTAACATAGCTAGAACTTTTATGGCTAAACGATACTACTTGCTATAGTATTCAAAATGTAAAGAATAATACCAAAACGAGCTACAGGTAAACACATTTGTGACTAAATCTTCCGTTAATTGTTACGGTATATAATTTATGTGGTTATTATTTGTATTTAACTACAATATTATCATTTATGGCTAATAATTCGTAGCTACAAGAGGGAATTCTTGTAGTGAAGCTTTAGCTATACATATATACTTTGTCTAGTTAAAGATTAAATATCTTGGATTTCACGTGTTGGCTAATGAGCAGTAGGAAGAACCCCGAGAAAAGATAGTATAATAACACCTATAGTGTTTAATAATGCCAACACCAATAATTCTCAATAGAAAAAAGGATATTGATAGAGAGAAAAACACACACTAATTAATAAATCAAATTTGTATTAATTCTAATTCTTTAAATATTTTAAATTTATGACTTTCAGTTTCCCATCATCGAAATATGGTTTGTAACTAAGTTTATATATACTTATAACTGAGGAATATATATTGAAAAAACTTGAATGCATAATGCATACCACAAACATAACAAACATGTCAGAAACGCAAGAACGCATAACAGAGTCCACAAAGCATGTTAGTAACACTAGAATGTGTATCATAACTCTCATAAAGCATACCAGTAACAATAGAATGCATAGGATTTCAAGGCCAATCTACATTGTTAGTATAGTCCAAAATTACTCTTAAAAACTTTTAGATTTTCTAAACCCAGCCCTTGAACAATACGTGCTCACTCCTCTGTTTCCGCCTATCCACCATGTCCATTGTCCCCAAAACCCAATTAATAAATTTCAACAATATGGAAGAAAGCTACCAAAAATATAATAAAGCATGAGAACAGGAGCACGAGGCATGCAGAATCTAATAATGGTGGCGGCGGATCTAGAGATCAAGCCAAAACAAATTAGCAGGAGCATAGTGGCGGCCAGTAAAGTGATCTGTGAGGATGACTTTCAGTACGAGTCTTCCAAAACGATGAACCAGAACAACACATGTTCACTGATCAGTTATCACTCTGTTTTCGCCTAATTAACCACACCCCCCAATTAATAAATGTACGGCCGTACTGGTTGAAGAAAGCACAACCAGCAGGGGCGGCTAATAGGCACTGGTAGGTGGCGGCTACTAGGATGCATTGGGACAAGAGTTTCGTTACTATGCTCGTAAATATTCGTACAAATTCAATTTGTACTTATATCTTTCTATATACAATTCATTTATAGTAGGGTTAATAGCATTTTGTACCCCTTTACTATTGTGAATTAACGAACGTACCCCTCTATTAATTTTTTGTACAAATGTACCCCTCTAGTACTAAAACGTAACGAATATACACCTCCGTTAAATTTTCTGTTAAATGACCGTTTAATGAGTTGTAAAATGACCTAATTGCCCCTCATTAACTCCTAATTTTTATTTAATATATTTTATGTACCTAAAAATTAAAACCTACGCCACAAGTTTAAATAAAATAAAATAAAAAGCTACCGGCGCTTAAGCATTCCCAAGCCTTCTAACCCGACAAACCCTTCCTTCTTCCTCTCTACTCTCGCCGACTCCCCTGTACCAGAGAAATCCGACCATGCTCTCGGCCAATGGATTCAATTTGATTCAAGACATGAAGCAATAAAACTCATTTGATTAATAAGTAATTGGGATTGAGTACCACCAATTGTACAAAAGGCATTAGATTTGCATTACCTGCCAACAAAATAAAAACACATCATTATATACACCACCAGATCCGATGAGCAGCTTCAAATCCCATCATTCTTCCTTGTACCTGCATATTTGAAGGGAGCCTTAACACTTAAAGATAAGTTAAACCAATCAACAACCCGAAGTGGATGGGTAGCAGCCGAGTAGAGGGGTGGCCGGAGTCTCTAACGCGGACGGCCGGACGCACAGGCGAAGGGAGAAGAGGATCGCGTTTACAATTGTTGTTCGTGGGAGAAGAGTCGCATCACCAACTGTGTGTTTGTGTCGAGAAGGAGGCCGCGTACAAACCCTCCTGCCCGCCGAACCTACTCAAGCTGCCGTCTGACAGGTGCCGGATTTATTGGGCACAAGATTTCTCTAGTCCAGAGGAGAGTGGGGCGAGGTAAGGAAGACGGAACGTCCGGCCGTCGAAGAGAAATTAGGAGTCGGTAGGTTTTAATTTTTAATTAATTTGGTTAGGGATAAAAAAAAACAATTCAATAAAAATTAAGAGTTAATGAGGGGTAATTAGGTCATTTTACAGCTCATTAAACGGTAATTCAACAGAAAATTTAACATAAGTGTATATTCGTTACGTTTTAATACTAGAGGGGTACGTTTGTGCAAAAAATTAAAAGAGGGGTACGTTCGTTAATTCGCAATAGTAAAGGGGTACGAAATGCTATTAACTCTTTCTAGTACAATTTGAACTCGTATCTTTGAAGCATGGTTGTGGTAAAATTCCACATTAGGCCTCTAGCATGTGAATGTGATATCACTTACTATTTACTAATTACTATACAAAGCAGCCCGAGAAATGGCATGCCGTTCAACTCCAGAGCTATATATATATGAACCATCTCTAAGCCTCATTCTCCAAATCATTTCCCAAAAAATGGACAACGACAGCAACCAATCTCCAGTACTCTACGACATCATAATCCTAGGAGCATCCGGATTCACCGGCAAATACGTCGTAAGGGAAGCTCTCAAGTTCCTCAACTCCCCATCTTCCCCTCTGAAATCCCTCGCCATAGCGGGCCGAAACAATTCCAAGCTCACCCAAGCCCTGAAATGGGCCGCCGAGCCCAACTCTCCACCTCCGTCCATCCCAATCCTCACCGCCGACACCGCCGACCCTGCTTCCCTGCGCCTGCTCTGCTCCCGGACCAGGCTCGTTCTCAACTGCGTCGGCCCGTTTCGCCTCCACGGCGACCCTGTCGTGGCCGCCTGTGTCGAGGCCGGCTGCGACTACTTGGATATCTGCGGGGAGCCGGAGTTTATGGAGCGGATGGAATACAGTTACCACGACCAAGCGGTTGAGAACGGTGCGTTGGTTGTTTCGGCTTGTGGGTTCGATTCGGTCCCGGCTGAGCTGGGTTGGATGTTTAACTCGAAGCAGTGGGTCTACCCGGCTGTGCCAAACCGGATCGAGGCTTACCTGAGCTTGGAATCGGACAAGAACATTGTTGCCAACTTCGGGACTTACCAATCGGCGGTTCTAGGTGTTGCCAACGTGGACAAGTTGCAAGAGTTGAGGAGGTCCAGACCCAGAAGGACTAAGCCCAAGGTTAGCAAGTCACTTCTGTTAGTTAAATGCATTCATCATCTTTTCTAACATTCATACTCATGTATCATCAAATAATGCAATATGGGTTAAAAACACTTCTAAGTTCTAAGTTCTAACGCTTATTGGTGTTAGGTCGCCGTATTTCGCATTCTATAGATATTCAATGTAAATGTTGATAATTTAGTAATTATTATCACCGTGTGCATTAATCAATATTATAGATCATGAGACAGATTATTCAATAGTATGTGAACCATGCAAGTAAAACATGTGAAGTTTGTTTGTCAAATAAGTTATAAACTCACCTTGAATAAGTTGGGGTTAAAGGACAGACAAACACACTTCAATTTTATATTTCAGAACAATTATTCAAGTTGGACCATATTGATGCTTCATTTTTGTTGCAGATTCCTGGGCCATATCCTAATAAAGGACCAACCATAGACTACCAAAAGGAGTTTGGTCTTTGGCTCCTAAAGCTTCCATCGGCGGATACTGCAGTTGTAAGTAGAACGCTTGCGACATTAACAAAATACCCTGAAGGTCTTCCGGGGGTTAGAGAGAGTGACGACCGGACTGAGAGGAGGAAGAAATATTGGTCGGCGACGAAGCCTGCTTATTTTGGGTTGAAGTTGGGGTCTAATTGCCTTTTGGGTCTCTTTCAATTTATTACTCTTGGCGTCTCTATTGGCTACTTGGGTAGAAGTTCTATTGGAAGGTGGCTACTCCTCAACTTCCCATCATTTTTTAGCGCTGGATGGTTCAGCAAGAAGGGTCCTTCTGAGGACGAGGTCGCGAGCGCTTCCTTCAAGATGTGGTTTGTCGGACGCGGATACAGTGACTTGAGCCGAAGGACATCGACAGAGTTTGGGAACAAGAAGCAGGAGCCCGATGCGGAGATCATAACAAGAGTCATGGGTCCTGATGCGGGCTATTCGACGACCCCTATCATCTTGCTGCAATGTGCTTTGATTGTTCTCGGGCAACGTGACAACTTGCCCAAAGGAGGAGTTCTCACTCCAGGGATCGTGTTTGGTCCGACTAATCTCCGAGAGCGTCTCGAGCATAATGGGATTTCTTTTGATGTCATTTCAAGGCGAGTTGTCTCTACTAAGTGATGGGTGCTCTAATTGGGCCTTTGAAGCTGTGTGAGAAATTGA
Organism: Linum tenue; assembly: GCA_946122785.1. Classification (NCBI taxonomy): domain Eukaryota; kingdom Viridiplantae; phylum Streptophyta; class Magnoliopsida; order Malpighiales; family Linaceae; genus Linum; species Linum tenue. The sequence goes on from CAMGYJ010000008.1 coordinate 2,408,778, forward strand.
TTTATCTCCAAGTTTAGTCGTGCCCATTTTAAGTATTCCAGATAGGTTGACAGTCTAATATGTTGGAATTTGTTTTGAGTTTTCTAGTTCTTGAGTTATTCCATCTTTACCAACTAGCTTTGTGTTCGATCTATTGGGCGGTTGAGTTTTGATTATTATTTATGTTAATCAACTTATCTTGCGACTTAAATTGTTTTGTGTATTCGATTCTTTTATATTGTTTTAATCACACTTTCAAAAATATTTTTTTTAATCTATTTCTTGGAAGTTTAATGCAAATTAATGAAACATTGACCCGTTAAAAGATAGTTTCTCGACCACGATGTCAATAAATATAGACGATTTTTTAAACTTATTAATTATTATAAAGTTAAAAGTTCCTAACATCTATCATTTTTCAACTAATGAGACTCAATTATCTCATCTTGACTCGTGTCCTCACCGGAGGTGTGTACTCATTGTAAGATATTAATTATGTCACGATTTAAGAATCAAGATATTTGGTTTGTTATCTACTTATGTTATATGGTACAATGCTCTGTGTTCTTAATTGGTTTTAAAATATTGAGAGATTTTCTTAGTGAAGATACTTGATCACTGTACATTTCTAAACCCTCATTCAGTGAATCTGAAACCCTAATTCTTGAAAGGGTGAGTCATAGACCCTAAACTCAAATTAGTAAATTCTAGAACCTAATTCTCTAAACCTTAAACAATATGATCAATTACACTGAACAATATTCGATAATTCTGATTTGTCGAGATATATCCAACGAACCATATGTGCCATTAGAGTTTAGAGAAATAGGGTACAAGGTTTAGAGAATCAAGTAATGGTATAATACCCCAAATTCGATATGATTAGGAGCCTCCAGCCACTAAGTAGGAACATTTTTCCTCGAAATGACATCAAATGAAATCCCATTTTGCTGGAGCCGTTCCTGAAGATCCGTCGAGCCAAACACAATCCCAGGAGTGAGGACTCCTCCTTTGGGGAGACTGTCACGTTGTCCCAGAACAATAAGAGCACATTGGAGCAACACAATAGGCGTCGTCAAGTAGCCAATCTCAGGGCCCATCACTCTCGTTATGATCTCTGCATCTGGCTTCTTCTTCTTGTCCCCTGCTGAGGCTTGACTCAGGTCGCTGTAACCACGTCCAACAAACCACATCTTGAATGAAGCACTGTCAACCTCATCCTCGGAAGGACCCTTCTTCTTGAACCATCCAAGGCTGAAGAACGACGGGAACTTTAAGAGCAGCCACCTACCAATGGAGCTTCTACCCAAGATCCCCATGAACACGCCTAGAGTGATGACCCGAAATACACCCAACAGGCTCTTGGATCCCAGCTTCACCCCAAAATGGGCTGGCTTCATCACCGACCAGAATTTCTCCCTTTTCTCAATCTGCTCGTCAGTCTCATTGACCCCGGGAAGGCCATGAGGATGTTCTGCTAGCGTGGAGAGCGTTCTTCTTACCACAATGGAGTCAGCTGACGGCAACTTTATAGCCCAAAGACCAAACTCCTTTTGGTGATCTATGATTGGCCCTTTAGGAGGATAGGGCCCAGGAATCTGCAAAACATTGTAATGCAGCAACTATGATCTCTCTTAACTGTCAACACTGTGGTAATGGTGATCCATGATAGGTCCTTGGGAGGAGTAGCTATTATCAATTTATCAGCATGAAAAGAGATAAAGTAATACAGCAGCAATACATTACTCTCACATATCAAAGACTTCAAGAGCATGACTGGCATCCAGTTAGACAACTATATCTAGACATCTGGCGTGAATCAGCATGGATTTCAATCTATACTGCTACCACTAACAGTCTGACTTACCTAATGATTGAAGAAAATTTCCATTCATCAAATGTTATAGTCATAGCAGCAAATTATTTTACCCTGCTAAGTCACTGCATTAGTCAGCATAAGTCTACTACAGACGGAGCAATGTCAAAGAACCTGCCTACCAATGGGGTTAGACCGTTCTAGCATCAATGGACAGTCAGCTAAATGATCAGCAAATTCCACTCTCTCAGTTCAATTCAGCAAGCTAACTACGGAGTGTTGAAAAAAGTAGCACAATGTAACAAAAAGTTGTTTCCTCACCGTTGGCCTAGGTCTTTTGGGTCTGGATCTTCTAAGCTCTTGCAATTTGTCCATGTTGGCAACACCCAGGACCGCCGATTCATAAGTCCCGAAATTGCCAACAATCGTTTTCTCCGACTCCAAGCTCAAGTAAGCCTCAATCTGGTTCGGAACAGCAGCGGAAGGCCACTGCTTGGAATTAAACATCCACCCCAATTCAGCCGGAATCGAATCGAACCCACAAGCCGAAACGATCAGAGAGCCCTTCTCAACCGCCTGGTCATGGTAATTGACTTCCATTCTCTCCATAAATTCCGGCTCCCCACAGATATCCAAGTAATCGCAGCCGGTCTCGGCGCAGGCGGCAACGACAGGGTCGCCGTAGAGACGAAATGGGCCGACGCAGTTGAGGAGCAGCCTGGTTTGGGAGCATAGCAGACGAAGGGAAGCAGGGTCGGTGGTGTCGGCGGAGAGGATCGGGATGGAGGGAGGTGGAGAGTTGGGATGGGCGGCCCATTTGAGGGCATCGGATAGCTTCGAAGGGTTACGGCCGGCGATGGCGAAGGATTTGAGAGGGGAAGATGGGGAATTGAGGAACTTGAGAGCTTCTCTAACAACGTACTTGCCGGTGAATCCGGACGCTCCGAGGATTATGAGATCGTACGGAGGAGGAGGAGATTGGTGGGTGCTGGGGACTTCCATGGCCGGAAAATGATTTGCAGATTTGGATTGGAATTCGCCGGGCGGTTGGAACGAAGGCTTTAGAGGAGGTTCCTTCTTTCTCTTTGCCGTTGAAGCCGTTCACCAACTTGAATTGCGTGCCATTAGTGTGCTGCTTTGTTTCTTGTTTCCTGCTTTCAATTGTTGAAATGGTGAGGTAACTTTTGTGTTCTTTCAAAATGACCACTTTCTTTCATTTTCTTCTAAAATTTCGTTCATTTGATCATTACTCTTTTGTTTAACAAAAACAAAAAAAATTGCAACTAACATCAAAATTTACCTAGGTAATATCAGATCACAATCAAAGTATCCAACCCTAAACAACTGAACCAACTAATATAAACTAAACCAAACAACAAAATGCATATAAATGAAAAATCTAGGTGGATGTTTCCAGTTCATATCTCACTCACAATATCATCAATATTGATTGACAAAGTAGTCATTGCTAACAATAGTGATTATCTAGAAGTCATCTCCAAGATGAATCTCTAACAAAATCCATCCAACCAAGGACGAGGAATGCAAAAATCTCATGAATTTGGACTGATATCAGAAAGAATTATAAGATTGGTTTGGATTGAGGGAAATAAGTTATTTTCTAGGCAACCAATGGAATACATAAGTTTAAGTAACTACAGTCAAAAATAGAAATGAGTTATCTGAGGTAGGGGTGAAAGCTTGTCCTGGAAGACCCACTGACCCGTCTCGATCCGTCCCGTCCCTAAGGGCCGGGACGGTTATACATCTTGACCCTTCAGGGACGAGTCAGACAGGGACAGGGACGGGACATGCAAATTTTCAGCCCTAATCTGAGGGATCAAATGAAGGTGAGTTTGAGAAAGAAAATCATAATTGACATCCACATTAATGCAATTGCAAAATCAATTGCATATGATTTTTTTTATTGCTATCTCAAAATTTATGCAATCCAACTCAACTTTATTTCATTACACCTACATCAATGCAATTCACTTGGAATTGCATATGAAGGTTTAAGTGACTTTATAGTAGGGGTGGGCATTGGGTGGGTCGGGTGGATTTTGACCATAAAATGCACCCACCCGCGCATAAATGGATTGATAATTTTTAACCCACCACCCACCCACATTTAGTCTCGGGTTGGGTCGGGCGGATGGTGGATGATGCGGGTGGGTTTGTGGGTTCACCCACATTACAATGTATATAATATAAAGGAGTCAACTTGAAATGATAATAGGTGAAGAGAATCATCGAGGGAAACAAGAGCTTTCTACAAATTGAGATGATTATTAGGTGCAAGGAACTAAGGAAAATAATTCCACAAAGGAATGAGCGGTGATCTAGGCACAAGAATTAGAGGAAAAAGTAAAGGGAAGAAGAGGGGATCTCTATTTGGAAGGTTGGCTTTGAGCTTCAAACTCCAGGAGCAGTCCGAGTTTATATCTAACGTCTCCACTCTCCTCTCTCTAGCGCCAACGACTTTGATCTTTTTGCTGTTGGGTTGAGCGGGTCACCCGCACACTCACCCACAACCCACCCACCACCCGGCGGATGGCTCCTAGCGCAACCCGTCACCCACCCACAGACCCACCCACTTAACGAAATTCGGGTCAAATGCGGGTGGGTCGGCCCAAACCCGCGGATGATCCGCCCGCATGCCCAGCCCTACTTTATAGTAAATAAAAGGGGTTAATTGCATGATTGGTCACTGAGATTACAAAAAACGTTCAAGTTTGGTCACTTGAAATATTTAAATCCATTGGTGGTACTTCAGTTTAATGAAACCGTTCACGTTTGGTCACTCTCCGTCCAACTCCGTTAAGTTTAGCTGATGTGGCAGTCAACTCTCAAAGTTGACCGTTAACTTAATGACGTGGCAATTAAAAAATAATAAATAAAATAATATTTAATCTATTTTAATGTCCAACTCATTTTTACCATTGATGACTCGATATTTGCACATGTTTTCCCCTTTGTTTCTTGATCTTTTAAGCTTGCATTATCGCTTCTTTAGCCTATTTTACGCTAGGTTGTGTTCCTTTGTCACATTTCAGGTCCTAGCACATAAAGTGAAGCGTAGGCGCAAGTTTCAAGTCAATCGGAGATCAATTGGCGACTCGGGGGAAGAAACTCGGGTATGACTTGAAGAAGAATGGATTTCTACCTCAGTTTGTGACCATATAATCATGTAATCTTGTCATGAGAAGAAAGAGGACGAGACTACGAGCGTCTGGGATCAAACGGCACCTGATTTGGAGTCCGAACGAGGGAGAAACGAAGATTCAAAGATAGGGGACCCGGAACTGCAAAATACCCGACCATAATACCCTACCGGGTATTTTTGGACATCTGATAGGGGATTTTTGGCAGCATCAGAAGGCCCCCCGGTCGTGAACCAAAAATACCCGACCGGTACTAAAAATACCCGACCGGGTATTTTCCCTTTTGCCCAGAATAGTGACCCGGAGCATTTTGTTGATACCCGACCGGTTCCCTAAATACCCGACCGGGTATTCTGACCGGGGATCGCGGACACATGCTGTTAAAAGCCTGTTTTGTGCGTTTTTGCAAGAGAGAGCTGGATTTTGGATCCCAAACACCCAAGGGACGAACCAAAGAAAGAGAGGGCGATTTGAGGGCATTCTCAGAGTGGAATTGGAGGATTTCTTCGCCTTGGAAGCTCGAGGAACAAGCCCGGACTTGAAGACTGATCATCTGAAGATTCTTACTGCAGTCTCTCTCTTCTCTATGGAGTAACTTCCCTTCACTTAGGTTTTGAGGAACCCTAGCTATGGTTGTTTGATTGGATGATTGTATGAGTACTCTTACTTGATAATCTTGAGTTCATATTCAATCTATGCATGTTTTCATGATTCAATTCTGCTTTAGTCGAGATTATTGATTCTGCTTTGATCCTATGAGAGCGAATACCTGATTAGGTCAATAGAGCACCACAGATTGATAGTAGTGGATCGATTGCTTTAGTCGAGGGTTGATTCACTGCTTTGTATCGATTGAGAACCTCTTTCGATAGAGGGAGTCTAGTTCAAAACGCCTTGATCGGTTGTTCTAGAGAAGGATACGTCCCTCTAGGCAATCGACTCAAGAGGGCCTTGTTCCTTTAGTCGAGACTCAAGGTCTAGTCAAGGATTCTCCGCATTGTGAATGAAAGTGAAACAGGTTAGAGATCATCAATCATTAATCTGGCTAGTGGCTAGGGGGAATCATACCTAAGTGAGTTCCCAACCTGTAATTAGAATAACTTTAACTGTAGTTTGCTAGAGTAGTTTTAGTTCTTTCATCTTAATCTGTTTTGCTAGATAATGAACTGAAGCTGAGTAATAGTAACTCTAGAGACCCGTGGATTCGATATTTATTACTTGAGCCACTATACTGCAGTCCCTTTCATTGGTTACACTTGGCCATTGTTAGGAGTTGTGTCATAGCGAGTCAAGTTTTTGGCGCCGTTGCCGGGGACTTTCTAGAGTATTAGGAAAGGCAGAAGTTTGTTACTTTAGCGTTTTTCTTTTCTTTTCCACCCTTGCTTTTCACTTGGTTGTTCTTGTTTTTGTTGGTGCAGATCGGAATCATGGATCCTCATGGCTTCTCCAATCATTGGGGGTATCCACCACCATCCGAGTGGTATTACCCCGAGACTCCCTGGAGCAATCAAGGAGGAGAAGACTATGGATTCGGGTTCCAGTACCAACCCCCTTACTACGGAGAACAATCAGACCCCTGGGCATATCAAGAACAACCTCATTACCAAGAAGAATTTCTCCCACAACCAGAAGGGCCATCGGAGCTGGAGTTACCCATGGCGGCCTTCACGGGCCATTCTGCAGAGCCATGCTACACTCCACAGCCAGATCCAAACTATGAATTGAGGCTTCTCATGGAGCAGTTTGCTAGAGATAGTGAGAGATCATGTGTCAGGATGGATCTTTGTACCCAGGCCTTTCGTGAAACAGAGGAGATCCTCCTGAGCCTTAAGAAGAGCATCGATGATCTTGAGCGATCTTGTGCACAACCTGCTCCAAATCACCCTTCTGCTACCATACTAGAAGAGGAGGAGGAAGAAGAAGGCTACAAGGACATTGTGGAGCAAACAAAAGTTATCACGGAGAGCTCCCGTGAAGATCATGATCAAGAATGTCCTGTCGTAGCCGACCACCCCTTCCCGCACCCCACACTGAGCTTTGAAGAGGTGGGCATGAGTGAGGAGATGCAAGAAGATCTCATGAGAGAAATTGCTTGGCAACTTGCTCTCCAATCCGTGCTAGAAGAAGAAGAGCAAGCAAGGGTGCAGAAAGAAGTTGTGGAGGATGACGAAAGTGAAGCAGGAGGAGTTCTTGATCATTTCCCAGGGGTGATACCACATGAAGAAGAAAGGGAGGTTGAAGAAGCAATTGGCGTCCAGGCTGAGGACGGAGTTGAGGTGGAATAGGCTTGCACCGGCCATGAGTTACTTGTGATATCTCCACCAAACTTCGAGGAATTGCTCAGCAAGGACCCATTTGCAGTGTCTCTTTGCCAGACCAAGGCCACGTCGACATCGGTCCCTCTTGGTGGACGCGATGGTGGCCAATCGATGCTGTCATATCTAGTTTGGGGCAATGACGAGAGAAGAGAAGAAGAGGTCTCGAGGGTGGAGACTTCATCTGCATCAAGTGCACGAGCCTTCATCACCTGCCACACCACCTGCTTGTGACCTGCTTGTGACTTGAGACTCCACCTCATCGACGAGAACCTCAACTTCAAGGAGGTTCTAGCATGGACCGAAACTTAGGAGCCATCGTCCGGCTCACGACGTGAAAGAAGCGCTTGTTGGGAGGCAACCCAACCAGTCGGTTTGCATTTCTTTCTCTATTTCTCTTCGGTTGAGTCAGTTTTGTTCTTTGATTTTAGAGTCAATAACTCAACCTTTGTGAGATTTTGTGTGGTGTTTGTGTTCTGACTACTCTCTCCTCCTGGAATGCACCGCTTGCCCCGTCCACCATCATTCACCCTTGATCTGGTAACTTCGTTCTACCCTCCTTATCTTTCCTCCATTGAGGACAATGTCGTGCTTAAGTGTGGGGGGATGTTCGATTATGAATGCGTGTGAATGTTTGGCTGTTTGTGTGCTTGGAGCCTAGTCCACTGTCCAAATTTCGATTTGAGGGCTCCAAGTATGTGTTCCTTGCAATTGCCTGCTCAGTATGCTTTGAATTGACAGTCTCTATAGTAATGTGCAACCTAGGGAGGTAGTGTAGCACTATGGAGGATGTTGATGCATTTAAGAAGTCTCATTTCTTCTTCATAGTGTGTTGGTTGATTGTGTGAATTAGTGATCTTAGGACCCTTGAATTGTGTGGTGTTGTGGAATCTCTACTTGTCATGGACTCTTGTATCATGTTTTGGAAATAACAGGTGCTCGAAAATGTGCTTTAAAATAACGTCTCCCGTGCGAATAGGGCGAAAGTGTGTAAGGGGAGACGGGAATCCGTTCCCAATTTCCACCTACTACCTCCAGCCCCCTTATATGTCTTTCCCCCGCACGAGCCTCGAGACATTCGCTCCCGGCATGGCCGGTAAGAGCCGGGTTCCCGCAAAACCTTTGCTAGGTGGGAGCCCCGTTTTCTGAAAATCGGGTTGGAACCCTTGGAAAAAAAAAAGAACAAAAAGAGAACAAAAGGAAAGGGAAAAAAAGGGGTTCCAACCGTCTTCAAAAAGAAAATAAGAGCACCTTGAAAAATGTGAGTCCATGATCTTTTGTTTTTGAGAGTCTCTTCGTCCACGATTCATATGTCCTCTGATCACTATTTACCATGATGTCGACTCGAGACTAGCGTTCTCGCCGAAGAAGCTATGAGATGACTTGTGTGTCGATTGACCTCGTAAGCTGCTAAATGATCTAGAAAATCCTCTATCAATGATCGAGGGTGCGTGTTGCTATAGAGTTCTGGAGAGTTGCATTGGTTTGAGTTAGGTTTGCTTGGGGACAAGCAAACGGTTAAGTGTGGGGGGATTTGATGACTCGATATTTGCACATGTTTTCCCCTTTGTTTCTTGATCTTTTAAGCTTGCATTATCGCTTCTTTAGCCTATTTTACGCTAGGTTGTGTTCCTTTGTCACATTTCAGGTCCTAGCACATAAAGTGAAGCGTAGGCGCAAGTTTCAAGTCAATCGGAGATCAATTGGCGACTCGGGGGAAGAAACTCGGGTATGACTTGAAGAAGAATGGATTTCTACCTCAGTTTGTGACCATATAATCATGTAATCTTGTCATGAGAAGAAAGAGGACGAGACTACGAGCGTCTGGGATCAAACGGCACCTGATTTGGAGTCCGAACGAGGGAGAAACGAAGATTCAAAGATAGGGGACCCGGAACTGCAAAATACCCGACCATAATACCCTACCGGGTATTTTTGGACATCTGATAGGGGATTTTTGGCAGCATCAGAAGGCCCCCCGGTCGTGAACCAAAAATACCCGACCGGTACTAAAAATACCCGACCGGGTATTTTCCCTTTTGCCCAGAATAGTGACCCGGAGCATTTTGTTGATACCCGACCGGTTCCCTAAATACCCGACCGGGTATTCTGACCGGGGATCGCGGACACATGCTGTTAAAAGCCTGTTTTGTGCGTTTTTGCAAGAGAGAGCTGGATTTTGGATCCCAAACACCCAAGGGACGAACCAAAGAAAGAGAGGGCGATTTGAGGGCATTCTCAGAGTGGAATTGGAGGATTTCTTCGCCTTGGAAGCTCGAGGAACAAGCCCGGACTTGAAGACTGATCATCTGAAGATTCTTACTGCAGTCTCTCTCTTCTCTATGGAGTAACTTCCCTTCACTTAGGTTTTGAGGAACCCTAGCTATGGTTGTTTGATTGGATGATTGTATGAGTACTCTTACTTGATAATCTTGAGTTCATATTCAATCTATGCATGTTTTCATGATTCAATTCTGCTTTAGTCGAGATTATTGATTCTGCTTTGATCCTATGAGAGCGAATACCTGATTAGGTCAATAGAGCACCACAGATTGATAGTAGTGGATCGATTGCTTTAGTCGAGGGTTGATTCACTGCTTTGTATCGATTGAGAACCTCTTTCGATAGAGGGAGTCTAGTTCAAAACGCCTTGATCGGTTGTTCTAGAGAAGGATACGTCCCTCTAGGCAATCGACTCAAGAGGGCCTTGTTCCTTTAGTCGAGACTCAAGGTCTAGTCAAGGATTCTCCGCATTGTGAATGAAAGTGAAACAGGTTAGAGATCATCAATCATTAATCTGGCTAGTGGCTAGGGGGAATCATACCTAAGTGAGTTCCCAACCTGTAATTAGAATAACTTTAACTGTAGTTTGCTAGAGTAGTTTTAGTTCTTTCATCTTAATCTGTTTTGCTAGATAATGAACTGAAGCTGAGTAATAGTAACTCTAGAGACCCGTGGATTCGATATTTATTACTTGAGCCACTATACTGCAGTCCCTTTCATTGGTTACACTTGGCCATTGTTAGGAGTTGTGTCATAGCGAGTCAAGTTTTTGGCGCCGTTGCCGGGGACTTTCTAGAGTATTAGGAAAGGCAGAAGTTTGTTACTTTAGCGTTTTTCTTTTCTTTTCCACCCTTGCTTTTCACTTGGTTGTTCTTGTTTTTGTTGGTGCAGATCGGAATCATGGATCCTCATGGCTTCTCCAATCATTGGGGGTATCCACCACCATCCGAGTGGTATTACCCCGAGACTCCCTGGAGCAATCAAGGAGGAGAAGACTATGGATTCGGGTTCCAGTACCAACCCCCTTACTACGGAGAACAATCAGACCCCTGGGCATATCAAGAACAACCTCATTACCAAGAAGAATTTCTCCCACAACCAGAAGGGCCATCGGAGCTGGAGTTACCCATGGCGGCCTTCACGGGCCATTCTGCAGAGCCATGCTACACTCCACAGCCAGATCCAAACTATGAATTGAGGCTTCTCATGGAGCAGTTTGCTAGAGATAGTGAGAGATCATGTGTCAGGATGGATCTTTGTACCCAGGCCTTTCGTGAAACAGAGGAGATCCTCCTGAGCCTTAAGAAGAGCATCGATGATCTTGAGCGATCTTGTGCACAACCTGCTCCAAATCACCCTTCTGCTACCATACTAGAAGAGGAGGAGGAAGAAGAAGGCTACAAGGACATTGTGGAGCAAACAAAAGTTATCACGGAGAGCTCCCGTGAAGATCATGATCAAGAATGTCCTGTCGTAGCCGACCACCCCTTCCCGCACCCCACACTGAGCTTTGAAGAGGTGGGCATGAGTGAGGAGATGCAAGAAGATCTCATGAGAGAAATTGCTTGGCAACTTGCTCTCCAATCCGTGCTAGAAGAAGAAGAGCAAGCAAGGGTGCAGAAAGAAGTTGTGGAGGATGACGAAAGTGAAGCAGGAGGAGTTCTTGATCATTTCCCAGGGGTGATACCACATGAAGAAGAAAGGGAGGTTGAAGAAGCAATTGGCGTCCAGGCTGAGGACGGAGTTGAGGTGGAATAGGCTTGCACCGGCCATGAGTTACTTGTGATATCTCCACCAAACTTCGAGGAATTGCTCAGCAAGGACCCATTTGCAGTGTCTCTTTGCCAGACCAAGGCCACGTCGACATCGGTCCCTCTTGGTGGACGCGATGGTGGCCAATCGATGCTGTCATATCTAGTTTGGGGCAATGACGAGAGAAGAGAAGAAGAGGTCTCGAGGGTGGAGACTTCATCTGCATCAAGTGCACGAGCCTTCATCACCTGCCACACCACCTGCTTGTGACCTGCTTGTGACTTGAGACTCCACCTCATCGACGAGAACCTCAACTTCAAGGAGGTTCTAGCATGGACCGAAACTTAGGAGCCATCGTCCGGCTCACGACGTGAAAGAAGCGCTTGTTGGGAGGCAACCCAACCAGTCGGTTTGCATTTCTTTCTCTATTTCTCTTCGGTTGAGTCAGTTTTGTTCTTTGATTTTAGAGTCAATAACTCAACCTTTGTGAGATTTTGTGTGGTGTTTGTGTTCTGACTACTCTCTCCTCCTGGAATGCACCGCTTGCCCCGTCCACCATCATTCACCCTTGATCTGGTAACTTCGTTCTACCCTCCTTATCTTTCCTCCATTGAGGACAATGTCGTGCTTAAGTGTGGGGGGATGTTCGATTATGAATGCGTGTGAATGTTTGGCTGTTTGTGTGCTTGGAGCCTAGTCCACTGTCCAAATTTCGATTTGAGGGCTCCAAGTATGTGTTCCTTGCAATTGCCTGCTCAGTATGCTTTGAATTGACAGTCTCTATAGTAATGTGCAACCTAGGGAGGTAGTGTAGCACTATGGAGGATGTTGATGCATTTAAGAAGTCTCATTTCTTCTTCATAGTGTGTTGGTTGATTGTGTGAATTAGTGATCTTAGGACCCTTGAATTGTGTGGTGTTGTGGAATCTCTACTTGTCATGGACTCTTGTATCATGTTTTGGAAATAACAGGTGCTCGAAAATGTGCTTTAAAATAACGTCTCCCGTGCGAATAGGGCGAAAGTGTGTAAGGGGAGACGGGAATCCGTTCCCAATTTCCACCTACTACCTCCAGCCCCCTTATATGTCTTTCCCCCGCACGAGCCTCGAGACATTCGCTCCCGGCATGGCCGGTAAGAGCCGGGTTCCCGCAAAACCTTTGCTAGGTGGGAGCCCCGTTTTCTGAAAATCGGGTTGGAACCCTTGGAAAAAAAAAGAACAAAAAGAGAACAAAAGGAAAGGGAAAAAAAGGGGTTCCAACCGTCTTCAAAAAGAAAATAAGAGCACCTTGAAAAATGTGAGTCCATGATCTTTTGTTTTTGAGAGTCTCTTCGTCCACGATTCATATGTCCTCTGATCACTATTTACCATGATGTCGACTCGAGACTAGCGTTCTCGCCGAAGAAGCTATGAGATGACTTGTGTGTCGATTGACCTCGTAAGCTGCTAAATGATCTAGAAAATCCTCTATCAATGATCGAGGGTGCGTGTTGCTATAGAGTTCTGGAGAGTTGCATTGGTTTGAGTTAGGTTTGCTTGGGGACAAGCAAACGGTTAAGTGTGGGGGGATTTGATGACTCGATATTTGCACATGTTTTCCCCTTTGTTTCTTGATCTTTTAAGCTTGCATTATCGCTTCTTTAGCCTATTTTACGCTAGGTTGTGTTCCTTTGTCACATTTCAGGTCCTAGCACATAAAGTGAAGCGTAGGCGCAAGTTTCAAGTCAATCGGAGATCAATTGGCGACTCGGGGGAAGAAACTCGGGTATGACTTGAAGAAGAATGGATTTCTACCTCAGTTTGTGACCATATAATCATGTAATCTTGTCATGAGAAGAAAGAGGACGAGACTACGAGCGTCTGGGATCAAACGGCACCTGATTTGGAGTCCGAACGAGGGAGAAACGAAGATTCAAAGATAGGGGACCCGGAACTGCAAAATACCCGACCATAATACCCTACCGGGTATTTTTGGCCATCTGATAGGGGATTTTTGGCAGCATCAGAAGGCCCCCCGGTCGTGAACCAAAAATACCCGACCAGTACTAAAAATACCCGACCGGTTATTTTCCCTTTTGCCCAGAATAGTGACCCGGAGCATTTTGTTGATACCCGACCGGTTCCCTAAATACCCGACCGGGTATTCTGACCGGGGATCGCGGACACAGGCTGTTAAAAGCCTGTTTTGTGCGTTTTTGCAAGAGAGAGCTGGGTTTTGGATCCCAAACACCCAAGGGACGAACCAAAGAAAGAGAGGGCAATTTGAGGGCATTCTCGGAGTGGAATTGGAGGATTTCTTCGCCTTGGAAGCTCGAGGAACAAGCCCGGACTTGAAGACTGATCATCTGAAGATTCTTACTGCAGTCTCTCTCTTCTCTATGGAGTAACTTCCCTTCACTTAGGTTTTGAGGAACCCTAGCTATGGTTGTTTGATTGGATGATTGTATGAGTACTCTTACTTGATAATCTTGAGTTCATATTCAATCTATGCATGTTTTCATGATTCAATTCTGCTTTAGTCGAGATTATTGATTCTGCTTTGATCCTATGAGAGCGAATACCTGATTAGGTCAATAGAGCACCATAGATTGATAGTAGTGGATCGATTGCTTTAGTCGAGGGTTGATTCACTGCTTTGTATCGATTGAGAACCTCTTTCGATAGAGGGAGTCTAGTTCAAAACGCCTTGATCGGTTGTTCTAGAGAAGGATACGTCCCTCTAGGCAATCGACTCAAGAGGGCCTTGTTCCTTTAGTCGAGACTCAAGGTCTAGTAAAGGATTCTCCGCATTGTGAATGAAAGTAAAACAGGTTAGAGATCATCAATCATTAATCTGGCTAGTGGCTAGGGGGAATCATACCTAAGTGAGTTCCCAACCTGTAATTAGAATAACTTTAATTGTAGTTTGCTAGAGTAGTTTTAGTTCTTTCATCTTAATCTGTTTTGCTAGATAATGAACTGAAGCTGAGTAATAGTAACTCTAGAGACCCGTGGATTCGATATTTATTACTTGAGCCACTATACTGCAGTCCCTTTCATTGGTTACACTTGGCCATTGTTAGGAGTTGTGTCATAGCGAGTCAACCATAAAAAAATAAAAAAATTATTATAATTGCCAAATTGAAGGGGCGCTTCCTCCACCGCGCTCTTGTTCGGGTCTTCGGGAGCGTCACCGCCGCGTCGGAATCGAACGGCTTCTGATCGTCGTCTTCGTCTTCTGCCACTCCGTGGCCTTCGATCCTCTGGTAGCAACATGCGGGCAAGCCATAGAAGTGCCCGATAATACATTGAAATGGTACTGTCTTTTGTCGTTCGGATCATCGGAGAGAGATGCTACTGGAGACCACCCTGCCAATATATCTACTCCAGGAGCACTCACATCCGGCTAGAGAAAGGAAAGGAAAGAAAAACAGAGTATGTATATTTATTATCTTAATTGTTAGAAATCAGACATGCGCAAAATCCCAATTGTAGTGTACGTACCTTGAGAATGGCGTACGCAATGACATTCGGGCCTCTGGAAGAGAAGAAAGCAACCGCCGGAGCTCCGGGGTCCGTCACGGTGTCACTTTTCAGTATCTTTGCCACTGGATTCCTGCACAATCATAAACGTCGTGGTCATGACACGAAAAAGGGAAATCAGATTCAGAATGTGGGTGTTGATGATCTAGTAACGACGAATCTACTTGGTAGAGTTCTGATAGGAGGCGATGGCATCGAATCTCTTGGGATCCATCCCAGCTGCCGGCAACGAGACGATGGAGGCCGTCTCGAGCTCTGCGTAAGGGAAGACGACTCCCTTAGCGCCAGCTTGAAGAGCCAAAAACTGCCCGTTGATGGAGTTGCAAATCAAGATCTTGTATTTCACCAATCTACTGTCACAACATCCCGGTTGGCAGATTGTAGTGCATCCAATTTTTCCATTGATTGAGTACAACTACAACAACAAGGGAAGTTCCTCCCCAATTCTCCGTGAATCCATTTACCGAACTCCCCTGTTTTCGAAATCAAAAAATACCGCCCCAAAAACCTTAAGATCAACAATCACCCTTTTTGAGAATGAAAAGAATTAAACAGCAAAAAAAGTGTTTGTTTACCGTAAAAATCTTTCCGTTGCCGAGAACAACCTTGGACTCCAACTTCCGGTCGATGGTGCTGGCAGCAACCGAGAGCAACCACGGAGCCACGCTCGCCGTGGTGGCAGGATCCGGCCCGCCGTTTCCGGCCGAATGGACTGTCAAGATCCCTCTCTTGGTCGCATGGAAGCCGCCAATGGCGATGGTGTCTCTGTCGAGGTCAACAGCGGACCTCCTCCCAATCGAGATGGTTATGACGTCCACCCCGTCAGCGATGGCATCGTCGAAGGCGGCCAGAACATCCGCCGACGAACAAGAAGAAGCCAAGGACGTGGAGCTCATGGTGTACCTCCTCGATTGCGCGGAGAAAGTCGGGAAGGGAATGTTTTATTATTTTCTTATGTGGCTTTCATCATGAATTTCATTTAATACAAGTTTGCATCTTTGCAATTACCCACTACATTGATGCAATACTCTTTGCAATTGCATACTGAGTGCCATATAGGATATGCAATTGAGAAGATACCATTGATGTGCATACTCTAAGATCGATCTTTTTTACGAAACTCACTAATTTTTGCATAGGAGGGAGAGACTGGAGACAATTTGAAATCCACTTGAGGATAAATAAGTTTTCTTTACCAAGTCAAACATGAATGAGATACACACTAAAAGAATTAGTTTGGATGCAGATTCTAACCTCTTCTAAATTAATTTTTTGATGAGAGGGAATGTTGTCTATTGATGAGGAAAAACTGAAAATTAAAAAGTATTCAGATTAAATTGAAAAGCGGATGATCATTTTATTTTGTACGAATAATATACTTACACCATCATTTTGGATAATCATCAGCTAAGTACTCAACTTGCACAGTACAAATTTCAATTGGAGAATGGCATTACGGTAATTAAGCCATACGATCATGTCGACAATACCCTAGGGAGCACCCCAGCTAATAATTCCCCATAATGATAATGACGCCACAACCCCCCAAAAAGATACCAAATAGCTAAATTGCCGCTCAATTTTTCTTTTCCCCTTTTGGAGAAAGCTTTTTAGTTTCAGTTTAAGTCACTGCTCATCCGACTTTCTCCTTTTCAGAACCCAAAATCTCACTTCCTTACTACCTGTCCACTGTCGTCGTCTCTGCAGTTTCCTTCCCCTCCTTCCACTCTGCAACAACCTACTTCTGTAATCTCCACTTCTCCTTCCACTTGGAAGTAGAGAGACGAAGAGAGAGGGATATGATTCTCTCGGCCCTGCTCACTTCAGTTGGAATCAATCTCGGCCTCTGTTTCTTGTTCTTCACTCTCTACTCCGTGCTCCGGAAGCAGCCATGGAACAGCGCCGTCTACGCTCCACGCCAGATCGCTAAGCAAAGACGAAAATCTCAGAACGGCGGCGACGAGGAGGAGGAGGAGGAGGATGGTTTCTTCAACTTCGACATGCTGTTGCCTTCCGCTGGCTGGGTGCGACGCGCGTGGCAGGTCTCCGAGGACGAGTTGCTCTGCCGCTCCGGCCTCGATGCTGTTGTTTTCATACGCATTTTCGTCTTCAGGTTGTTTTTTTCCCCCCACTTCAGTTGCTCTCTTCTTTCCTTCTTCGCTATTTACTCATTCGTCTGTGTTGCTGGTTAAAAAAAATTGCAGCTCGAGAGTGTTCGCGATCGGCGGGGCGATTGGGATTTTCGTTCTCCTTCCGGTGAACTACTTGGGGAATCAATTGAGTATCGACTTCTATGATTTGCCGAACAAGAATCTGGAAACTTTCAGTATATCGAATGTTAATGATGGATCAAACTGGTGAGTTCCTCCTCCTTCTCTCACTTCTAGTCATACTTTGTAATCGATCCATGAGTTTTCTGGTGAGAAAAGAACCTGTAGGTTGAGCAATTTAGCTCCAATTGCAGAATCTGGATTTTGAACTAACTGTTAAGTATACTAGTTCCTAGTCCATGCGGCAATAAGATACTTGATGATAGTGTTTCGCTTTATCTAGGTTATGGGTTCACTTTTCGGCTGCCTACATCTTTACTGGAGTTGTCTGCTACCTTCTTTATTATGTAAGTGAAAATGGAAATCATTGTTCTGCTGTTCTGTTGTCATTCTCCCATCTATGAAGCTGAGTTGTGTCAATGGAACGACTTGAATGCTTGTACAATTTGCAGGAGTATAACCACATCTCCCTGAGAAGGATTGCTTCTTTTCACTCGTCTCCACCTCAGCCACGTCACTATACGATTGTTGTCCGTGGTATACCATCTTCTGAAGGAAGAAGCTTTAGTGAAGCTGTCCAGGCGTTTTTTACTGATAATCATCCATCTACATATCTTTCGCACATGGTGGTTCATCGTACGAGCAAAATTCGAAGTCTCATTGTAAGCTTTTTGGGGTGGACTGCAGATTGATTCATTAGAAATGAGGCTACGGTGATGATGTTTTCCTTTTGCTTCGTTAAATTAAAGACCTCTTTATCTGTTCGATTGTACTTGCATGGGGTTAGCTTGCTCTATGAATCTTTTTCCATCTGCTTGTCCTTGCACCTTGAAATGAGCTTATGCCTTATATTATTATTGCTAAAGATGTTGTGAACCACTTCTTCAAAGCTTATGATAGGGTGTTGCACAATGAAGGTTGTAGCTAATGAGAAGAAGCTAGGGAAGTTTCAAGGCAAATGGCTAATACTTTGTGGAACAAAACTGTCTCAACTTCCATGTCTTGTGCGTTACTATGATACAACAAACTGTCGCAGATAATTTGTACAAGCATTCCATAATGCAGTAATTGGGGAGCATTTCCCTTATACATCATTTCTAGAGAGTAGAGATGCATTCCTTTTTTTTAATTTAAAGCATCGATTATTTTTCATATAATATGCAATGCCATTGATTATTAAGCTCTTTTGTGATGCAGAAAGATGCAGAGAAACTATACAGAACTCTTGCCCGGGCGAAATCACAGAGTTCGCAGCAAATAAATAAAAAAGATAGGTTATTGGGCCTCTTCCAGGGCAGGGATACTGATGTCAGCCATTATGAGCAAAAGTTGGAAGATTTGGAGAGAAATGTGAGAACAGAACAGCATTCTTTGACTGGGGAGTTGCCTAAAACCAGCGTTGTAAGACCATTTCTACCTTGATTTCACAAGTGTAACAGTCATTAATCTCCTGGTTGATCTGCTAAACTGCTTTCACTGGGAAATTTAAACAGTAGGGGACAAACTAGACAATGTTATACATAAAATGACGTGGTTATCGTGGTCTATAGCTCTTTTCCCACTGAAATTCTCCAGTAGATACAAGTCGAACCTCTTTTCAGAAAAGCTACTATACGGTCAGCCAGAGCCTCTTGTGCTATTTCATTGTGACAATGATCACAGAACAAACGACAAGATGGTCAAGTCTGCACATCTTAGTTCGTCTAGAATTGAAGGCTGACCACCTTTACCCATGTGCTCATTCCACTGTTCACATGTATATGCATATTAGACATTTCGTAAAGAAGTCACCTTTGACCGTTTAAGAGGGTAGAATCTAAATCTCTGTTTTTGCGTGATGTGAAATTCATCAGGAAGTTCCAGCTGCTTTTGTGTCATTCAAGTCACGATTTGGTGCTGCAGTAGCTCTTCATATGCAACAAGGTCTCGATCCCACAGAGTGGCTCACAGAGGAAGCTCCTGAGCCTCGTGACATCCATTGGTCGTCCTTTTCTTCTTCATTCATGAAAAGATGGATTAGCAGGATAGTTGTCGTGGTTGCGTGTGTTGCCCTCACAATTCTCTTCCTTATTCCAGTTGTTTTAGTGCAAGGTCTGGCTAATCTGGAGCAGCTGGAAACTTGGTTTCCTTTCCTGAAAGGCATTCTAGATCTGTAAGTGAACATGGTCTTGTATATTCAATTGTATTTTTCAAAGTTTAATTCCAGGTTCTCTTTGATGTCACTTGAAGTGCAGTAGTTTTCCTTAGAGAACTAGTTAGTGTCCTTATCTCCTGTAATAATATCTTGCTATGCTCATGATGATCTGATACATCAAGCCTTATGACTGAGGCAGACACTTATTTGTATTGCATCTAGTTCTTAGCATGTGTTCTTAAAAAGTAGTTCATCTGTATAATCGTACTTTATTGGGTACTGATGTGCAGTACCATTTGACTTGCAGGACCATTGTCAGCCAAATCGTTACTGGATATTTACCAAGTCTCATTCTGCAGCTGTTCCTGTATCTGGTGCCACCTGTTATGTTAATGTTGTCCTCTATGGAGGGATACCTTTCATCTAGCAGCACGGAAAAAAGCGCATGTACCAAGGTTTTGTGGTTTACAATATGGAACATCTTTTTTGCAAATGTACTATCAGGTTCAGCTTTCTATCAGGTGAATATCTTCCTTGAACCGAAGAATATTCCCAAAATACTAGCTGAAGCTGTTCCAGGTCAGGTAATGATCCATTTCCTACCTTAACAAAGCAACATCTGTCATGTGTACATAACATCTGCAGAATGAGTTTAATATTTCAACATTTTCTGGGGATTAGGTGGCTTAGCAGTACATAATTCTCTTCGTCTTCGATTGAGCCATCTGTCATCAGCTCAAGGGAATTCTTCTGATTCTGTTATGTGACCACTCATGAAAAATGCAAATTCTTTCTGGCTGCAGGCAACCTTCTTTATCTCATACGTCGTTACATCTGGATGGACGAAATTATCATCTGAAATCTCTCAGCTGACTTCTCTGCTCTGGAGTTATGTCACGGGAGTGTTTTCCAGCAATGACGATGAGGAAATTGAGGTCCCAAAGCTGCCCTACCACAGCGAAATTCCAAGAATCCTCTTCTTTGGACTCCTGGGCACAACATACTTCTTCCTTGCACCATTAATCCTTCCATTTCTCTTGATCTACTTCTGCATTGGATACATCACCTTCCGCAACCAGGTAACTGAACTATAATCTTTCATAGATAAAGTACACAACCCTCACTACCGGTTATCTAACAACCTCCTCATCTCTGCTCCAGCTACTAAATGTATACGAACCGAAATACGAAACTAATGGAAGGTTTTGGCCAATAGTACATGGTTCCACAATCTTCTCCTTGATCCTGATGCATGTTATTGCCATTGGAATATTTGGGCTGAAGAAGCTGCCTTTAGCATCCACTTTAACTGTGCCGCTCCCCATTCTCACACTTCTCTTCAATGAGTACTGCCGCAGACGATTCGTACCCCTATTTCAATACTATCCAACCGAGGTACGCAATCACTCTCCTTCCATTCTCTATTTTCATATAGCACATTTTTACCGTGAGAGTTAAGCATTCACAGATGTGATTACTGTAGAGTATCCTTGACATATCTGGCGTCCTTGTGCTGCAGAGTATCGTGAAAAAAGATAAAGAAGACCAAAATCGGCCGAACATGGCTGAGTTCTACGATAAATTAGTTACCGCATACCGTGATCCAGCATTGTTGCCAGTTCAGTATGCCAGGAACAACAGCAGCCTCAGTTCTCCCCTTCTACAATCACAAGTTTGAAGCCAGGTTCTTGTTATTGTGTGCTGACGTGTATTCTAAAGTATCATGCTGGGTCGACATCTACCCATTGTTGTTGTATCTTGCGTTTGGGAAATAAGGAAGCGATTGTGGTGTGTTATGTTCTATAAATTGGAGCATCAACTATCATCTACTATGTTCAGTCAACGCATCCATTTGGTAGGCAAAGAGATCACATTAACAAACCATAGAAGGAAAAAGAAGAGAACATTCCTATGTGATTCGGGCAAAAACTGTCGCGACCAAACTAAGTTATTTACCCTTATTTCTTTCATCAAAAGACAACTCAATGCATAGCATAGCATGTCCAATTTAACAATGAAGAACTTAGAAAAACGAGCAAAACAAAAAAAAAAACAGTGAAGAACTCAGACGTCTGCCATACTGCATGCACCTGCCAACGTCTACTGTGCACTAGTGCTTAAAATTCTGCAACCAAATATCAGAATGATCGATGCTGTCATCATTCCTCCGACGATTCTGCTTCAGAGGTCTCGGTCCTGGAGATACAGAAGATATCTTCAGATGAGTTGGGTGATTGGGAACAAACGGGCAGGAAAACAAGCATAAAAAGAGTTGGATTTGCAATTACAACCCTGTTTCTCTGCTTCATTAGCAATCCTAAATTAACAAGCAACTCAGACCACCGACCGATTTCAGAAACATAAAAATGCCGGCAGGAAAGAGTAGTAGTAGCCAGTAGTAGTATGTTAGAAACAAAGAAGTTCCACAAGGGAATTAGGGATTGAGAAGAGAAGAAATTAGGGATTTGAGAAGAATTGGGGAAGAACAAGAGATAGAGAGAATTGGGAATTAGGGATTTTGATTGATATTATTCATAATTGACTAACTCTGCAGAATAGTGTTTCTCCTTTTAAATACAAAAGCTGAATAATGAAAATAACGAAACTGCCACTCCCTCACCCAACCGGCCCAACCCGCCGGTTTCTAACATCCTCCCCCTCTTCAAGTCTGACCTTGTCCTCAAGGTCAAAGTACGGAAACTTCTGCTGCAATTCACCCGACTCCTCCCAAGTCGCGTCCTCCGGCTCCAAATGCCTCCAAAGCACTAAGCTTTCCTCCACCAGTCGACCCTTCTTCTTCACCCACCTGGTCTCGAGCACCTTCAGCGGCTCCAACTCAAGATCACCATCTGCACTGACTGGCGGAGCTGTCGTCTCAACTCTGTCTGCTGCCCCCCTGTAACGTTTCAACAATGAAACATGGAAGGTAGGATGAATGCGAGACTCTGCCGGCAGCTGCAAACGATAGGCCACTGGGTTGACCTTCTGCAGAATCTCGTAGGGCCCGAAATAACGAGCCGCCAGCTTCTGGTAGGCGCGCCTGAAGACCGAGGCCTGCCGATAGGGATGCAGTCTCAGCAGCACCCAGTCGCCCACCTCGAACTCCTCCTCCCGCCTACCCGCATCCTCCAACTGCTTCATCCTGTTATTGGCGGCCGCCAACGTACTCCGCAGCTGCTCAAGTGCCTCATCCCTCGCCCCTAACCACCTGTCGACAGCATCCACAGAACTGTCACCCATCCGGTATCGAACCAGGGACGGCGGAGCTCGCCCGTATAGAGCCTCGAAGGGAGTCATCCGAATAGCCCTGTGATAGGTGGTGTTATACCACAACTCAGCCCATGGAATCATGGCCAACCAGCTCTTGGGCTGCTGGTGGGCAAAACACCTGAGATACTGCTCCAGATGTTTGTTCACGATCTCCGTCTGGCCATCCGTCTGCGGGTGATAGGCCGAACTCATCTTCAGCGCCGTCTTGGCCATAGCAAAGACCTCCTGCCAGAAGTGACTCAAGAAGACTGAATCCCGATCACTCACAATAGATCGAGGAAACCCGTGATGCCGTACAACTCCTGATACAAACTGCTCAGCCACTGCCTTTGCCGTGTACGGGTGAGCCAAAGGCATGAAGTGAGCATACTTCGTCAGGCGGTCCACCACCACGAACAACACCGTCTTACCACCTGAGGGGGGAAGCCCCACTATAAAGTCCATGCTGACGTCCTCCCAAACCCGCTCCGGCACCGGTAGTGGCTGTAACAACCCAGCGGGTCTGAGGTGAGATAACTTCACCCGCTGACAGGTGTCACAGGACGCTACGTAGCTCTTCACGTCGTCCGCCATGCGAGGCCAGTAGAAATGGGCCCGAATCCGCCGTAGGGTCCGCTCCACGCCCGAATGACCCCCTAACGGCGAGTCATGGAACTCCATCAGCACTGTCGTGACCAGGTTTGACCCCGGCGGAAGGACCACCCGGCCCTTGAAAAGGACCAGCCCCTGTCTGAACTGGTAGCGACCCGGCTCGTCGCTCACAGCAATGTCCCGGCAACTCTGCAAATAGGAACTGGTCTCCAACGATGCACGAAGCTCATCCCAAAACTCCGGCACCGGCCCGGTCACTGCCGTGAGGATCTCCCCACCCGGACGCCTGGATAGGCCGTCGGCCACCACATTGGTGGGTCCCGGTCTGTAATGAATCTCGTAGTCATACCCCAGTAGCTTCGAAATCCACTTATGCTGGTCCGGCGTCGACACCCGCTGCTCTAGGAGATGCTTCAGACTCTGATGATCTGTATAGATGTGAAACTTCTGGCCCAGCAAATATGGTCTCCACATCTGTACTGCTGTGATGATAGCCTGCATCTCCTTCTGGTATGTCGACCAGGCCTCCTTCGAAGGAGGTAGTGTCTTGCTCATGAAAGCAATGGGATGTCGATCCTGAGACAACACTGCTCCAATACCGCGGCCAGACGCATCGGCCTCAATCACGAACGTCTTCGAGAAATCCGGCATTGCCAGGGTGGGGGTTGTGGTCATCGCCTGCTTCAGCTTCTGGAATGCCTCCTCTGCCTGCGGTGACCAGCCGAACCCTCCCTTCTTCAGCAAGTCCGTCAGAGGTCTAGCGATCATACTGTACCCCTGCACAAACTTCCGGTAGTACCCGGTCAATCCCAGGAAGCCACGCAACTCGGTCACGTTGGTGGGCACTGGCCAGTCCACCATGGCTCGAATCTTGGCCTGGTCCACCTGTACTCCCTGAGGTGTCACCACGTGCCCCAGGTAATCCACCTTCTGCGCCCCAAACTCACACTTGGAGGCCTTGACATAGTACTGGTGCCTCCGAAGAATCTCAAACACCTCCTGCAAATGTCTCAAATGGTCCTCCCAAGTAGGACTATAAACCAGGATATCATCAAAAAATACCAAGACATACCGTCTCAGGAGAGGCCGAAAAATGTCGTTCATGGCAGCCTGAAACGTCGAAGGAGCATTGCATAGCCCAAATGGCATGACCAAATACTCATAGTGGCCATTATGAGTGCGGAATGCTGTTTTGGGCACGTCCTCCTCCTGCATCCTGATTTGATGGTAACCGGCTCTCAAGTCGAGCTTAGTGAAATAGCTCGACCCATGCAGTTCATCTAACATGTCATCCACTGTCGGGATCGGAAACCGATCCTTCACGGTCGCCTTGTTGAGAGCCCGGTAGTCTGTGCAGAATCTCCACGTCCCATCCTTCTTCTTAACCAGCAACACCGGCGAAGAAAAAGGACTGGTGCTAGGCCGGATCAGTCCGGTCGCCAGCATCTCCTCTACCTGTTTCTCGATCTCCCCCTTCTGCGAGTGCCCATAACGGTATGGCCTCACATTCACTGCTTCCACTCCCTCCTTCAGACAAATCTGATGATCCACCTGCCTATGAGGCGGAAGAGTGGTCGGCGCCCTGAACAACTCGGGGTACCGGTCTAACAGCTCCTGCATCTCTCCATCCACCTCCGGCTTCCCTGCTGCAGATAGAGGCCAGCATAGGACTGCGAGCTCGGTGTCCTCCCCCTTCGCGCACTCCTCCATCTCGATCGGCCCAATGGCGGTGGTCAAGCCTCTCAGACTCCACTCCTTATCCCTCCACTTGAAGCACATCGTCAGCCTTCGCCAATCACTGGTAATCGGTCCTAGGCTCTGCAGCCAAGGTATACCGAGGATAATGTCAAACCCTCGCAAAGGCAGTACATAGAGGTCAGTGACAACCTCCAAGCCTTGAATCTCCAATGCCAAGTCCCTGTACACCTCGACGCACTGCAACGGCGCCCCGTTGGCAACCCGAACCACCACCGGTCTCGTCGGGCTCGCGGTCACCTGCAAAGTCTTAGCAAACTCTTCCCCGATGAAATTCAACGAGGCCCCACTATCAACGAGAACAAGACCCTGCTGCCCGGCCACCCTTGCTCGGAATCTCAGGGTCCCGGGTGACGAAATCCCAGCTACAGAATGTAGGGAAATCGCCGCCGTTCCCCCTCCTTCCTCGCCCGCGACCCGGCCTTCCCCGGCGCAGCCGCCGTCGGCCTCACCCTCCGCCGCAGGCCTCGCGCGCCTCGGCGCCTCCCCGCCAGCCCCGCCGGCCGGGCTCCGCCCCGCGCCCTTCTCGACCGCCGCGCACGCCACCCCCAGCCGCGCGCCGCCTTCCGCCTCGGCCGCGACCCTCTCGCGCGCCGCCTCCTGTCGCGCGCCGCCCACCGCGCCTCGGTCGGCCTGGCCGAACTCGGCTGCCTCCTTCCTCCAATAATCCGCGATCTGCCACAGCCTCTCACGCCTCTGAGCCCATGACAGTTCTGAGTTTTCCATTGCCGATTCCCTGGTTTCGAAGCTGTCCCTGATGGAGTTAAGAAGAACTCACAGATCGGAACGGGGCTCTGATACCAGATGTTAGAAACAAAGAAGTTCCACAAGGGAATTAGGGATTGAGAAGAGAAGAAATTAGGGATTTGAGAAGAATTGGGGAAGAACAAGAGATAGAGAGAATTGGGAATTAGGGATTTTGATTGATATTATTCATAATTGACTAACTCTGCAGAATAGTGTTTCTCGTTTTAAATACAAAAGCTGAATAATGAAAATAACGAAACTGCCACTCCCTCACCCAACCGGCTCAACCCGCCGGTTTCTAACATAGTATTACCTTATGTCATCGTCACGTGTCTCATAATCCTCGGCCGTGAAGGTTTTGACTTGACTTTCTAAGCAGAGAACTGCTTCGAATTTCGACGCATTAGTAAAACCAGGAATGGGAACAACCTCAACCCTCCCATTCCTTGGATCAACCCAGGTAAGCCCACTACCATTTACCAGCATTAGAATCTGGCCATCCAACATTCCCAAACATCGAACCACTTGAGGAGGTTGATCGAAGA
This sequence comes from Linum tenue, assembly GCA_946122785.1. Classification (NCBI taxonomy): domain Eukaryota; kingdom Viridiplantae; phylum Streptophyta; class Magnoliopsida; order Malpighiales; family Linaceae; genus Linum; species Linum tenue. The sequence goes on from CAMGYJ010000008.1 coordinate 2,434,920, forward strand.
CAGGATTATCAACTACAGAATGGAGAATGCACCATGAATCCTCATTCCCGTACTCTTTCATCACCCAAACATCAAGCTTTCCCCCACCCACAGCACTCCCCTCAGCATAAGTAGCACAAACGCACAGGCACGAATCCACGACCCCAACGCCGGCCGAGGAGGAAGATAATTGTGCTGCGTATTTTGGGTTTTGGCTGCTGGATTTCTCCAAACACATCAGAACCAAGATCATACGAATGGATCACATTTGGCTCCCAAATCCAATGCAGAGAGCCACCAACAAGCACGCCCATGCTATGATCTTCTATGGGGGAATGACGAAAGTCATAATGTAAGGGACAGAGGCTAAAAGATCTGGTCCTAAAGCAATAAGTTAAAATGTAGGACTTCGTGACGACAAATCTGCAGATATCAGCTAGCAGTACAACGGCTTTGTAGTCCTGAGCTACCTCGTCGTATCCAAATCCATAACCAACCCACTCGTACGAAAAAGCCGAGCAGTTCTCATTATCATAATCACTATCCCACTCCAAGACACGTTTTAATTTCACATCTTCAGTATCAGTATCGCAGTCAAAGAAACGTTCCAATCTCACAAATCGTTTCTCCCCCGGCAACACTGGGTTGACCAGCAGGAGTTCGATATCGAAATCCCCTAGGCAGACCAACCCGTGGTTTTCTTTTCTGGTGTTCCAAGCTTCCAAAGTGGTGAAGTGACTGTAGAGGGTTATGGGGAGATAATATAACCGTTCCAACTTCTCATTCATGCAAATTCCCAAGAAAAAAGTAGTATATTCATTCATTATGGAATGCTGAACAGCTAAGGCCTAAAACCGTAGGAGTTAATGAGCTCTATCTAATGCTCTATATAGGAACTGGAAAATTCAAATGCCTTCTCCTTTTCATCGTCCTCCGGGAAACGTTTAGTAATCCAAGGAGCTTTGGCAGGTCCAAGAAGAGATCATTTACAATAACTTGAGCCAAGTTTACCAATAGATAATCACATTTCAGTCCACATAAAATTCCAGTACATTGATTAATCTCTCCGGTCAAGAAACCGCTTTTGGCCCAACAAGCCAGGAGACATCCTCCCAAAGCCCAAAACTAGCTTCCTTATCCAGCCCAATAACACTCGAGCTACAGGCCGCCAAAGTCCAATACCCAGCATCAATCTCCTCCTTCAACTGCTCCGTCTCCCAACCGCAATACCCGTCGAAGAATCTGAAATCCCCGACGCCGACCATATTCCTCTTCACCATCTCCGCCGCGCACCCCGCCGTCTCCTTCGTCCCGTAGTACAGCCCTTTCATCACCTCCTCGAACACCCCGCTCCTCGCCAGCCTGTCCTTGTCGTACCCACCTCTGGGCCTCACCAGAAACAGGCCTTCCTCCAATGGGCCTTGTCACATGTGGCCGATGACATGGCGCCAACAAGGTGACAACAAGGCTGCACATGTGTCATGCATGGAAGACTAGTAGCATAGAGATGCTCCTAGGATTCTCCACCTTAATAGAGAGCTTAATGGTGCACTTATTAGCTACATTATGGTAGTATTTATAGAGTGCATAATGGGGGGACTTAATGGGTGTATTGATGTAGTAGAGGGACATTATGAGGGGCATTGATGCCTTGTATGAGGAGAGGCCTATATAAGGAGCCATCTCCCTCACTTGTAACTCATTCCATCATTTTTGAGAGTAATACACACTAGAGAGTTCTCCCACTTCCTCTGTCTTGTTCTTGTTCTTTGCTTTCAAGTGAGTTGAGAGAAAGGCTGCCTAGCGCTCTAACGGAATTGAGAGCTAGGGCCGCACGATCGAGAGTAAGGTCGTGACAAGTGGTATCAGAGCCTGGTTCGGCTTTGTGCTAGCAAAGTTGAACCTAGAGCCAGAAGGAAAGGAAGAACCTCACCAAAAATGTCGGGATCAGAAGTTCACGACGATGCTGAGAAGCCGCGTGGAAGAGAGCCCACACCGGGCCAGAGAGGAAAAGGTACGTCGAGCACTCGTGATCCTCTCAAGTCTCTAGAGAGGCGAGTCTCGAGGATGGAAGTGAAGATGGCGGAAGATATCACTACCATCGAGGATTTGGGAGGTAACTTCGCCCAAGTCAAAGGCGATGTTCAAGGAATGGCTGGTCGGTTGACAAGCTTGGAGATCAACCACGATGGGATGCGGGAAGAGCTTATAGCCCTCATCAACAACACCATCACCACCTCCATGAACAACGCCCTTGAAGTTGTGAAAGAGCAAGTCCAGGCTGAGCTGGTCGGCGTGAAGGTGGAGATTGCAGACCTCAAGAGTGAGGTCACTCTCGTGAAGAGAGCCATGGCTAGCGGACCAGCCCCGGTGCAATCCGTCCCACGTGCTGATGTTCCAAGACCGAAGAACTTCGGAGGTTCAAGGAACGCGAGGGAGTTAGAGAACTTCCTTTGGAGTCTTGAGCAATACTTCAAGGCATCCGGCATCCAAGAGGATGAGGTAAAACTTCGTACCGCTCCACTATACTTGGTCGATGTTGCAATGGTGTGGTGGAGGCGACGTGAAGCGGACGTCGAAAGAGGTACTTGTGTGATGGTGACGTGGGAAGATTTCAAGAGAGAAATCAAGAGGCAGTTCTACCCGGAGAACGTGGAGTTTGAAGCCCGTTCGAAGTTGAGAAGACTCACCCAGAGGGGTGGAGTTCGAGAATACGTGAAAGAATTCTCGGAGCTGCTTCTAGAGATCCCGGACATCACGGACAAGGAGGCCATGCACGGCTTTCTTGATGGGCTGCAACCATGGGCCAAGATGGAGATGCAACGTCGAGGAGTGCAAGACCTTGCAACTGCCATGGCCACGGCGGAGTCTTTTGTCGAGTACAAAAGGCAAGAGAGCAGCGGCAAAGAGAAGAGTTCAAAGCCCAACAAGGGTGGCGAACAGCAGAAGCCTTTCAAGGAGGGTGCTCGCATTCAACAAAACCAAGGTGGTTCGAGCAAAGGGGGTAAGTACGAGCCAAAACCCATGTCTTGCTTCCTTTGCGACGGACCACATCGAGTGCGAGATTGCCCAAGGAAGGCGAGATTGGCGGCCATGGAAGCTCAAGATGAGGAGCCCAAGGCGGCGGAGGCCAAGATTGGCTCAATCCGCAAGCTTGGCGCGGCAAAGACCGACGTCAAGGAGAGCAAGCGTGGGAGGTGCTATGTTCTGGCGCAATTCATGCAAGGCGAGTCAAAAGCCTTGGTGGATACCGGTGCCACGGACAACTTCCTTCGCATCGAGGAGGCAAACCGGCTGGGTATTGCTTACGAGAAGGGGCAAGGGAGGCTCAAGACGATCAATTCGGAGTCCATCCCAATCCATGGAGTTGCTCACAACGTACCAGTGAAGCTTGGCGAGTGGGAAGGCCTCATCGACTTTTCCGTCGTCACCATGGACGATCACCCAGTCATCCTCGGCATCAACTTCCTCGACAAGGAGGGAGTGCTCTTGAAGCCCAACTCCAACACGATGTGCTTGGAGAAGGAGGGGGAGTTTCACACGATCCATCTCTTGAGAGAAGATGGCCCCCATAGTGCTTTGTCGGCCATGCAAGTGTTGAAGGGGTTCAAGAAGAATGAACCAACCTTTCTTGTGTCCTTGAAAATGGAGGAAGAAGGAGGCTCAGCGGGAATCACAACTCCCATCATCAAAGGCGTCCTCGAAGAGTTCGACGACGTGATGCCATCGGAGTTGCCCAAGAAGCTGCCACCAAGAAGAGAGGTGGACCACAAGATCGAGTTGGAGCCAGGAGCGAAGCCCCCTTCGCGAGCACCATACCGCATGTCGCCACCGGAGCTAGAAGAGTTGCGGAGGCAGCTCAAGGACTTGGTGGACGCAGGCTACATGCGGCCATCGAAGTCACCTTTTGGAGCACCGGTGCTGTTCCAAAAGAAGAAGGAAGGGTCGTTGCGGATGTGCATCGACTATAGAGCCATCAACAAGTTGACGGTGAAGAACAAGTGGCCGATTCCCAACATTGGCGATCTGTTCGACCAACTTGGAGATGCAATGTGGTTCACCAAGCTAGATCTTCGCTCGGGCTACTATCAAGTGCGGATAGCAGAGGGCGACGAGCCAAAGACGGCTTGTGTGACGAGGTATGGCTCTTACGAGTTTCTTGTGATGCCATTCGGTCTCACCAACGCACCAGCCACGTTTTGCACTTTGATGAATCAAGTGTTCGAGCCATTCTTGGACCGGTTTGTCGTGGTCTACTTGGATGACATCGTCGTGTATAGCAAAACACTCGATGAGCATGCCGAGCATCTACGCCAAGTCTTCCAAGTCCTTCGCGACAACGAGTTGTACGTCAAGAGGGAGAAGTGCACATTTGCCGCCACGGAGGTTCCATTCTTGGGGCACATCATTGGTGGAGGCAAGTTGAAGATGGATGGAGCAAAGGTGCAGGCAATCCAAGAATGGGAGCCGCCGACGAAGGTGCCAGAGTTGCGGTCATTCCTCGGCCTTGCCAACTACTATCGGAGGTTTATCAAGGGCTACTCCAACATTGCAGCACCCTTGACGGATCTCTTGAAGAAGAACAAGGCGTGGGATTGGTCAGAAAGGTGCCAAGAAGCATTCGAGGCCTTGAAGCAAGCGGTGGTGAAGGAGCCCGTGCTCGTGCTCCCCAACCCGACGTTGGCCTACGAAGTGCAGACCGATGCGTCCGACTTCGCGATTGGAGGAGTGTTGATGCAAGATGGACATCCCATTGCCTTCGAGAGTCGGAAGCTCAGCGAGACGGAGAGGCGATACACCGTTCAAGAGAAGGAGATGACGGCCGTGGTGCATTGCTTGCGCACATGGAGGCACTACTTGTTGGGGTCAAAGTTCGTAGTGAAGACGGACAACGTGGCAACGAGCTACTTTCTGACGCAGAAGAAGCTCACCCCCAAGCAAGCGAGGTGGCAAGACTTTTTGGCCGAGTTTGATTTTGTCATGGAATACAACCCAGGCAAGGCGAATTCCGTTGCCGATGCTCTTAGCCGCAAGAGTGCAGCCGCAAGCATCAGCCAGCCCATGTTTCCTTTGAAGGAGCGGATCGTTGAAGGCCTTGGCCATGACCCCTTTGCCAAAACCGTAGCGGAGTACATCGAGCAAGGCAAGACTCGACGGTTTTGGATGAAGGATGGGCTCATCATGACCAAGGGAGAGCGTGTGTTCGTGCCAAGGTGGGCCAACTTGAGGAAAGAGATCATGAAGGAGTGCCATGACTCCAAGTGGGCGGGCCATCCCGGCATCGAGAGAACGCAAGCTCTCATCGAAGAAGCATACTTCTGGCCGCGTATGAGAGACGACGTGGAGATGTATGTGAAGACTTGTCTTGTGTGCCAACAAGACAAGATGGAGCAGAGAAGCCCGGCAGGCTTGCTAGAGCCCTTGCCCACACCTCAACGACCATGGGAGAGTGTAAGCATGGACTTCATCATCGGACTTCCCAAAGTCGATGGATGCGGTTGCATCATGGTGGTTGTGGACCGGTTCTCGAAGTATGGAGTGTTCGTTCCCGGCCCAAAAGACATGACGGCAGAGGATGCGGCGCGGCTATTCTTCAAGAACGTGGTCAAGTATTGGGGCGTTCCTAGCAACATCGTGAGCGACAGAGATGGGCGCTTCACGGGCAGATTTTGGCGAGAGTTGTTCAAGATCATGGGCTCAGACTTGAACTTCTCGACGGCATTTCATCCTCAAAGCGACGGACAGACGGAGCGGGTGAATGCCTTGTTGGAGGTGTACTTGCGGCACTACGTGAGTGCAAACCAACGAGATTGGGTGAAGTTGATGGACACGGCACAATTCTCCTACAACTTGCACCGCAGCGAGTCGACCAACGCGAGTCCATTTGAGTTGGCGACGGGGCAGCAACCTTTGACACCAACTACGGTGGCAACGGGGTATAGAGGCAACAGTCCGGCAGCCTACAAGTTCGCTAAAGGCTGGCACGAGAAGATGGAGTTGGCCAAGTCTTACTTAGCCCGCGCTAGTAAGAAGATGAAGAAATGGGCGGACAAGAAGAGGCGGCACTTGGAATTCGAAGAGGGAGACATGGTGATGATCAAGTTCTACCCTCATCGATTCAAGCATCTCAAGAATGTGCACAAGGGACTGCTTCGCCGCTATGAAGGGCCATTCCCTATCGTGAAGAGGATTGGCGCGGTGGCATACAAGGTTGAGTTGCCGACGCACTTGGAGATCCATCCGGTTTTCCATGTGAGCCAACTCAAGCCTTTTCACGAAGACAAGGAGGATGAGCAGCGAAGAGAGTCGCATCGCGCTCCAACACTCATCACCAAGACACACGACCATGAAGTTGAAGAAGTCATGGCGCGTCGTGTCATTCCTCGTCGTGGCGTACATCCAAGCTTTGTGGAGTACTTGGTCAAGTGGCGCAACCTTCCGGAAAGTGAAGCAACTTGGGAGAAAGAGCTTACGCTTTGGAAGAACAAGGACTTGATCGAGGCATTCCATCAAGAGGGCGCGACGAGGGCGTCGCGAGCATAGGTGGGGGAGGATGTCACATGTGGCCGATGACATGGCGCCAACAAGGTGACAACAAGGCTGCACATGTGTCATGCATGGAAGACTAGTAGCATAGAGATGCTCCTAGGATTCTCCACCTTAATAGAGAGCTTAATGGTGCACTTATTAGCTACATTATGGTAGTATTTATAGAGTGCATAATGGGGGGACTTAATGGGTGTATTGATGTAGTAGAGGGACATTATGAGGGGCATTGATGCCTTGTATGAGGAGAGGCCTATATAAGGAGCCATCTCCCTCACTTGTAACTCATTCCATCATTTTTGAGAGTAATACACACTAGAGAGTTCTCCCACTTCCTCTGTCTTGTTCTTGTTCTTTGCTTTCAAGTGAGTTGAGAGAAAGGCTGCCTAGCGCTCTAACGGAATTGAGAGCTAGGGCCGCACGATCGAGAGTAAGGTCGTGACAGCCTCCGAAGAACAACGGCCGGCCCGAAAACGCTTCTGGAGGCATCACATTCACAGACAGAGAAGACGACGTCGTGGCGGTGTTTCGCATCTCCTTGATGGACATGAGGGACGGGCTGTTGAGGATGATGCCCAATGGGCCTGCAGGGCCCGTTGAAAGGAGAAGGACCACCGTCCGTTCGAAGATGTGGACCCCGTCCAGCTTCTCCGTTGCGATGAGCAGGCACCCTCTTTCCGGCTCGTGGATGGCGTGGGCCCATCTATCTCCCACCGTCACCAGCTGCGGCGGCGGTTGTGCTGTACGCTTCTCGTCTAGATCTGCCGCCGGCGAGCTTTTCCCGGTGCTCGCGGTCATAAAGGCTTGCTCGTTAGCGACCATTTTCGCCCTGAACCATCTCCAATCAGCCTGCAGGAAGGATTCGGCGTGCTGATGCAGATCGTCGGACGATCCCGCCGATTGACAGCCTGTTACCCATTACCCATATGCAATAAAAATCAAAACTTTGGCGGCAAACAATCAGCTGAATAACGAAATCGAAGGCGCAGAGAAGAGATGATGGAAGTCAGTTGAGAGACCAACATGTAATGGAGGAGGAAAGGCGAACTCTTTTGGGTTGAAATTGTGATCCATTGGAGCATCTTCTTGAACAAGGGAAGTGGAGGAATCTGGATGAAGGAGTGGGGAATTCTAGTGCAGTAGTAGTTTTGGTGAAGGGATTGGAGGAACTGAGAAAGCAATTGGCATCCATGATCATCCAAGCTTTTTTCCTCTGTTTTTGTCGGTTTGAAATCGGGTGGGTTCTGGAGAAGTATTTATAGAGAGTGTGAGGATTGCTGAGAACCACATGAAGTCACTCAGTGAGTCACTTTATCCCGTGTAGTGTAGAGCAAATGTTATAATAGGGCTGCAAATGAGCCAAGCCGCTCGCGAGCAACTCGGCGTTCGAATCGGAAAAAACTCGTTCGACACTCGACTCGTTGTTTAACAAGCTGGCTCGCGAGCTGACTCGTTAGTAAACGAGCCAAGCTTGAGCTAGGCTATGCTCGACTTGATAAGCTCGTGAGCTAGCTTGACTCGGTGGCTTGTTGAGCTAAGCTCGCGAGCTGGCTTGTTTAAAGCTTGTGGAAGGATTAATTACTTTTCTGAACATGAAAATTATCTTGTTAATAAGGATGTGTATGGAAGTTAGATGTTATTTTTAGTTTTTAGTGTTATTTTTATCATTTATAATTTATAATATTCTTATTTGTACACATTTTTCAGCAAGAATGGTTTCAAATCGAGCTTATCTTGAGCCGAGCTTGTACTCAGCTTGACAAGCTGTGTTAATGAGAATTTACCGAGCTTTATCGAGCCGAGCTCGAGCTGGATTATTTTTAATCGAGTCAAGCTCGAGCTCGAGCTGGATGATGAAAATTCGAGTTCGAGCCGAGCTCGAGCTAAAAAATTTATAAACAAGCCGAGCTCAAGCTAAGCAAAAAGCTAAAAAATTTATAAACGAGCCGAACTCAAACTAAGAAAAACTCGACTCGACTCGGCTCGTTTGCAGCCCTAGATAAGACTGTAGAGAGATAGTACTCGTCCAATTATACTTGGAAATGGCCAATCAGATTCTGCTAACACGGCAAAAGCGCGCCACCAAACAACAGGAGCCCATGCTGGTGCCGACTGCTGATGCTGATGCAGCCCAATTGATATGTAGCCATGGAGTAAGCACAATGTCCACACAAAAAGAGAATTGGGAATTCTTTCTTGCGTGGAGCATTTTTCTCCTCCACTATTTCTCTAGTAGATATGTATTTTTTCTTACATAAAATGTATCACATTCTTAGAGCTTAGACTATATCCGTAAAATGTACCAATATTTCTCTATGTTTGGAGCCATACCTTTCTCAGCCTTTTGCTAAGATAAAGTGAATTCTGTTCGAGAGCTGGATCGGCTCCACAACTATTTAGGTTGGCTCTAATCAATCCGTAGGAGATGAATATAAAACTCAAATCATTTTGTATGGACGAGGGTTGATCTATATTTTTGAATTATACATCAGTCACCGGATGCATTCACAAGGATGAGATAGTTGAGTTGCATATGTTGTTGGAGTACCCATATTAGCAATGGACAATTGGTTCAATATCGTGATAGGTAGGCCCAAACCTTTCCCTTCTTCCCGACCAAGCAGTAGTTCCCTACGGCTGACAAATAGGAGTTTAGACCGTAAAAGAAAGAAACTGACCCCCTTTCTCCCCTATTAGTAATTTTCTTTCAATAAACTCGAACTGATTGTCCACCCTTACACAAGGGATCCGAGAGAGAGGAGAAAGGGAGGAGCTATCTTCTCCCAATTGTAACAGCCGAGAGTAGAGACTTGGGAGTGGTCGTCGCAGTGAGTGACCACTCCTCTTAAGGTTGGCACACCTTAACCCACTCCGTATAATGACCCAAACATTACCGAAAACTACATACCATATCTTTCTTAAACAAGGAAAACTAGATAACAGTGTCATTACCATTAATAACATTGATTTTGACACGTAAACCAAAGAAGAATGTTGATTTGCATAAATTTTGGTCTGGTCTTCTCCCATCCTTTTCTTTGTTCTACTGTTCTTACCCTTAATTTTCTTCCTCTTTTGCGGCTAAGTGAACAGTGCATCACAATTATGTGGAGGAAATTATTTACCTTTCTTGGATAGGGACATATGCCTACTAAACTAAACTGGTCAGCAAACAACTAGCCAGAAATAATGGCATCCCAATTCATCCAATTATTTGAGCTACCCCAAATAAACCTCTATCACCATCTCTACCACACACCAACCGCAATTATCCACCAAATCCCATATGTGCCAGCCTAGGAAAGTGCAGAAGTTAAAGACTGTTCTTATTTCTCTAGAGCACGTTACCATTTTGGGTATGAGTACTATTGTCTACATGTAGAGGCATCAATGTCGTTAAGAGAATGACTTTCTTGCTGGTGGCGATAGTCCGACCTCGAGAGAATTGGTTTGAAAGGGGAGGGATTAGGAGGGAAAGGCTGCAATTCCAACATTGATTATACCTTTCTTGAAAAAATCTCAACTCAATAAATGTGATAGGATAGAAAGAGAAGATAGCGCAGAGTAAGTACTTTGACATTTAGACGAAGTTCATCTGAAAATACATATAGTTAGTTTTATCTAGACATTGTAGTTATCTTTAGTTTTATTGTTAAGAAGGGTTATAACTTATAAAGAAGCTTAACTTGACCACTCTTTTATCCACATTAGCCAAATTGTTCACATATATCAACATTCAACATTACAAGAGTAGAGTTTTGAAATGATATAACTATGTGTTGAACTTTTCATCTTGATCAAGATATTTTTTGAAAAAAAGTTATACAAATATCAAACTAATCTTTCCATCATCTTAGCGCGATGTTCAAACAACTGAAAATTTACATTTTTTTTTTTACTTCTTTTACAGTATATTTTTCACCTTTTGATTTGCTAAGTTTATGTTGGTTAAAGAGGGAGCTTCCCTTATCAACTTCATTAGTTGTCTATAAATATTTACAGAGAACACACAAGAATGCCAAAAGTTGAATGAGAGTATGGGGTATATTCAGTAAGTGTGGTGGTGATCATTTGAGGGATCACCAAACAGTCTAAGTTCCTGAACCAATCCATCAACCATCTCATACACTTCACCAGAGTCAGGATGGGACATATCCAATACAGTGAATTCATGGACTTTATCACCCACCTCAATGAAACTGGCACCAGACGGCTTCTGGATTCCAGCACTCTTCATTTGGAGCCTCACATTAGCAACATTCACCCAGTCCCCAGCAGCTGCATAAATATTCGACAGCACCGAACAAGTACCGTGCTCTGATGCCTCCTCGAATCTCGCCATGTGATCTTGAACCTGCTTAGCAAGTTCAGCAGCATTGTGCATTCTGCAGGCCCCCAGAAGGGTACCCCAGATGACAGCATTTGGTCCCATCGGCATGGAATCCACGAGCCTAATTGCTTCGTTGAGACGTCCAGCACGGCCCAACAAGTCAATCACGCAGCCGTAATGCTCGATGTCGGGAGCAATCCTATATTCCTTCTCCATGTTGTTGAAGTACCTGAGGCCCTCGTCGATGAAGCCGGAGTGAGTACAAGCACACAGAACTGCCACTAGAGTGAATTTATCGGGCTTGAAACCCTGTTGTTTCATTCTGGAGAAGAGCTTGAGTGCTTCATCTCCATGCCCGTGTATGGCTAGCCCTTGAAGCATGCAGTTCCAAGAAACTACATCTCTCTCTGCCATTCGCTCAAACACTTCATACGCCTTCTTTAATCTCCCACATTTTGCATACATATCAAGCAATGCATTAGACACATCAGCATGGTGCATTAATCTAGTCCTTGCAATCGAGGCATGAACTCGTTCCCCCAGTCCAAGCAAACCAGACTCTGCACAGGCAGCCAGTATGCTAACAGCAGCACCCGAATCAAGCATAAGTCGAGATTTCTCCATTAGAGAATACAAACTTACCGCATCCTGCGCCAGCCCCTTTTGGGCATATCCAGATATGAGAATAGTCCAAGAAACCATATTCTTGGTTGGCATTTTATCAAACAGCATTCTAGCCATTTGCATATCCCCTGCTTTACTGTAACCTGAGACCATCGTGGACCATGACACAACATTCCTCTCAGGCATTTTCTCAAACAACTCAAATGCTTCGTCCATCTTTCCGGCCTTCACATATGCATCTAGTATCGTGTTCCAACTAATCGCATCTCTTACAGGCATTTCATCGAACAGCTCACGTGCACCACCCAGATCCCCTGCTCTCACCAGCCCACCAATCATAGAATTCCAAGAAACGACATCTCTGCTGTCCATACTCCTAAACAGTCTCATCGCAGACTGAATTCCCAAAGCACCACACTTGGAGTAGCTATCAATCAACGAATTGGGCACGAAAATATCACCGAAAAAGTCAACCTTCTCCAAACTGCCGTGTATCATCTGCACAACCGGCAACCAGGGCTCTCCATTACAAGCTTTCAGAAGAAAAGGGTAAGTGAAATTATCAGGAAAGATTCCATTTTGCTGCATCTCGAGCAGAGCAGCGAACGCCATGGAAGGTTGGGAGCTGCGGACATGAGCTCGAATCAGAGTGTTGTAGAGTTGCAAATTGGGGTGCGGAACTTGGTTGAAGACGTTGAGAGCGAGCTTCATGTGATGACAAAGCGAGAATGCCGATATCAGTTTTGGAGCTACGTAGAGGTCTGTGTGGAGATTTTGCTTGATTATCTGGGCATGAACCTCCTTTACGTGGGCTAAGTCTGTACATTTGTGAAGCTCCTGCAACTTTTGCTCGAACAGTCTTCTCGTTGAGACCCATGCCGGAACTCTAATTGGGGTCGATATTTGGGCACCGCAGTTAGCCATAGATGGCTGGTCGCAATTGCATCGCCGGAGATTAGAGAGATGACGGCTTGCTTCCGCCGAAGAATGAGGTCCGCGAACAATGAGTTCAAACAAAGTTGTCGTTAGCGCCTGTTTTGGGTCAATTGGGCTTTGGGCCATGGCACCATGTTGATGTAAAAGTCCACTCCAATTACAGAGGAGCTTGAACTTGGGCCTTAGTGTGTGACATGCAAGGTTGTCAAACCGGTTTATGCCGGTGTGCCGGTTTTATAAGTGGAATGGTCCGATCGTGATACAACCAGTATTTACGCCAGTTGTGTCGGTTTTAATAAAATATATGAGACAAATGGAAATCCTCAATTTCAAATAAATTAGTCATCAAAAAGCAATTAGAAAAATTATTTCACACAAAATAATTTATAGCTAAGAATTGGTAACCAATACTAAACAATTAGATGCTTAAAAATAAAAGTATATAAAATGAATTTTATTAATGTTTATAATGATTTATGTAAAATTTAGTGTTAGATATATAATATATAATATATAAGGTTAATATACAAAACAAAGTTGCTTATAGTCTATTGGTCTATAAGAGAGTCTAAAATGAACATGAGATACTTGGTTCAAATCCTAAGGAGGGTGTTTATTTTTGGATAAAATATGTGTAACATTGAATTGCAGTTTTTGGTCTAACCGGCTGGAATTTTCGGAATTGACCGGGTCTGGCCGGCATTGACCGGATTTGACCACAGTTAAATACCGGACTCTTCCAGCCGGTTTGGTGACCGGTACCGGTTGAACCGGCCGACATGAGACCGGTTTGACAACCATCGTGACATGAGACGAATAAGTAGGGTTAATTGTTTGTATTTGGTCAAAGGGTTAATACCTTATTTTGGTCCGAACTATAATCATATAATCAATTTTGTCCCTTGGTTTCAGAAATTAATATTCTGGCCTCAACTATGCAGCATATAGACTCAATTGGCCTGACACATAGTTTGACCGTCAATTTGGACGGTCAACTCCGTTGACCGTTAGTCAACATGCCATGTCATTGCCTAGTAAGTAGGGGTGTGCAACGGTTCGGTTCGGTCCGGACCAAACTCATGAGAACCGCGGTCCATTAGTGAAAGACATGTTAGGACCAAGGACCGGACCATTCTTGCATTTGGTCCATTTGGTCCGGTTCAGTCCGGTCCAAATATGAGCTCGGTCCACCATTTCTTCAGTAATTATAAAAATCATGAGCACCAAGGACCGGACCATTGCACACCCCTACTAGTAAGCATAAAAATCATTAAAAAAATTCAAATTCAAATTATTTTCCTAATTTCTATTATTTATCATTTTCCAATTAACCAAAAAATAAAATTCTAAAAATATAAATAATTTTTTGGGATATTTGAAAATGATAAATTTTATTAATTAACAAAAATTATCAAATTAAATTTTATAAAATTAAAAATTATGATATAAATTATATTTTTTTGGGAAGTTTTAAAAATATAAAATAATTTGATTTGGTTAATTCATAAAATTTATCATTTTCAAATTATCCAAAAATAAAATAAAAATATTTTATGTTTTTTTATAATTTATTTTTGGTTAATTTGATAATAAATAATTTTTTTAATAACTTTTAGGCTGACTAGGCAATGACATGGCGTGTTGACTAACGGTCGCGGAGTTGACCAGCCAAATTGACGGTCAAACTATGTGTCGGGCCAATTGAGTCTATATGCTGCATAGTTGAAGCCAGGATGTTAATTTCTGAAACCACAAGCCAAAATTAATTATATGGTCATAGTTCGGGCCAAAATAAGATATTAACCCTTGGTCAAAATACAATCAATCCTTCTCCTGCCTGCAGAGTTTCAGAAGTTCATCCAAAGTTCAACATATCAAGTATCAAGAGAAAATTATTGCGAGATAGTGTACTGTACTAGTGTATGGTTTTGAAAACCTACTTGCGCTTTTATAACAGTTTTGTAGTCACTTGGGCGTGTCCGAAATTTAGACTCGGCTACAAATTTTCCATAATGAATTCTTTTAGGAAGCGCCTGCAATGTGAAAACTCAATGTCATATGAATCCACCAGGAAATATGTTCAAGAAGAATGCAAGTATAGAACGAGGTAAGTAAAATGCAAAGCAACATGCCGCAAATGAGCCAAACTGTTGGTTAGCGGCTCGATGTTCGGTTCGAAAAAATCTCGTTTGATACTCGGTTTGAGCTAATTTGTATTCGTCTCGCAAGGCTCATGAGCCAACTTGATTCGGTGGCTTGTCAAACTTAACTTGCGAGTTAGCTTGTTTTGAGCTTATAAGCTGACTCGACAATGTGGCTAGCGAGCCACTTCAACCAACAACTTATGAGCGAATCGATTAATAGCTTATTATGGCTTGTTGATAGTTCATATGTTTGTTAGATTATATATCTCACAAAATAATGATGATTAGGAATTCGAGCCCATGCTCAAATATATCTCATTTATATTTATAATATAAAAGAGAAATTATGTATCATAAATTTCTCGTATATTAATTACTATTAAATAACACGATATGAAAAAATAAAATTTATGAACTAAATGATATGATATTTGAGCTCGAGCTTACTTTACAAACTAATAGATGAGCCAAGCTTGTGAGCTCATTAATGAGCCCAACTCGAATCAAACACAAGCCAAAAATTTTGTATGCAAGCCGAATTCTAACTCGACTCATTTATTAACGAGTCAAACTCAACCTAAATCGGCCTTATTTACAACCCTACAACAATAAGTAGGGATGATACAAAATTTGGTACCTGCTACATCAGGGACCAGCACAGCGGCCGGGGAATTTCGGGAACATAATAAGACAAGACATCTACAAGAGTTGATATGTTAATATAAGCAGCATAGTGGTAATTGTGTTGTTTTCTGGATGGGAGGTCAAGGGTTATCAAGACCGAGCCGAGCTGTTCGGTCAGACCAGTAAAATAGAGATCCGGCCACTAGCTCGGCTCGGAACACCCTGAAAACCACAACTGCTGGGAGGGGTGGTTGGTAAACACCCCTCATTGATGCTCTTGTAACCCTCATTGATGCTCTTCCTGTTTTAGCTTCCTACCTCTACTTCTCTTGATTTATTACTTTTTGCTTCTCTATCTTGCTGGAAATTTGGGTGGAAAGTGGAGAGATAGTGGACGTGGGAGGATGAAGGGGAAGAAAAGCAAAGGAATGGGGAGAAGTCACAGAAAAATCTGCCTTCCCCATCCTCTAGAAATTTCCCCGTCCTTCCTTCCTCTTCCTTCAATCCTAAATGACCACTTGGCCCAATCAAAATCCCATCCACTAAACCTTCTAACTTAAGTCTAACCATGGGTGGGTCTTACCAAGGTTTCTAGGTTAAGTGATCTTACTGATCTAACCATCAGCTCAACTTAACTAGACTCATCCATAACCATAATTTAAGTTATATTGAAATCAATTCCTAATTTTTAGAATCGATCAAAATATTATAATAAAGTCACTAGTGATATAACCATAACTTGTAACGCACTAAAGGGAACGGGATGTTACATAAATTGTGTACCCATTGAGTCGACCTGCCCCGATCCGCCGCGACCCATGATAAATTATCAGACCTGGACCTGGACCCGACCTGCTCCATTGTCATTCCTACTTTGGATAGGTATTTTTCTTTTTTAAATTTTTGTATGTTAAGAATTTTTTGTAACCTGTTGAAATATTTTTGTGTGTGTTTTTTATTTATCTTCTTATTGTTTCTAGGTAAAATTCACTTGCATAGTCATAATTATGGACTTTGTAATAATAATAGCCAATTTCTCAGAAATACACAAAATGTTCATATTTTAGAAGCATGTTTGACAAATTTACTAATTTAGCCACTTTTGTTAAAAACTTTAACACCATTAGAGATTCTGTCAGTTATAGTTGATTGACTGGACTTAATTGACGGTTTTTTTGAATGGAATTAGACGGAATAACCGATTTGGTATTCGTTCAAAGATATTTTACTAAAACGTGCAAAAATAAAGTTTAGTAACCATTTTGTACTAATTGACAAATTGTGTGACAACTACTCAAAACTATGATGAGAGTTTCTTATGATTCTGTTTTTCTCTTTTTTTTTATAGAAATTATGTGGGTTAATTGTATGGTTGGTCACTGAGATTACAAAAAACGTTCATGTTTGGTCACTGAAAATATTTAAATCCAACCTTGGTCACTCAAATTAGTTAAATGGTTCAAATTTGGTCACTCTCCGTCCAACTCTGTTAAATTTGTCTGATGTGGCAGTCAACCCTCAAAGTTGACCGTTAACTCGGTGACGTGGCAATTAAAAAATTATAAATAAAATAAATTTTAATCTTCTATCATTTCCAAACAATAAAATAAAATAAAATAAATAAAAAAATTATTATAATCACGCTCTAAGAAGGGTAGAAATCGTCGGACACTTCTTTGACCGAGGGATCGAGGGTAAACACGCCGCAGCAGGCGTCTACGATGCAATTGTCGAACATGTGAGTGGTTTTCGGGATGGGGCCGTGGGAGATGACGCAGGTATAGTCCTCGGAAAGCTCCATTTCGCCAGCGGTGAAGACCCGCTGCGACGACGAGTTCGAGGCGTCCAGACCCGAATTGTCCGACCCGAACGTCGTGGATTTCAGTACGGGGGATGGGGATAGACCGGAGGAGGAGAAAGAGCTGCCCAATTGAGAGTTCCTCGTCTTGATCCCGAAATCGGCCGGAGATCTGGGGGAAGACCCTGCTGCTAGGGAAGAAGGCGGGAGGGAGAGCAAGGAAGAAAGGATCTGGATCTTGAGCTGGGACCCGAACAGAACCATTCGACTCTCGGCAGGTAATTTTGTTGATGAATTTTGGGGGCTCTTGTTCTGATCGGAGAAAAGAACGTCGACAACACCAAACTGCACCATAATGTACACATCCAACACCACCACCATCACGCGACTTGAACTTCAACGGTCTTGGGCTTCTTGGGCTCCTCCGGTGGCTTCTTCACCACCGTAACCGTCAGCACCCCGTCCTTATACCTCGCCGCCACCTTCTCCACGTTAGCGTTCTCCGGCATCGGAAACCTCTTCAGATACTTCCCCAGCCGCCTCTCCATCCACACGTACCGTATCCCTTGGTCCCTCTCCTTCTCCCTCTTCCTCTCCCCGCTCACCACCAGCGTCCTCCCGTCCTCCTCCACGTCGACTCTCACCTGGTCGGCCGAAAGCCACGGCATGTCCAAAACGAACACGTACGCCTCCGGGAGCTCCTTCACGTCGGCGGGGGTGGCGGCCATCGCACGCGCTTCGCGGAGGTACGTGTCGAAAGGGTGGTGGCCGGCGCTGGCGGACTTCTCGGTGGTGGTTTCTTCGATGAGCTCGTGGATGACGTCGAGGAAGGAGTGGTCGAAGCCGGGAATGGTGTTGAAAGCTACTTCCATTTTTTTTTACTTTATTGTTTGGAAATGGTAGAAGATTAAAATTTATTTTATTTATTATTTTTTAATTGTCACGTCACCGAGTTAACGATCAACTTTGAGAGTTGACTGCCACATCAGACAAATTTAACAGAGTTGGACGGAGAGTGACCAAATTTGAACCATTTAACTAATTTGAGTGACCAAGGTTAGATTTAAATATTTCCAGTGACCAAACATGAACGTTTTTTGTAATCTCAGTGACCAACCGTACAATTAACCCGAAATTATGTTTTCTCTTTCGGGTAGAAAAGGACTTGACCAATAAAATCGCAGACAGCGCGAATGTTAGGGATCGTTTGGAAGTTGCGATAGTTTTGTTGAGATTGTCATTATGCATGTATTGTTTACAATGCATCGTTTTTTTGTTTTTTTAGCAGAAACAATACATGAATTGTTTCTGTGATGTAACAGAAACTATGACTCATTTTGAGTGATTGTTATATCTCAACTTTTAGTTGTGATTGTTGAGATAGTTGAGTTGAGATTGTTTTGTCTAATCTTTTAGCTGATGCGACATACACAATCACACATACCAAAAGATGTATTCTACAATGCATAAAATTTGACAATACATGTATAATATTATACATGCATTCTCAACAATACATCTATTTAACAATCGCAACTTCCAAACGACCCCTTAGTGGACGCGCGGTGCTGCCCGACGGATCCCTTCTTCAGTCTCGTCTCTCGTTCCTTGTCCCCTTTCTTTCGCATCAATATCTGCGGTCATCACCTACTTCACCTAACCCCTCTCCTCTCGTCTCCCTCCTTCCCGCTCAGCCACCAACTCCAATCACAAGCCAGCCCTGAAAATCCCATCTCACCGGGAAAAAGGCCAAAGAAACCCATCACTTCTCTCGCGCCCAAGTTTGCATTCCTTCCTCCCTCGATCTCTCCTTCCTCCAAGACTGAGATGGAGGCCAAGCTTCTGACCAGAGCTTGCTTTCCGCCTGCAATTGCAGCTCCTCCGACTACAGATGCCTTCAAGTTTTCCAGCCCACTTTGCCGCCGTCTCTCTCTTGGTACACGAAGGGTTTCAGTTTCCTCATCAAGTCCTGCCAAACATCGCATTTTATGTGCCAACTCCTCAGCTGGGTATGTCAGCCTTGATCTCTTCCCCAATATTGGTTGCTACCGTTGACAGTTAGACTAGGCCTGAACTGAAAAAGTTTGCTTCTTTGTGCAATGCACGTTGATTTCATGAGTTTGGTGCCGTATATGGAGAAAAAGTTAGATGGAGGCGCTCAATCCGACTCTTGTTTGCTATTGAATTTTTGACTGATAGAGTGCCGATTGCCCTTTTCCAGTGGTTTTCTGATTCCAGCTATATATATGTGTGTGTGTTTGGTGGAAGATTTTGGGGTGTCCATTTGGGTCTGCGGTCTGTTTTGTGCCGTCAGCAGTCAGCTATGATTGGTAATTAAAAGTGAGCTTCATGCTTCACAAAGGAGATTGTCATAGTATGCACAATTGACTCTTTAGAGATACCATTTATTTATCACGGCTTGATCTGAATAAATCTTGGGTCCAAAATTCCCAAATATCTTTCTACTGCTTTGCTATTTTGCTTCTTGTTTCAAAGGGTCATGGGTTATGGTTAGATTCCATAACCTATTGGTGATATGAGGGTTCTTTCTTTGTAGTTTGGAGAAGAAGGAAAGGGTGGACGAAAGTGACACTCTGACACTAGAAAGCGTAAGGCTTTCCCTGATTCGGCAAGAAGACAGTATAATATACAACCTTTTGGAGAGATCCCAATACTGTTACAATGCGGATACCTATAATCCCGATGTTTTTTCCATGAATGATTTTCATGGTTCTCTAGTTGAATACATCCTTAAAGAAACTGAAAAGCTTCATGCCAAGGTACATTTTTTTTACTAAACTGTTAACCTTGGAATGAAATGAATACATCAAGTGTGTAAGATGTGCTGTTTTCACTATTTTGGAAAACAGGTTGGTAGATACAAAAGTCCCGACGAATATCCTTTCTTCCCCAATGATTTACCCGAACCATTATTGCCACCAATGCAATACCCCAAGGTACAGTATGATATATGAAGTCGTGAGTGCCTTCTGTCTCATTAGAACTATCATTTGTTTTCCATTTTGGAGTTTATATTGACAATAATATTAGGAGCTTTGCTGTTTGCTACTCTCATGAACAAGTGCTCGAAGTTCAGTTTGGGGAATTTTTTGTCTTTGTTCATTTCTATCCTAAGATGCAAGTAGCTTGGTCTCTGGTATCTCTATAAATTGCTGAGGATCTATTTGAGTTAGTTTTGACCTTTTCAAACAGGTATTACATAAAGTTGCTGAATCAATTAATATTAACAACACAGTGTGGGACATGTACTTTAAAGATCTACTTCCAAGATTGGTGAAGCTAGGAAATGATGGAAATTGTGGATCTTCAGCAGTATGTGACACAATCTGCCTCCAGGTGTGCGTTTTTCTTATTGTCTGCCTTCCCGGTTTCGGACACATTGAACTTGAACTTGTAGATGACTTCTCTTTTGTGGAAATCTGAGATTTGTACAAAAATATGTCCCGTGAGAACGTAATTGGATAGTTATTACAGGGAAACGAGAAACTTGAGAAAGCATTTATCAAGGTGGAAAGCCATAGACACAGTTTTAGAGTAGCCATAGCCAGCTAATGCCGTGGGGAAAAATCACTTCCTCTTCCAAACATTTTCTGTTTGTTGACTGACAGTGATGTCTGTCATCATTTGCACGATAGTAGTACTGTCATGATAGTGAAAATGTTTTGCCTAACATTATGAGGCAGTACCTGATCTGGTGTGAGGTCTTTAGAACTTGAGCACACCAGGTTTCTAAATCGACCCTTCTTGTCTTGTTGCCAAGAAGACTCTGATTGAGCTAGACTTCCTACTGCTTTGTTGGTATTAGAATATTAGAATTTGAAGAAGAGTTGTACTTTAGAAATGAAAAGTGGTTGTTTGGTATAGGAATTAAGGTAACCTGTGATGTAACTGTGAGGCAAATGTATAGTTCGATGACCCACTGTAATCATGTAATTTACTCCTCTTTCATGAAACCATGCAGTATCATTGGAATACTAGAATTGGAAGAAGAGTGGTATTTTTGCAATGAAAAGTGGTTGTTTGGTATAGGAGTTAACGGAACCAGTGATGTAATTGTGATGCAAATGTATAGTTTGATGACGACATTGTAATCATAATTTACTCTTTCATGAAACCATGCAATATCACTGAGGTACTACGGATCTTTAAACATAGGATCATTTTGTGGTCTTGTTGGAGCACTATGCAGCCGGCTCCAAAATCTGTACTCTTTGAAATGCTATAAGTATTGTTGCTCTGCAGTTTACCTCGTTCTGTACCTGCATTATCCTTGAACACCTGGATGGTGGATTCACATGATATGGTTTTCACGTTGCAGGCTCTTTCTAAAAGAATTCATTATGGGAAATTTGTAGCCGAGTCCAAATTTCGAGCAAACCCAAGTGAATATAAAACTGCTATTGAAGCGCAAGTAGGTCCTTAACCGTGGTGTTTTGTTCCCTGATACTTTTTTCTCTGAATACTTACTATGTTGGCCTTTGGATGGATTTCTGAAACTTTGCAGGACAGGGAAGGATTGATGGCTTTGTTGACATACCCAGAAGTGGAGGAGAGAGTAAAAGAGAGAGTCGAGATGAAAGCCAGGACCTTTGCTCTAGAAGTGACAATGAAAGAAGGCAAAGTTGAATCTGAAACAGTATACAAGATTGAGCCACACTTGGTTGCTGATCTCTATGGGAGATGGATCATGCCACTCACAAAGGAAGTCCAAGTTGAGTACTTGTTGAGAAGGTTGGATTAGGATGTGGAACCGAGTTCGTTTCTGAATGTTTTGTACGGTAGGAGAGATTTGATAGAATTCCAATGTAAAGATTGAACGAGCAGGAATTACTGGATCTGGAAATTGGGAACAAACCCTATATGCTATGAAAATGCAGATATTGGTTTTCATAAATGATATTCAATAGACGAGATTCTTCTTTCCTCTTTACTCCTTTGATTTTCGATTGATCAGTATGTGTGAGGATGCAATGAAGATTATTTCATGAATGGTATTCGATAGATGAGACTCTTTCTTTCCCCTTTTTGTCATTTGAGATATTAATTGGGATCAATATGCCTTGTATCAGTTGGATGCGTGAGGATGAACCAAAAACTAGCAGTAGTCAACTCTGCATCCGACATTTGAAAGTGGAATGAATGATGATTGACTTTCTCAGTTTTCAACCCGACAGAAGGTCTTATAAGTTTTACAGCACAGAGTAGGGAGGGGAAGAAGGGGATACGCCATGATTGGAGCCGCGTTTACCGTGACAAATCGATGGTGTGCTGGTAGAGACTAGAGAGGAGGAAAAATGCTGATCTGGTCACTGAACTCGTAAGCAAGTATCACATAAGGAGCTTAAGTTTTGTTGGTGGTGGTGAACTCCTAAAACATCACAGTATCTCGAATGAATCATCGTTGGTCAACATTTTGTAACCTTATATCAATACGGTAAGAAAAAACTTGATTCCCCATATGATATCTTAAACCGGGAAGTGATAAACAATTGCATTTTTTCGATTCAATGACATTTTCTTAGATAGTCAAAGAGAAAATCTATAAAAAAAGAAGAAGAATATACTAGATGATTATGATGTTCCATGATATAAATGTAGATCCTAAGATTATTTATTAGTAGTTACCGATTATTTGTCAACCCAGGAAATGTAAGAGAAGGTGATTGCGAATTTTCTCTAGTACAAGATGCATTATCTTTCTAAAGCAGTAATTACGCTTCTCATAAATTCGTAGTAATTATCATATCAACCAAGAAACAATGAGTCATTTGAAGTAAAGATTGTTATATTGATCGAGTGAGTACTTTCTCTGCTTCAAAAATCAACTCACTACTCACCTATGATGATAGAACACATATCATTAGTTCGATGACCAAATTGATATTTTACACCGATATTACTTAACCACCGTCGTCGTCTCTGTCATGACAGGCCTGCTTTGACTAGGTTTGTCATTTCTGTTTAACTTAACGGCAAAGACAACGTTCATAATAATCCTTTTGCTTCCTTTTACGGCGTTGTAGATCCAGACAGACCAGAGGACAGAGTGGACAAACTCTCTCCTTTCTCGGCTTTTCCTTTCTCCTTTTTTAAGCAGCAGTTACAACCGCGTCTCCCGATATTTCTAGTGTCTACTCATATCCTTTGTCCTCTGCCCAGATCAGAGCGTTCCCAAGTCAGACAGTAGCGAGAGGAAGGCAAGAACAGCAATGGAGAAGAGGCTGCTGACATTGGCGGCGGTGCTATTCGCCATGGTCGCGGTGGTGCCGGAAGTTTCTGCTACGAGATGGACTGTTGGATCCAAAATGGGGTGGACTACCAATGTCAACTACACTATCTGGGCTCAGAATATCACGTTCTACAATGGCGACTGGCTCTGTAAGTCCCCCTCTTTCTAAACCTTCTCCTTCTGGTTCTAATTTCTTATTCTCGTTAATTGAACATCAGATCGTTATTACTTGACCTTCCGTAAAGCCAGTCCAAAGACTCTGCTGCATACTTTCTGCTAAAAGATTGTTGCCCATTTCGGGAATTCGCATTTACAGATCTGGGAATGGTGAATTGGAAATTAAAGTTGAGGGCTTTTTCAGTATTCATGGTATTTCCATTTCAAAAAATTTCAAATCAAGAACTTTTTCCACTTACTTGGCCAAATTTCAGATCTGCAACTCCCCCATAAACAGCAATGTCTTGGTACCCGTTTGGGAGCCTGAGACATAGCTGCCCGGTCTCGTAAATACTCTGACGAATCCATAGGATCAAAGTAATTCGGATTTATACCCTTAGCTGTTGCCATCAGAGGGTTTTCTTGTGGGTTGTTTTGCTACTATTTCTAACTAATTCTTCCCTTGTGCACCATGAATAGTGGACAAAAAACACGTCTTTCCTATTCCTTGGTCTTTCAATTGGAAAATTGAGTCTTCAATTAAGACTCTTTTGTGCTTGGTTTTGCAGTTTTCGTGTACGACAGGAACCAGATGAACGTGCTGGAGGTGAACAAGACTGACTATGAGAGCTGCAATGCCGACCACCCACTCAAGAACTGGACCAGAGGTGCTGGAAGAGATGTGGTTCCACTCAACGTGACTCGACACTTCTACTTCATCAGCGGGAAAGGGTTCTGCTATGGAGGCATGAAGCTTGCCGTTCGTGTCGAGAACATGCCTCCTCCACCAAAGGCTTCACCCGTCAAGAGTGGTGCTCCTTCCTCCATTCTCAACCGGCCCTATGTCCTGCCTGCAGTTTTCGCCATTGGAGCAATGTGGGATGCTTTTGTCCACTTCTGGTAGTGAAGTAAATTTATTCTTCTTTCTTAGCAGTACCTACATTGAGGATGTAACAACACAACCACCACCACCATCACTGATGAAATGGCATTGGTGGTGAAATTTGAGCACTTCCCTCTGCATTATTTAATTTGTTTACTTCAACCTTCTTTTTGTTACTTATCTGGGTGATGCTGTGTCTAGTGTTTATTTATGGTGTACACTGACTTGAAAGGCAGGATCTGTTTTGTTGATGTTCTAGTTGAGCTTTCTGCTCTGCTGTGTGTTTTGTATGAGAGTTGTGGATTAATTGACTTCACCGTGCTAATGATCTGGTGTTTGTGAACAATTGTTGGGTTGTCACTTGAATACAGGGCAAATCTGGTTTGGCCATTGAGGTATCAACATTGATTTGCCGTTGTAGTAGGGTTCTTGTTGATTATGGTGATGTGTCTGAAATTTGCTTGCAATGGAGGTTCATGAATGATCATGGGTGTGACTATAGTGAAGGGATCAGAGTAGTTTTAGCTGAATCTGTGTCCCATTCAAAGCTGCTGATACTATGTTCTTTTCTTCGACATCAAGCCTTTGACCTAGTATCAAAGAGCGATCCTTAACATGCAAAATTGCTGTCAAGACGATGACAGGCTCTGAATTTCGTTTAACCATGACTTTAAGGCACCGGACACCCTTTCAAATTTGGTCAAGCTAGTTCACATTCTTTACAAAACAAGACTCACCAACATCAAAAGTCTCCTCAAGCTAACATTTTTGCTTTTCATACCAATAAAGGAATGTTTGGTTGGCAATTACAGCACAAAATCTGGAACATGGGTAGTCGCTATCAGACCAAATACAGTACACCAATATTGCCAACTGGAAGATTCTGTATTTCTTCCTGTCTCCATTATTGATCCCTGTTGGATTATGGTTAGCTTCCTTCACGTAGTGATGGCAATGGGGCGGGGCGGGGCGGGTACCTCAATTCCCATGCCCCGCCCCACGCTACTATGGGGCGGGGCGGGTAAAACCCGCGCGGGTACGGGGCGGGACGGGTCGACCCACTCTTACATGTTATTCCAAAAAAATACGATTAAATTTTACTTTTTGCGATAAAATGAAGGGAAAAACACTTTAAGAATGAAAAATAGTGATAATAGAATGGGTAATTGAGTCTAACAAGTTGAAAGAGCGACTCTAACTAGTTGAAGAAAAGTCAAAATAGGAGAAATATGTATAGAAATTGTAAAAAATTGAGATAAAATGAGTCTAGCACGGGGCGGGGCGGGGCAGGGCGGGTCGGAAGTAGATACCCATGCCCCGCCCCACGCTACTGCGGGTCGGGTAATACCCGCCCCATCGCGGGTCAGGTCGGGTAATACCCGTGGGGCGGGTTGAAATTGCCATCACTACCTTCACATCTGGTGTAGGGTCTCCGCCTTCGGGAAGGATTATGGAGCGATGGGGTTCACATATTGGATAGCTAGCAATTATCATGGGCGGTGATTAAAGATAAGATTGACTTCCATTTCTGGGGCATCCTTATGAAAACGATACACGTCCCCACAATTTCCCCATGAAAGCACTAACTTGTGTTGACAAATTATTCCTATAGAATCATATATTGTAACAGATATTCCTCCCATTATTTTATTTCCTAACATATATTACTTTACCATAGACTACTAAAAGTTGAAAAATTGTTTGCTGAGTTTTCTATGATTGTGTTGTTGAACCGGACCGGATAATCAAACCAATAAATTAATGGCTTACCGTTTAATGGTTAGTTGTTATGAACTAAATCATTTGTCGAAACCATTCATATAATACCCTAGTCAGGTCCGGCCCGATTGGGTCTGGGTCTGATAACAGCTAAACGGGGTCCGCTAAGAAATCAATGAGCTTTCTACAGAGCAGACCTAGCAGTCCATCCGGGGTTCAATGCTCAGGTTGCCTTCTGTTTCGGCAAAATCCTGTGTTTTCGAAATCGTATTGTACTAGTAATAACTTTCAACAAGATTTTACAATTCTTGAAAAAAATCAGATTCTTCGACTGTGAAACAAATTCAATAAACTTTTCTTCAACCTCGAACAGAGGCAGAAGCAGAAGTGAAGCTATTTCTTAAAAATACTTGAGACAATTTAAGTATAGGGTAAACACTATAAATGTAAAGAAAAATAATAATCAAGGAGAATGATATACAAAGATTAACTTATAGAGTGATAATCAAAGATAAATCTCGTTGTGAACAATGTGGCTAACTATCTCCATATTTATCAAGGATGGTCAATTGCTATCGTGGTGGCTTCATCCTCGAAACCTCCTCTGTTTGAGTTGCTCTGCTACAATAAAAGCGGAGCTCGAGAGACTGAGAAGCATTCAGCCTAGGGTCATATTGATGGGTACGGTAACGAGAACTGAAATCGTATGAAGTTTCCGTGCAAGATCCTCCATTAATCCACTCTGTTACATTTTGGGCACCAGTCATCTCGAGGTGGATGCCTCCCGGATGGCTTCCTTCTTGGTCATGAACATCAAAAAATGCACCTACTTCAGTCCCCGCGCGCCGCCTTGGAGAAGGAAAGCCTTTCCGATGGCAGCATCTCCCAGTTTGTCATGGAGACTCCTGGCTTCCCTCGGGCCTCGGGGTGATCAGTGGGGGGGGGGGGGACCCTTCAATGTCCTTTGTCTGCTTTTGATATTTCGGCAGCTGTAACGTCCATGGGTTTATCTTTGAAAAAAACCCGGGGTAAAACCCACTGGGTTTGAAAAACTGAAACCCAACCCGTTAGGTATCCGCGGGTTCATGGGTACCCACGGATTTTGTCGTAAAAAATTTACAATTACAAGTTCTTATCAAAATTAAAGTCAAATATCAATCTCTCAATACAAATTATCCATATATAAAACACCATTCTAGAAAATTCAAGCAAATCACAAATTGACTATACAAATTGTTCAACACCAATCTA
This sequence comes from Linum tenue, assembly GCA_946122785.1. Lineage (NCBI taxonomy): Eukaryota > Viridiplantae > Streptophyta > Magnoliopsida > Malpighiales > Linaceae > Linum > Linum tenue. Next base: position 2,462,160 of record CAMGYJ010000008.1, read on the forward strand.
GAAAACGCAAGAAAATTGAAGCAAATCACAAATTATCCATAAATAACATGTTTAATTGAAAGCTTCTTTCTTTCAATTAAGTTTCTTTACTCTCCACTCCATAACATCAACTTCATTCTACACAATTAAAAAGAAAAAATTAGACATGTCTCCACAAACATAAATAAGAATAGTTGTTTAGAATATTAAATATACTGAAAAAATTAATTATATGGGTGGGCGGGTACCCACGGGCCGGGTTTACCTAAACCCAAACCCAACCCAACCCGGTGAATAGTTAATGGATTTAAACCCAAACCCGGCCCAAAACCCATCAACACGGATTTTACCCGCGTTGACCGGGTTGGGTCGGGTGGGCACCCGTGGGTTCGGGTTTTGTTGCCATCCCTAGAGAGGAACAAGTTGAATTGGAGTTTTGGAAAGGCCATGGTGAGTCTAACGAGGCGAGTATAATGGGAAAAAATCCAAAAGTACCACTGTCTAAAAAAAAATTCCAAAAATACCACTCAACCCCAAAAAATTCCAAAAATACCACCCTTTTTCAAAAACCGCCACCCCACCCAGCGGTTTGGTCGAAAACCGCTTGTCGGAGGCGCGATTTTGGACCAAACCGCGGGCATAGGGGGCGGTTATAAAAAAAAAAAAATTTGGACCAAACCGCTGGGTGGGGGGCGGTTTGGCCCAAAACCGCCACCCCAACCAGCGATTTGGTCCAATTTTTTTTTCCTGACCAACTCCCAACTTCGGTCGAAACTTCAAACGAACGTAACTTTGCACTCGGGTATCCGATCGTAGCGATTTGTTTTTCATTTCGCATAACTTTTCAAGATCTACAACTTTTACAAGGATGAAGTTTTCAAAACAGAAACTATTTGTGGATATACGGGACCTTGAGAATAACTTTACCTTTACTTTTCAGAAATCCATGTACATTTTGAAATTATGATTATATTAAAAGTTGTAGGTCTTGAAAAGTTATGCGGAATCAAAAAAACGTTCATAACATTCGGAGTTTGGAGCACAAAGTTATGACCGCCCAAAGTTTGACGAAAGGCGAGACCCGGCGGTTTGCGGCTTGCAAGATCTCAAAAAGTTTGCGGCCTCCATTTTTTGAATCCGAATAAATTTTTGAGATCTTGCAAGTCTCAAATAGTCGGGTTCCGTCTTCGTCTCGAAAAAACGTCATTTGCCACCCCGAACCTTTTTTTTTATTTCGTCAAAATTTGGGCGGCCATAACTTTGTGCTCCAAAATCCGAATGTCATGAATTTTTTTTTGATTCCGCATAACTTTTCAAGATCTACAACTTTTAGTATAATCATAATTTCCAAATGTACATGGATTTCTGAAAAGTAAAGGTAAAGTTATTCTCAAGGTCCCGTATATCCACAAATAGTTCCTGTTTTGAAAATTTCATCCTAGTAAAAGTTGTAGATCTTGAAAAGTTATGCGAAATGAAAAAAAATCGCTACGATCGGATACCCGAGTGCAAAGTTATGTTCGTTTGAAGTTTCGACCGAAGTTGGGAGTTGGTCGAAAAAAGAAAAAAAATTTTGGACCAAACCGCTGGTTGGGGTGGCGGTTTTGGGCCAAACCGCCCCCCCACCCAGCGTTTTGGTCCAATTTTTTTTTTTTTTTATAACCGCCCCCTAGGCCCGCGGTTTGGTCCAAAACCGCGCCCCCGACACGCGGTTTTCGACCAAACCGCTGGGTGGGGTGGCAGTTTTTGAAAAAGGGTGGTATTTTTTGGAATTTTTTGGGGTTGGGTGGTATTTTTGGAATTTTTTTTTAAAACAGTGGTACTTTTGGATTTTTTCCAGTATAATGAGGCCTGCGCCTCTCTTATTCCGACGGGCTTGGGCCCAAAAGATTATCTACTCCTTCTGGGCCCAACTGTTGTCCGGCCCATATAGCTGGAGTTGGCAGGCAGGTAAACAAACAAAGAAATTCCCGGGGAAAAAAACAAAAACAACTTCCACCAATTAAACAAATTCAATAATGTCATATCAAGCTATCAGTAACACCTTAGGCTAATCGCACATCGACAAAACACGGGAGAGATCCATGGTTCATAAGTAGGACACCGACCTTAATTGACAAGACACGTTTTGGGGTGAAATTGAGGAGTTCTTGTGAGAACTCCGAAGTTAAACGTGCTCAGTGTGGAGTACAACAAGGATGAGCGACCTTATGGGAAGTCACCTTGAATTGCACACCAAGGCAAATCCGTGCGGGTGTAGAGGCCCAAAGCGGACAATATCTTGTCGGGAAAAGGTTCGGATTGCACCCGAAGAAAATCCGAAAAAAGTCAAGCTGGCTAATAAATAATCCTTACTCTATATAATATGTATACATATATGAGAATGTACGTATACAATTGGGTGAAATTAAACTTACCCAATCGATACTTCAAATTTCGAACTAACAATTTTCTAAGATGATTGTAGGTCTTCTCTTAATATCAAAATTTTCGAGAAAAAAATTGTGCAGTACTGTAAGTATGAGTTTCCGTTGGACAACTAACCGCATACATAATAAAAGTATGTACTATTTACCGATGACAAAAGATGCGAGCAAAGAGAATGTTGGAGCACTTCATGGTTTGGGATTCAATTAGATAAACAAGAGAGAAGGATTGATGATAAACCCAATACTTCAGAGAAATGAGAGATCTATGTCTCTATATACATATGGTCTGTAGGAGCAAGATTCAAGATAATTATGTGGATTAGGTGCAAAAAATGATATAAATGTGAATATTTAAAGTGTTGATCCACATGTAATCATGTATAGCATGCACTTGTATATCTTATCAATATCATTAAACAATCTGTTATATGTCACTTCATGGTAAATTAACCGCATAAATATGTCCATCATTCAATATATGGCGGTTGTAGATGCAGGCAGAGAGGTTACAGAGTCCACGACTCTCTCATTTCTTCCTTTTAAAAGCGGCAGTTACAATAACAAATGCGTCCCTGCATATTTCTAGCCTCGGTCTCCCTTTCTTGAGAATTTTGTTCCCCGTCCATTGGCGGCGAAAAAGGAATGGAGAAGAGGCTGCTGACATTGGCGGCGGTGTTATTCGCCATGGCGGCGGTGGTACCGGAAGTGTCTGCTAAGAGATGGCTCGTGGGGAAAATGGGGTGGACTACTCAAGTCAACTACACTCTCTGGGCTCAGGATCTCCACTTCTACAATGGCGACTGGCTCTGTAATTTAGTCCCTCCTTCTCCGCCTCCTTCTACTTCTAATCTTTCCACTGAAACTATGAGTCCACAATATTGAGAGTGTTTCGCAGATTTTGTGTATGACAGGAACCAGATGAACGTGCTGGAGGTGAACAAGGCTGACTACGAGAGCTGCAATGCCGACCACCCGCTCAAGAACTGGACCAGAGGAGCTGGAAGAGATGTGGTTCCACTCAACGTGACGCGAGACTACTACTTCGTCAGCGGGAGAGGGTTCTGTTTTGGTGGCATGAAGCTGGCCCTCCGCGTCGAGAACCTGCCGCCGCCTCCGGTACAAAAGGCGTCGCCGGTCATTAAGACTACTGACGCTCCTTCGACCATTCTCTGCCGCCGGCCCGGAGTGCGGCCTGCAGTTTTCGCCATCGGAGCTCTGTGGGATGCATTTGTCCGCCTCTGGCAGTGAAAGTAAAAATTTCCTTCTACAACGTTGAGAATTCCAATTACAAGAGAACCGACCACCACTGTGCGCCAATGGCGGTGAAATTTTCCTACTTCTCTCTGCATTATTGAACTTGTTTTCGATTACCCTTCTTTTGATTATGTCTCTGGGTGGCTGGGTGCTCTGTTTAGTATTTAATTTGTTCTGTTGATGTTCTCGTCGAGCTTCTGGTCTGTTGTGTCCTTTCTATGATGACATTGTATTTGTATTTTATGGGGGCCTCGCATAAACCTAAATCAACCATAGCCTTCTAATTTCTATGCAATGATTCAGACTATTGAATTTGTAGTTTTGGATTTATTGAGTGCGATCCTCGTATTTAGTTGTCATTATTGAGTTTGGAACACTAAATAGACGGCCGGTATGTAAATCCAAGGAAGGTCAGAATGATCTCAGACCTCCGAATTAAATTCTTCGAATTCTCTGAAGCCTTTTCATTATGTTTTACGGTCAAATGACTATACAATATACTAAACAATGATGATTAATTTTTGAAAATTAATTTTCGTCAAAACAAAACGATCAATAGAAAATTAAAAAGATTTTTAATGCGTGGTTTCGAGACCCCTGAATTATTTTCAAATTTTCTCAATCTAGTAGAAATTCTTTTACAAAACAGGACTCGCAGTCAAATAAAAGAGTCTTCTCATTTCTCAAGGTTATCTCGTTAAACCCACCAACCTAGCTAGTTGACATTCGGTGAAATTAACTATACACATCCCAACTACTCCCCTCAACAAGCACACAACTAAATGGTCCGCACAATTATTTTTGGCGTAACAAATATTGATCGAAATTATTTTATTTCTCATCTTACGTCAGCCATTACCGTTGACTATCGAGAGTTGACAAACTACTGTTACGCAGTAGGCAGCTAATGAGCGAATATATGAGCATTCCCTGCTGGCCTGATCAAGCATGCCCGGGCTTTAAAGGCTGCTGCCAGTTTGGGCTGAAAATCTCTACTCTTTTTGGGCCTCGCTTGTCATCTGGCCCATCTACACTCCGAGTAGGCACAATCAAGGTAATCAGATTGGATTGGAAGCATTAACCACACCGGTATATAATCATCCCATCCTTTAATTATCAATTTATCATTAAGCCTAAAAATTCCTACCATTTTGTGCAATCAACACATGATCGGTGGTTAATTTACTGTAATGGTTTTATTATGTTAATTAGAAAGTGACGAAAACAGTAATATATGAGGTCGGAAATTACACAACTATTGAACAGGGGAAGAGGCAAGGCGTGCCTTGAATGAATCCCAACTGATCTCTTTCTCCAAGTACTCAATATTGGAAGGATCAAATGGCCCCTTAATTCTGTCTATCCACTTAATCACTGCCCTCGCCGGAATAACGCTCTTCGACGGGTCCGCCGCCGTCCCGTAATTCAAGCACGACGAGAATCCCTGAATATATAATTAACAGCACGCAATTGATTAAATTGCTTACAAATTGAAATTAGGAAACCAATTAATAATCGACTAACCGAATCGACCGATCACTTAACTCTGAAGATGAGGACTTCCACAAGCTGGCCATCCACAGAAGCATGAACAACAAGAGCTTCACCTCTGCAACGCTGGGTGTAGAATTCCAGCACCGCGATTTCTTGATTGTACTCTTCGTCTTCATTGTTCTCCTCTTCATCGGCGACGCTGTCCCATCTCGCTTGCCTCCTGCCGGCTGCGGCGGCGACAGTAGTAGTACAAGGACCATAGGCCTTCTCCGTCAATTTGTGTAATGAATTCATACTCGCCGCAGTAGTTGGGATTGTTGAGGGCCGTCTTTGGATCGCCGTCACCTGCAGGTGTTTGAGGGCTGGGATGAGACCTTCTGCTGCTGGCGCTAATACCCATTTCCCCGTTGGCGAGCCAATTGGTTTGATCAGTAACATTTCTTGAAGATGATGGTGTGGATTGGTTGGTTCGTGAGAAGGAGAAGGAAGTAAGTTTTTGGGTGTCCTTTACAAGATAAGGTGGATGCAGTGCTTGGTGGACAGAATGCCATGAGTGCGACTAGCTACCACCATTTTGTAGTAGCATTATTTGAGATATGTTTTCTTTTGTCTGTTTATGATATTTTCCCCCAGAAACAAAATAATACCTTTTTTTATATCGAGATTGTGCTCGATGTTAAGTTTTTCAACCTATGTATGCAAGAACAATTATCAAAGCTACCCTATGACAGCAGCAGTAGTCCTACGTTGATGGGCTTTTTGGGCCAGCCCTCTAGCCACGAACGAAGCATGGTGGTGGCCATCATTGGGTGATCCATCACACACTAGTGCATCAAATCATCTCTGCAAAAACTGCTGCAAAACATTCGCAAAATCAGAAGTAGAGAGGATTGGTCGCGGCTCGAAACACCCATGTTTCTCCTCATGGCCGGTCATCACCTGCATTGGCAACCAGAACCAGAGAAGGTTTAAGGTGGTGGGAAATGGACTACCCAGTACCGTCTTAAGAACGGAAGAAATGAAGCATATGCAAAGCAATCAATCAGGTAAATGCTTACTGCATTCCAGGAGTTTCGTCATAGCATGGTAGTATCAGCCGGATAACTTCCTAAAATCCGCAAGGATGTTGCAAGCTTCTGCAAACAAAGGATATAAACACACGTTTCATGGCAAGTCCAACATGCAATGAGGAAGAAAAATCATTGTGCAACGGAAAAGCTTGTGAAGGAAAAACAAGACACACTTCTAGATCTTGTAGGGCCCTTTTAGCATCATCACTAGCCATTGAAGCCTCAAAATCGGCATAGAACAGATAGTGAAAGCATCTGCAGAAAACCATACTACTACTGTCTTAGCTACAGCATGAACAAGATAGAGGAGTTAAATTGAGGGGATATAAACGAAGAACCAGCTATTTGTCAATAACTTACTTCTGAAGTCCACTGGCATCTAGTCCAGGAAATCTCTCAGAACTCCAACTCATAGGGCGGCTCTCAATCTTGTTCAGAACAAAGGGACCAAAATCATGAACATGCAAATAGCATAAGAAAGTTTTTGGCTGGGAATGAGGGGCCAAAAAGAAAATTACTTTCGTTAGGTTGATTTGCCTCTCTGCAAAAACTGCAAGAGCCTTGTGAAGTATTCCAGGGCCCTCCTCAAGTGAAAAGACTATGCTTGTCTGAAACCCAAAGAAACAATGTTATCATGAACCCTACCTGCTAAGTTAGACAGGCAACACTAATTATCAATACAATTACTGTCATGTTAACCTTGAAGGGACGATCAGTGCCTGCAATTATGGGCTCCCTCGCCAACATCAGAAATCTTGTAACGTTGAGAGAGGCATCCTAAAAGAATAGGATCACAGTTACGAACTGCCGTTCTAGCATCAACATAAAACATCAACAGGAATAAAACAAAACATGCTGAAACCTGAATGTCTTCTGCTAATATATCTAGGCCATAGATTTCAGCTGCAGCGGAACTAGCAACAGCTCCTGTGTCCTCCAATTTCTTGAGTGCAACATGCTGAAATCAGGGAGTTCAATCCCAGCAAACCCGGAGAGGAAAAAGAATAAAAATGAATCCGGGATTAGATTAGCCACTCAATATGGTTCCAACGCTACAATCCCAAACATAAATGCAAGGATGGTGCAGACCAACCAAAACCTGACACACGTAAAATCTCATCTTACCTTTGCTGCACCAGCAGTATCATCCACTGCTTCTCTAACCAATCCCAACCTGGTTAACGTATGTTCACATTGAGCAAGTGCCTGAAATAAGTTCCAGTAAATCCTCCAGTTGGTTGAGTTGAATATCTTGAGAAGGAATCCATGAACAATATATTCAGTAACATACCTGGGGATGACTTAGAACCCTCTTCAAGTGTTCAACTTTAACACCTTGATTTGCTAGCAAGCAATGACGAACAGCATATTTTATTTCTCCAACTATATGTAGCCTGTGTCGGAGTAAGAGGTCGTAATTTCTGTGGATACTCCCACCCAAAGAGTTTTCGATGGGTAACACAGCTCTGTCCACAGAGCAGCCTTCAACAGCCTGTAAAGGTTAATGTCAAAAGGCCGTGCACAATCACATCCACGGAGCAAAACACATATGTACAAATTAAGACTCTGATGTCATGGAGTTCCATCAATAAATCACAAAATCTGTGAAGCGATTTCAAACTAATGGTTCAACCACACTTCACTGTAGAACACAACTGAAAGCCACTTAAAATTGGCGCATCACTGAAAACTGAATTCCAACCCCCAACCATAGCAAATAACAGTGTTGCTTTGCCTAACAGTGAGCAAGAAGAGCCTAATTTGAGGTCCTCGGTATTAATTCAAATCATGATAAGTCCCAAGTTTCTCCGTCACATAGAACAATCGAAGAAAAATCGGACATCCCAGTAAAAGAAACATCATAAAGAAGAGAAATTTACTTCAAATGCAGTTTCGAATTGATCGCAAGGTACCGGCTCACAGTTGGGATATGCCTTCTGGGCAGCAGATTCGCTATGTGCCCCACAGAGCCCCTGCATTCAAATTTACATTTCAGTAAAAACAGGAAATCAAGTAGAGAAAAACCCTTTTTTTTATATCAGAAACACATATCGAAATGCAGAAAGCGACAGCAAACCTGATAAGCAACGCGGAGGGGAGAACCACCGGACCCTGAATTAGGCACTGGCGCCGACGTCAAACGCCCTGTTGAAAACGGGCAGAAGAACAACAATTGAATTGAATTCCTCCAACGAATACCATACAAAAGAGAAAATCAAACCCAAATCTGAAGTAAGAAAATCCCTACTCGGAAGCGAATCCTGGGTTAGCACATTGCATGCAGAGGAAACAGAGGCTCCATCAGACGAATTGTTGTTACCGAATGTGGAGGCTCGTACCGACACGCAGGAGCGCCGTCTTGCGCAAAGTAGAATCTGCGGCGCTTGATCGGAGCGCGAGGGTTTAGCAGGGGTTCGGCTCGTGAGGGGGGAAATTAAGGATCGCGTAAGAGAAGCGGCCATTGTCGAGTTCGCAGATTGTGACGCAAACGAGAAGACCCCGGTGGCGCCTCGCCGGCGGTAAACAGTAGATTTTAGATAGGGAGAGAAAAAGAAGAATGCCACGGTAATTTACGTGAGCTTTTGTATAGTTTAACTTTATAGAAATATAAGGGAAGCACACTATAATAAGTTAATTATAACTTGATTTCAGTATTTTTTTCCAAGTAATATCAAAGTACAATAGTTAAATCTTCTACCCAAAATTCAAAGAGATAATTAGTGAAGTCATCCTACAAAATCGAAGGACCCTATCTCTACAGGGGACAGCAGCAGGACTTGTCTTGCCACTCTATGAGCATCCCAGTTGACAGTCATTGGGACTGAACTAAAATGAATACAAGAAGAACAGAATCTCAACAACGGAATACAATCGCGAAGTAAGGGCCCTCTCACCGAGTCTTCACAGCATCTATCATCAAGTTACCAATGGAATGGGTAAAAAATGATTGTATTAGATAAATATATTTAATTCAATTGTACTGTTGTTTTTTTATTAATAATTATATTCTTTGTGATTATTATTCTTTGGTAAAAATGAGTTTAGTTTTTCTTGAGAAAATAAGAAATAAGCTTAACCTATGGAATGGAGAAATTCGGTGGGATTTTTTTTTTTTTTTTTTTTTTTCCAAGGCAAGCCCAAAGAGCATGGGACAAAGACGCGACTCAGATACAATAAGGACTCCAAAATAAATGCGGTAATCCGTAAGCAAGCGGATTCCCGATGAAAGAGCCGGTTATAGCCACTACATGGGCAGCTCTGTTAAAGCTCCGAGGAGCAAATGACACGACACTGACTCAAGAAAAGAGAAAAAAAGAGCACTTCCTCCAAGACAGCTCCTCCTCGAGAATGTGTAGCATTCTGATAACCAGTTGATAATTTCCTCAAAAGAAAAAACAAGAGATTATTAGTAAATCACCATTTAGTAGGCATCATTAATACCATGAAAATATACAAAAAGCAAAAGGCCTTAACTGATAGACTGATGAGGGGATTGCACTTCCTTCATGTTTTCCTTTAACCTGATCAATCCGAAAGGGATCCACTAAAGTGCTAGAAATCTCTATCCAAAGAGATTAAAGTCTATCATTGAGACAAAGTCGGAAATACCGAATATACCACATCGAAGATGCGATTCAACGATTCAGAGAAAATAAATTATAGGAAATAAATAATATAAATATACAAAATAAATAATAGTCCCCTTAGAAAAGGGAAATAAATGAAATTTTTAAATAAAGAAGGTAACTAAAAGGTTCTAATATTAAAAACCATGATTTGACACCTCGATAGATAAAGTAAAAGGTATTTCAACAGGAAAAAAAGTCTCACATTTAATATCATATATTTAAAATTAAATAAAATAGGTGTAGATGGCTATAAATGAGGATAATCAAATACCCAAATTAACTTATAAAATAAATACAATTTAAAACAACATCCTAAAAAAATAAATAAATAAAAGAAACCGGTTGTTGCCAAAAAAATTAATTAATAAGAGGCATTAAAAGGTATTCTGGATAACAAAAATGATTTTCAAATTCCAATAGGGGAGTAATTGATTGAATAAATTCTAATTGTCTTACCCGATGCGGTGATTGAGTTGAGTAGGTACTAAAGAAGCTATAAAAGCATAGAGAATAAAACAGGGGGTAATTAACAATAATTAGGAAGGTCATTAAATCATTTAAAAATTATGAGCATGATACTTACCTGTAATGAAATTCATTTAATGCGAAATGTGGTTGAACCCATAATCTGCTCCGGCGTGATTACGAGACCGCCAGCCTTACCGTAAACCTTGGGAGGCGGCGGCCGGAGGAGAGCACAGAACTCGAGTGAGACGGCTAAGCCGTAACCAAACAACGATCAGAGCAAGCTGAACTTAGAGAATAACTTAACCAACCAGACCAGAGGCAAAACGAACAAGCTAATTAAATAAACCAGAACCCGTACATCTGCTCTAAGATCGATGTGGGCAAATTGAACAGTTCAGGGAGGTAAGCATCGAAAACTAAAACCAACAGTTCAAGCAACCGCCAATCGAGAAACTGGGGCCAGTGTAATCGAGAAACAGCATACAACAGTCCGGGAAGAATGGTCTGCACTGCAGGGGAATACAAGAGAAAATCAAACAAAGAGAAAAGATAACCGTCGATTGTCAATGCAGTAGCAAGAGAGGAATCGCCCCTTCCCCGGCGCGACAGGGCGCCATCGCTGCCGGTGTCCTGATCATCGACCTGCAAGGCAAAGAAATTATTTTTCCCATCTAATTAAGGGAAATAGGATTCGATTCGACACTTAGGTTATTTACTTTGTGCATGCTCTTTTTGGAAGACAGCTTCTTCCCAATATCAATTTTTTTTTTTTTTTGGTTTGAATTCCCAATATCAATTAAAACACGAGGAAAGAAAATATAAAATAACAAAATCAAGAGAGAGAAACGCTGAGAGGACAAAAAAGCTGACGTGGATCAAAATTAGCAAAGCTCAGCCATTAAATCCTGCCTAATCAAATCTTGGTTGGGCAAGTAAGTCAATGCTCACGTCTTTACTTTCTTCTAATTACGTAATCTCACATGATCACCCCACCAGTTAGTCTAACACCTTGCCTCATACTCCTACATCGCTATTTACATTTTCTCTTTTATCTCACAGTAAAAAACAGAGACCTAGAAGGAAAAATCACCAATCACCATACTCGATTGACGACGACGCCTGACGGCCGCAAGCGGCTACAAGAACCTCCTCGTACAACTCCGCCGCGTGATCCCAGCTCGGATCCTGGCTCATCCCGCGCATCTGAAACCCTTCCCAACTCTCCCTGAACATTCTATACGCCCACAAGCAATTCCCCAGCGCACGTTCCAGCTTACTCGATTCAGCGGAATCAAACATCCACCCCAACCCGGAATCGTTAAACGGGAAGAACGTCCGAACCGTGTCTCTCGACCCATCGTCACCGGCATGAACCACAGGGATCGTCCCGTACATCATCGCACACAGCTGGTTCAACCCACTCGGGTCAAACCTGGACGGAAACAGCAAGATATCCGCGCCGGCGGTGACTCGATGCGCCGTCTCCACACTGAACCCGACAATCCCTCTAACTTTATCCCCGTATTCGCGCTCCAACTCTCTGAACAATTGCTCCAAGTCTTGCCTCCCTGTGCCCAGCAACACAACCTGCACATCTTGCTCTGCCATCCACGGAAGAGCCTCGGCTATAAGATCGACGCCCTTCTTGCAATCCAGCTTCCCAACGAAGCCAATCAAAGGAACTCCTGCCCTCTCTGGCAAACCAAGCTCTCTCTGAAGCGCCGCTTTGCATTGTGGTTTTCCAATTCGAAACGTTTCGAGTGAGTAGTTGCTGTAGCCGTGGGAATTCAGGTGAAGATCGCGACGTGGATCCCACTCTTGGATGTCAATGCCGTTTGCTATCCCACTCAGCTTCCACTCGACCTCTTTTATCATGGTGTGAAGGCCCTGCCCGCCGTCCGGTGTTTCCAGCTCCCAGGACTCTCCGTGCCTGCCTGTTACCACTTGTTCTGCCGTCTTCAGACCAGCGGCGAAGATGTTGAAGTGCACTCCGCCGTCGGTTGGGTCGTTGAATGTAAAGAGGTTCGAGTACTCTGCCGGCAGGTCCACGTACCGGAAATCCTCCATTTGGCCCCGACCCTGCTTAAAGCAGAGAGCATCACTGGTTAGTCATCCTTCACTGAAACAAAAAGTACAAACCCGCGCCACGTTAACTTGGAAAAACAACACTGATTGAAAATGTACATAAAGAGATGCGGACCTGCTTAGCAATGTTGTGAATCACGAGAACGGATTTTGAGCTCATGATCCCCTTGTCGCGGTAGTATTTCAGATAAACTGGAAGCAGAGCTGTGTGCCAATCGTTTGCAATGTACACCAAGTTTGCATCTCCATAGAAAAAACCAGCAAAGGGGGAAAGCCCAGTAACCTGGAAACCAACACGGTCACTTGTTTCACACCCAAGGAACAACTTTGTATTTAGCACAGATGATGTAACGATTTAGCCCTTCAAGATTTTCAGGGAATGGCACAATCAGACAGCTATAGTAAGCATCACAGGAAGATATGCTGCAGAGTTTTCAAGTGTACCTGGACAGCTGCTTTGCAAAATAACACCATGCGCTTCAGAAGATGCTGCAGAGATAATTTAATGACCAGTAAGGTAAGACTCCTGGTCAAGGGTGATAACGAAGAAGCATAAAGATGACCAAAAACGAACAAATATTATATACCCTTCGCTGTCCTCCATATATATCGCTCTCTATGTGACGGAACAAAGGGCAGTCTACCAAGACAAAGCAAACGCCATCGATGTAGGCTTGGAAGTAAGTGACCTTTATGTCCTGAAACGTAACATTACAAAAATACAGATCCCATTAATGACACGCAGAAGAAGATGGCTGTATAAATTTATTCAAGTGTTGCATCTGGTAATTACACACCTCACCATCCACCTTAAGCATATTTCTTACTGCAGAGTGCTCAAGCCCAGCATAATCACCATATTGAGGTGAAACAACCTAAATGACAATGTAGGTAATCTTCTGTTATGAACAGAGATAAATAATCATGATTCAAAAACCATTCTATATGATTACAGATTACTTTGTAGAATCAACTGTTGAATTGATCAGTTAATCAAGATGCTATGACACAATACTGATTACAGACTGAAGCAGTAGATCATCTTCTCTACTATTACTCTAACACAATTCATTTTCAATACTTAGCAAGAATGATTCAGTTAATCAGGACTCTATAACGACAATACTGATTTGTAGACTGCAGCAGTCAATCTTCTTCTCTACTATTGCTCATCACCTTCATATCCAATGCTTAGCAAGATCGGTTCACTTAATCAAGATCCTAGCAAGAAGAACAGATCTGAAAGATAAGAAAGGACTTTACCATAACCCTGTGTCCACGTCCAGCCAAAGCCTTTGGCAATGAAGCAGCAAAATCCCCAAGCTCGCCTGCAAGAACAATTAATCCTTCAGTTGTGATTGAGAAAAAAGGATCAGCGAAAATCTCAATGTAAACACAGAGGATTCGTTGAATTACCTGTGTTGGACCATGGAGCACATTCTGCAGAAACCAAAACGACGTTCATGGCATTCTCTCCAGCCAAAGGATCAGGAGGCTCTGAATCTTCCACGTTTGGATCAGCTTCAACGTCATCCTCGTAGAAATATGCACCCGCTGAAGCTTTGGACATGGAGAATGCCCAAGTTCTTCCTCCTTCGAGTCCCTTTCGCTCTCCGTTCTCCCGCCCAGGCAGAGCGCTGGTCTTCTTCTTTCGGTTGTTGGGAAGTATCAACCGAGCACTTCTCCGTTCTTCATTCATCCGGGGGGAGAGGAAACTTGTTGGGAAGCTAAGCAGCGACGCCATTGGAAGAAAGAACTCGAAGAAACGAAGAGCTTGGGTCGACGAAATCTGCTCTGTCCTTTTCCTTTGGGATTTCTTTCTCAGCACGATTTTGGTTGAAGAAGAATGTTGCAGAACTTTTCTGACGGGGAGAGGCGGTTATTGGTGCGTACGAGAGCGGGACCCACAAAGATTTTCGTGAGCAGTCGTGGAGGGAAGGGCTGCAATACTGTGCAGCCAGGGGTACTGATGTAATGATAACGACAAAAATATACCTTTGGATTAGTTTTGCGAAACAATGCTCTCCGTTGATCAACATTTGATTGCGAGATGGAAATGGCTTTTCCTGGGACAAAGGAGCATGGCATTTTTTTTTTTTTTTTGCAATGGCATTTTTAATTCCCATTATATGAAGATTGAGTGTACAATATTTGTTTATATTTGGCCATTTCAATGTCATCCGTTTAGCTTTTTTTTTATTTTTTTATTTGTTTTGGATGGGTATATGTATTCTATTCAATTTGATTTGTCTTAACACACTTCAATTTCGATATGTTGTTGTCTAATTACATTTAATTTTATTTAAATTATTTATGATTTTATTTTTATTAGCCTATATATATTTTTTTTTTTGATGAATGATGATACAAAACTTTTATTGCAAAAATGAATGGAGACTTGCCAAAAAATGGCAAAGAAACTTACAGACAAAGACACAGGAAAAAAAAAAAAAGGACCAACTTGAGAACAATAAAAAGAAATGAAAACAAACTCCAAAATCAAAACCCACAAAACGAGCAAATCCAATCAAGTCTCGAGAAAAAAAGGAAAAGAAAAACACGAATAAGCAAAAGAAAAAGAACAAACTATTAGCCCGCTCCAATTCTCGCCCATTCCTGAAAGAGCTCATCTGAGATAAGGTTGAAAGCTCGAAGCCATCTCCCAGTCGCATGACGAATCTTGTGGCAAACCTCAACTGGGGATGATTCGGTATTCCTAAAAATTCGGTTGTTTCTCTCTGTCCAAATATACCAAAACACCGCATGAGGTAGAACTTTCATACAATCACTAAGCTTTGTGCCATACCCTAATCCTCTCCAAGCCGGAAGAAATGATGGTATCGTAGATGGGAGAGGGCCGTGTAGCTGAAGAGATGATGTGAATCTTGCCCAATCGTCTTTTGAAAATGAACATGTGAACATGAGATGACAAATCGTCTCTTCTTGGCACTTGCAAAGAGAACACCAATTTGTGATGATCATGCCTCTTTTTCTTAAGTTATCAATAGTAGAGATCTTTGCTAAATAGGCCATCCAAAGGAAGCAACATATCTTCGAAGGCACATGCGAGATCCAAACAAGCTTGAAGGGGAAGGAAACGTCACCCGCAAAGGTAGTATCGATGAGGTTAGATGTGAAGGAGTGCACAGAGAAAATCGAGGAGGACTCCAAAGGCCAAACAAGATGAGCAGGGCCGATCGAGATCCATTCTGGTGAGAGTGAAGACAACAGTTGCCTCAAACGGGCATGCTCCGCTTCAGCGCCCCGACGAAGGGAGATCGAAAGGGGTATCTCCAATAAAGACCTGTCATCCAAAGAAATCAAATCAGAAACAAAAACGTCCAAGGATTGGGCAGCAGCCGCAACCCTTGGGAACTCTCTCGCAAGGTGTTTCCCCGGGATCCAAACATCGTGCCAAAAAGAAACCCCATTTCCCCCCCAGGATCGACATAGGCCACCTCCCAAAAATAAGAGCTTTCGTTGACAATCGCCCTCCACAAGGAACATCCATGATTACCCAAATTCCAGTTTGGTTTCCAATCCGACACACCAAGTCCACATTTCACAACCATCAACTTCCTCCACCAAGCATTTCTTTCCACTCCATACCTCCAAGCCCATTTGCCAAGCAAAGCTCGATTCACACTCTTAAGATCCAAGACTCCCAAACCCCCCTTACTCATGGGAGTTTTGACAATTTCCCATCTCACCAAATGAAGACGTTTCACCTCAAAGACTCCTGACCATAAAAAGTCATTTTGAATTTTTTCCAACCTAGCAATAACCGAAAGAGGGGCCCTAAAAAGAGACAGGAAGTAGATAGGAAGGTTTGCCAAAACACTCTTTAATAACACCAACCTGCCTCCAAAGGACAACATCCTTGCCTTCCAAGTAGCTAGACGCTTCTGCACTTTATCAATAACTGGTTCCCATACTGCCAAGGACGCAGCTTTAGAACCCAGGGGGAGTCCTAGATAAGTAGTCGGGAGAGTTTCCAATTTGCAACCAAAAATATTCGCCAAATGCTCTGGATTATCCACCTCCCCCACTACCATCATAGAACTCTTGTGCAAATTTACCCGAAGTCCTGAGATGGTTTCAAAGAGTGCCAAAGCCGCAAGGAGTAAACGCACCTGCTCCTCAGATGCATCACAGAAAAGTAAGGTATCATCAGCATAAAAGATGTGAGAGACCTCTCCAATCTTTAATTCCTCATTCATAAAGAAACCCTCAACTAAACCATGAGCTCGAAGAGTTTTCAAGATGCCAGATAAAACCTCCATCACCAAGATAAACAGGAAGGGGGACAGGGAATCACCCTGCCTGAGGCCTCTCTCACTCGGAAAGAACCCTGAAGCTTCTCCGTTCACCAATACAGAAAAAGATGCCGTTGAAATACAACTTTTGATCCAAGATAGCCAAGTAGCGGGGAAGCCCATACTCTTAAGGACCAATAAGAGACAATTCCAGTTGACATGATCGTATGCCTTCTCGATATCAAGCTTGAAGACCAATCCCGGCTTTCTGGCCCTTTTCCTCGAATCAATCAATTCATTGGCAATTAAAACTGCATCAAGTATTTGACGACCTCCCACAAATGCACATTGTTCTTCTGTAACCAAGCCTCCCATGTATGTTCTCAATCTTTCCATGAGAACCTTCGAGAGAATCTTGTAAAGGCTGGACACTAAACTGATAGGTCGTAAATCCTTGACATCTCCAACTGCTTCTTTTTTGGGAATCAAAACCAAAAAAGTGTGATTAACACTTTTTGGTAACATCCCAGTAGCGGCAAACTCGTTCAAAGCCCCCAAAATGTCCACCTTCACAATAGGCCAAAATTTCTAAAGAGGTGTAGACATCAAATTCTCAAATAATTTCACTCTCTTTATCATATTATAGTTTATTTATTAATTTTTTATTGATAAATGAATATTTCTAATGTTTTTCTTTTTAAAACTATGGTACTTGTGTATATATGGTTGTGTCATGTGTGTTTTATTACTCTCTTTTACCTTTTTATGGTCTTCTTTTGGATGACATCTTTGTTGTTGATCTGTTTGTTTAATTCTTTCTTTCTTACCATTTGTAATTCTTTCAATGAATGAGCATCTAAGTATCACTTTATTTATATAGGGATTAATATTATCGATTCCACCTCAAATATCAATTAATCTAAATAGAAACGAATAACTAGATGTGTCATTCCTAAAAAGAATATTGATTACGTTATTCAAAATTTTGGATAGCAAAATTCTTCCCAAAAAATTGGGGGAAGTCTCAATTAAAACAACAAGAAGATAAACTCTAAGCTTTACAGGACAAAAATTTACACATATTACCAAAGATGTAGGAAGATCATTTCTCCCATTTTACTCGCACAAAGAAGCCCTCTCCTTTACTATCGCCCCCGTTTACTAATTTCTTATTAAGGATTCAAGTAACCACATTCATCTCTTCTACCTTGTCCATCTCAAAAATGGGGAGCCAGCCCGAATCTCCATTGTTGCCCCAACACCACATAAAGAAACCCACGTACGCCGCCGCCGGCGTCGTCTTCCCCAAACCCACCGACGATCCTCCGCCTCCGCCATCCCTTCCACCTTCGCCGCCGGTTGACAACGATGATCCTAACAGCCATAAACCAGAACCCGAATTCGAATGTTCACCCCGATGTCTCCGTGTCACCGCCGTCCTCGGCGTACTCCTGCTCATCGGCATTCCCATCTATTACGTGATAGAAGACCAATTGGCGCCCTACTCCCCCAAAGCCGACGTCGTTTCGGCCTTCGTGTCAATAAAAAAATCCAACACCAGTAATGGGCCCGCCGCGGGCCGGTTGACAGCCAATTGGGCCTTCACTCTCCATCTCGACAACTCGCTCCCTTGCTGTCAGGCCGTGTACCCCTACCGAGTCGAGGCTTCCGTTTATCACCAGGCCGACGGCGGCGAGGGCCCGGCCCGTGACCGGCACGTGCTGGCGTCGACTCGTCACTTTGCGGGGTTGAGCGTTGACCCGAAGGTGGACGATCTGACGTTTTTCATTCAGTTGGGAGCGGAAGGAGCGGACGTCGGGGAGAATGTGACGGCGGCCGTTTATAGAGATCTGGCCGAATTGGAACAGAATCGGTTGCGGTTCAGGGCTGTGATTCTGGTTTGGGTGAGGATCGAACCGTATAACTTCGCAAGCCGGTATTATTTGGCTCGGATTAGTTGTGATCCGTTCTGGACCGGTTCGGCTAGTATTGCGGGCAAGTCTCTCGATTGCAATAAGGAGTGTCAAGTCCACGTGTAAGTATATAAAAATTCTTAATCATATTAGTAAAATTGTGATCGGGAGTCGTAAAATTCTGATCGAGATAGTAAAACACGGAATTTTATAGGTTTTGCTACTTTGATTTTGCACTGGAAGCCAGATTTGTCAATATATATGTAATGTGTAATTGTATGTTATGGTTGAGCAGGATTGAAGAAAGCCACCCAAGTTCCTTGGACCAAAATCGAACAAGATTGAACACTACAACAGTATAAATTACTAGCGGGGAAGTGAAGCTCTGAGTTGCCCAAGTGTTGTTTTTTACTTTTTACTGCGTCTGAACTTTTGTAAGAGTAGAGTAAATATGGAGATAAATGTTGGTTTTTGGATTTGATCTTATGGTAAGGAGTTGAGGATCTTATGGTAAGGAGCTGAGTTCAAACTTCATGTTTTGTACCAAATTTTTGCTATCAGACAACTCATTTAATAGAATGCATGATAATCACTTCCAGGACAAACTTCAGCTTAATTTAGAGTTTTTGAGAAGTTATTATAAATAAAACATTGAAGTTTGAACTATAATGTTACATGAATTATTATTGTCTCACTTAAAAGATATAAAAAAAATTTAAATTTTTTTATTCTGCTATACATACTTGTCAAACAAAATTAAATAAGTTATGTACCGATGATAACCACTCTCATTTATCAAGAAAATGAAACAAACTATAAACAATTCTTTAGAAGCACAAATGAAGACATCCATTATATATTAGTTTTCTTTAGTGGCAATTGATGGCAGAATTAATGGAAGCAGTCGAGAGGATACCATTGCAGTTTGAAATTTTAGTTCTAGTTTAGATGCGACTCAAATCATACGACTTACATAGTAGGTATTATATGGTGCATATTTACTGTGACCCGTTATGAATTAGATCTTTTAGTACTACATGCAAATAGTCCCAGAAGGATGCAAAAAAATCCAATTAAGTCCAACTGTCATAAGAATCTCGAGCTCGTGAATGCCTAGGTTCTTTTGTCAAAGCCGCACAGCCACGATCTAAGCTCGGATGGCTCGAATCGACCTTCTCTTGAACCATACAAAGAGTGCAAAACATATTACTTTGCTCTATTGCTTCCGCCATGCTAGATCTTCTCCTCTTGTCTACTGATTTGAACCAGGCTCTGATATCACCTGTAAGATCCCGAGCTCGTGAAAGCTTATGTTCTTTTATCAAAGTTGCGCAGCTTCGATCAAGCTTGGATAGCTCGATTCAATCTTCGAACAAACATAAAATAAAGGGATACGTGGGGATATATACTTGCCCCAATCAAGTGTGATCGCTTGATTGATAAGAGTCTTGCCAAACTCTTCTGGAATCTTCAACAGAAAAACTCAAACAAGAATCTTGCCCTAGCTATGGAATCCACCAAAAGCTAAAACAATAAACCATAAACAATCATGCTCCATGGGAATAAACACAGCTCTGTGTAAAATTCTTATTCAACAAAGTCTCATCTCTAAAATCCGTGTTTACAACCTTGTATATAGCCCAGAGCAATTAAAATAATCAAAAACCCCAAAAAAAACAAAAACCTAAACCTAAAAGGAAGGCCAAGCCCGAAACGGTGTCCAAATACCCAGTCAGGTATTCAATGTCACTGGTTCGGGGTGTTTCTTATCCGAATACCCGGTCTCCCCTTGGAAACACCCGGTCATGTATTTTCCATATTTGGCTGAGGATGCATTGGTGGGATCACATCAAACTGTAAGTAAAATATATTAACTTGACGAAAGAGTTTACTTTTATTTTTATTAATCCACAAACTAGAGAATAACATGGGTTATGGTACAAAAGCTACAAAATCAAATTACAAGAGACTTACATATAATTAATGGAATAGATTACACATTTTTTTGTAATCAAAATGTTATTAAGTGAATGTAGAAAAGTAAAAATAATAACTCTTTTTTTATCACAAGGTGTAGGGTGTTAGATGTAAGGTTAAGTGTTAAGAGTATCACTATAAGAAAAAAGGTTTTCAGCTACTATTTTCTTGGCGACCATAGAAAAATAGTTGCTTGTAACTAGATTTTGCCAAATGTTAACAAAATGGTTGCTGATACCCAACTCTAGCACAACCAGTAGTAAAATGGTCGCCCATACATCAAAGCTTCAACAATCATTAGCAAAATAGTTGGTGATACCTTACCCTTTACCAACAATGTGGTAAATGATCGCCATAAACCAAAACTTCGCTACCATTTTTGAAATGGTTGGAGATACCCTACCCTTACGCAACTAAGAATGAAAGAGTTGTCGATAGACGTTGTAACTAGATTTTGCCAAATGTTAACAAAATGGTTGCTGATACCCAACTCTAGCACAACCAGTAGTAAAATGGTCGCCCATACATCAAAGCTTCAACAATCATTAGCAAAATAGTTGGTGATACCTTACCCTTTACCAACAATGTGGTAAATGATCGCCATAAACCAAAACTTCGCTACCATTTTTGAAATGGTTGGAGATACCCTACCCTTACGCAACTAAGAATGAAAGAGTTGTCGATATACGTAAACTTCAGCAACCAAATGTTAGAATTTATTTTAAGGGATGTAATTTCCCGGAATTCACCTCGTCGGATTATCAAAGGTTTGTAGAAATACCTGGAACCGTGTTGTTGATCGCCAAGAGCTTGATGCGGAATCTGGAAGACGATCTACAGCCGGACGATACTTCTTAGAGCACGATCCGGGAGGTTTTGTGATCTTCCTCAACCAAGCCTCGTTAGACCACTAACGGGAATCCTCTGATCTTTGCAACCATAATAGGAAGTCTCAAGATATGCTTTGAACTCTACCCAACAATGAAGGGTAACCTAATGTAGAGTTTATGCTACCTTGACATCCTGTAACATCAGAGTCAGAGTACTTGATGATCTCTAAATTATCTGATCTCCAACAAATTTGCATGAATTCTTTTATCAACTTTAGTAAACGCATTACACGTTTGAATCCTTCTAGTGTTTCATGCATAGATCAATCAAATATTTGCCAAAGACTCTTACTAGAAATGCTTTATTGGGATGAGAATAAACTAAAGTATACATTAGATCTTTAATGCAAATATGCATTCAAGAGATTTTGTATCTTAATTTCTTATATATAATCGGGGCACTGATTGAGACCAAAACTGTCTCCCTTAGCTACAACACATCTCCTGGTTTACTAACTTATTCTACTGCACCTTAAGTAGAACAACCATGATGTATAAAACAGGAAAATGAATTTACTCCCACTGAACTTAAGATATACACAATCATCTCCAACATTAGTCTCTAAATCTGAATGAGCTAATAACATGAGAATCATTGTCTATCAATAATGAGATACTTATATGAGCCACCATTGCCATTATATTCCTTAAAGAGTCTTTCAAATATACCAGAGAGAAAGTCTCTTTGAGCCAACACTTTCCTTATTAGTAAAGCATTAGAGACCAACATGCCTTATATCTCTCATCGACTTCACCACATGGCATCAATCCACTTTTCATAACTGTTCATGACTTGACTAAAATTGAATCATTAGTCAACCTGATGTCATGTATATATTCTTTAAAGAACAACGATATTGTTAGCTAGAATCGTCCATCTTCTACTTTGTGGATATACTTAATGTCACTTCTTGAGTTTGTTGAGTTTATGCAGTAACTAGATTCCTTATGTTTCCTCCCCCAAAACTCAACATACTCAAGAAATCTCACATTTCTCATTTAAAAAAAAAAAACTTCTTGAGATGGGATTATAAAACTTGTAGCCTCGAGAGTACTTTTGAGTAATCAACAAAGTATAAGTTAATTCTTTTGTCCATTATACCTTCTTGTACCTTACAAGGTATTTCCTAAGTTGGACAACCCTACATGTGCAAGGTCCTTATTGCACTTATTGGTTACATTAACTACCTTCTGGATACTCAATTTAAGGATGTACGTTGTAACCTTTATGGCTTTTATCCAAATGGAGTCTATTAAGTAGAAATACTCCTCACCATGTCTTTAAGAGTTCAACGAAACCATAACATCCTTAACTCTCTATTTGTTCCTTTACTGAGAATTTGAGGTTTAGTAATTGAGTTCAGTCTCATCTCGTATCTTCCCTCCTCTCCTTTTGTGAATATTAGAACTCACCTAAAACTTCATGGAGGAAGATAAATTAAACCAAGTGTTGAGTATGTCTTTTGACACCTCCAAAATATAATACACTTGTGCATTTTGCCTTTACACTTTATGGATTAAATTACCCCAATAGGCAGCTTACCCTAGATCCTTTTATGTTTTGGCAAAATACTGTATTATTACTTCAATAAACCTCAAAGGCATCTCAGTATAATAGCCCCATAATTATTCATCGAATAGAGCTTAATGATCATCATGCACACTGAATTGGATATATCTCTATTCTCTATTATTAAATCTCATTGAGATTTTCCGAAGTAGAATAGGGATTGTTCCACATAAGAGCGCAAGATGAATGCCTATATATCGAGAATAATTATCTTGAATATACTTTAAATTCTTTAGATTCATCCCATTTAACAGAAGAGTTAACTTTAATTTCGACAGAAATATTTAAACCAAAGCAAGAAAAACTATATTGAGATACAAGAAAAACACACATCAAGCCATGTAATTAAACAAGACAATAAAATTATTCAATTTTGGGGACCCATCATAAGATACCAAATGCAACATTAATTCTTAGTCTTTGGACAGAGAAATTAACTGCGAGCGGTACTCTTAAAACAATGATCAAATACTGATAATAAGTTCTGTCAAACAACAGTCTATCTTTGGACCGACTGTTATTCACATGAACAACAACTTTATAATTATCACATATTTACCATTAATGT